>CM077585.1:8114036-9314036 GCA_039657365.1 Stephania yunnanensis
CAGGTGCGACCACCGGTTGTCAGAGTTAGTTTAAGAGTCATTCTAGACGCTGAAAATAAGGAAGATGATGTAACTTAGTCAGTGGTTAGGGTAGATGAGAATCCTATAGCACTAGCAGTGTTACCACCAGCATTACTAGAAGGCGTAGAAGCCCTCAGAATGCTTAAGATTCAAAAAGATTTCATGAAGTACAACATACCACGTTTCTATGGAGACGGAGAAGTGAACAAGGCTGAGCATTGGATCATGTTTATGGAGAAGAGGCAAGAGTTTTTGAAGATCAATAGTTCCACTATGGTTTTCCTTGTTTCATATATGTTGGAAGAAAAAACTTATAAGTAGTGGGAATCAGTGAAGAGTATCATTGGACTGGTTGAAACTTGGCCAAGGTTCAAGACTTTATTTGTGAGTCATATTTCCCAAAGGTGGTCAGAGATGCTAAGAGGCATCGGTTTCTGAACTTATTGCATGGAGGCATACCAGTACGAGAATACGAATCAGAATACAATAAGTTGTCAGATTTTGCTCTAGACTATATGGCTACCATGGATGATAGTGTCACTAGATTCAATGACGGACTAGATGAGCACCTCATGACACGTGTGACGCCCTCAATGTCGAAAACTTATATGAAGGCAGTTGCTAGTGCACAGAATTACGATATGCCATATCAGGTCAGCAGGGATAGGAAGGCTATGCCACAACCACGAGTAATGAGTAGGGATGACTATCGAGGAGTCGGTAGGAGCAGGTATGGGGACAATTATCATATGGGTTACCCTAAGAGAAGCAAGAACAGGGGACACTCCAGTAGTTTTACTCATTTCGATGAGCCACTGAGGATACCGCACAATTTAACGGGACTCCTCATACCTTTGCTCCCTTGACTACACACGGCTCGCGGTATAAACCGTCGCTTCCACCACAACGATCAGAGAATACTCAGAGTAAGGGACCATCAGGG
The DNA here is from genome assembly GCA_039657365.1 of Stephania yunnanensis. Taxonomy (NCBI): domain Eukaryota; kingdom Viridiplantae; phylum Streptophyta; class Magnoliopsida; order Ranunculales; family Menispermaceae; genus Stephania; species Stephania yunnanensis. The sequence continues at coordinate 8,115,001 of CM077585.1, forward strand.
TCAAGGTCAGGTAAAATAGTGACAACATCATCTGCGACATTTCAAATACTTAGGGGTGTGTGTTTTAAATGCGGGCAGGCTGGGCACTTCAAGGCATAGTTTCCTAACAAATAAGATAATAGAAAAGTAGGGCATTGTTCAGCCAGTCAAGGGATGAGTGTATGATATTACAGAACCTGATGTGAAGGCCACTTGAAAGTTAGTGGTAGGTATGGTGAACATTCGTGATAGCGGCACGCATACTTTATTTGATTCTGGCTCTATTATTTCATTTTTATCTAGTAAGATGGTTGATGAGCTAGGACTGAAACCAATTAAAGCTAATACAGTCTTGATATGAGAACGGCCGCTAGTGAGAAAATATATTCTAACATGGTATGCGAGGGGTGTTTAACTAAAATTAGGAATCACGTTTTATCATATGATTTGCGAGTCTTCGTGTACTTAGAGTACGATGCTCTATTAGGGTTGGATTGGTTATCAACTTACCATGCCAATATTGATTATTTTTTCAAGTCTATTATCTTTCAGATTCTCGGTATATCACCACTCAGATATAGAGTCGTGCACCTAGCCAATTTGCCACTCGTATTAGTGAGTTGGAAACTCTCATAAGTTTGATAGCCATGGAAGATGATGGTAATGAAGTCAAACTTGACCAAATTTTGATGATTAGAGAATTCCCAAAAAATTTTCCCTTAAGCTTGTATAGAGTCCTTCCACCTTGGGTATTTACTTTATTATTGACCTTATTGCTAGTATGAAATCTATTTCTATACCACCATAGAGGATGACACCCTAAAAGTTAGCTAAGTTGAAAACTTAGCTAAAGGAATTGTTGGAGAAAGGTTTTATTCACCTGAGCATGTCACCTTCGAAAGCACGGATATTGTTCGTGAAAAAGAAGGATGATACTTTGAGGATATGCATTGGCTATCGATAGTTGAATCTGGCGACCATTAGGAACAAATATCCACTCCCTAGCATCAATAACCTATTTAACCAGTTACGATGAGCGAGGTTCATTTTCAAATATTATTTGAGGTCTAGGTATCATCAGCTTAGGATATAGGAAGAAGAAATTAAGAAGACTACTTTCAAGATGATATATGGACATTATGAGTTCACATTAATGTCGTTTGGAAGTACCAAACAACCTGCAGGACTCATGGATTTCATGCATGGAGTCTTCAGGCCATATCTTAATAAGTTCATCATTGTCTTTATCGATGACATCATGATCTATTTCAAGACTCAAAAAAGCAAGAGAGATATCTCAGAGTGACCTTGCAGACTTTAAAGGATCACTAGTTGTATGCCAAGTTTAACAAATACAAGTTTTGGGTCTCATAGGTGCAATTCCTAAGTCACGTGGTGAATGCGGAAGGGATTTTTGTAGATCTAGCTAAAGTTGATGTCATCACGAAATGGCTATTACCCACCACAGTCAAGAAGATAAGAAGTTTTTTAGGTTTAGTAGGTTATTGCCAAAGTTTTATGAAGGACTTCTCAAATATCGCAGCACCAATTGTTGGGTTTTGGGGTTCATACGCAGCGGAGATTACAAAACAATTTTGACAAAAACCCCAACAGGATCCGAATCTAATTCCATTAAAAACGTTTAAACCATGAAAACTTAATCATACCTCAGTCGCAATGTACCTTTCTGAAGGTTAATCGATCTCTAAGGCGTTGCCAACGACGAACGCCCTCTACTAGTAGTCCACACACGAACGGCGGCCAAGATTCGAAGTGCTAGCTTCGAGAGAATACCAAATCTTTTTGTTTCTCTCCAAAACGATCCAGAGCATACCAAAAACCCTAAGTCGTTTCTAAAACGAAAATAGAGTTTCGGCCTTTTTATCTTTTTTGTGTGTATTGTAACTTAAAGCGTCTATTTATACAACCCTTGTATATAGACGGTTAAGTAAATTACACATATACCCTTACTTAAAGAAGTATAAGTGTAATACACCACAAGGACGTTTCTGTCATGAATTTTATCACATAAAATTCATTTTTCTGAATCATCTTAAAATCTCGCAAAACCATTCTTAGTGTGCGACCCAATAGGCTCATACAACGTTGGCAGTGTACCAAAACACATTTTGGTATACAAGTCATAAGCAGTCTCTAGCAAGACATTATGACTACCCAAGTTGTACGAATATCAAATCGATACAACCTAATCAATAGTGTATATAACATCCTTTTGTCACACGATATCCTTTTGATCAAACATAAGGCATGGAATTGTCATCCAACATGTTCAATCGTACTAGTCTCGATCTCTAGGTAGACTGAAAATATCCAAGTGACATTGATCAATATCAATTCACTTAAACTAGGCCTTTTAACAGTCTAACACATCGAGGGATCCACTGGATATCTCTCTTTATATGAGAGGGACAAATTCTATCTTGATTACACAACTTCATCACATTGCTCGCACAGTAACCAATCACAACCTTTATAATCGTCCGGTTAAAGACAACGTTTGATTGTGTCAAATCACTGTGTTCCTAATGTTGAAGTCTCTGGTAATCTCAAGTCAGAGGACTGGAATATATACCTATCATGAGAAACAACAATGACTTAATCCATGTGATGTTCTCATAGTGGGTCGGTCCAGTACTTTGTTCCCTAACAAGTACTCGTGATCTTGATTCGTATCCCTATACGTATAATCATCATATGATCATCGATCAAGACTCACGCTAGTCTTAATTCATTATAGTTCCCAGTATAATGATCGACTAGGGACATTTAGGATATTTATGTAAATACTCATGGATCTTATTATAATGTAAACATGCAAATTAATTATAATAAACAGCAAATGAAATCCTCTATTTTACTAACTAAAAGTATTCATAAAGACGGTTAATGGATTGACCTAGGGCATATGCCCCATCATCTCCCACTTGCACTAGGGCCAATCATACATGCATCTAATGCCTAATGATCTAACATGACCATCATGTTTTGCTTGTGGAAGAGCTTTTGTCAATGGATCTGCAACGTTGTCTTCAATAGGTACTCTGCAAATCTTTACGTCTCCCCTCTCAATAATTTCTCTGATGAGATGAAAACGCTCGAGTATATGTTTGGATCCGTGGTGTGATATAGGTTCCTTGGCTCGTGCTATTGCCCCGTTATTGTCACAATACAAACAAACAGGGTTAGCAATACTTGGAACCACACCTAGTTCGAGAAATGAACTTTTTGATCCAAAGCGCCTCCTTTCTTTGCATCGGACGCCGCAATCTACTCACACGTTGTAAAATCGCCATAGTCTCTTGCTTCGAACTTTTCCACTTACATCGCACCCCCATTCAAAGTAAACACATATCCAGATGCGATCTAAAATCATCTATATCAGTTTGAAAACTTGCATCCGTGTAACCATTTACAACTAGATCATTTTCAAAACCTTCATAGACCAAGAACACTTCCTTAGTCCTTCTTAAGTACTTAAGGATGTTCTCTCTTGCTATCCAGTGACTCTCACCTGGATCCGACCGATATCTGCTTGTAGTGCTCAAAGCATATGATACATCAAAGTCGAGTGCATAAAATGGCATACATGATAGATCCAATAGCCGATGCATATGGAATCTTATTTATACGGTCTCGCTCATCATTTGTCTTAGGACATTGAGTCTTTCTTGAGACTTATGCCATGAGACATTGGCAACAATCCTCTTTTAGAGTCTTGCAAACCGAACCTATTCAAGACATTGTCTATGTAAGCACTCGACTTAGACCAATTAGCCTCTTAGATCTATCCCTATAGATCTTTATCCCTAGGATATAGGTGCATCTCCTAAGTCTTTCATAGAGAAACACTTCCATAACCAAGACTTGACATTCGCAATGTTGGGATGTCATTTCCAATGAGTAATATATCATCAACATACAAGATTTAAAAATAACTACACTCCCACCGACCTTCTTGTATACACAAGGCTCATCTTCGTTCTTAATAAAACCAAAATCCTTGATTGCTTCATCAAAACGAAGATTCCAACTTCGAGAAGCTTGCTTTAATCCATAAATGGATCTTTGAAGCTTGCATACCTTCCTAGAATTCTCAAGATGTACAAAACCTTCAAGTTGTGTCATATACACGTCCTCAAGCAGCTTTTCGTTAAGAAATGATGTTTTTACATCCATTTGCCATATCTCATAGTCATAATATGCAGCAATGGCAATTAAAATTCTTATGGATTTAAGCATGGCTATTGGCGAAAAAGTTTCATCATAATCAACACCTTGAGTCTGCCCGAAACCTTTTGCTACAAGTCTTGCTTTAAAAGTATGCACTATGTCATCCATGTCAGTTTTCTTCTTGAAAACCCATTTACATCCAATGGTCTTACCACCTTCAGGTAAATCAACCAAGTTCCAAAATTGGTTATCATACATGGATTGCATTCAGAGTTCATGGCACTTAGCCATTTATCTGAGTCTGGTCCAGACATAGCCTCCTAATAAGTGGTGGGCTCATTTTGGTCTATAAGCAACACATCACGACTATCAGTAATGAGAAATCCGAATCTCTCTGGCTCATGTCTTACCCTACTAGATTTACGTGGGCCTTGTGTCACTTGTGGAGGTTCAACTGGTTCGGAACGTTGTTGAACTTCTAGTAGCGATTCAATGTTTACCTGTGATTCTTGAACTTCTTCAAGAATTATTTCTCTCCCACTAGTGTCTTTTGAAATAAACTATTTTTCCATAAAGGCACCATACCGAGCAACAAACACTTTGTTCTCAGCGGGATTATAAAAGTAATACCCTTTTGTTTCCTTAGGATACCCCACAAATAAACACTTGTAAGATTTAGGTGCTAGTTTTTCTGAGACTTGTTGCTTTACGTAAGCCTCACAACCCCGAATCTTAAGAAAAGACAAACTAGGTCTCTTCCCGTACCATATCTCATATGGTGTTTTATCAACCGCTTTAGAAGGAACTCGATTTAGAGTGAAAGTCTGCATTTGTAATGCATAACCCCAAAAGGATATTGGAAGATCCGCATGACTCATCATAGATCGAACCATATCTAATAAGGTTCGATTTCTCCTTTCGAAACTCAATTCCATTGTGGAGTTCTTTGGTGGAGTCAATTGGGAGACAATCCCACAATTTCTAAGATGATCATCAAATTCTTGGCTTAAATACTCACCACCTCGATCGATCGAAGTGTTTTGATAGTTTTACCAAGTTGATTCTACACTTCATTTTGAAACGTTCGAAACATCTCAAATGATTCACTTTATGTTTCATAAGATATACATAACCATATCTCTTTGAAATCATCGGTAAATGTAATGAAGTACCGATAACCTCCTCTAGCCATTGTGTTTATAGGACCGCATACATCAGTATGTATTAGACCCAATAAATCACTTGCCCTTTCACTGTGTCTAGTAAAAGGACTTTTAGTCATCCTGCCCAGTAAACAAGATACGCACTTTTCATATGTTTCTAAATCAAATGAATCTAGAAGCCCATCTTTATGGAGCTTCATTATGCGTTTCTCATTTATGTGCCCGAGACGACAATGCCAAAGATAGGTTTGATTCAAATCATTTGACTTGAATCTCTTTGTATTTATGTTAAAGACTGGAGTATCAGTGGACTTTTTCATGCTTAGAATATAAAGACCATCATACAATTCAGCATTTGCATAAAATATGCCTTTACGAGAAATGGAACATCTATTATTTGCAATAATAAAATCAAAACCATCCATATCCAAACATGAAACAGAAATGATGTTTCTGCTCAAGGCAGGCACAAAATAACAATTATTTAAAGTTAAAATAAGTCCACTAGATAAAACTAAGTCATATGATCCAACAACCCAGGCGGCAACTCTTGCTCCATTCCCTACGCGGAGGATGACTTCTCCTTTCTTCAACTTTCTACTTCTGGTGAGTCCCTGCACATTTATACAAATGTGAGATCCACATCCGGTATCTAATACCCATGAATCACTAGTAGATAAATTAATTTCAATAACATAAATACCTGTAGTGGTAGTCGCACTACCCTTTTTCTTCCTTAGATCTTCCAGATAGAGTTTGCAATTTCTGAACCAATGTACAGGTGCATGACGAAATGACAATTTCCTTCTTTTTCTTTTGGGTGTTTTGAAGCTGGAAAAGGCTGGGACTTGACTTGTTCCACAGGCTTTGCGACAGGTGCAACAACAGCCTTGGCAACTCTAGCCTTACCTTTGCCTTTCTTCTTCATTCCCTTTCCCTTTTAGACCATCAACACATTACTAGAGGGTTTCTTGATATTTTGTTCAGCAGTTTTGATCATCAAATGCAACTCTGAAATTGATTTCTCCATATTATTCATATTGTAGTTCATCATAAATTATGAGTAACTCTCTGGTAATGAATTCAAGATCAAATCCGTAGCCAATTCTTGGCTTATGGGGAATCCGAGTCTATCAAGCTGGTCAACATAGCCCTTCATCTTCAGAATATGAGGACTAACTGACGCACCCTCAGTCATCTTGCAAGAATGTAGGTTTTTGACTGTCTCGAACCTTTCTTGCCTAGCTTCTTTGTTGGAACATTTCCTTCAGCGTTATAGCCATGTCGTAGGCTTCGTTAGTTCCATGTCCTTCGAAGTTCGGGAACCATAGTTGCCAAGCATAATACATGCAACATCGTAGAATCGTTGACATGCTTACTATGCGCATCCTTCACAAACTTTCGTAGCATGGGTGGTGGGTCCTCGGGGATTGGAGCATCCAGGACATACAACTTGCGTTCATGCTTAAGAACAATTCTCAAGTTTCTGAACCAATCAAGAAAGTTAGTCCCAGATAGCTTATACTTCTCAAGGATGGATCGCAGTGACTGGAGATTATTGTTACTTGAAGAGGCCATTGATCTACAATAATGATTATGCAAAGTTTATTTTAGTATAGAGGAATAGACTCCCACTAAATTAACAACCCTCCTTAAACATACTATTTATTTAGGGGACTAAAATCCATATTTCACCTAATTCTATGACAGCTATGGCATGAAACACAGAACTAAATTATTTAGGTAGGTAACGGTTACCAATTACATCTTATGTAATTTTTAGATCCTTTTATGAGATACGGGACATCTTTATGTCTTAGCATGTTTTTATCTCATCATTTGCCTAAAGCTCAAAACTATTTTGATGGCTTTATTAAGTCGGACCATTTTAAACATTTAGGTAACTCTTACCCAACTTGTCTCACCAAGATAACACAATACACCCAGCTATGGCCGAAACTGTATTAGTGTGATCGAGGCCTTGACAAGTGTTTAAATGGATGGCATGAGACTTAAAATTTAATAGAGGGATTTTTTTCTGTTTTAGTGATTTTTATGTAAACAATGAAATATCATATATTCTATTGATTTGTTCAATCACTAAACAATTTGGAAATTTTTATATTATTCACTAATAAAAGAATTTATGTGCGCTAGGATTAGTTAGACGGCGGTCCCTATTGGTCATCAATGGGGTGAGTTCCATTGATCGGTCAATGGATGACGGGGTACTGAGGGGCGCGTGGAGATTTTTTTTTTTTTTTTTTTAGAAGACGAATCTCAATTCCGAAAATTGAAATTCGCTATAGAAAATCATATTTTTCGCTGATTTTACTATAATAAATTTACCCTTAATTCATCCAAAATTAAGTTAATTAAAACATTTTTAATTAACCCGAGCCCACATCTAACTAATCATCTTATCCTAATCCAATTAGGACTTTAAATATTTGAATCCTAGCATATCACCAATAACAAACTTCTCCATATTTATCTCCTATCCAATAGGGATAACGAAACTGATTTTGATTATATCTCCTAATCTAATTTGTTATCTATCTTTATTAAATAGAAAGTTCATAACGAAATAGATATAAGAGATAAATAAACAATTTCAAAAATTAATTATTTGCAATTTCGGTCCTCATCCAGATAATCACAAATATGTCATTGAATCATGAACTACTATCCCAATCGAACCTAATCATATTAGTTTCGAATTAATATTCAGCCTTATACAATTCAAGAAACGTAAGATAATGTAACCTAAATATGCATACTAAATTACAGAGATTTCATCCATGCATCAATACACGAAAAATAAAGATTATACCTAATGGTGTCATGGATCACAGAACACGAAATTCGATTCATTGAAATTATTTGAATTAACCTAACATGGTTACTAGCATGTAAGAAATTGATTTTAATTAAATCACGAATATATGTATCATATACACAAACATGATAATAAATCTTACAGGAAACTTATGTATATTACATATACATCAACTATTAACATGCTTTCAATCATATATCATGTATATATCAGAAGAAAACATGCAATGAATTTAATGGAATCAAACTCGAAGGCTCTGGTCACACTATGAAACTGTGGGAGAGGATAATTGACAATAGGCTAAGGAGAGAAACAACAATATCAGAGAACCAATTTGGTTTCATGCCTGGGAGGTCAACTATGGAAGCGATTTTCCTTGTAAGACGATTGTTAGAAAAATATAGAGAAAAGAAAAAAGATTTTCATATGGTATTCGTAGATTTAGAAAAAGCATATGATAGGGTCCCTAGAGATGTTCTTTGGTGGGTTCTAGAAAGAAAAAGAGTGCACGCTAGATACATAGACACTATTAAAGATATGTACGATGGAGTAGTAACGAGTGTAAAGACATTTGGAGGAGCTACAAAAGAATTTCCCATTACGATAGGACTACATCAAGGATCGGCTTTAAGCCCATATCTATTTACTTTAGTTATGGATGAATTAACTAGACATATTCAAGAGGATATACCATGGTGTATGCTATTTGCAGATGATATTGTCTTAGTGGATGAAACTAAAGATGGAGTGAATAGGAAATTAGAACTCGGAGAAATACATTAGAATCTAAAGGCTTTAAGTTGAGTAGGACGAAAGCGAATACATGCATTGTGAGTTTGGAAACACTAGACATCGAGATGACGGAGTGGTAAAATTAGGGGAAGTAGAAGTGCCTAGGGTAAACCACTTTAGATACCTAGGTTCAATCATACAAAATGATGGTAACATTGAAAATGATGTCACACATAGAATCCAAGTGGATGGAAGAAATGGCGGAGTGCAACGGGGTGATTTGTGATCGACATGTTCCCACTAAGTTAAAAGGAAAATTTTATAGGACCGCAATTAGGCCAGCTATGCTCTATGGAAGTGAATGTTGGGCAGTAAAGCAACAACAATTACATAAAGTGAATGTAGCAGAAATGAGGATGCTTAGGTGGATGTGTGGTAAAACCCGTAAAGATAGAATAAGAAATATAGAAATTCAAAGACAAGTAGGAGTAGCACCAATTGATACAAAGATTAGGGAAGGGCGGTTGCGATGGTTTGGTCACCTGCAAAGACGGCCTACAAATGCCCCAACTAGAAAACTTGACTCAATAGAAACTGTATAAATTCGACGAGGTAGGGGTAGACCAAAGTTAACATGGGATGCATTAATTAAGAGAGATTTGAATGGTTTGCAAAGCTCACCATCAATTGCACTGAATCGAGCACAATGGAAAAGTTTGATCCATGTAGCCGACCCCAGTTAATTTGGGACTGAGGCTATGTTGTTGTTGTTGTTGTTGTAAACTCGAAGGCTCTGATACCACTGTTGGGTTTTGGGGTTCATACGCAGCGGAGATTACAAAACAATTTTGACGACAACCCCAACAGGATCCGAATATAATTCCATTAAAAACGTTTAAACCATGAAAACTTAATCATACCTCAGTCGCAATGTACCTTTCTGAAGGTTAATCGATCTCTAAGGCGCTGCCAACGACGAACGCCCTCTACTAGTAGTCCACACACGAACGGCGGCCGAGATTCGAAGTGCTAGCTTCGAGAGAATACCAAATCTTTTTGTTTCTCTCCAAAACGATCCAGAGCATACCAAAAACCCTAAGTCGTTTCTAAAACGAAAATAGAGTATCGGCCTTTTTATCTTTTTTGTGTGTATTGTAACTTAAAGCGTCTATTTATACAACCCTTGTATATAGACGGTTAAGTAAATTACACAGATACCCTTACTTAAAGAAGTATAAGTGTAATACACCACAAGGACGTTTCTGTCATGAATTTTATCACATAAAATTCGTTTTTCTGAATCATCTTAAAATCTCGCAAAACCATTCTTAGTGTGCGACCCAATAGGCTCATACAACGTTGGTAGTGTACCAAAACACATTTTGGTATACAAGTCATAAGCAGTCTCTAGCAAGACATTATGACTACCCAAGTTGTACGAATATCAAATCGATACAACCTAATCAATAGTGTATATAACATCCTTTTGTCACACGATATCCTTTTGATCAAACATAAGGCATGGAATTGTCATCCAACATGTTCAATCGTAATAGTCTCGATCTCTAGGTAGACTGAAAATATCCAAGTGACATTGATCAATATCAATTCACTTAAACTAGGCCTTTTAACAGTCTAACACATCGAGGGATCCACTGGATATCTCTCTTTATATGAGAGGGACAAATTCTATCTTGATTACACAACTTCATCACATTGCTCACACAGTAACCAATCACAACCTTTATAATCGTCCGGTTAAAGACAACGTTTGATTGTGTCAAATCATTGTGTTCCTAATGTTGAAGTCTCTAGTAATCTTAAGTCAGAGGACTGGAATATATACCTATCATGAGAAACAACAATGACTTAATCCATGTGATGTTCTCATAGCTGGTCGGTCCAGTACTTTGTTCCCTAACAAGTACTCGTGATCTTGATTCGTATCCCTATACGTATAATCATCATATGATCATCAATCAAGACTCACGCTAGTCTTAATTCATTATAGTTCCCAGTATAATGATCGACTATGGACATTTAGGATATTTATGTAAATACTCATGGATCTTATTATAATGTAAACATGCAAATTAATTATAATAAACGGCAAATGAAATCCTCTATTTTATTAACTAAAAGTATTCATAAAGACAGTTAATGGATTGACCTAGGGCATATGCCCCATCACCAATGACTAGGCTAACTCGGAAAAATGTGGAGTTTTAGTCGAAAAAGGAATGCAGTAGTGCTTTCAAGGAATTACGAGACTGACTGACTTCAGCACCTATATTAGAACTTTCGGAAGCGGGGAAAGAATTGATTCACTTATGCTACAAAGGTCAGGTTGGGATGTGTTTTGATGCAAGAAGGAAGAGTAATTGCTATGCTTCAAAATAGTGAAGATACATGATAAGAACCACCTAACTCATGATTTAGAGTTAGTAGCAGTTGTGTTTTCACTGAAGTTGTTGAGGCATTACTTGTATAGTGAGAAGTTTACAGTTTTCTTAGACCACAAGAGCTTAAAGTATTTTTTCACATAATGTGAGTTGAATATGCGACAAAGACGTTGGCTCGAGTTTTTAAAAGACTTTAACATCACACATCAGTACATCTTAGAAAGGTGAATGTTACGGCATATGCTTTGAGTCATGTGAGGAATGAAACAAAGGATGTGGGTATGATGGTGACCAAGGAGTATAGATTGCTCGAGGAGGTCTCAGTGATGTGCATACATGAGTTACCTATAAGAGAGTCTAATGTTCCAGGGTCCTCAGTACGAGTTGAGATGAGAGCATAGTCAGAGGCTGCTTCTAGAGTTATAGACTATCAAAGAGTTCATTTAAATTATTGAAAGTATAGGCCACAAGCTGACATTGAGGAAATTCCAAATTGCAAGTTTTCGATAAACGAAGCATTAAGATTCAAGGATATGCTTTGTATACCACCGCGTGCACAATTGTAAGACGATTTACTTTGAGAAGCTCATCGATTATGCTATATTATTCATCCAGGGAGCACTAAGATGTATCATGACATGAAACGAATGTATTGGTGGCTAGGGATGAAAATGGATATTTCTAAGTATATCCGGGATGGTGTCACTTGTAAGCAAGTGAAAGTGAATCATCAGAAGCCCGGAGGGGTGTCCCTTACCTATTCCAGAATGGAAGTGTGAACATATAACCATCGATTTCGTGAATGGTTTACCGATGAAAAGGAAAAAGCACGATGTGATTTGGGTGATTATAGATTGTTTTACTAAGTATGTGCACTTCATTTCAATTTTCATGGGAGATCTAGTGGACAAGATGAGCGAGAAATATCTTGATGAGATCTTGAGGCTATATGGTGTCCTAGTGTTTATTGTTTCGAATCGAGATCCATGGTTTACTTCCATGTTTTGAAAGGGTTTACATACCTAGATGGGAACCAAACTCAATTTCAGCATTGCATTTCATCCCTAGTCAAATGGTCAAACTGATAGACTTTTCCAGATTTTGGAGGATATGCTTAAGGCTTGTATGTTGGATTTCTCTATAAGTTTGAAGGGTTGCTTACCGTTATGTGAGTTTGCCTACAATGATAGTTTTCAAGTAAGTCTTAGTATGGCACCATTCGAGGAACTTTATGGAAGACCTTGCAAGTCTCGGTATGTTGAGGAGAGGTTGGCGGCATGGTGTTGATAGGATCAGAGATTATGCAAGATCATATGGATAGGATTAAGCAGATTAGGTAATGAGTACAAACTACATAAGACAGGTAGAAGAAGTACGCTGATAAGGATCATCAGGATGTTGACATTAAGAAAAATGACTATGTGTTGCTTAAGGTTTCACAGATGAAGGAATATTATAGGTTTAGGCTAAAAAGGAAGCTTGCTCCTAGGTTCATTAGACCATTTGAAGTGACCAAGCAAATTGGTCTGGTTGCCTACAAGTTAGCTTTGGCACCTTAACTACCGGGAGTGCACGACATGTTTCATGTATCCATGTTGCAAAAGACACCAACTAAGCATACGCCATTCATTGATTGGAGTCAGGTTGACTTGAGGGAAAACATGTCGTATGATGAGTAGCCAATTCAGATTCTTGACATGAAGGTTCAAAAACTTTGCAACAATGAGATTCCACTAGTTAAGGTCCGGTAGTAATCGCTTAGAGATGATGAGCTAACTTAGGAGCAAGAGAAATATATGGCTAAGCACTTTCCAGATCTCTTTGAGTCTTAAGGTACGGCTTACTTTTAGTTTTGAGCATAAAACTTTCTAAAATTAAGAATATTTTAACGCCCCTAAATTCTATTCTAATATATTGTCCCAACATCGAGGTTATTTTAGTAAATAAGCATGATATTTGTGAAATGGAATGATTACATGTGTAGATTACATAATACCATTTGACTTAGGTGTGAAACTTAGCCTAAAGGAAGTAGAACAAGCTTAAATGACTTGTTAGATGGTTTAAATAAAGCATAATGGCAAAGATTGTAAATATACATGAGGTTACTTTCGTAAAACAAAAGAATGGATAGATTAAATGAGGGTTTTAGGATCATCATAGAACTTATGTCCATCAAGATGAGATGTAGGGCGGTGATTGGTCAACATAACCTTGTTGTGTTAACTAAGTATTTAAACCAAATTAGGGCTTAAAACCTTTTTTAGTTTGAAAACACTGTGTAAAGTAATCGAGGAAAGAACCCTGGGAGACCTTTCTTGGTGGATTTGGTGGAGGAGAGGGAACTCAATTAAGTTGTCACCAAGATTAGGTAAATCATTTATCATCTTCTCTATTAATCCACTCTTTTGATTAATATAGTTGTTTCGGGTTTTTAGTAGGAGATGAATCATGGTATTTAGATTTTTACTTGATTCATATATGCCTTATCTTCACTGATTTTCATATTGATATGGGGATTCAAATCTTGTACCTATGTTTTGATTCAAAAGAAAATACAAACCCATGATTTAATGGTTGATTAGATTTGTATCTTGAATGTGATTAATGGAAGTGTTTAGTGGTTTTAAAACATGTGTTTAACTATAGTTTTGATGAACAAGTGACCCAATCGGGACTAATCACTAAATCCAAGCCACAATTCTAGGTATAACTTAATCCCATAAACTTAGGATTATTGTATTTGTGAAGTGAACAAGTCATAAATGTTTAAAGCAAGGCATCAAAGAAATATATAACAATTATTATTCGTGTCAACCCTTTTATAACATTGACCTGCTTAAGCTCAACTCTAACACTAACCTATTCTCAAAACACAAACACACTTTGACAATTCCCTCTTCAAGTACCTATGAGTTTATGTGAGGATGGTGAAAGTTTTTCCCTTCTACTAAGGGATAGTCTATTTTTCTCTTTGTTTTTCTAACTGATTTATCCTCTTCTCACTTTCGAATCTTTCCATCACTTTCTTGTCTTTTTATTTTTCCTTTTACTATTAATTCGTTTGACTTAACTAGATTATGCGATGCACTTGATGATATTGATCCAGTGATTCATATGGATAGATCAATTTATAAAGAAGGAATTAAGTGATCATCTAGAAAGATGTTTGGTGGAAAAGTTTGAGGGCCGCTAAGGGCACCCCACCTATTAATGAAGGCACCCAAATTTTTTGTAAAAATTCCAGAAAAACTGGAAAAGACCCTTTTGCCCATGTATATATAATGATTCAAACCCCACAAATCATTTTGACAAAGAAAAAGGGCACCCCACCACAAGGTTGAACCACAAATCCACACTGCGTTTGTCGACTTTTTATCGATTCTTGCGGATTGACATCATCCGACAGCGAGGTAACAATGTTTGACAATCATATAATGGTTTATTAGAACTGTTTAGTTGTGAAAAACTGTGAAAATGATGATTTGTTTGTCAACGTAGGGTTTGGTAATTTGCTCAAATCCGAACTTGTTTCCACTATATAATGGAGGATTGTACTGCTACGGTGCAAGAGGAGGTCGAACTTGAGGTAATTTTGCAAATTTATTGTGTTTTTTTGCGGTTATCCAAAGTTTCTGTCGATGTGCGCGATTGTATCGGCCTCGCAGGATCGAGATGTATGGTGATGTCTCGATCATAGAGGACCGAGAGGTGTACTTAAGTCACGGTATGGTACGATCGAGAGTACTTTGTAACTCTCGGTCGTACGTGAGCGATACTCGAAAGAAAGTATCGGACCTGTACAACCGAGAACCTATTTTTTTGGGTTTTTTTGTGATTGTGCTGTACATTTTGGTTGATTATAATGTTACATTGTTTGTATCGCAAGTAATGCCGGTTTCTACCCTATTTCCAGACTACAAGGACACGTTTACACCTTGTAGGCCATTCCCCTCTAGAGAAGCGGCTATTTCATGGCTTCAAATGATAGGCCGTGAGAACATGTTTGTGCTAGTGACAAAGCACTCTGATGCCGGGGCATTAAGCGCAGGGGAAGGGTGAAACTTGCCTGTGAGAGGTCTGGGACATATAGGGGAATGTCTCAGAGAGTAGGGAAGGGGAAAGCGGCCAAAATTTATTTGAAATCAAGAAATGATGAAGAAGAGGAAAAGGCGAGGACTCTAACTGGTACGAAGAATCATAATAAAAAAACATAAGTTTCGGCCCTGCTTGACCGAGACAGACTCAGAATAAAAAAAACATGTTCCTTGGAACAAAATAAGACCAAAATACAACATATACGCGTAATGTAAAACAACAACTAAAGTAACACAATGGCCGAACAGTGACAAGTACTCATAAAGAATCATAAACCAATCATGAACCAAGAAGTACTCATCAACCAACATGTAGTCATCAAACAACAAGTACGCATAAAAATTACAAAACTTTCATAAAACTGTCTCCGCAAACATCATAAAACTCATACATAATGTCTATGTGCCCCATCCCCTCCTCTCCCCCTCGGGCAACAACAAGATCCTCAGGTCGCCCAGCATCGATGTTCGAACCCTCATCGTGCAAATGTAACCTTCCACGATGACCATCTACTTTGGCCTTTCCCTTAACATCCTCATTCTCCTTCTCTTTCTCTTTCCGATACGATGCTGTCAGGGGTCTCCGGCCACCTCGCCCCCGGTTAGGCCTCGGCACCTCAATACCAGCCTCCTCCCTAGTCACCGGTACCTTCGAACGAGCCATACCTGAAACCAGTACAACATATAAGCATATGGAACAGAACCCAAAAAAAATTTACAAAAGAAAATGTTCAAATTCATCCATCTCTGATGTCTCGGTTAAGCAGGTTCGTGAAACAACCCATATTTTTGGTCACCCATGACCGACAAGGCCTCCTATATATCGGCAGTGTACAACCGAGTCCAATAGAAAGGTCTCAGTTGTATACCACCGAGATGGATTGACCATTTAAAATCTCCTTGCTCTCG
This sequence comes from Stephania yunnanensis, assembly GCA_039657365.1. Taxonomy (NCBI): domain Eukaryota; kingdom Viridiplantae; phylum Streptophyta; class Magnoliopsida; order Ranunculales; family Menispermaceae; genus Stephania; species Stephania yunnanensis. The sequence goes on from CM077585.1 coordinate 8,131,313, forward strand.
TCCTATCACGACCGAGCCTAGTGTAACCCTCTCGCCAGTGTACAACCGAGAGTAGGAGCAAATTCTCGGTTGTACACCACCGACACCACATTACCTAGCACTAATTCTTGCTCGCGTCATGTCTCGGCCGAGATAACTGAAGTATTCTCGACCATGCGTAACCGAGACACTTTGAACTCTTCCGGCGTTTGTGGCCGAGACTTCGAGTTCCCAAAAATTTAGCTTCTGTCTCGGCCATGCTTGACCGAGACAGTTAGCACGGTCTCTGGCCTGTGTGGCCGAGAACCGCGAATTCCCATTTTTTTAACCATTCAACAAACCGTCACGCACACATTACAACTACTCTACCAAATGTAACTTAAGTATACTAAAAACGTACCTTCAAACGATCGATTTCGCGTAAAATATGTGTGTTCGACGATCTTCAACCGAGCCCTAACTTGGAGACAAATCGGCTCACACCCCGACCCTACGAACCGCAAAGAACTCGTACAACGAAGGAGAAACACGAGGGGAGACACGGGAAACACGATTTCGGGGATTCCTCTCACAAGTGGTTCAAAAGAAATGGATTCTTCCACAAGATTTCGGTGAAGGTGGTGCTGGGGGTGGTGGGGTGCGAGGGTTTTTTGCACGAGGGGTATTTTGGGTATTTCGGGTCTAATTTTTGGGTGCCCCAGGTAAACTGGTTTGTGCCCACATTAACTGGGTGCCTTCATGAAAAGGTGGGGTGCCCTTAGCGGCCCTCAAAAGTTTTCGCCAACAAAGTAGTAAACCAAGACGGTTTCATATCCACAATTAAGCGTGCCTGGTATAATGCATGGGATATTGAAATTGAATTGGTTGCTTAGGAAAACCTCTTTGCTTTTTACTTCAAAAGCAAAGTGGACAAGCAATTGATCTACAATGGGAGTCCTTGGACTTTTTGAAAAGCAACTGATTGTGCTATCAAAACAAATGGGAATTGGCGATCCTTCTCAAATGGAGTTTACCCATAAGCTTTTTGGCTGCAACTTCACAATATTACATTAATTTACAGGACCAAGAAAGCCAGTCATTTCTTGGGAGGTCTTTTTGGTACTGTTGAAGATATTGACTTTGGGGAATTGGGTGATTGTGAAGGAAAATTCTTGCGAGTTAAGGTTACTAGTAATATCCTTGAACCCCTTAAATGTGATCACAAGGTTTTCGTTGAGGAAGCTGGTGAGAAAGTCACTATTATTGTTCAATATGAAAGGTTACCGGATTTTTGCTTTCATTGTGGAGAAATTGGGCACAAGTATAAGGAATGTCTAGATTTAGAAGGTCAACATACTAACCCATCTAAATTTAAATATGAAGAATTACTTTGAGCAAAGCCTCTTTATCAAATTTGTGCAAAAGAATCTACTTTTGGCTAATCTACTTCTCCCCATAATCGGCATAATCCAGGGGTGGCTAAAGGAAGATTTGGTTGTAGCGGAAGGGGTGGACTTGATAGAATTTTCAAACTATGCCAGATCCGTCTTTTACGGATGATGAGGAGAGAATTTTGCCAAGGAAGTCAGTTATGGTAAGGGATGTTTTGTAAAACCAAATTATAGGGAATTCGAATCAGAGGAACCAATATCCCAAATGAAAGGATTGGGGGTAATGTACCTGTTTCGATTCCTGAAAATTTGGCTTTTCAAAATTCAAATCTTACTTATTCTACTAGTCCTAAAATCTTAGCGTCAATCACTATCTCCAATAAGAAGGTGAATTGGATGTCAATGTTTGCCACGTATGACTAAATAAACATTGTAGTAAAAAAACCTATCTAATAGCATCTTCCATGGTAATGTGGATTTAGACCATGAATTGGTATCATATTATGGATGTGAAGAGAATGTCTATCCTATGTGGCACTAAATAGACATTCAACTTTTAAAATAATCTCCAAAGGTAATGTGGATTTAGACCATAGATCGATGAGTTGACACTTTTATTTTCAATTTTCATAATATTAATAAAGGCTTTAAAAAATAAAAACTTTAAAATAACTAATAATACTGACGTGGCTAGGCATTGTGGTAGACACTCTCCACTTTGATTCCATGTCACATATGATAGACATTATGAATATATGATTCAATTGAAGAGCATTTTTTGGGTTGGATGTGAATTGTATCCTATGTGGATCCATTTCCACCCCAATCTATGGTCCCATCAAATATGTTGTAATGGAATGTGCATGTAGAATGTCAAGATGACGTGGATAGATTTAGTCTATTTTGAATGTCTCTTTTTGACATTCAAATTAACATCCATGTTGGATAATAAATTTTTTAAAAAATATTTACTTATTTTATTTACACTTTTATTTTTACATTTTAATTAATAAAATTACATAAAAAAATGTTACCTCATTAATTGAGCTACAAATTCACATCTACCATTGAAGACCTATTTTGAAGTTTGAGCCACATGAAATGGACATCCTCTTCACACTGAAAATTCATATCCACAATCCATATTTACCATTGGAGATGCTATAAAGGAAAGTATCTTATGTTCTCCTCCAGTTATGGGTCCTTTAAGTCTCCCCATAACAGATGACCAAAATATAAAGCATGGTGGGAGTAATATGATTGAAGCAGTGGACCCCCAACAACAACAACATAGCCTCAGTCCCAAATTAACTTTTTTATATAGATCAAACTTTTCCAGTGGACCCCCTACAAATTGAATAATTGAAACATGATCTTGAGATACCACAGAGTCAGCAAAATAAAATTAAACATAAGTGGTATGGGATGGAGTTGATGATAAGGCTACTATGTACTGTTCTTCCCAACTTGATCTCGGCCTCTAAAACATTCCCATGGCTAAGGTTCTTGTAAGGTAAACAAAATGGAAGAGAGAAGCACGCCAAGTAAAAAATCGCAACCCCATCTCCCAACCTAACACTGTTGTGTCCAGTAATCCTGCAACGAAGACACAGAAGATCAAATCAGTTTACTTTTCTCTAATCAACAAAAATGTTATAGAAAAAAGGAAGATGTATCATAATAATTTTTAGATTTTTGGCAAGAAGCTTAGAGTTCAACTTGGGTCTGAAGATACCACAACTAAGATATCAGTGGAGCCTGTGTTGCAGGCCTACCGTACGCCATGAAGACTATGTTGGAATGTGCAGGGCCTGGGAAACCCTTGCACAAAAATCTCATTGCGTAGGCTGTGGCGGGGAGGACGAAATTATATAGGGAGTGTGTATTGACCGTAGGGGTGTAATAGGAGTATTATAGGGTGTGTCGCCCCATCCCCCCGATCTGCCAGTGTGCATAGAATTTTACGTAAAGAATTCTCGGAGCTTGTTTTCCTATTTGAAACAAGACTCTTTGGAAAAAAGGCAGAATCTCTTAAATGGGAGCTAGGATTTGCTAATTCTTTTCATGTAGATTGTGTGGGAAGAAGTGGAGGACTAATTTTGCTTTGGAAAGATCAATCATTTTCTAATGGACATATTAATAGTACTATTTTATGTGAATATGGATTTTGTTAGAGATTTATGTGAATATGGATTTTGTTAGACCCTCCTTAATAGGTTTCGTTCTCTTTCTCCTTTGCCATAGCTTTGCGATGGGGATTTCAATGAAGTTATGAGCCCTATGGAGAAAATTGGTGCTTTGGAGAAGCCTATTCATCAAGTCATAGTTTTTCAAGATGTTATAACTGAGTGTCTTTTATCGGATTTAGGTTTTATGGGACCACAAATGACTTGGACTAATAGAAGAGAAGGAGATGACAACATCCAACAAAGACTAGACAGATTTCTTGCTAATGAGGCTTGGAGACTTAAATTTCACTCATCAAAAGTTTTTCATCAAGACTTCTCTCATTCTGATCATAGGCCTATTTTATTACTCTCACTTTTTGGTAATAAGAGGTTGAAAGGTTCCTCCTCACAAAATAATTTCAAGTTTGAGCCCTATTGGACTCGCTTTGAGGAATGCAAAGAAGTTATTTCAGAAAATTAGCTTTCCACCTTCCTAGTCATTTGCTAATATTTAGGAATCTCTTTGAAATTGTGGCATTGCATTGAAAAAATGGAGTAGAACTACATTTGGAAGATTAATAGAGAGAATAGAAAAACACAAAAAAGATTAAGAGATCTTTATCCATATTGTAATCAGTTGGGGGTCATGCACCACATAAAGACTCTCGAACATGACTTAGAAAGGCAACTAAGTTTAGAGGAGATGCATTGGAAACAAAGATCTAGAGTTGAGTGGTTAAAAGAGGCGATAGAAATACAAAATACTTTCATGTGAAAGCATCCCATCAAAGATCAAATAAGTCTATTTCCATAATTAAAACCCAAGGTATATTTGAGAATTACTATGAAACTCTCTTCACCTCAGCTAATCCTTCTTCGGCTGATTTATTGGAAGGAACTTGTAAAATCACCTCCCACTTATCTAATGAAGCTCTTTCATGTCTAAATGAACCTTCTACAAATGAGATCTCAAGAGCTATATTTGGTATTGGTTCTACTCAATCTCCTAGCCCTGATGTTTTTCATGCTCTTTTTTATCAAAAACATTGGGCTATTCCTGGAGATGATATTTCAGCAGCATGTTTAGCAGTTTTGAATGATGGTGGTTCACTCAAAGTTTGTAATCATACAAATATAGTGTTGATTCCAAAGAAGAGAGGGGTAGACAATGTTGGTGACTATAGGCCTATTAGTTTATGCAATGTGGTTTATAAAATTATTACCAATGTATTAACTAATAGGCTAAAAAAGGTGATTGATTCTTTTATTTCAAAATATCAAAGTGCATTTGTGCCTGGTAGACAGATTATTGATAATGTTATTATTGCTTTTGAGGTTCTTCATTCCTTGCACCAACTAAGGAAAGGTAAGAAAGATTATATGGCTTTGAAGGTGGATATGAGTAAGGCATATGATAGGGTTGAGTGGGATTTCTTGAGAAGAGTACTTGAAAAGATGAATTTCCCATCCAACAGGATAAGTGTTGTAATGGAATGTATATCTTCACCAACTTATTCATTTACACTTAATGGTCATCAATGAGGATACATTATCCTAACCAGAGGACTTCGACAAGGATGCCCTCTTTCACCCTATATTTTCTTATTTTGTGCTGAAGCCCTATCATCTTTATTAACCGATGCAGATAGAGAAGGATATCTAAAGGGATATCTAAAGGGATTGCAATGCTCTAGAGGAAGCCCTAACTTAAACCATTTATTATTTGCAGATGATTGCCTTATTTTCTATGAAGCGTCTTTGGAGCTTGTAAATCCATCCATGACATTTTTAAGATTTATGATAAGGGATCAAGACAGCAGGTGAATTTTGATAAGTCATCAATTACATTTAACTCTAATGTTTAACAATCACTGCAGAGGAGAATAGAAGCTAATTTGGGTCTTATAACAAGTTCTTAACATGAAAAGTATCTGGGATTGCCCTCAGTGGTAGGTAAATCTTAGGAAAAACCATTTGCAGACATTAAAGATAGAGTTTGGAAGAGAGTGCAAGGTTGGAGACATGATTTGTTCCCAGCCGGTGGGAGAGAAATTTTAATTAAAGTTGTTCTACAATCTGTACCAACCTATGTCATGAGTATATTTCATTTTCCTATCTCTTTGTATGATGAAATTAAAGGTTTAATCAGGAATTTTTCAAAACCCAGCATTAGTGGCTAAGCAGGCTTGGAAGATTTTTCAAAACCCAGCAAGTCTTGTGAGCAAGATTCTAAAAGGTAAATATTATAAGCACCTATCCTTCCTTAATGTAGAAAAGGCAAGATCAAACTATTCATATCTATGGCGAAGTATCATTTGGGGAAAAGACCTCTTGAAACATGGCTTAATATGGAGAGTGGGTAATGGTCCATTAATTGAAGCCTTTAAAGATAACTGGATTCCTCAGGACTTTACCTTGAAGACAATTTCATCGCTTGTGACTAGGATATCTGTGGTGTATGATCTCATTCTACCATCAAGGCAGTGGAATCGACCTATTCTTAAGGAAAGTTCCACACCAGCAGATGTTGAGGCTATACTGGCTATTCCGCAAGTAGAACTGATCGCGATGACTCCTTAGATTGGTATTGTGAAAGAAATGGTGTTTATTCAGTTAAAATAGAGGGCCGCTAAGGGCACCCCACCATTTCATGAAGGCACCCTGTTTTTGAGGGCACAAAACAAATTATCAAGGGCACCCAAAAATTACACACGAAATCTCGAAAATACCCCTCCTGCACAAACACGAAAAAAACCCGTTGCACCCCACCACCCCCTCCACCACCTTCACCGATCTTGACTCCAAGAAACCATTTAGTTTGAACCGACCAGTGAGAGGAATCTCCGAAATCGTGTCTCACCTTGTGTTTCTCCTTCGGTTTACGGCTTTTTTGCAGTTCATAGGGTCGTGGTGTGAGCCGATTTCGTCTCCAAGTTAGGGTTCGTTGAAGTTCGTCGGACACACCTTATTTAGTGTAATTAAGTTACATTTTGATAGAGTAGTTGTGATTTACAGTGGTGGTTTGTTCAATAGTTAAAAAAATGGGAATTCGCGGTTCTCGGCCACATAGGCCAGAGACTGTGCTAACTGTCTCGGCCAAGCATGGCCGAGAGGGAAGCTACATTTTTGGGAAGTCGCAGTCTCGGCCACAAAGGCCGGAAAGTCTCACAGTGTCTCGGTTACGCATGGCCGATAGTACTCTAGTTCTCTCGGCCGAGACTTGACGAGAGCAAGGCGAATTGAAATGGTCAACCCATATCGGTGGTGCACAACCGAAACCTTTCCATCGGACTCGGTTGGACACCGCCGATATATTGGAGCAATTGTCGGTCATGGGTGACCGAAAAAATGGGCTGGTTCACGAACCTGCTTGACCGAGACATCAGAAATGGATGAAATTGAACATTACTTTTTGTAAATTCTTTGTTGAGTTCTGTTCCATGCGCTTATATGTTGTAATTTTTTTCAGGTATGGCTCGTCCGAAGGCACCGGTGACTAGGGAGGATATTAAAGGAAAGATGAGGATACTTAGTATCAGGAAATACCAAGGAACATTAGAGAGATAATAAAAAGACTCAATGATTAAAACTGCAAAGAACACAATCATAAGCGATGGAAAGGTAGTCCTACATCATAAGCGTCATGAGGAATCTGTTTTAGTAAAAGCAAAGCCACTTCAAAAAGCAAAATATATAATAATTACAACCAGATAAAAGTAAACAGTGAAAGCAAATAGTAACTACTACTTTACATAATAAGAGACCAAAAGCAAAAGCACTGCGGCATGGGCCGGATGGCTAGACACGTCTATGAAGCATGGGCTTGATGTGAGGATGGCATGGGCCTGATTAGTCGCTAGGTCCTTGGTAACGGATAATGCAATGTGATGATGCGGGGGAAAAATAGAGAAATTCCTCGAGAGCAGCATACACATAATGAGGGAACCTCATCATAGTCGGAGAATGAATGTACACACGTATAATGGGACATCCCAATAAATACCATAAGGCAAGTAGAAGACAAATATCATCTTGTGTCCACACATAGCTGATATGATATGTGAAAATGTTGAGCGAATGCCGCCTTCGAGGAGGATTCCAGACAATCTCAATGTCATTGTTGAATAATTCTTGATAAATGAACTCTACCAAAGGATGATGAATGCCAAGATTCATGGTAACCGTAGGAGCTTCACAACTAGTCACAAATGTGCATTAGAAAGATTCTGAATGTTATCATCAGAAACAGATCTAGTAGATGACGAACATTTAGAAGCGATCTGTTTAAATTCAACCAAAATGTACAGCACAAACACGAAAAAACCCCCAAAAAAAAAAAGGTTCTCGGTCGTACATATTCGAAACTTTCTTCGAAGTCTCGCTCACGAACGACCGATAGTTACTGATTACTCTCAGGTTTACCATTCCGTGACCTACGTACACCTATCGGTCCTCTATGACCGAGATATAACCATAAATCTCGGTCCTGCGAGGCCGATACAATCGCGCACATCCACAGAAACTTCGGATAACGCATAAAAAACACAATAAATTTGCAAAATATCCGTGAGTTCGACCTCCTCTTGCACAGTAGCAGTACAATCCTACATTATATAGTGGAAACAAGTACGGATTTGAAGAAATTACCAAACCCTACGTTGACAAACAAATCATCATTTTCACAAACAGTTCTAAAAAACCCGAATATGGTTGTCGAACATTGTTACCTCGCTGTCGGACGATGTCAATCCGCAAGAATCGATCAGCTCTTCGCCAAACGGAATGTGGCTGTGGCTTTGTGGTTCAAGCTTGCTGGTGGGGTGCCCTAACTCCTTGTCAAAATGGTTTGTGGGGTTTGAACCATTATATATATATACAGGGGAAAATGGTATTTTCCATTTTTGCTGGAATTTTTACAAATAAGTTGGGTGCCTTCATGAAATGGTGGGGTGCCCTTAGCGGCCCTCGGGTAAGAGAGTTTTTCAATTAAAACAGTTGTTGGCCACGTTGGCCACAAGGGCCATGTTTAACATAGATGAAAAGATAATGTTTTTTATAGCTAATAGATATCTCTAAATCCCAATAATCCTGATCTCTTGAGAAGTCTCAAGATTGATAGATTAATAAATCACATAGTGTGAGTTATGATTTCTGTAAAAAGAGTTCTCCCATAGTATTTCTCCAAAGTTCTTGGGCTGTGGAAAAGATCGGAGACCACAACAACAAATAGGACAAAGGTATGCTTCTGCTAATACTTTTAATTCATATTTATACATTAAAACCTTTATTGGTATCAGAACACTAGGTGATTAGTATTCTGCACACCTAGATGATTTGGGGGGTTTTGCTGAGTTGGGTTGGAATAGTTTCTAAATCTATTTTCTTTGAGTTATTTATTTTAATTCTGTTTTTTAATTAAAAAAATGGGGTTTCATGGATTCCGGCGATGTCATCTGAATCTGGTCGCAATCAAAGTCGGTGCACCCATTGGGGTGTTCACCCTTGCGGTCTGATCTCAATGAACCCAAAAGTTGGTGACTTTCAGTTGTTAAAATGCCAAGAAAAATCGTGAAAATCACTAGGCAAAGTGGCGGTATTATAGATTTTTCACTGAAATCTGACGTCGATCTGCATCGGTGTACTCATTGGGGTGCTCGCCAGAGTTAGCCGATCGCGCGAATGCCTCTGACTGGTGTTTTCGGTCTCATGGTAGTCGAAGTTTGCATTTCTTAATATTTCAGATTTGGTCAATTATAGGTTGACTTTGGTTACGGACGATGAGGTGTGTGACTTTTAGTCATATTGATGGTCAAACTATTTTGACTCCGTCAACATTTGAAAAAAAAAACCCATCTCTTATGGTCGCTAATTTGAAAGCTTGCAAAAACAGCAAATTATTCATAATAAAAAATGCCCAAAATGCATTATTCATTTTTGGCCCAATTAGTTTTATTTTTATTTTTTATTAAAAGAATAAAGCCCAAATTCACTATTTATTTTAGGCACAATTAGTTTTCTTTTTTAATTAAAAGAACAAAGCCTAACATTTGTTTGACTATGTATAGCAATAAGTTTGTTAAATCAAATGTTGATTGATGATTGTGCGATTAAATGTCTTGAAAATCAGTTTTAATTAAGGTATTTACGAAATTAAAATTGATTTTTAAATCACATTTTTTTAAAAAATAGAAAAGTAGAACATAATATAACAAACACATTTTTTTTTATCAGTACATGGCTCGTGAATGTGAGTGACAAGATTCTGAAAGCGACAATGCATATAAGGCACTTTAAAATTACAAAAAACGATCCTACGTACTCAATCATTCAACACATAAGTACATTTAATAAAATGTACAACTTAGTCAAGGACAATTGGTTTTACGTGAGCCACAGGAATAGAGGTTTGATGCTTCTAGGCTCCCTCAATATTTCTTGGAAACCCATGGTGGAGTTCATCAAGAAGGGAATTTCTCTTAATAATTTTTGAGAAACTTCTTATGAACTAATAAAGACGGAGCAACGCTAAATTCGTAAAAAAAATTCAGCGGAGCGTTGCCTTATCATATTTTCCACCAAAAAAGTAGTGCACGAGGTATGCATTTCTTTTTTTTTTTGTTATAGTTTTATTATGCTACTCTTTGTTTACTTTTAAATGTATTTTAAGTGGGAAGATTAATTGTGTGAATTATTTGAAATATTAATAATATGTTTTGGGCTTATAAGTGATGATCGTAAGCATAGTGAACTCTCGATCTTATACCCCCTAAATAATTATTAATTATTTTAAATGAATTTAGTAGCAGATAAGTGTAAGATTTTTTTTAATAATACAACTAATGAATGATTTTTGTCATTAGAATCCATGGCTTCAGTGACAAAAAGTATCATTGTTGAGTTAAACAAGGGCGAAAAGCTCAATGGGGACAATTTTGATATATGGCATCGAAAAGTGCAATATATCTTAGAATAGCGAGAATTCTTGAAGACTCTTGAAAACATGATATTGGAGCATGAAGAGGGTACGACCGCTCAACATCATAGGGATCATGATGCGTTTCGAATTTAGAAACGTAAAAACAGCATTGCTTGCATTACGTTACCGAGCTGCATGCAAGACGATCGATGTATGAGTTTGAGCAGTTCGATACTGCTCGGGAAATGTGGAATGCTTTGAAGTAGAGATTTGGGATGACTTCCGCAACAAGTTTGCGTCAGCTCACTATCAAATTTGAAACATATGTCAAACGTCAGCATTATTCAATGAAACAACATTTGAGAGAGATTTCAAATATGATACGAGAACTGAATTCTACTGGTCATGTTCAATCAGATGAACAATAACTCTAAGCAGTCATCCAATCACTTTCTCAAAACTAGGAGCACATAAAAGTTGCAATGGCCCACAATGAGAATATCAAGACATTTAATGATTGTGTATGTAGGCTCCCAGAGTACTTCCTTTAAACCTAAAGAAAAGCCAACAACTAAGAAACACAAACACATTGTGGATCACCCCCTCTAAAACTGAAAAATGTCAATTGCAAGCGAGGCAAGGGAAGTGGCAAAAAGAAGGATAAGAAAGAGATGGCATGTCGCAACTGTGGACAAAAATGACATTTTGCAAGGGAATGTCCTGAACCAAGAAAATATCATATATTTTCTTTTAATGCATCTCACAATTGCAATATGTTTAGCAATGCTTTATTTGTTGACTCTAATCTTTTATGGATTATTGATTCAAGAGTAACAAACTATGTAGCGAAAGACCGCAGGGCTTTCGTTAAGTATTGCCATACTCCAGTAGAAGCACAATGGATATTTGTTGGAAATGACGCACGTGTAGCTGTTCAAGAAATTGGCACCTGTCAATTAAAGCTACATAACGAGCGCACACTACTTTTACATGATGTCCTATACGCCCCTGAAATAAGGCGAAATTTAATTTCAGTAGTCGTCCTTCTTAGTTTAGGTTTCAGTTTGATCTTCAATAACAATGGTGTCACTATGTTTTTAGACACCACACTTTATGATTTTAGATACCTATCTAATGGTTTTATTATTTTGGACATCGAAGGCGATGTTAAAATTGATAATAATGGTTGTTTTCCCATTTCTGCATCTTCAGTCTTTGTTAATTTACTTGCAAATGTATGACATGCTAGATTATGTGATATAGGACAAGATCAAATGAATAGACTTGTTAAATAAGGCCTTCTAGGCTCATTTGCAAAAGTCGACTTACCTATTTGCACACGTTGTCTACTTGGAAAAACAACTAGAAAACCATTCGGAACAGTTGTAAGAGCTTATAATCCATTGCAATTAATACATTCAGACATATGTGGTCCAATGAATGTTAGAGTGCGACATGGTGCATCATATTTCATCACATTTATTGATAATTTTACTTGTTTTGGTCATATTTTTCTGATCTCACATAAAAATGAAGCATTGGATTGCTTCAAAAGATATGTAACTCTAGTTGAAAATCAATTAGAGAAACGTGCCAAACTGTTGAGAACTGATCGAGGACGTAAGTTTTTATCTGATCGATTTAAATAATATTGTGATAAAAAGGGATTGCTAGACAACTTACCATCCCCGGCACTTCGCAACAAAATGGTGTTACAGAAAGGCGTAATCAAACTCTATTAAATATGGTTCGATCCATGATGGCACAAGCAAACCTCCCAATTTCATATTTGGGAGATGCATTGCAAACCACAGTTCATGTACTAAATCTAGTATTGTCAAAATCAGTTACTTCTACACCATATACCTTATGGACTGGGAAAAATCTCAATCTTACAAATTTGCGCCCTAGGGGTTGCGCAACATATATTCACTCTCCATCCAATAAATATGAAAAATTGGGACCAAGAGGAAATAAATATATTCTTGTTAGATATTATGAACAATCAAAAGGGTTTATGTTCATTAGTGAACAACCAAATGGTAGTTTTATTGAATTTGAATCAAGAGATGGCACATTTTAAAAAAAATGAGAATCCTAGCAAAAATGAAGCAATAAGAGATCTCACCTTTTATGAAGTTGATGATTATTCAGAAAATGTAATCCCATAACTAGATTCAAATGTGGTTGAGTCTAATTCAAATTTGGCTCTTATTCTTGATTCTAGTGGGAGTGACATTCTAATAGATGCATCAAATGCAGAAGAATTGCATAGAAGCAGCAGTCAAAATGTGCCTCGAAAAAGTTTTGAAATTGAGGGTCATGCTTTTATGATTGCTCTGCATGATGAAAACGATCTTCGTAATGTTAATGAGACTTTATCATCATCAGCCAAGGAACATTAGCTAAAAACAATGGATGAAGAAATGGAGTCTATGAAATCCAACCATCTCTGGGACTTGGTTGATCTACCTCATGGGCATAGAACGATTAGGAATAAATGGGTTCTCAAGATCAAACGTCGGGCAAATGGATCAATTGAAAAATTTAAAGCACATTTAGTTGCTAAGAGATTTACACAGCAAGAAGGAAGAGATTATGAGGAAACTTTTTCACCAGTTGTAAGGTTTGCCTCAATTCGTTTATTAATTGTTATTGTTGCACATATGGATTTAGAATTACATCAAATGGATGCAAAATTTCTTTCTAAATGGAGAATTAAAGGAAGACATATATATGCAATAACCAATAGGTTTTGTTGTAAAATGACAAGAGCGCAAAGAATGCAAGCTCAAAAAGTCAATATATGGTCTTCGACAATCTTCACGACAATGGTATTTAAGATTTCATCAAGTTATAAATTCTTTTGGATTTAATATGATTGATGAAGATCATTGTGTATATATTAAACATTCAGATCAGCAGTTTGTAATATTACCCCTATATGTGGACGATATACTTTTAGCTGGAAATAACATTGATTATGTTATCACTATTAAAGAATGGTTGTCTTCTAATTTTGATATGAAGGACATGGGTGAAGCAAACTTCATACTGGGTGTGAAGATTCACAGGAATCGTTCTAAGAGAATTCTTGCTTTATCACAAGAACAATACATTAAAAATATCTTTGAACGATTCAAAATGACAAATTGTAACCCCATTGACACTCCAATTGCTAAAGGTGAAATCCTAAGCATGGAAATGTGCCCAAAGACTCCAATTGAGAAAGACAAAATGTTCAATGTCCCTTATGCAAGTGCAATTGGAAGTTTAATGTATGCAATGATATGTATACATTCTGATATAAGCTACATTGGTTTAGTTAGCAGATATCAATCAAATCTTGGTCAAGCTCATTGGAAAGCGCTGAAAAGGATCTTGTGGTACTTAAAAGGCACTATGGATTTGTGTTTGTGTTACCAAAGTAATGATTTGTATTTACTTGGGCACTCTGATGTTGATTGGAGCGGTGATCCAGATGAATACAAATGAACTTCAGGGTATGTTTTCCATTGAATAATGGTGCAATCTCATGGAGTAGTAAAAAGTAAACATGCATTGCTTTGTCAACTATGGAGGCTGATTTATCGCTTTCACTGCTTCAGTTCAAGAGGCATTATGGCTTAAACATTTTGTTATGCACTTGCAAGTTATCAAAAGTGCATTGAAACCAATGACTATATTTAGTGACAATCAAATAGCCATTGCCTATATGAAGGATCCGAAGTATTATGAAAAGACAAAGCACATCGACACAAATTATAACTTTATGAGAGACATCATAGCAAGAAAAGAAGTTTTTATACAACGCATTCCTACGCAAAGGATGACAGCAGATCCAATGACGAAACCTATCGCTAGGGATATTTTTCTAAGTCATGTAAAATCCTTGGGATTGCGGAAACTGTAAATTGTTTGCTATAACTTCTTATTTCGATTCAATAAAGTTGCTCTATTGGAATTTGTTATTTCTTGTTCTGATATAAGTCATTATTGACTGGAATATGCAACAGGCACCGATTGGCTTTCTCATACAAGCAATCGTCTTTGGCGCTAACAGTAGCGAGCAAAAATGAAACATTAAAACTTATTTAATAAATGTTGCCTTGGTGGGAGTCAATATAAGGTTATTTTTGTAAAACCACAATAGATTTCCCATTATCTATTAAGCATGTGAATAAAAAAAACTAGATGCAAAATCTAGTGATTGGCGCCTCATTTTGGCGAGCTACATAGATTTCGAGTTAGGCGCTTTGGGAGGAGTGACTGAACTAAGATCTATACAGTAAATTAAAAGAATTGCATACACTCTTACTAAGAGTTACTCAACTATGGCATGTAAAGAATTACATGTGTTTTGCGACAACTTAGAAGTGAGTAGATAGTAAATCTTTGAATCCTCACTGTGGGAGTCTAATTAAAAAAAGTTCTTATATAGTTGAGACTTCCTGTATTGCCCTTATGAGTTTTGACTACACTATGAAGTAAGGAATTAGTGCTTGCTACTTTAGTGAGTTACATATGGTCAAGTATGATTCGATCCAAAGGTGCTACATTAGGAAAACAGCTGATTCTAAACTAAGTAGTGAGAGGGCAAAGAAAGATCATATGGAATCATGTCATTTCATTTTATATTCTATGTCACGACAATAGTGTTGCATCACTTGGATGATAATATTAGTTAGAATATAATGCTATGAATTTAAGGCTCAATTATTGCTCTTAAAAGGGGCTAGATAATGTTTTGAATAGACATGACTATCTGCATCTGGGGCAAAGTGAGATATATATATATTAAAATGGTAGATATCTCTATGCTGACTCGAATTGAGTTGTTAATGTAGAGCTCTCGCTTGCAGGTTATCTCATGGTTGCACGACCCATTAGTTACATTGAAACACTGTCAATTGCGAACTTATTTTTTGTCACACACGATGTGCGAGTGGTGATATCCATGTTATCAAAACATGGGGCGCTTATGTGTGTGATCGACCCGACCCGAAAAAATATCTACACACGATGTGCGAGTGTGAGATGTTAGCCACGTTGGCCACATAGACCACGTTTAACATAGATGAAAAGATAATGTTGTTGATAACTAGTAGATATCTCTAAATCCCAACAATCCTGATCTCTTGGGAAGAAGTCCTAAGATTGATAGAATAATAAATCAGATTTTAAGGCTTTTTGACAATTGTGTGAAAAGAGTTCCTCCGTATTGTTTCTCCAAAATTTTTGGGTTGTGAAAAAGACTAGAGACCACAACAACAAGAAATATGACAAATGTACGATTCCGCTGATACTTTTAATTCCTATTTTACATTCAAACCTTATGGGAGCTTACATTCCTTTCATAAATGGTAGGAATTTCTCTGGGCCTTGGAGGTAACCCAGAAGCTGAGAGTATTCTTATGGAGAGTCTTTCGTGATATCCTTCCTTGCCAAATGAACCTGAAGGGCCGTCATATAATTCCAGAATATAGGTGTTCTATTTGTGACCAAAAGTTGAATCATTAATGCATGCATTTTTTAGGGGTAAGGATCTCTCTAAATTCTGGAAACAATGGGTATCTTGGCCAAAAATTTTCCTCTGGTTAAGGACTCAGCTGCAGATCTTCTCATATAACTTTTCAATTCTTCTCTTCGAAACCAAATCCCTTTACTCTGCACTGGTTTATGAACAGTTTGGAGAAGATGAAATAAGCTTCGATTTGAAGCTTTTTTGAAAGAGAAAGAGCTGGACTGGGATCAGATTTCGCTTTGGCTTTCAGAGTCTCAGAAATCCCAGATTCATACACCTCAGGCACCAATGACATCGCCACCAAGTCGACTCTGGATCCCACCACCAGAGGGATTTTTCAAATTGAACACGTATGCTTCTGTGAAGTCGAATTGCTATTTAATTGGGGTTGGAGGCGTGACTCTTGATCATCTTGGTGTATTGCATGGAGCTTTTGCTCATCGAATCGAAGGCAACTTCTCTCCGGAAACGGCTGAAATGGTGGCTGTGCGTGAAGGTTTGCTTTTCACCCTAGAAACACGGAGTCATGGGACCATTTTGCTTGGTTGCGATTCTCAACTTGTTGTGGGCTCCTTGTGTAGCCAAAATGTAAATGGGCCATTGGGCCCAATAGTGTCTGAGATATGTAACCTCTCGAACCTTTTCTTAGGAGATCGTGTTAAGTTTGTTCCACGTGACGCTAACAAAGTTGCGCTCACGCTATAACCATGAACAATGATGTATCAGCTTCTTGGAGTAGTGTCATTCCTATGGCAATCTCCATAGATGTAATTTCCGATCTCTGTTGATAATGAATGTAATTGCCCGATTGGGCTTTCAAAAAAAAAAACAAACACTAAACCGTTAATTTTCTGTGTTACTATGTCAACTCAACTAACTCATTTACATGATAGATTATTTAATTAATTATTTTATAATTCGATATACATAAAATAAAATACAAATTTTTTTTTTCAAAATAATATTTTATTCTTAAGATTTAACTCAAATGACTATTGAAACTATGACAACACTTAAACTTTGTTATATCAACTTTTAAAATTGTAATTCAACCATTAATATAATGAAATAATAACATATATATATATATATATATATTATTTTAAACGAGTTAAATGGGTCATGGTGTTTAATTAGTAGTGTCAACTAGTTTATGACACTAATCCGCATAAGCTCAACACTAACCCGTTAATATCACATATTAGCTGTGTTGTGTTATCGTGTCATGATCCATTTTGTTACCTCTACTTGATTGTATTCTTAAGGCAAGTTTCAATTATCCTATATAATGTATTTGTGGTTTCGAGCGGAAGGAAAAAATCTTGTCTAAAAAAGTGATTACGCTCCTTAAGTCTTTATTTGGTGATTCCATTCTCTTTTTGTATTTTCAATCGGAAAAATTTGTTCCAACAACTGCAATTAGCTCATAATGATCTTTTGTAACAGCCCACTTTATAAATGTCTCTTCAATTTACAGACGTGGACGTCAGCTCGGATCTACGTGGACGTCGCGATAGGCTAGGACGCACAGGGACTTAGGTATGCTAGGTATTTATGTGTTGGATGCTTATTTGCGGTGAAATTTATTGAAATACATCGCATGTATGTATGTTGCATCAAAATACGTGCGAGATTGTGAGAACTGTATTCGCCTCGATATGCGTGTCGACGCGGGTATCGGGTAGTTGACGGGACCGAATATTAGGTCGGGGAAACTAAAACACACAAATTATATAAAAATTGACAAAGTAACTAATATGGAATGGTATTAGGTGGCTAGTGACGCGGAAGTACGCGTATATCGCGGTTCGGACTCGAAATCGGGCGTCGAAACACCCGAAAAATGGGCGAGTGTCACAGCTGTGTCAAAATGTGGTGTCAATGACACAAAGTCAACATCACTTATCCACTTCACCACCTTTTCTCTCACACACTCCACTTACACCACACACACAAACACACTCCCGCACACACACACACACACACACACACACACACACACACACACACACACACACACACACCAGGGAGGCCGTGAGCGAGGAAGAAGAAGAGGAGAGGAGGAGGAGAAGCAGGGACACACCGGGAAGGAGTGGAGACGCCACGATCGAGGTGAGCCTAGTTGGTTTTGGTTGTGGGTTTCGGTTTGGAAGTGGTGGCGAAACGGGGGTTCGGCCATGGAGGCCGAACCAGGGTCGCGGTGGTGATAGCAGGGGTGTCTCACCTGTCATCAAGTCCATCGGGGTTGGGGTGGAGAGCAACCCCAACCCCAAATCCCGAAAGAAGAAAAAAAAAATTTCTTCCCGATCGAACCACTGGTTCGATCGGGGAAGAAGGTGCACACGCACTGGGCCGGGTCGGGTCTGACCCGTTTGGGCCGACCCGACCCAAACAGTATAACCAGAAAAAAGAGAAAAAGAGAAGAAAAATGGAAGAAAAATTGGGAAATTTTTGGAAAATTCGGAAAAAATGGAAAAATTCTGAAAAAAATATATTTCCATAAAATAAATGGAAATTTATCAATTTCTATGAAAACTAAATTATTTGGATATTTCGGACGTGACTTTTTGCGGGGTTTTGCCTCGAAAAGCGTGAAATAGGCAATGTGGCCTAATTTTTTTTAGAAATTGTTGAAAATTGTCATTGTAAATTAAATTATTGATAAATGGACATAGGTTGACACGGGTGATCAATTGGCGACCAATGACCCAGTGGACTTGGACCCAGGGATTGATTACGAGATAGGAGAGCGCGTTGTGAGGTTTATAAAACCCAATGAAAAAACTCTTGAGTATTTATTTTGCTTTCGTATTTCCATTCCTTTCCATTATTCCTTATGATTTTTCCAATATCTTATCTTATCGTTGTTTGCACGGTTGGTTAGTTACTCCCACCGGACTTTCCGTTGTGTGTCTATGCGTGTCTATGCATTCTAAACCATAGCATATGTATCAGGAGTGCTCGGTGGATAACGACCCGAGGGAACTGCTACATGTGTCGGTGCGTCGTAGATCTACGCCGACCACCGAGAGGGATCAGGTGATAGCTAGTTGGGTGCGCCCACTAGTGGGATCCTGGAAGGAAATCCCGAAGTATGATTTAGTCTGACTGGAACAGACACGCACATTTGCGCTTTATTGTTATTTACGCATGCGATGCCCTACTTACAGTTGTATGTTTCCATTCCGCATGTTTATTTAACATTATTTATTGAATTCTATTTATTTATATGAATGCTCAGAGGAGTTCCTTGGGATTTTACTGACTGGACTCATCATCCAATTTCTTCTGTGATGATTGAGTGTAGATCCTAGTACAAGTAAGGGCAAGGGGATCTTACGTGACCACCTCTGACTGCATACAGTTGAGAATTACTTGTACGTGTGTTTTTATTTTGATATTTTGATTCTTTTGGGAACTGGGAAGTGATATGACATTGTACATAGTTACTTTACATAGTATAGTACAATATTTTTCAGGGTTTTTCCACAGTAGGATTTGTTGAATTAATTAATATTTTTTTGCATTTACTTACAACTTCCGCTGCATATGTCATATATACACTGTACACATACGTGGATACGAAACTCGAGACAGAGGAAGGACGGGCAGGTGTCGTACACGTGTAGTTGGGCCAGCTGGTAAGGAGTACACATGGAGACACGTCACCCCGGGGCGGCGAGGGCCGCCACATCTTTAATCAAGAGATGCATTCTTAGTTTTCATAAAACACAAAGCAATGAACTAATATAATTCATCCGAAGAAAGTTCATGACGGAACAAAGAATTCTTCAGAGACGAAACTAACATTGACGCGACCCAATATCCACAACTAGGGGTGCATACAGATTGGTTCTAGTCCAATTATGGTCAATTTGTAATCTAATTCAATTATTGCAAATTGAAAAATTACAATCCAGTCCAATCCAAATACGTCATCAATCCAACTCAATCCAATTTGCAAAATGCGAATTGGACTGGATCAAGTTCCACGGATCGACCTTTTCCTATCCAAAGTTCATTAAATAAAAATTAATCAAATGAATTACAAAAATCGTACATCTCATGAATGATAAATTTATAACATACATACCAAAAATCTATATGCAGCATATTTCCAACAAACTTGCCATGACAATAACCTTTAAAATGCAAGTTCATATATAAATAAATATGGCATTCACAAATCTGCACCATATACCCTCACAAAAACACAAAAAAGTGCACACTGCAACATGCAACCTACAAAAAAAGTTTGAAGGGTAATAAAAGAGTTAAGAGCAAGCATAGTATTTGAGATGCTATAGTTTAAAGCTGATGGTTTGGGTTGACGCTCTTTGAGATACTATAGTACATATGATCGGATATGTATATATGTTGATAAGATAAACAAACTAGATCGGATTGGATCCGCAGTTTTTAATGTAATCCGCAATCCTATCCAGTTCGGCCGGATTAGTGATTTTTCAGTTCAGTCCAATCCAAATAAACAAAAATTGATCCAATTAGTGATAATTAGTCCAGATTAGATTGGATCTGTGGTTTAGTGCAATCCGGATGCACCCCTATCCATAACAACATTCGCAACATCAAGTATCTTGAGGACCTCTTGTATTTGTTTATAAAGACCCTTCAATGCAATTTCATAATTAACAATGAAACCCAAGTGAAGAAACCAAGGAATTGCTCTTTGTCACCTTTTTTTGTTTGTCACCTATCTACAATCAACAATGAATCTTCATTGCTATTCCCACTCTCTATTGAAGGAGTTATTGGAGTTTGCTATTGGGAGAAACTAAGAAAGTAGAAAGAATATACTTAAGTATATATGTAGACTGCAACACATTATGTTAACATTATTAAGTTTCTTCATTCTAGTCATAATCGCCTCAACTATTCAATTAAATATTTTCAGCATAGACATCCACATCAAAGACTTCACTAGACTTCGAAAGAAAAATTAAGTCAGAACCTCCAAAATCACATATTCTCGCTTATGCAGATTCTACTGGATTAGAAGCTCAACTACTCAAGCAAGGCAACTACAAAAAAATAATTCCTATAATTTCTTTTTTTTTTTGTCAATTTGTCTCCATTGAAACTCGAACCCCCGGCATCTTACCCCAATAACCACATACCAAATCATTAAGCTATCCACATGGTTGGTAATTCCCATAATCAACTTTATCAATTCAATTAATCATCATCAAAGGTTGGAGACAATAGAAGCTTCTAACAACTCCATCACCACATACATACAAAAATGTTTTTTACTATAACCATAATAGCACTAGGCACCACGATAACAATACATAGCACCACTTTTCATGGATCCAACCTCCATCACACTCAGTATCTGATCCATCTGAAATTTTGAAATCTCTATGAGAATTAAAAGAATGATACACATTCAAAAAAGGAAAACCCAGTAAATTGATTGCATCATAATAAAACCACGGCTATCAAAACTAATGCTTCAACCGAGTTTATCAGCTTAAATTGTCATTTTTCTAGCATTTACAAAAATCTCATACCTATCATTTACTTTCTCTGTAGTGCTGCAAAAATTAATGAACAAATTTAGAAAACCTAAATGAAATGAACTATGAATCACCACATCCTCATACAAGAACTTAGCCACCTCTTTGGCCATGCTTCACCACCCTGTTTTAACCCATCAGTCTCAGTAGTATTCAGTAGCAAGGAATGAAGTAGGTTATCAGACAATTCCATAAAAGTAGCAAATAAACCTACAAATTAAAGTTTTTAAAACACCTAGTAAGATATATGAAGACAAATATGTTTCAAACAAACTATGAAGTAGGAACCACACTAATTTCCCTAATAAAAAATGAGAAAGAAACTCGGTTAGTATTTACCTAACCAATTCAAAAATCGGAAGACAACAAATCAACGATTTATATGGACAAGACCTCCTCGTTGGGGACTTTAGCAGGAAAGATACACCTAAATAGAAAACAAAAAATTGAAACCAAGGAATTGCTCTATGAGAACAACTCAAAATGTAATTCTAATCAATTAAACTCAATAAAGTATTTTGTAACTCCAAAATCTATAGTTTTTGATTTCTTTCATAGTAACCTCGTAGTTAGAAACTTTGCAATACTAGACAAAAAGGGAAATATGTTAAGCAAGCTCACTAAATGAGCTATTTCTTGTGTAAATGAGTGAGAGAGAGATGTTGTAAGTCACGTGAGTTAGTTAGAAAGGAGTGTGGATGTGATACACGTGTAAGCATCTGATGTATTCCATCTCTTATATAAATGAAATGCTCACTACTCTGTTAAGTTTGTTGAGCTGAGACACAAACATTGTGTGATCTTGGTTCTTGATGAATGTGATATGTTCATGCTCTTTCATGGTATCAGAACTGTGATAAGGTAAGTCACCAATGACTCAATAAATAGTGATGGAGCAATCTCCATCAATGGCTACTTCGAGTGCATGTTCTTCATCTCAATTTTTACCTGCAAATCCAGCCATCTCTGCTAATGGTGCTGAAATGAAAGGAAATTCATCAATGGAGCTCGGATCTGAGGCAATGAATTTTATTAGAATGGCAACGGTGTCTATAAATCCTTATCATGCTTTCTTAGGATCTGGATCTACAAATCCTCAGAATCTGATGTTTGGTAACTCTTTGACTCAAAATTTATCTGTGAAACTTGAAGTTTACAATTATCTGCTATAGAAATCTACTTTGTCAGCATTTTTTTAGAGGAAATGGTTTAGAAGGTATTGTTCTTGGTACCTTTATGTGTCCACCACAGTTGGATCCAGATACAGGAAATATAAATCTTTTATATCAATGGTGGATCTCAAGAGATCAGATTCTTCTCACTTACATTTTAAATTCATTAACAAAAGAGGCTGCAACAGCTATTCTTGGATGTACTACATCTCGTGAAGCATGGATCACTTTAGAAGAATTTTGAGGTTTTCATAACTAAGCAAGAACTCAGAATTGCAGAACTGGTATGCATACAATATGAAAAGGCAGTAAAACCATGTCTCAATATCTGCAACTCATGAAAGAATATACATATTGTCTAGCGACAGATGGATCTCTTTTCGTATACAAATCTTGATTTCTTGTGCGTTGTCTGGCTTAGACTCTTAATATCTACTAATTTCAACAATTCTTCTACAGAAGAATGATCTGTAATTGCCAGAATTACATTCTACTTTGCTGGATTTTGATGCTCAAATTTTACAATTGCAAAATTTGCAAATTTGACAGTTACACCAAATGTGAATGTTGCATTTGTCAAGAACTCCAACAAAGGCAATGAGTCTCAAGGTGGTTTTAATCATCATGGAAGAGGAAGTATGAACAACCGAGGTGGATTTAATGGCAATAGAGGAATAGGAGGCCGAGGTCGTGGTGGTTCTAATAACAGTACACTAGTATGTCAAATATGTGGAAAAATAAGATATGTTGCTACAATATGTTATTATATAGGTGATTACTCTTACGTGGGATCTTCATCTCAACAAAGTCACAACACCACTAGTTTTTTGCCTCCACAACATCAACAACTATTCAAACCAGGATCACAACCTCCAGCACCATGTTTTAACAGTACTGAAACTGTTGTTGATTACAATTGATATGCTGATAGTGGAGTGTCAAACCATGTTACACATGATCTTAATTAGATGTTCAATAGGTCCTTCAATGCAGGTAATCAATTTTTAACTATTAGCGATGGCTCATAACATAGTATTTCTCATGTTGGTTTAGTGATTTCATCATTTAGTCCATCTCCTTTGAAGCTACCTAATACTTTATGTGTTCCTCATATTACCAAAAAATGTTGAGTATTTCCCAATTAGCAAATGATAACCAAGTGTTTGTTAAATTTCATTCTAACTATTGTCTTGTAAAGGATCTTCACACCAAAGGGATATTGCTCAAATGGATACTTATAGATGGTCTGTATGTGTTCCCGTCATCATTGAATTCTCTATGCAATAAGTTAGCCAAAACTGCCATGATGGCATCTACATCATCTCCTACATCCAAAGTTTGGCATTACAGACTTGGACATCCATCATTTTGAGTATTATCTCAAGTGCTACGTTCAAATTGTCTTGTAATAAAGTCTCGTCAGTTGGTTTTTGTGATGCTTATAAAGTTGGAAAGATACATTCTCTTACATATTCTGTATCTTCTTCTAATGCATCATCTCCTTTAGCCTTAACTCACACCGATATTTAGGGACCTTCCCCTGTCCAATCTAATGAAGGTTTCAAATATTACATACATTTCATTGATGATCATTCTAGATATACCTAGGTGTATCTAATGAAAAATAAGAGTGAAGCCTTTACTATATTTATACGATTTAAGATATTTGTTGAAAATCAATTTTCTACTATTATAAAGTGTGTACAATCAGATGGGGAGGTGAATATCGACCTTTCCAATCCTTCCTTCAGTCTGTTGGTGTTATGTTTCAACATCCTTGCCTATATACTCACTAGCAAAATGGCAGGGCTGAAAGGAAGTATAGACATATCATTTAGTCTACTTTGACATTGTTAGCACAAACTATCAAAAGAGAATTGCAGCATATCTTCTTAGAGACACATGAATTAATTTAAAGTAAAAAAGGAACAGCTATGCAAGGATATATTTAAATAAAATGAAATGAAAAGTTGTCCTTGCTACCAAGTCTCGAACCTAACTTTTTTCACGCTGCATATATACATAGTTCGAAAAACGTTGCTCATGTTGTAAACTAAGTTGAAACTTGCTAGAAACTAAAGAATGAAAATAGAAGAGTAAGAACTTCTACTACTTTAAACTACTACTACAAAGGAGAAGAGAAGAAATGAGAAGTTCTTCATTCAACTTGGTGTGTTTCTACAATGAGGTTGGCACCCTTTATATAAGCCCTTTGGTGATGATGATAAATGTACTTAGACAATGTTTACAAGTAACACATACATCACATGTCATATAACACATTATAAGTAATTTGACAATGCATGAAAGCGTTGGTTTACATTGGAGAGGAATACAAGTTAGATGAAGTGTGAGAGCCATGCTTGATGTTACAATTCAATATGAGAGTCATGCTTAACAATGTGATCATTTACATGCACAAGTGTCCATCCATTTCATAATAGCTCACATTATAGTTCCAACATTTTCAGAAGCCTTGTGTTTGGTTCATCTATGTGATAATATGCAAAGCGAAGGCGCATGCATTTTGGTCTTCATTTCATGAAAAAAGCACAAGCTTAATGTTGGTCTATGTTTATACACTGACAAGGAAATCTAAGTGTGGGATCATAGATCTTTGCGAGGATTAAATGGGATTCTCAAAGTATGTACAAGTTCTTTTAACTTTATTTTTTCATGTTTTCTATTTCTTTTATACTGATTCTGAAGGGGCATCCTGGACCCCCATCCCATGTTGCTTTGATGTACTTATCACTGTCATGTTTAGTCAAACTAGCTTTAAATTAAATTGACATTTGATACAACATTTAACCTCAACTACTATCTTTTAGCAACTCCTAATGTTGCTCCTAAATGCTTTAAGCATCATTTGAAATGTCAAGACATTTTATTTTCATTCTATAAAAAAGGCCATAGAGCTTTGAAATAACTCTCTTTCTTTGCTCTTAACCCTTTTCCTTTTGCATATTAGTTTTATTGTCTATGTTTGAAGATAATTTGGAGCTTTGATTTATATTAAGGTATTTATTTATTCATTCATTATGTATTTTAATTATGCTTATGCATTGTTTATTTTCAACATGAGTGAGTAGTCTATTATTCTAAACAAACCCTAGACAATGTAGTATATTTTAGATTACTAGATAATTATAATTAAAGAATCATGTACTTAATACTTTAGATCTATTCATACATGTCAATCACGGAATTAACAAGTTGTTTTTGCGTATTACAACTAAAGAAAATTAGTATTGCATGCATAGTTGCAAATGTGTTATGTGGTATTAAAATTATGATTATACATCTCTAGTTATTGACAACAATTATAGAAGTAGTAACTAAAAGTAATCTATAGGGCATTTTCTAAGTAGATGTTCTAGGTGATTGTGTTCTAAGTTGTTTATTACGCAACTTAGATAATATTGGCCTAGATCAGACATGATTTTCACTGAACTCAATGCATTGTATTTTTATGGTATTACGTTTTATCCAATGGGTAGATTTACAAAGATAAGAATGTGTCATTTCTATTGAATTAACACTACAAGGAAAATGAAATTTAGAAACGGAATTAGAAAGGGAAATAAGTTCCGTTGCTAAAAAAATAAGTTAGAGACGGAATTGACACGGAATAATTTAGAGACGGAATTGAGACGAATCAGAGACTGAAATAGAGACGGAAATAGAGACGGAATTTAATTCCGTCTCTAAAAAATGGCGCCAACATTCCCACCAAAAATTTCGTTTCTTATGACCGTTCATCAAACCTCGGGATTTGTGTGTGCTTGGATCAAGGTCCCCCTCCTCTTCCCCCCCACCCCAAAAAGAAAAAGCCCCAAATCATTCTCGTCCAAAATCCCTAAATCTGATCGTCTCGTTCGATCGTCTCGTCCCCTCCCCAAAAATCCCCAAATCCTGTTCGATCGTCCCGTCCAAAATCAATCGGTCTCGTTCTTTGCTCTCAACTCTCGTCTCTCCGTCTGGTCGTGCTGGTCTCTCTGGTGTCTCTGGTCTAGTCGTCTCTCTGGTCTCTCCGTCTCGCCGCGCTGGTCTCCGTCATCGGCTCTCAACTCTCTCTCTCTGGTCTCTCCGTCTCTTGCTCGGTCACGGCTCTTCGTTCTCTTATTGGTAAGAGTTTGCTTCGTTTTTACATGAATTTTGGCAACGATGCTTACTCTCTCATGAATCGTGTATGACCTTTTGAGCTTCTCACACCCCTTTTTGGATTCTTTTGGTTATTTTTGTTGCTTTATTAGTTTGTTTTCCTCTACAAGTTGGTATTCAGATCAGCACTGCCCATTAACATCTGTTGTTTCTCTGTTTTTGGATTTTACAATATTTTGTGGGGATTGATCACTTGAATGTGTGTATGTATTTGACTTCTTTTTTGGTGATTAGTATATGTGACTTTATACATGCTATAGGTCAGAGTATTGTATGACTTTGGTGATTGTGTGAATTAAAATGATACAATATGGGCATTCAGGTCTAAATGAGATCTTTATTGTATAGTTCTCAAAAAATAAGAAGCAATGACTTTTTGTCTGAGTAATATGTTTTAAATGAATTACT
Source organism: Stephania yunnanensis (assembly GCA_039657365.1). Taxonomy (NCBI): domain Eukaryota; kingdom Viridiplantae; phylum Streptophyta; class Magnoliopsida; order Ranunculales; family Menispermaceae; genus Stephania; species Stephania yunnanensis. Next base: position 8,158,554 of record CM077585.1, read on the forward strand.
CTGGCTAATTGTTGTACTGTTTTAGTTTTACCGTCTCGGCTCTTGAAATCTAACTTTATATGATGACATAGCTAGTGATACTCAGGGGTTTTTTGGGGGATTTTGGACGAGAAGGATTTGGGGTTTTGGTGTGCTTTTTTTTTTTTTTTTTTTTTTTTTTTTTGGTGTCTTGAATTCTGGTTTGTTTGTATATTTTTATGTGTTTGAGATGGGATTATTCTTGTACTTGATATTTTGTATTGTAAGTGGGGTGCATTGATGTGGCAACAAAGACTTTTTAAATTGAAGGTGAAGAAAAATTATTTAGTGAGATTTGTAGTCTTGCATTGTTTAAAATGCTTTTATAAAAGTTGTGATTATGTCTAATTATTGTTTAATGCATAAAAGCTAATTAATTTGGGGATGTTCGAAGAATTCTAAAGTATTTTCTTACCATGATTGTAAAGTAATTTTTGTAATGGGGGCGATCTTTGTTATTCTTTGTTCCTTGACTGTATTAAGTATTTGTTTCACATTTATATGTATGTCTCAAATCTTTTTAGCTACACAAAGCTCTGTCTTAAAAAAGAAAATCTGCGAATTACTTGAAGACGTTATGGATTTGGATATCCCCAAGAGATTTATGGAATTTGCTCATTGTTTAGTTACTTGATCTTTGTATTATTTCTAATCTCATTGCCCTTTTGACCCTTACTAGAAAAAACTTAATGAGTTGACATTTAGAACTGTATTTGAGTTGCATATTCTCTATTTGATTTAGTGTTTTCGACTCATCTAGCCGACCTGAAACTTCACTTCAGTGTGTCAATATGCTCAGAGTGGGAAGCTATACTGGAAGGCCTTTTGGGATTCCTTAAGAGTCCCATTGTCTTTCTTTTCTTGTTTGAATACATCACTCCATTATACTACTATCTTAACTTGAAAAATCAGAAATGTCACTGAGTTTAAGTGGAAGCAAATAACTGTGATTTAAATTTTGGGATCAAATTGAGTCAAAAGTGGTGGCTTCTCTTGGGTGTCTAAGCTATCATACTTGAAGTGGATATTATAATATCATCATTGATAAAGACCCTTTTTTCAGCTCTGCAAGTTATTAATTGTTTTATTTTTTCTTCGCAACTGATTTAGACAAAACTTTTTATTCTATATTAAGAGTGCACATATTCTCTAGTTTGTCGGACTTGGAAGTAATTCTTTTATTTGGTTGATTGTATTGCTTTAGTGCTTATATCCAAACAAGGAAGCAATTGTTGCTGAAAGTAAAACTTGTTTGATTACACAAAGGAAATGATATAGTATAGGAATAAACTAATTGTGCATGATTAGCTATAGAGATTTGTATGACCTTTTTCATGATAAATGAGTAACTAAATAAAGAGGTAAACATGTTAATGCTATGGTTTAGTAATTTTATGTGTAGTAATAAATTAATAATGTTTTTTCAAAGTGCACTATGTAAGATTTGCTTTTTGCTTATTCTTGGAGGTATTTTAAATTTTTGTTGTTATGTTGATGCAGTTGGCAGGTAGTTGTTATGATGCCAGATGTTGGAAAGGTAAAACTACCTTATTGTCTATGACCTGTGAAGGAACAAACTCTTGATCAGGTGACAAATTTAAAGAGTTATGTTCTTTTAATTATTGATTGCTTCTGCAGGTTTTATTTTAACTGTTCTTGAGTGATTTGATTTGTTACGTGGTTGATTGTGCAGTGAATGAGTTCACAGCGTTCTGAATATTTCTGAATTTCAATCTTGAATCTCCGTCTCTTTCATTGCTCTCGCTCTCTGGTCGCTCTGTGCATACTGCTCCGCTCTCTGCTCGTCAAGGTAACAATCAAAAAACATATTTTTAACACTCGAATTCTCTTGAAATTGTATCTGCTCACATTTTCCCCCGGATTGGCGTTCATGTGCATTTGTTGGTGTTCTTCACTTGATCTATTAAGTTAATGTTGTGTTTTTTGTTTGGTTTAGAAGTTTTTGTTCTGCTCTTCTCTTGCATGTTTAGTGTTTTGTGGTTATGCTTGTTCTATTTTTAGGTTTATTAATATTTAATATTTCATTTCAACGTTTTAATTGAGCAATTCAAGATTTCTATTGATTTCATATTTGGTAGGTATTTCATGTTTATTTTATCGGTAAAGCATGTCATGATCAACATTATAATACATTAAAATCATGTATTGAGGTAATTACTTGGTCGTTTGATGTTATAGTTGTTAGTAATTTCATATTCATGCGTTTGCTAGGGATGATTGATTAGTTAGGTGTTGTTGGTTACGATTGAATAGTACCTATAATTATATAATTTCTACTACTAGTTAGGATTCGAAACACTAGGATTACTCTTTTAGTTAATGTTGCTATTTCACATAAATTTTGTAGAGAATTGAATAAACCTATAACCTTAAGGAGGTACGAGTGAACAAGTAGTAGGCGCTTTGATACTATGTGGTATTTGTATGCCTCTTATAACTTATGATTTATTTATATTTTTGAACTCCTTGTTGCTTATATTTTTATGACCAATTATCATACTCTGTTTGGTATCAGTCATGTACCGAGCTAGGTATTAAGAAAGTTGTTTCCAACCCCCTCAATTTAATGGCTAGAAGCAAAGCTATTTGTTCATGTAGTTAGGTAGGTCCTCAGATTCCCCCTTCTAATAAATTGTGTTAGTTGGACACACAAGTTGCCATGTACCATCGAAAATTATGAAACTAGTTGACTAATTTAATTGCACAATTACAATAGGAATGTCGACTACAAGTCGAGATTGGATGTATAATCGGCTCGACAACGTCTACGTTCGAATTGAATTCGCGGCGAAGGTTAAAGAATTCATATCATTTGCTAAGCAACATTGTCGTACATACCAAAGTGAAAGGAAGATTAGATGTATGTGCAATTATAAGAAATGTCGACTTGTACCGTACCTGGACGTCGAAACGGTTGAGTACCACATATGTAGGTATGGATTTGTTCCGGGATATCATTGTTGGTACGAACATGGTGAGAACGGCGATGAAGGCCCGCAAAACTTTTACCAAATGGATAACCATATTGATGATGCTGATGTGGGAGGGGACGATCCGACAACTTACCGCGAGATGCTACACAATGTGGTAGGTCCAAGTTTCAATTGGAATCACGTGGAAGAATCATTAAATTCATGAAGGATTGTTTGCCAAATGACACGCCAACTATATGACATGATTGAGGCAAGTAGCGAACAATTGTGGCCGGGTTGCGAAACCATGACAACGTTGTCCGCAATGGCAAGATTACTTGCGATCAAGTCTGAACATCATATATCTGAACGAGGGTATAATGAAATCATTAAATTCATGAAGGATTGTTTGCCAAATGACAATTCATTGGTCGAAAATTTTTATGCCACTAAAAGACTAATGCGAGGTCTAGGTCTACCTGTTGAGAAAATAGATTGTTGTGAGGACCAATGTATGATTTATTGGGGAGTGGACTCTGAGTTGACGTCATGTAAATTTTGTGGGAAATCACGCTACATTGCACATCGATGAGGTCGTGGTCGGAACACCAAAAAATGCCCTTGCAAAAAATGCACTACTTCCCTTTGGGCCCACGGCTGCAACGATTGTATGCGTCTGAGTCAACGGCAAAACATATGCGATGGCATGGAGATCATTCCTCGCCAGAAGATGTTATGCAACACTGTTCTGATTCGATAGCTTGGAGACATTTTAATGACGTCAATAGAGACTTCGCCGCCGAGGTTCGGAATGTTCGTTTAGGATTGTGCACTGATGGTTTTCAAGTATTTGGGATATCAGGGAAATCGTACTCTTCATGGCCCGTAATATTGACTCCTTACAACCTTCCACCGTCGATGTGCATGAAGTCTGAGTTTATGTTCTTAACCGTTATCGTTCCTGGACCGACCAGCCCAAAGCGGAAAATCGACGTGTTCTTTCTTCGGCTGCTTGTGAAAGAGTTGCAAGATTTATGGAACAATGAGATGATTACATACGACGTGTCCACAAAGAAGAGTTTTCTAATGCGAGTTGCCCTTTTATGGACTGTTACAGATTTCCCTATTTATAGCATGTTGTCCGGTTGGAGCACACACGGTAAGGTGGCTTGTCCGTATTGTATGGAGGATACAAATGCATTTCAATTGCGAAATGGTGGTAAGACATCGTGGTTCGACTGTCACCGTCGTTTCTTGGCAAAGGCATCACCATTAAGGAAAGACAAAAAAAAATTTCTTAGAGGCAAAATGGTCATAAATGACGATCCGCCCGCTTTGCATTCTGGTGATGAAATTTTGGCAGAAATTGAATCGTTAGGCTTGATGAAGGTGACAAAAATCGGAGCTGATTCTATGAATGGGCGGATAGCTAAGAATTCAGGATGGAGAAAAAAAAGCATTTTCTGGGACTTGCCGTATTGGAAGACAAACTTGATCCGCCACAACTTAGATGTCATGCACATCGAGAAAAATATTTTTGACAACATATTCAACGCTATTATGTGTGTACCAGGCAAGAGTAAGGACAATGTGAAAGCGAGACAAGATATTAGTGAATATTGTCACCGACCTTCTCTACACATTGATTCGGCGACAAATACTTACATCCTTGGATGCTATGCTCTTGATACATCAAAAAATAAAAATTGTGCGAGTGGGTTGAAAAGTTGCGTTTTCCTGATGGTTATGCTTCGAATCTTGGTCGATGTGTGGATCCAAAGAAATTGCGAATGTTCGGCATGAAGAGTCATGATTGTCATATTTTCATGCAACGGTTGATACCAATTGCATTCAAGAGAACTCCTCCCAAACCCGGTTTGGGTTGCAATTAGCGAACTAAGCCTTTTTTCGATCCCTAACCGCGAAAAGTGTCAGTCTCAAAGATATGGAGGTCTTAGAGTCTGAAATACCAAAAATCATTTGCAAGTTGGAGAAAATATTCCCTCTAAGCTTCTTCGACTCTATGGAACACCTACCAATCCACTTGGCCTACGAGGCCCGTCTGGCCGGTCCCGTTCAATTTCGATGGATGTATCCATTTGAGAGGTAATATCTTGAGCCCTTGAAATTACTATTCCCATTCAATAAGTTTTAAATCAACATTTCCTATAACATGCCAACAGGTACCTTAAACATTTGAAAAATAATGTTCGGAACAAAGCGAAGGTAGAGGGCTCCATGTGTAATGCTTATTTGGTCGAAGAAGTCACATCCTTTTGTTCTTACTACTTCGAAGATCACGTCTTTACGTGGCATGACAAAGTGCAACGAAATGACGATGGCGGTCTCGGGCCCACACCGCATTTTGTGGGCAATTTCTCAATTTTCACTTATCCTGGTCGACCCATGGGCAAGTCGAAGGAGCGGTACTTAATAGAGCAGGAGTATAATGCCGCTCATTCGTACATACTGCTCAATTGTCTAGAGATCGCTCCTTACATCCAGTATGTCCGTCACTTTCATTCAATAATGCAGTACATTCATTATTCATCTTTTACTAAGACATCCTATGTACTTGTTCGTTTCTTCTAGGATCTTCGTCGATGAAATCACTCAAGCAATGGGGGAGTCGAAAGTTGATAGTAGTCTAGAGCATAACTTTCCCATATGGTTTCAAACATATGTAAGGTTATTACTATTGTAGGTTATAACTTCATAAATTTCTTTCATAAGTAATGTGTCTTATTACATTTCTAATTTTTTGTGAATAGGCTCGGAATTCTATCATAGACGAGACGCTCGTTGATCTTTCTCTTGGTCCTAGTCGATCATGTACTGTCTACCCTGGTTACCTAGTGAATTGGTATAAGTTACACTCCGCAACATATGACGTTAATAGATCGACGCATAGCAGCGGTGTTTTGGTGAAGGGTTCTAACTATGCCGATGTTTCCCATAACTATTATGGAGTACTGCAAGAGGTTGTGGAGATTGAGTATACTGGCCTCAAGCGTGCGGTCTTGTTTAAGTGTGAATGGTATGACCCTACACCGAATCATGGTGTGAGGACTCACCCAACACTTCAATTGTTAGAGGTTCATCGAAGTCGACGATATAACAACTACGAGCCATTTGTCCTAGTAATGCAAGCCACTCAAGTGTACTACCTTTCGTACCCTTCTATGAGGAACGACCGACAAGAATGGCTAGCAGTTTGTTGCTGTCAACCAAAATTCGCTGACGAGGAAACTAGCAAAGACGATAATGACCAGGGCTCGGCAGAGATTGCATTCCAAGATGGGATGCCCGCCACGTGCGTAGTCGACGATGTAATTCAGGATATCAACAATCTGGATGATCCGAATGGGACTCGAGTCATTGTTGAAGCGGGTCCAAGTGAAGAAGTCAATGACTTCATTGTTGATAGTGGAGATGATTCAGAAGAAGAATCATCAACTTCTACTCAGGAGAGTGAATTTGAAACGGATGATAGCGAGTAATGTATGTCTATGTTATGTCAACGTCCAAAAGCTATCGCATTGTAGTCCCATTGGAGAAGGCCCAAATTGGCTATTAATATTTAATATGTTGCTTGATCTTTTATAGGTCTAATCTTTTTTCCATCAATTAGAGGTTAAACATTATGATATATAGACATGCATACTGTTGACGATATATTTCTTAATTTCCTTTTATCAGCATGGATCATGTGTTATTAATTCCCATCATTTAGAGTTTATTACTTATTTTTGTATTCCTTTCTTCTCTAAAATTTTATTGGTATTTTGTTAGGTTTCATGGCGGGAGGTGATCATCCCCCACGTCGAGGGATAGCATTAGGAGGATATCGTCCAGTCGGAAGAGGTGCAGCACCGACCTCTGGATGCGAAATACCGACTGGGCGTCATGGTCAGGCCACACGAGGGGCCCATATAGGTCGTGGCGGTCGAGGTCGTGGGTCGATTCCTGCATTATCGATTCCGACTTCTCGTTCTCTCGAGCACGATCCAGCCTCAGCGTCACCTTTGCCTTCCATACCGTCGGCGTCGTCTGTACCATCATCCTCGTCATCTCGGACTATACCAAATTCGCAGTTCCAGTCACCATCGCCGACATCGAGACATGTCACTCCTTTACCCACGAGGCCTGCACCCCCAGCCACCGCATCACCGACAGCATCCCCACAATACGATGGCAGAGCAGGGTTGCAGGTGACAGGCCCTCCGCGGGCACCTCAGAGGACAGGGATGGAGCCCCCTCGCGTGCAGCGGATCCCGATCACACTGATTGCCAATGATACGTAAGTTTGTATTTGATTTATATATGTACTTTTAAATATTGATGTAAATTATTAAAGAAGTAGTTAAGATGTTATGCATTTTCATGAAACACAGGGAGTTGCATCCTTCTCATTTTTGTGCACGGAGGATGACAAAAGTTTTCAAAAGATGGATGATTCCTTAAGGGTATTGTTGGAAGTCGGTACCGAATCATCATAAAGACCAATAATGGCGCCAATGGAAGGTAAACACGACTACTAAAAGTCTTATGATTTATACTATTTTTTCAATGTCTCGTAACAATTGCAATCACCATTTTGTAGGTATTTTTTAGATGGGATGACGCGATTCCCGAGGATCTCATTCGAGCGGCGTACGATACGCTTGCAAGCACAAGGTACACCGCATTGATGCACAAGTTAAAGAAGAATCGTGTGCAGCCAGTTTATGTTACAGATGAGGCATGGAGTAGATACTTGGAGTACTGGGCGAGCGAGGACTTCCTTGCCAGGTCTAGGCAAGCGACAACGAATAGGAATACTGAGGTCGAAGGACCTGGGACTGGACCCTCGAAACACGGTTGTGGTTCCGTATCTTTTATGACTACCCATGAAAGATTGGTAAGTTTTTTTTAACCTATCGTTTATTTTTTACATTTATACACTTGTTCACTATGCTGAATTTATGACTGGTCCTGTACGCAGACTGATTCATCCGAGATGCCAGCTACCGTGAATGAATTGTATTTGCATCTCCACACCGTAAATCACGACGGAATGACATTCATCAATACTAGATCAGAGCGGTTCTATGTAAGTATAGAAATGAAATGTTAAATAGTATTAAGTTTACTTTAAACCATATCATGTATGTTGTTTATTGTTGATACCTGCAGGATAGGCTCCAGAGGAGACGTCTGGAGCTGAACCAGACTACACCAGACCAATCGGTGGATGATGAGGCGGTGTACCTCAATGTAGCGGGTGAGTGTCCCAAAGGACGTGTCTACGGTCTCGGGTCTTTAGGGAGAAAGAAGAGGAGATATGTAGATCCTAGTGCTAGCACGTCCCACATGTCGGATATGGTGCCGCGTTCAGAGTTCAATGTCGTAGCCGAGCAATTACGAAAGGTTATGGAGTTTATGCATCAGCATCTCGGGATGAACATGGACGGAGCAGGCCTATCTCAGCAACAACCACCACCACCACCACCACCTCGTGACCAGCAACAGCCGCCGCAAATAGATCCCGTCGATCCACCACAACAAGAGAACAATGTTGAGCGAGAGACACAAGAGTGGCTTACGAGAGATGAGCAGCTTGGTGATACATAGATATTTTTCTTGTTGTTTGTGTAAATTTTGAGATTATACCTTTGCTTTTGTAGATAACTTTAGCAATTGTTCGCGTGACTTTTTGAAGAAAATTCTCTTATCTTAAAAATTGTGATAAGATTTTAATGACATGAATCGTGTGTTGCCAGACATCTGTTGCACTTTACATTTTAGCTGATTTTACTGCTGATCTTTTTGACTATTGCTCCACAAGCTCATTTTGATCACTATAAGGGCTTGGTTGCTTCTCTACTTGAAATAGATTATCATGTATGTTTAAAAACAGTCCTGTTGAAGGTTCGTTGTACATCTATTTTTTAAATAGTCCTTCTATTTCCATGTCTAATCATTTTAGTGTACTAATTTGGACTATGCTTTAGAGATGTGGAGGCTTCTTGACCCGGAGGCACACTTGATAAGCTTGAAGCAACTCATGGATCGGGTTATATGTGTCAAATCAGGCAAGAATACATTTTTTTTTCCTTTCCTCTTTTATTTCTTTTTCACATGTACCTTGAAAGTGTTTGAAATTTGCATCTGTTAGCATTGTTTTAATGTCTTATTCTTATTCTCAATAAGAAAAAGTCCACATCACTATGTATATTAATAGGGACCCTTGACTGGACTAGTATATTTTTTAGAGAAAGAGACTATATATATATTTATATATTTATAGGACTTTAGTTAGAAAAAGATAGGCTATTGTGGACAAGGTGTTCACACTCCTTTGGCTACACAAAACAGCCCTAAAAAATACAATGCGTGTTGATATTTACCGCGTCTCCCTTTCTCTCCTCCTTCATTTATTTATTGTCGAGCCTAAGAGAGTGATGGATACAATGCTTGTTTCTCGTGTAAGGATTTTATATATTAGATCATTACTTGCTAAATCCCCCGAGCTTCAATCAATTAAGGTAATTCAACGTTCATTGCTATCTATTCTTTAAACTTTAATTCTAAGTAAATATTGTTTTCCTCTTCTTTTTTGTTAGTGATCCGCTTTTGACTCTAAACTTGAAGGTTTCTCCCGTTGATCGATTCTTAGAAAAGGCTAATACAGGCCGCAGCAGGAGCTCCAACAGGAGTAATAGTCCTGGAAGGTCTCCATATCATTACGATCACAACACAAGGATGTCCCTGGTTGATGAGCACATACGAGGATTTAAAGTGAACATAAAACAAGAAAAGAAGTCCAAATTTTCATATATAGTCTTAAAAATGCGTGGAATTGATCGGTGTTGTTTAAATGTCCATTAGATCTTGTTTGACCGTGAAGCATTTCTCCCCACATGACTTATTTTCCCTTTACAAAAGCCTGACTAGTATTTGGTATTGATCTAATTTTATGTTTCCATTTTCTGAATCAGTTAGATATGCGACAAATTTTGCTAATCTACCTTGGTGTCTTTGTATTTCTTTTGAATCTCTCAATTAATCTGTTCAGGATAGTTGGAATCAGTTCTAAGTTGTTCTTCACACTGAGCTCTTACATTTACTTTTTTTGCATTTTGATTCTTCTTAGGATTTTTCCCAACAACCGCCTGCACATGAGCTAATTGCAAGAGATCTGCACGATAATGAATGGAAATTTAGGCATCGATTAGAAACTGGACATGAGGATTAAAGTATGTACTGAAAACTGAAAAAGGCTTTACTCGGTTCTTAATGATGCAGGTCAGCCCAAAAGGCATCCTTCAGCTTCTCTTTTTATTTTTTTTTTTTCTGCAGTGAAAGGCATTCCTCTTGTGAGATAGCTTTTTTATTAGTTATTTATTTGTTGCACTTATTTTCACGGATTTGCTATTTATGAGGTAACCAGAGATGCAAATCAGGGAAGTGAAGCTGGAAAAACAATATCCTTCTACGTTCTGGATGCATTTATTAGTATTGACCAAGATAGTTTTTTCTTGAGTCAACTCCAAAGTAGAGGTTTTCTAAGGGCGTGCCTTACTGATGTTAGCAACATCTTCAATAAGGTGCGCCAATTTCTTGCTACTATTCTTTTTTTTTTTTTCTAGAACTTATGTTTCAAATAGTTAACTGTGGTCCATTCACATGTCAACTTTCCATGGTTCATTCGCATGTCAACATGAAGTTTTACTTGAAGATTTATAAATGTCAGCATATCTGCACGCTCAATTGTCGAAACTAAGTTCGCGCCATTATCTGTTAATGTCAAATTCTCCCACCACATATTTCTTTAGTTTGAGCTTGACCTAATCCGTGTAGAAAAGAGATGGTGAGTTTGTGGCTACGCAGTTTCTGATGGATATTTTATTTCAATACTTGTTATAAGGCTCTTTGACTAATGATTAAATGATTAAGTTGGAGAGTAACCATGTTGAAAGTTGAAAACAAACCTGTAATAGATGGGGATGTGTTGGTATAGGATAAGATTCAACAATAGATTGGTATTCAAATTCATTTTCCTAAGTACAGTTTAAGTTAAGTTGGCTGAGTTGGTTATTTCTTTTTTGCATTAGTTTTGAAGAAAGCACAAAATTCTTTGTATTAACTAGATAACATCAATTTCATTTTTTTTATGGAATACTATGTAATTCTTTTGAAAGCCCTTCTCTCGAAAACTTGTATCATGTTATAGCGTTTTTTTCTATTCACGCTTTTTACCTCTCTCTCTTCAACCGCTATAACTTTCAAAATAATCCCGATGGACTTTTGAAATACAATGTGTAAGATTTTCCACCCGAATTAGCATCGTAGGTGCAAAATCTATTACAGCTGGTCAGCTACCACATTGTGAAATTGGCGTTTCATTGTTGAGTCCTCATTCTGCAAACGACGTTATGCTAAAACTTCTTTTGAACTTCCTTGTAGCATGGTTTGGGTTGTTTGGCTACCACTGGCTTGCTGTTTATTTTTGTGCTTGCTGTTTTTTGAAGTGTTAGTTGTGAACAATGTGTAGGCTTGCTGTTTTTTTTTTTTTTGGGGTTCTTTGTTTTGCCTTTTTTTTTTGTTTTTCTTTGTTTTTTTGGGGTTGCATTACAAGGCCGGAATGGCTGCTTGGTTGGAATGGCTCTTGGAATGGCTCCTAGTGAGTTCTCTAGTTGAAATTGCCTCTTCATATCGATTGAGAGGCTTTGTATGTAATGTATTTTCGGTTCATCTGGTTTGGTTTTTCTTTGTTGTTACGGGATTAACTTGTTTGTAATTTCCTTAGGTTCTTTGTTACGGGATTTACTTGTTTGTATATTGTTTGAGTATTGGTTTCCTTTCAAAGATGAAGAGGTTTGTTTAGAGTCTGCTACAGTGCCACTGGCTTGCTGTTTATTTTTGTGCTTGCTGTTTTTTGAAGTGTTAGTTGTGAACAATGTGTAGGCTTGTTGTTTTTTTTTGGGTTGTTGTTTTGCTCTTTTTTTTTTGCTTGCTGTTTTTCTAATCTATGGGACAATTCAAGAATAGATCTTTAACTTGGAATTTCGCTTGCCAATCGTAACTGTTAGATGACATTTTAGTCTTCTATAACTATTGGGTTTTGGGGTTCATACGCAGTGGAGATTACAAAACAGTTTAATAGGATCCGAATCTAATTCCATTAAAAACGTTTAAACCATGAAAAACTTAATCATACCTCAATCGCAATATACCTTTCTGAAGGTTGATCGATCTCTAAGGCGCTGCCAACGACGAATGCCCTCTATCAGCAGTCCACACACGAAAGGCGACCGAGATTTGAAGTGCTAGCTTCGAGAGAATACCAAACCTTTTTGTTTCTCTCCAAAACGATCCAGAGCATACCAAAAACCCTAAGTTGTTTCTAAAACGAAAATAGAGTTTCGGCCTTTTGATCTTTCGTCCGTGTGTTCTAACTTAAAGCGTCTATTTATACAACCCTTGTATATAGACGGTTAAGTAAATTACACATATACCCCTACTTAAAGAAGTATAAGTGTAATACACCACAATGACGTTTCTGTTATGAATTTTATCATATAAAATTCATTTTTCGAACCATCTTAAAATCTCGCAAAACCATTCTTAGTGTGCGACCCAATAGGCTCATACAACGTTGGCCAGTGTACCAAAACACATTTTGGTATACAAGTCATAAGCGCCTCTAGCAAGACATTATGACTACCCAAGTTGTACGAATATCAAATCGATACAACCTAATCTATAGTGTATATAACATCCTTTTGTCACACGATATCCTTTTGATCAAACATAAGGCATGGAATTGTCACCCAACATGTTCAATCGTACTAGTCTCGATCTCTAGGTAGACTGAAAACATCCAAGTGACATTGATCAATATTAAATCACTTAGACTAGGCCTTTTAACAGTCTAACACATCGAGGGATCCACTAGATATCTCTCTTTATATAAGAGGGACAAATTCTATCTCGATTACATAACTTCATCACATTGCTCACACAATAACCAATCACGACCTTTATAATCGTCCGGTTAAAGACAACGTTTGATTGTGTCAAATCACTGTGTTCCTAATGTTGAAGTCTCTGGCAATCTCAAGTCAGAGGACTGAAAAATATACCTATCATGAGAAACAACTATGACTTAATCCATGTGATGTTCTCATAGCGGGTCGGTCCAGTACTTTGTTCCCTAACAAGTACTCGTGATCTTGATTTGTATCCCTATACGTCTAATCATCATATGATCATCAATCAAGACTCACACTAGTCTTAATTCATTATAGTTCCCAGTATAATGATCGACTAGGGACATTTAGGATATTTCTGTAAATACTCATGGATCTTATTATAATGTAAACATGCAAATTAATTATAATAAACAGCAAATGAAATCCTCTATTTTATTAACTAAAAGTATTCATAAAGACAGTTAATGGATTGACCTAGGGCACATGCCCCATCAATAACGATAAAGCCTTTGCCTTTTTCATTTAGCACGTACAATTTTCTCATTTGTCTTGTTTCCTCCTTTATGTAATCAGTTCTAGGTTGCTGAGTTCAATGTGCAAGCTGCTCAGCAAGGCATTGTCTACATTGATGAAGTTGATAAGATAACAAAGAAGGTCCTATACTTGATTCATGTACTATTTTCAGACTCTTCATGATAATAACCTTATATATCCTCAATTGTTTGTGCAGGCAGAGAGCTTGAACATTAGTAGAGATGTATCATCAGGCACTGTTGAAAATGCTTGAAGGAACTGTGAGTGCACCCTTTGTATTGTTACAGTTTTTTTGCTTCATTAATAATCTTCTTAGAGTAGATGGTGTGGATTTTAGCTATATTTTTTGTCTTCATTCATATTTCATCTCAAATTGTCTTTCATGATTTCTAGGAGAAGAAACAAATAATTTTTTGATACATCACTTGAAAATAGCTAGAAGTAAAACAGCCGCTCGTTTTGCGGCGTCAATGGGAGTGAAACCTCCCCAATCTAAGCATGCTAAAAAATCACAGAATTCACTTAAACAAAAACAAAGGATAGTTAATCTATCTACTCCACACTGCTGGCTACATCTTATAATTTTGAAATCTTTAGTCAACTCTAGTAAATGCCACTTGATGTGGATGATGTTTGAAACTTTTCTTACCCAAATAGTGGTTAGGATATTATTGTTTTGTCTTGTTTTTTGTCATTTACTTTAACTGCCACTTTATACATTCATTTGAATTTCGAACTTTATCATTTCTTCCAATACATACGAAAGAAACTTGTTTTGTCATCTCTTTGTATGTAAGGAAGAACTTCGCTCCCAATTGTTCTTTGTTAAAAACTTTTATTTTATTTTATTATGTTCTTTGCTGTTGTGCATGTTTTATCATTCATTCTCCCTTTGTGACTATCCATGTGAAGGTTGCAAGTATGCAACACAAGTAGCCATGTACCGTCGGAAATTATAGTAAAATATATTGTTTTCTTTTGCACTGTAAATGGAGATAGTTTTTTTGCAGTTTCGTATTTTTTATCATGAGTTTGATCTATTTTGCAATATTTGCAGAGTGTGACCCTATCAGTAGGTGACTAGTTCTTCGATCGAGTGGGAGTTAGTGCCATTGATTGCCCATATCCCTGTGACAATACCTGCCATAATCTGGTTTCCAAGTGAGAGATGAGGAAATTAAAGCATATCATGTAACTTTTATAGTTGTTTATATGACTTTTAGGTTGATAATTCTTTTTATGCATATTCAGAGGATTGTAAGTTTTTTTTGTGGTTGTTGAACAATAGGATTGGTGGTTTTTGTGAATACTTAGAAATTTGGAGCATTTGTTATACTAGACAATTTTTCGTGGATATGTAAATCTTTTTCAAATTTTGAATTTTACATTTTTTTCTCTCATTTGAATATTTGTTGATACATATTGTCGCTGTATGAATGTCAAGTTTTGCTTTTTTGGGGGATGTTAGCACCCTCAAGGAGTTGTTGGAGGGGGTGCAGGCGATGGAGTAGGTCGTATGGTTGTAATTTCAAGTTATAGGTTGGAGAACCAATTGGATTATGTTTATGTTTGAAAATTAAACAAAAAAGAAAATTAGAGACGGATTAGCAACGGAATTCAGACATTCCGTTGCTATTCCGTCTCTAACTTTCCAGGAATATATCATGATTCGGCAACGGAATCAGGGACGGAAAGATTCGTTGCTAATCAGAAACGGAATCAGAGAGACGAATGCAAAAATTCCGTCTCTGATCCGTTGCTAATCAGAGACGGATCAGAGACGGAATTCATGAATTTATTATTTTCGTCTCTGATTCCGTTTCTAATCAAATGTACCATTTTGAAAAAAATTCCATTTCTGTTCCGTCTCTGTTCCGTTTCTAATTTCCGTCTCTAAATCCGTCTCTAATCAGAAACATAATTTATTCCGTCTCTAATCCGTCTTTAATCAGAAACAGAATCAAATTTCTGTTTCTGATTGAATCAGCGATGACGATTTTAGAGACGGAATTTATTCTGTTTCTGTTCCATTTCTGATTTCAATTAGAGACGTAATTTATGCAAATCGGAGACGAAAAATTCCATTTTTGATTTCCTTGTTTTTTGTAGTGAAGGAAAATCGCTGGCTAGCTAATGGCTATAAACCTATTATGAAATAAGGTTTAATGATTCCAAGATTCCATATATTTTATAATTATAACTATAATATGAATTGATATTATGATCTAGTGTTTGAAAGTGATCCAAATATATTATATTGTTTAGTGGGGGTTTGTTTATTTATATTGAATTGCATTTGAATATTATTTAATTTAGTTTGAATTTGATTTGTTTAGATTAAGTTAGTTAGCTTGGTTATTTAAGTTAGTAATCGTAATTTTTAAATTATTTAGTATTTTAATTCCTGTTTAACTAAATTAATTAAGTTAATAAAAATAATAAAAAATTACCTTTCCTTAGAGATTTTGAAAATCCTTGTAGAGATGATATCCCATTTACCACTAGTACAAGTTAATAGTAAAACACAAAAAAATCATTGTGCATGCTCGACACGTGTCAAAAAGCTTAAGGCTAGATGGATTAATCGCTCACTTCTATCTAACACAATGGGAATAGTGAGGAGATCAATGTGTCAAATGGTGGAGGAATTCTTTAGCACGGGGCATCTGACGGAAGAATCAAACGCTACAAACATAGTGCTGATACCCAAATCAAGCAATCCTGAGTCCTTCAAATGCTTCG
Organism: Stephania yunnanensis; assembly: GCA_039657365.1. Lineage (NCBI taxonomy): Eukaryota > Viridiplantae > Streptophyta > Magnoliopsida > Ranunculales > Menispermaceae > Stephania > Stephania yunnanensis. Next base: position 8,174,758 of record CM077585.1, read on the forward strand.
GACCTATTAGTCATTGCAATGTCCGTTAAAAGTTACTTACCAAGATCATAGCAAACAAGTTAAAGGGTGTTGTAGACCAATTGATTGGTCATACATAATCAAGTTTCGTTATAGGTAGACACATCACATATAACATTATAATAGCTTAGGAAGCAATTCATTCGATGTGTAGGAAAGTAGGCAAGATAGGTTGGATGGCCATCAAAGTGGCTTTGGAAAGAGCAAACGACAGGCTGAGCTGGGACTTTATTGCAAACACCTTACAGCGAGCAGGACTACCTCTAATACTACAAAGATCAATCATGTCTTGCATTTCGACAACATCTATGAAGGTGCTATGGAATGGGGAAGCAACTAAAGCTTTCACCCCCTCTCGGGGAATCAAACAAGGATGCCCACTTTCGCCTTACATTTTTGTTCTATGCATGGAACAATTTAACCACATAATCATGGATGAAGTGTCCAAAAGTAATTGGAAACCCCTAGTTTTAGCTCGAAATGATCATAATATATCTCATTTATTCTTTGCAGATGACTTAATTCTTTTTGCAAGTGCAAATGTGATTTCAAGAGTGCTTGGTATGTTTTATGACGCTTCGGGTCATAGAATCAGTAAGATTAAAACAAGAATCTTCTCTGTAGCCAATACAGAATCGGCTACGGTCAATGCCATTACTACTAGGATGGGATCTCAGCGTACCTCGGAATTGGTTACTCACCTTAGAGTCCCTATTATTTATTCTAAAGTCTCTAATTCCACCTACAACCACTTAGTCGACAATATTTCCACGAGAACCATGCAGCTTAAACCATCTAGCCTTTCATTGGCAGGACAAATAACAACAGTGTGCTCACTACTAATGTACACCTTCAAATACGTGATTATTCCAGTGTCTGTATGCAATAAGTTAGAGAAAATATACAAAGATTTCTTATGGGGTATAATAAACACTACATTAAATATCAACCTTGTTCGATGGGGCAAAGTTTGTAGTCTTAGGGAGAGTGGAGATCTGGGCATCAGGAGAATGCATCTTGCTACTCAGTCGTTCATGATGAAACTAGCCTAGGGAGTCATTACAAATCATAATAGTTTTTGGGCATAAGTTCTGCAAGGAAAATATCAATTAGGTCCCGACACGACTTTCCCAAAGAGCACGAGAACCAAATCAAATGCATGTAAATGGATCTATCAAGTTTGGGATAAAGTTTTTTTATTTTTGCTTTTGTGGTCTCAAAGATGGAAATTCAGCTATATTCTTGAAAAATAGATGGATGGTTAATCAAAAGCCACTAGTTTAATATGCCGACAATGAAGTTCCAAGCCATTTGCTAGATCTGAAGGTTAAAGATTTCATCATGAGTGAGAGACAATGGATCTGGGAACTGTTTCAATGATTTCTCCCAGAGAATGTCATCATGGAAATAACTGCAATTAAAGTACCCCATCCTGAGGATGGGCTGGATATTATACTATAAAGCCTCTCAAAAATCGGGGATTTTTTTAGTTATGTTAGCATATAATTATTTGGTGGAGAGGCCAAATGACCCTAATAGGAAAACCTGGAAACTAATCTAAAGTTGGAAAGGACCAGAAATGCGTAAAGATATTCCTTTGGCTTACTACAAACGACCACCTACGAACAAGTGTTGAGAGAGTTAAAAGAAATCTAGTAGGTTCAGACCAATGCCAACTTTTTAATTGAGGCTCTAAGTCTCAAGTACATGTGTTGAGGGACTACAAAAGAGCTGCGGCTACATGGCAGCTCCTCATACCAGGGGAGTATCTTAACGAATTCGTTACTACCGACTTTCATACTTGGTTACTCTCTAATCTTGATGATCATAATTGCAGATTTAGGGGTATAATTGGCCTTTGCTGTTTGGAGTGGGCTACTGATATCTTTGGTCGAGAAAGAACAAAATATTTTTTGATGAGGATTATGCAGACACCACGAACCATGTTTTAGCCATCATCCAGCAGGGAAGAAGTTTTAAAGCAGCTACGGAGACATTGAAGACATTTCTTCCACCATGGGAAGAAAAACTACTTAAGTGGAAGTTCCCTCAATAGGGGTCATTTAAACTTAATACGGATAGGTCATTCCTAGCATCAACAGGGTGGGCATCGGTTAGGTGACTTATCCATGCTTGTAATGGGGATTGGCTGGAAGGATTTACATATTGTATTAGACTGAGAGCGACTATTTTACCAGAACTTTGGGGCTCGTATCAAGGCCTCAAGTTGTGTTGGGATATAGGCTATAAGAAGATTGAGGTAGAACTGGATAACAAGTGTGTAATTAACTTGGTGAAGGGCCAAAATTTGCATGGGCTCTACCATTTCTGTTTGGTTCGGGATATCAGAAGACTTATCGATCAGAATTGGATATTGATTTCCTTACATATATATCGTGAAGGCAACAGGGCGGCGGATGCTCTCGTAACATACGCGAAGGAGTTTTCACAAGGAATAACATTTTTTCTACACCTCTCGACTATATTCGCAATATTATAATGGAGGATCTTAGAGTAGTAGCACATCTAAGAATGTGTTTGATGTAGTAATCTACGTATGGGCATATGCCCCTTTTTATATATATATATAAAAGGTCGTGTTGTACAAAACCTCAATTATGACATACTTTCTTCAACTTTACATATTGGAAAACCTTATTCTAATATAAAGAATTGCACTTTCACATCTTAGCCTGAGAATGGTTGAGGATAGGAAAACTCCTCTTGAGGTACCATCAAAAATAGATTTAGTGGAGAGCAAGTGGTGCTTGTAGCTTAGAGGGTTAGAACATGTGATAACAAGCTGTTGTCGTGTTTCAAGTCTTTCATCGCCTACAATCTACCCACATACAAGTTATGGGGCAACACATGAAAGGTGAATAATGCTTTAGTATCCCAACATGGACGCGCATGCGTTAGCGTATGTTTCTTTTAGCATTGAGATTTGTTTGCACACATCTTATGTCACACAAATACCAATAAATGCATGTTTGTGCAGCGAGTACATGCTGGGGCACCATAACAGAACCTTTTTCCTTAAGTTAAATGATCAAAAATATCTTAACATTCGCAAGTTGTATCAATTAAATTGACAATTCAATAATCAGACACATTTTATAATGTAATTTATGTTGATTTTTTGCACAAATGATGATATTACACTAGGTATTTTCTTATTTTTATGATTTCAAGTTATAAATAAGGAAATGAAAAAAAGGAAGAAAAGAGAAAGAAAAGCGAAACAGTCAGCTGGAAAACTACACTAGCAAATAGCCAGCGATTTGGAATAACACTAGGAATCATCAAATAAATAGACAACAGTAGAAGGCCAGGGAATCCACAACGAATTAAAGAATGAATAAGAAATCGCCAGCCGAATCGGTGGAGCGATGAAAGCTAAACTAAGTGATTTACTTAGCGATTTTTGCATAAATGAGGAATTGCTGACAAATCTCCGAGGTCGGTGATGGTTTTTGTAGATTAATATTAGGAATCTGTGTTTATCTAGGATATGTATTCCTAGGGGGACTATATATAAGACCTAAAAGCTTCAAAATAACTATTTCCAATTACTCTTTGACTATTCTTTACTTTTTCTTTTCTCTTTTATTGAGTTCTATATGTGAAGCAACATTGGAGTATTGATTTAAAGGTCTTTATTTACTCAATTTTGTCTCTTAATTACATATTAGCATTGTTTATTTCCAGTATGTGTGAGTAGTCTATCTATAACGACCAGTTACCTTAAGCTGGTGATTGGTACTAATCTAAATTTTAATTAACCTGAGTTAGACTCGTGGTTAAATTCTGCTCCCTAGATTTACGTGTGCGTTGGTTTGGATGATAATTTGTGTTTGTTTGGATTTTTTAATGAATTTTTATAGGTTTTAGTATAATAGAGAATTTATATACAAGCCTATATTTGGGAAATACATAATAAACAATAGGAAAATGCTAATTTCACCCGCCAAGCACACCCGGTTAACGTACCCCAGTGTATTGGCGGGTAACATGGCACAGTTGGGTCCCACTCGCAACTCATTTTCTTTCTTTCTCATTTCTCATTTTAATTAGTCACTTTAGTTAGTACTTGCTGCCTAAGACAACACTTGGCGGCTAATATGCACGTACGGTCATATCAGCGGCTATCAAACAGAGTCAGAGCTGCTTCCCTCTCCTGTGATGATTTTCGGCCGAATTCTTTGGCAGAAAATTTGAAATTCAAATACTTTTCCTCACTAAAACCACTACTCCACTCCTCATAACCGCATTCATCCATTGCTGGGTGCGAAGACGTTAGTCACAGCTTACTGAGGACGGAGGGAGGAAGTCCATAGTAGTATCATGCCCTTAATTTGAAGGTTTGTCTGTGTTCATCACTATTAGTTATCACTTGTTTTTTTGATTTGAAGCCTCTATTCATTGGTTTATGAATGATGATTTTTTTTTTGTTAATTTGAAGGTCCCATTCTTTGTTCCAGACATGAGCCACAGGTTGTCAAGTACCCTATTTTGCTACCATTGATTTTGAAGGTTCACTATGTTATTGGTTTGTTGATTTATTAAGGATGGTTTTTTTATCCATTATTGTTTTGAACCATAGGAAATCAAAAGTTGACATGAACATATCAATGGTTGGTGGTGCAAACAGGTAGTCGAAAGTTGTCTATTTAGTTTTGTTGTCTTCATCATTTTTGGTTATAACATTGTACTTATAGGTAATTAGAGATTTTTTGCAGCAATATGCCATAGCTTCCCATCATTGTTTTGTTGTCTATTTAGTTTTGTGCTTACTTATTTGCAGGAATATGTTAGGGATCAATAATGAAGACGAAGATGACTACTGTTAGAATTGTGGTGACAATTATCACTATGAAGAAAATTGCCCATGGAGGGACGAATGCTTGAAGTGCAAAGGCGGGTTCTTATATAGGAGATGCATTTTCAAAGAAGGGGGATCGACATCGAAACACATGTGAGGCTATCGCTTTTGCAGCAATGATGATTGTGGCTTGATTGAATGGGATGACATCCTTTTTCGCTAATATTCATCCCTTCTCGGTGGGTCTGAATACATTTGCAGCAATTCTGATCATAGCAGCAGTGCATAAAGTGTTGGGTTTTGTCAATTAGCAAGTTCATTCAACTACAATTTGTGTACCACCAATGTCACGATGGGAAGGGATGTGGAGCCGAATGCAACAGTCACTATGAAGTAATGAGGTTCATAGTGAGCATAGTGACAAATCAGGATGTGTTGTTTACTATGAGGGTTTACCATTATAACCCAAATCGAAAGGGTGTTTTTGACCAAGTTTTTCATCTAATAAAAAACACTTGTGTATACTATGATAACATCCATGAGGTATTTATTCCTCCTTACACATGTGGCATTGAGGTGTTGTCATTACATATGTGTGTAGATCAACATTATTCAAAAAAACACAACATGTAAAAACATAACATTCATGGCTAGTATCACCTCAATTTAAATCCAAACATTCATGGCACGCTAAACATAATAACATTCAAATTGGAAGGCAACATATATATGCATAACCAAAAAATAGTTGGATGAACAACATTTCAACAGTGATGCCATCAACGGGCATCACAATAGTTAGAGCAACACAGAGATAGAAGTCATTCCAGTCAGCAATTAAACAGTATCATAGTTAACCATGTTCCAAAGCATAAGTGAAGATTGTATCTAAACGTATAATATAACATGACCATAACTACCAAAACCGAATTTTTGTTTGTTTGTTTTGAAACACCACCACTAAAAGGGGACATTTCACCAGGGGACACTCACTATTGGTATGGAGCATTTGTCTTGCCTTTGTCGCTGCTACCCTTGATTGCTTGAATGATCTCTTTCCTCAACTCAGCCCCGTACGCAAGCATTCGAGCCTCCAACTTACCAATTCGTGAGTCGAAGGTGGTGTAGCTATGGCTTAGGTTACTGATGAATATACGTTCAAGTTCTCCCAGTGCCTAGGTCAAATGGTCTGAAACTATGTCATGTTTTCCTCTTCCATCTTCGTCTGAGCAGAAACAATCTTTGGCGTTATTACTTCTCCCGATTCTCATTCCGACCCCTTTAAAGTCTATTGCATCTCAGTGAGAGTTTGTTGCATAGTGTGTTGCATGGCATCAAACTCGTTCATTATATCCTTAGTACATAACTACTAGCAAAGAGCACATAAATAACAATTCATTTGGATAGATATTGCAAATAACAATACAAAACATTTGACACAATGAATATAGATCCTCAGTACATACCTTTAGGAGCACACTGACTTCAGTACATGGCCCTGTGTTTGTAATCCCCCTAATATCCTGGGCACACATGTCTCAATTTCAGAGATAAAAAAAATGATATTGCATATGTAAGAAAATATTTGATATGGAAGTTGTAACTACCTGAGCACCCTGGTTAGGACAGCAACATGAGTGACTGTTTCCATGTTTGTGAATGTCCCTTCCTGACTGTGTTTCTTATTCCCCTTGTCAATCTTTCCCGGTGTTCCTTCATCTTAGTGACTGTCCTCTTCCACTGTCATCACTGTTACCCCCTGTCAACATTAAGTTCATACAGTGAATATAATAACTCACGGAATGAATGCAAAGCATAATGTTTGAAATGAAGTCATTGTTACCTAAACCTCCTTATCAACAACCACGTTGGCTTCCCCCTCTTGTGTTTCCTCCATTTTCTCAACTATATGGTCAACTATTTGCTCAGCTATGTGCACATCCATCTCCTAGTTATTGTGGCTTAGACTAATAGTTTCATGGTATGCATCATATTCTATATCATGTCCCATCCAATTGAACTTTGCTGTAAGGATATAACACAACAAAATGAATTAAAAACATCGCATATATGCAAAAATGTAGTCAATTGGATTATATATGAAAGTAAAGTGCAATATACCGTGGTCATGGACATCCTCTCATCATCATCATCTTCTCGTTCATCTACATTAGACCCATCTTCAGCCTTATTTTCCTAATTAGTAGCTTGTAACCCTACGAGCTCCTTTCCACCTTGTTCCTCACCTTCCTCATCTTTGCTACCACTGTTAGCCTCTTCTTCTTTAGAAGCTTCCTCATCAACAACTCCTTCGTCACAAGCTTTTTCATCACCAATTTCTAAGCCATCAGCTTCTTCTTCATCACTAGTTTCTTCATCGCCAGCCTCTTGCCCCTTATTTTGTTCATGTTCCTCTTTTCCCTCCCCGACTTCTTCATCAGACTCATTCTTTCATTCTCTTCCATGTGCTCCTCATCTGCTTCATCTGCTTCAAACTCTCATTCCTCTATTGGCTACCTAGTAAAACCATCCTCACTATTTTCTTCATCAGCTTCGTCATGAACTGACCTTGACCACTTGGCCTATTTTCGGGAAATGGAAGCTATGCCGGTCCTCTTCCTCTTCCCATTGCCCTTGGTGGTAGTTGACTATGTGAGTGGGAAGTACACCCACTTCCCATTGATTCTTCGATAAGGCATCTGCCTTAAGTTACTCTTCCCAATGACATCACTTCTATCATCTACAACATTCATAATTTCTTCTTTCATTGGGAGTGGGACACCAGCCTTAATTAAAAGTTTATAAAGGTAGTTTCTATATGCTAGGCCCTTCGATACATCTGTTGTTGTCTTGTACATCATGTTCACAATAATGTGGGCTAAATCAACTGACAATCCATTCATAGCTGCCCAAACTATGAATATGTTAAAGTGACTTATACATGTCCTGCTATCAATTCTAGGATAAAGTATATACGCAACATGTCGTTGTACAAGACGGGCCTCTGCACATAACTCCCCAAATTGTTGGTTTGTGCTCGATATGGTAAATGCCTCCACAAAGTTGTCTCATGTCCTTTCTTGAGTCATATTCCTTTACAATTTATTCAAAATCAGATGAATCATCTACACAATATTTACCAACAGGCAAGTTAAACACCTTCATAATGATATCGACATTTACATGTATACTTAAGGAGTATATATAGCTTTCAAGTGTTGTGTGGTCATTATTGATAGGGTGCAAGTATGCATAAAAAAGAGAGGATTACTCCTCGTAAATGGGCATTTTCATGGACACAAAATCTAACTACCCAACTTTCTCAAACATAGGCCTCACAATGATATCTACCTTATCAAAGTACTTGAATCTAACCAGTGTGTTATCAGTGGTTCTCTCTCCATGATGTTGCTTCCCGTGTAGCGATGCTTTTGGCTATGTCCATGAAACTTCTCTTTGTGTCCATCATCAATAACGAATGAGTTTTTGTAAGAAGTCTTTGGCAACTTTAGAGTATGTGAAGTGATCAGCCTGACAATTTTGCAAGTGGGGGTGCGGACCCTTTTTCAATCTTGGGGCTAAGAAATATGTCGTAGATCTCTTCTTTCCCTTTCCCTTCCCCTTCCCTTTCCCTTTCTTCTAAATCCATGCACGTATTGTGCCCTTAGACTTGGTAGCAAGGGGCCTTAGGCAAAAATGTGGTTGATTAGGAGGCAGCTTTGGGAAGAGAATGTTTGGGTATTGTGACATCGGTAAGATATGAGACACTGGTAATAGGTTTGGCAGCAATGCCAGCGACAGGTTTGGACGTGACAGGGATGGCCTTAAGTGAGGATATAGGCATGCTAGGCATGTTGGGTTTAGGTTTGGCCACAGGAAGGGGAGGTTGGGGGCGCTAGCCTTTACTTTAGCAACATAAGGCTTCGTTTTTGGCATCTGATATGAATTGGGGTTGTTGTCTATAGGTTTGGCATCCTTCATGGAGGGGATGGGTTTCGTTTCCTTCGTCGAGGGCTTACTACTGGATTGGGTTTCCTTTGTTAAGAGCTTAGTTATGGATGAGGTTTTCTTTATTGACGACGTGGTGGTGGATGAGGTTTCCTTCATCGACAACTTGCTGCCGGATGAGGTTTCCTTTGTCGAGGCCTTGCCAGCCTTAGGGGTGGGATGTGTAATGGAGGTTTTGTCTGTGGTGGCTTCGATTCAGGGTTACTCACAATTTTAGGATACCCTTTTGAGGTTGGTGGGAGTGGGTTGTTGTTATCACTCATCTTTGTTGAAATGAGGTTTGGGTAGAGAAGATGAGAAAATAACCAAGAAACAGAGGCAGATAAGGTCGAGGTTTTGGTGTTCAGAATAGAGAAAAAAAATAGGATAGACGAAGAAGATCAAAGAATGCAAATGCACACCCCCTTAGTTTTGGGTAAGTCAGTAAGTGGGTGGTTGGAGTAATAATAACCGTCTCCCTTCACAACCAACCCACAACTTCCATGTTTCTCCACTCATCTCATTTGAAATGACTGTTAATCTTTTTAAAATTTCAATTTTGAAATGAAACGGTCATCTCAATGGTCCATTAAAAAATTAAAAATGAAAGTAAAGGTAATCTTGTATTTATTTTACTATATTTAACAACTACAAACAACACAAACTAACTCACAAACCATGCAATCAAAAACCCCACACATGCTATGTGACACAAAATCATGCATTATTTGTGACACACATTAAATGCATAAAACTGCAGTGTGACTAAACAAATTGGGCATGATGAATCTCAATTTCGATTCCCCCTTAACTTTAAAAAGTGTACGAAATGAGATGTTTTGTGCTATGTGTGATGTTTTGAAGCTAAGTAACATGTGACTTTACTTCGAAAAGAAAATTCATGTATGACTTAACCTCGATAAAAAAATAGATCTTTTGTATACTGTACTTTCATCTTTCATGGTATGACTTAACTAATGTAACAAAAAACTCATGGTTGGAGGTACCAGAGGAAAATCACTTAGCTTAAAAAGTTAGTTGTTGGCTAAGCCATTCGACAAAGTCATGTGAGTCATTCGACATAGCCCAATCTCCGTTGTCTATGGCTATGGGGTCATCCATAATAGTAATGTCAATCTAAAAGAAAATCAAAATATATCACAAGTGATACATAGAAGGAAGGAAATACATCTTGAGTCAATGTAAAAAAAAGGAGTGCACATGTAATACACTCGTAATGTTGGGGTTGCTATGATCGACAACCTTCTTCTTGCCAACCACCCTCTTATTGCCATTACCACCGCCACTACATTTTCCCTTTAAAAGTTCTTGTTCTCCACTATTTTCATTATTTCTTTTAGCATGTGTGATTGCCTTAGTTAGCGAGCCATTCAATTATAATGAAAAACATTTTCCATTAAATAAGAAAATCCAAGTGACTGTACTTTACATTCTTTTTCCCCTTGCTTATAACTAACTCTCAAGCTCCTTTCATTCTACTCCCTTGAGGATGCCCCTTTCGATTATGATGTGTGGGGTCCTTTAATAGTCGGGTTCACCCAGAAGAGACCACGGCAGGAGGTCAACATTCTCCCCTTCATCTTCCATTTCCATTAGCTGCTCTTGTAACCTCTTAATTGTTTCGAAGGCAGACTTCATCTTTCGAACACTTATGCTATCATAATCATCTCGTAATGATCTAGTTTTAAACTACCAGTGCAATCTAACTCCTCTATTCTCTTATTTCAAGCGTAGACACCTTTGGAATTCTTTCTCCATCTATTAATTATATATTTCTGGGGAATCAACATCATGTCCAGTTCTTAGAAGACACAAAGGATATGAAACATACAATACCCCTAAACTCAAACTCTTGGCACATGCAAAAAACCTCATCATATACACTATGTAAATGTGGGGTTTAAGATGATGACATCCATGAGGTATGGTGATGTCTCGCACCTCGTACATATTAAATCCAGGACCATCTATTCGTTCCTTGCCTTGCAATTCAGTCTCTTCCTCTCTTATTCTTAAAATCTCCTAAAAAAACTGTCGATGTATATGGAATGAATCTGATTAACATATGGGACATCATACAATGTGTTACGATCCTTATGAAAGCACTTAAAGTCATGCTTCTCCTCCTTCTCATATTTTCTTTCTAGACCCATATCATACTGAGATATAAACTACTTCAAAGATGTCCTCATGTTCAAATATCCTTCAAAGAAATGGTTCATGTTCTCGCCCCTTTAAGTTGAAGATATCCTAGCCCAAAATGTATCCGTAACGTATACCAGAACCCACTTGTGCTTTATCTCATATAGTCCACACAACCAATGATGACTTGACGCCCTCAATTCACATTTTTCCATCATCCTAGCCCAAGCTTCTTCAAGCTCCTCCCTTGTTATTGAGTGATACACGGTATTCTTCATCATCCAAGTTATTTTTTTTCTAATATTTAAGTCATATAAGTTTAACAGCTTCTTCATAATAAGCCACAAACGCTCTATATGTTTCGCATTAGGAAAAACGTTTGCAATAACAACACCTATGGAGGAACATTGGTCCGTGATAATGGCTACTGGCTCCTTCCTCATACATTCTAACCAAGTTTCAAAACACCATTGATAACTTTCCCTGCTCTCATCAGCAGGCAGGGCACAACCCAACAAAATCGAGTGTCCATGATGGCTTACCCCAACAAAAGGCTCAAATGGCATGTCAAACTTATTGGTCAGGTAAATGGTATCGAATGATATCACATCGCCAAAGTATTTGAAAATAACTCTTGATCATGAATTAGTCCAAAAACATGCATTAGCATATTAGTCTTACCAACTTTCATTGCATGAAAAAAACTCATATTATGTTTCTATTTCTTCGAGAAGTACTGAAGTATTACCTCAACATCACTCTCCCCAAGCCTAAGTATTCTTTCTACGTCAATGTGGTTTCTAATATCCTTTTCATCATATATTAACTGATCAATCCCTCCAACATACAATGAATCCGCTATAAATGACTTGGACACAAAAATTCCTACGCTATCATAAAGATGCAACCTCTTTTTTATTATCTCGCTAATAACTTTGCTGCACTTGTAGAATCTAGACTTCCTTAGGCTCACTGCATGATTGTGTTCTAAGAAACACCATTTCATATGCCACTTTCCATCGGTGCATAATCATACAACCATTCTTGTTTTGCATCCGCAACATGAATATAAATCGTAATGCGCCTTGTCACTTGGTTGTATTTGCCCTTCCCTACAACATACAAACACCCACTTGCAAATGATGCCATCTAATCTTTCTGAAGACCTAATTTTTATTCCGAATCCTGCACTCTTTGCATATCTCTTCAATGCTAAATGGGCCTCATTGTGGCTGCTAAAGGTCATTCCCACTTGAGGTGGTACCACTTGTTTCTCAACAAACTCAACTTCCTCCTCCACTTCACCAATCCCTCTTTGCCATTACCTTCAAAATCATCTTCTTGGTCTTCTTCACCAGTATCTATCCATAACGGTTCCAACTGTGCCATGAAAGCCTGATGCGAACAAAAATGTTTCATTACAGACAGTTGGTACTGGCTATGGTTCATACGTCATGTCACGCAACTAAACCCCATACAATAGCTATTGCATATGGTTTGGAAGAAATACATGGTCAGTTGGTATTTCCAATGATAAACCCAACTCAGTAAATAATTGCTCAAATTAGCCCAGAATTCATACTTTCTCAATCAAAATATACCACAAATGACAGAATGTAAAGCTAACACATACTAAATTTAACACATAGTAAATGCAGTTGCAAATGCATTTCCATAAAACACATGTGCTTTTAAATGCACATTTACTAGCTCATTTACTACAACATACAATCGAACATTGAAGGCAAAATACACACAGACATTAAAAGCACTATTTTTATTGACATTCACCAACATTCCTAAATAGCAACTGAGAAAAAAAAAAGAGGTTACTTATGCCTTCGTATTCAGTTCTCTCTTTCTAGGACTTTACTTCAGTCTGCTATGTCCGAGAGTGGTCCCGACTAAACCATTCTTGATTGTGATGTTGTAGCTTTTGTTGTGCCAGAGAGTCTTTGTAAAGAGGGACGAGGGCGAAATGTGGTTGGGGAAAGGTGAATGAGTTGTTTTGGGTAGGAAAAAACCATTTGGATTTGGTGCTAATCTTAAATTTCTCACCAAAGAATTCGGTCGAAACTCATCTCAGAAGAGGGAGCCAGCTCTGACTCTATGTAACAGCCGCTAACATCCCTTAATAAGATCGTACGAGCACAGTAGCCACCAAATACTGTCTTGGGCAGCACGCACTGATCGAAGTGACTAATTTAGAAACATAAAATGAGAAAGAAAGGAAATGTGTTACGAGTGGGACCCACTGCGCCACATTACCCACCAGCACACCAGGTGTCCTTGGCGGGTAAAATCAGCATTTTCCTAAACAATAAATAGCCGGGTACAGTAAATGCGAAGAGGAGGTAGTGGAATGAATGTGCACACCCGAGAATACTCGTAAATATGTTCGGTAAATTTATTGGAAAGAAAATACAAGAGATACAAATATATTTATATATATTAGATATATATATATAAATGGATTTTCTACAATAGAGCTCAAATATATACCCATGCCATGGAACCTTCTCAAAATATGTTGTACATGAAATGATTTGTGCATTTATGATGCCTCGATTAATGTATTGGATTAGAATATAATGGTCGTTAATAGTGTACCCATGACATGGGTATATATTTAATTCTCATGGTAGTAGTACCCATATATAAATCTATATATATATATATATATATTAAAAACTAAAAGTTGGTTTGATTATATGGATCATCGAATCACCTCAAAATAAGCGAAAGTGTTGATGGTGTCAACATGTGTGTCACTTTATGGAGTGTCATGTTAGCACAATCAATCATTCGATCATTTTAGAGATATTGTGATTGTATCTCAAGGAGAATCTATATATTTAAACTAAAGCCTTCATCGTTATCTCCATAAATCGATCGAGTGAGGGAGAGATAGTCGAGGGTTTGTGATTTTGATCCTAAGAAATCATGTAGGGAGCTGAATCAACAAAGATTGGGGACCTTAAACAATTTGAAAATCTAGTGATCATCACTTTAGTAAGTTTAGCTTTTATGTTTGTTGAAGTTCAATTCGATAGTAATGATGAAATATCTAGGAATTATGTTGTTTGATGACCGGAAATGGTTTGTTGCCACATTAGAAGTCTTCCTTAATAAATTTTGGGAGTGTTTGATATTGTTGTAATGATTTATGGATTGAACAAGTGGTTGTTGCCTTGTGTACTATCGAGATAATACCAAGTGGAGCGCGCTCCACCTAGAATAGGATCGTACTCCCTTCATCAATGAGGTTGAACTTAGCTACTGGAGCGCACCACACCTATGAGGGAACGTGCTTCCACCCAAGAAAACAACAGTATTGATGTAATTTGATTAGGGTTTTTTGAGTACTTAGGGACTAATCTAGGGGTTCTAAACATAAGGTATTTGACCTAAATTGATCACAAATGGTTTGTGATAGGGGCTGGATACCTGGAAAAGCTTGAGTACCATAAAAATTAGGAATTTGGAACAGAAACCTAGACCGAGGTAAGTATAGATTTGCTTATTTATCAATGTTACTTAGCTAATAGTATATGTAGTTCATGCAATTTATGAATCGAAATGGGGGACAATGTACACTGTGATGGTTTTAATAAGCAAAAAATAGTGTTTAATGTGATTCACAATATTATGTTGCTGAGACTAAGACTAGGTTATATAAGATATGGGTTACCTTCCCAATCTATATGTAACTTCTTACTCAGTTAAATAGGTTGTGTGGGTTACATACTCACTAGAGGGTTTCAGATAGAACTATTAAGCATTAATAGATTGGCTGGACAACACATAAGCCAATGTGTTATTCTAGCAATCATATTAATGGCATCGGTGGGTAATCAACCCTAGTTTTATAAATTAAATGGGAATCGCAGTGTAATAGTCATTGGAAGTTTTCTTTGCATCCGTTATTTATTGAATTTTATGCTTTCCATATTCTTGTTAGTTAACATTGGTGCATATTGTTATTGCATAATGTTCTTGATTATTATATGAAATGTTGATGGCTTTATGAATCCTTACTTACTGAGCAAGTTGGAGCGCTCACTAAATTAAATATTTCAGGTTCGCAACCTAACACTTCAGCCAAAAGCAAAGAGAATATTTAGGTGTCATGTTGTTTTTTCTATGATGTAATGAGCCTTCTTGTACATATATATAATGTTTGATATATTTCGTTATATATAAACAGAGTTGAGAGGTTTATAATTGAGGTTTTGGATTCTGATAAACTATGTATTACCGTATATTGTTACTTATTGAAAAAGTTTTAACTTTTCACTGCATATATTTTGTATTATTCGATATCGATATACTGGTTGAGTTTATCAGGTATAGACGAAGAGGCTGCTAGCTCTATTAAGTCTAGCTGAGTTTTCGAGGCTTAATTAAGGTTTCAAGGTGAGTATCATCCTAATTGGGATAAGGGATGGTACAGCTTGGTATCAAAGCCTACTTCAGAACCTAAGGTTTATCACTTTTGAGTTAAGTGGCAACCTTGATATAGTTTGGTATCATAGACAAGGCTCTGACCTTGATTTCATTTTTGAATTATTTTTGAAGCAAATGGTAGCAAACTCATTTGTACTAGAAACTAAGTATATTGGCTTTGAAAGTTATCTCAATTTATAAGTAAGCTTAGGATTTGATAAACAGTTTTCATCATGATTTGGAGGGGGAAATGAAAACATTAGCATACGTTATCTACTCCACATATCATTATTTATTGTATAGATATGATTTCATTATCTTCTATGAATGTTACCTTAATGATCTTATATTTCCTTTGACTTCATAATCTAATGGCGGATCAGGGAGAGGGTTCACAGAGACCTGGATCTCAGGGTAACAAAGAGATTGGGGATTAATATAAATCTAAAATTGAGCAACAAATGATGGAACGTATAAAGTCTCAAGAGAAGCTCATGGTTATGTTGATGGCTCAGATGGGACCACCAGTACAGCGACCTAAGACACAACCTGCAACTAGTCTTGAGGTTAGCAGAGCTAAGGGAAAAGCTGTGACAGTAACAGCTCCAGCCCAACCAATATTACCATATATTCGGGTGCAAGAGACAGCTGCCTAGGTGCATGTAAATTCTGAGAAGGCTACATTTCTCAAAACCTACAAGGAATTTATGAAATACGATATTATGATATTCGATGGCATAATGGAGGAAGGAGTAGCTAAGACCTGGATATTGGAAATGGAGCAACGGTTTGTTTCTGTAGATATTAAGGACCGATTTAAGGTTAAACTAGTCATATTTTTATTGATAGATTATGCATAGAAATGGTGGAATTCCTCAGAGATAGAAGGGAAAACTATTACCATTTGGCCACAGTTTAGGATTGTATTCTATAGACAATATTTCCTAAACTTAGTCAGGAATAGGAAGAAGACTTGGTTCATCCAACTAAAATAGGGAGCTATATCTATACGAAAGTATGAAAGGAGTTTCACTTAATTGAATAAATTATTTCCTGATATGGTAGAGCTGGAGGAGAACAAAACTGATTTGTTTCTTGGTGGGCTGAATTATAAGATTAGAGTTGTGGTTTCCTTTTTTCCTCACACTAGTTTTGCTTTTATATTTGAGATTGTAATGTAGGTGGAAGCAACTATTCTGATTAAAACTTCTGGTACAGTATTTGAGCCACCACCAACATCACAGTTTCCTAGAAGTTAAAGAATCAAGGAATTTGTTCATTTTCGATCAAATAAGAGGAAGAGGAATATAGCTAGCATAACTACATAGTCAGGTTTCGCGGGAACGATTTTTTTGTGCATCGGTTCCACCATTTTCTCCAGGCTTCAGTAGCCAAACTACCTTTACCACCACTTCAGTCTAGAGGAAAGAGCAAAAGCATGGCACAATCATCACAAAAATCGAGTAGATCAGGGCAATTCTCTTAGGCTAACGTTTATCCTTAAAGGGCTTCTACGATATGCTATCGATGTGGGAAGATGGGGCATATTCAGATAGAGTGTTCTATGTTGCTAGTTACATCGATATGCAGTACAGCACCGCTTGCACAAGGGCAAACTCATGTAGTGGCTGAGGCTGATTAAGAGGCTAATTGAAGGCTTGCAGAAGGTATATTAAATATTTATAGTCGACATTTGCATGTTTTGATTGATCTTGGTTCTACGTTTTCCTTTATTATGGGTATAATGGTTAAGGAGTTGAAATTGAAACCTGCTAGAGCTAGTACATTGTTGATTTTGAGCACAACAGTAAGTGAGAAGGTTTATCCTAACTTGATCTATGAGGGATGTGTAGGCAAAATTAAGGAGAATGAACTCCTAATTGATATGAGGATAATGGAGTTTCTGGAGTATGATGTACTACTAGGGATGGATTAGTTATCAGTATACCATGCCAATATTGACTATATCCATAAGAGGGTAATCTTTTTGATCCCTAACCTTTCTTAAATTATAGTCCATAAAGGTTATAATCTTTCACGACTTGTAACTTGTTGAAGGGAAACTACTCCTTGAGATTTAGAAGCTATAGCAGGAGTTGTTACATATGGAGAGCCTGGTTAGGAACTTAAGCTTAATGAGTACCCGTAGTTTGTGAATTTCCAAAAGTTGATCTTATTCCTAACACCAAACAAAAATCTATTCCTCTGTACCGTATGGCACCGAAAGAATTATGAGAGTTGTAGACTCAGCTTGATAAGTTGTTACAGAAAAGGCTTATCCATCCTAATATGTTATCGTGAGGAGCACCGGTTCTTTTGTGATGAAAAAGGATGAAACCCTACGTATGTGCATTGATTATAGACAGTTGAATCGGGTGACTATCAAGAAAAAGCATATATTGCCTAGGATCGATGATTTGTTTGACCAGTTGAAGGGTGCTAGACATTTCTTGAATATTGATTTGAGGTCTAGTTATTATCAACTGAGGATTGGGGATAAGGATATCTCGAAGATGACTTTCACCACTCGTTATGGGCATTTCGAGTTATAGTGATGTCGTTTGGGCTCACTAATGCTTCTGTTATATTCATGGATTTGATGCATAGGGAGTTTAAGCCCTATCTTGACCAATTTATCATCATTTTATAGATGATATTTAGATCTATTCAAATACTGAGGAAGAGCATTCACACCACTTCAGAGTTACATTACAGACTCTAAAGGATAATCGGTTGTATGCCAAGTTTAGTAAGTGCGAATTTTGGTATTTAGAGGTCAGATTTCTTGGACATGTGGTTCATGCTGAGGGTATATATATTGATCTAGCAAAGGTCGAGGCAATCAGAGATTGGCCAACTCCTACCATAGTGTTAGAGGTTTGGAGTTTTCTGGGGTTAGTGGGTTATTACAGATAGTTTGTTGATGGGTTCTCTTGTATTGCTCTTCTAATGACTTGGCTAATACCGAAAGGCGTTGACTTTATTTGGTCAGATAAGTGTAAGGCTACCTTCAAAGGGTAAAATGATAGTTTGACTACGAAACTAGTTTTTACATTATCTAAATCAATAATGGAATTTGTGATTTATACCGATGCTTTTCGTTCAGGCTTGGCTTTATGCTGATGCAGGAAGGCAAGGTTGTAGCTTATGCTTTAAGGTAACTTAAAGTTCATGAAGGAAATTATCTAATTCATGATCTTGAGCTAGCTGAAGTTGTTTTTGCCTTAAAGACTTGAAGGAACTACTTGTACGATGAGAAGTTTATAGTATTCTCATATCATAAGAGTCTAAAATTCTCGTTTACTCTAAGTGAATTGAATATGAGGCGGCGTATATGGCTTGAGTTCCTCAAGGATTATGATTTCACTTTAGAGTACCATCCAAACAAAACAAATATAGTTGTTGATGTTTTTAGTAGGATAAGAACAGGTAGAAAGAACGTAGCTACTGCCATAGCTTCTCAGTTTAGACTTCTGGAGGAAGCTTCAGTGATAATGATTCGTGAAAGTCAAGCTAGCACATCATCAATTGAGAGAGTTATTTCGAGAGCTACTAGTTTGTTCTTCTATGTTAAGATTCAAGCTGAACTGGAGATGTATCAATGGGTAATTGATTATCAGAAAGCTGATTATGACTATATAGTGCGTCAGAGGTTAGGTCTTGAGTAGATCATCTAGATTAGTCAGCTTTTAATGATGGTACGCTACAATTCAGGGATAGATTGTGGATTCCAGTTCAGGATCAATTGAGGCAGGAGTTGCTACATGAATCTCATATATTTCTTTATTTTATTCATCCATGTAACATTAAGATGTATCACGATATGAGGTGTATTTATTAATAGCTTGGGATGAAGACTGTTGTTGCTCAGTTTGTAAAGAGATGAGAGATATGTCAGCAAGTTAAGACTGAGCATAAGAAACCTATACAATTATTATATTTGTTGCTTATTCCTAAGTAGAAATGGGAACATATATCGATGGATCTTGTTTCTGGTCTACCTTTGAGTCAACATAAGCACAATATGGAATGGGTTGTAGTTAATAGGTTGACGAAGTCTGCACATTTCTTGTCAGTTTCCATATGAGATCCTCTTAACCGATTATGTAAGGTGTACATACGTGAGGTGTTGAGATTTTATGGGGTTCCAGTGTCGATTTATTCGGATAGAGATCCGAGATTCACGTCCAAACTATTGAGTAAATTACATAGACAGCTTGGAACTATTTTTAACCTCATTACAGCATACCATCCGCAGACTAACAGTCAGACTGAGTGGTTGATATTTGTGCCAAAGCATATGCTTCAAGCTTATGTCTTGGAGTTTGGTGGTAATTAGGAGAAATACATTCCTCTGTGTGAGTTCTCTCACAATAATAGCTATCAGGCTACCATTGGGATGGCTCCTTTTGAAGTTCTGTATGGTCGGCCTTGTCGTTCACTTGCATGTTGGGCAGAGGTTGGAGATATAACATTACTGGGATGGAGTTGATTCATGACTACAAAGAAAGGATTTAGTGGATTCCCCAGCGTTTGAATACATCACAGTTGAGACAGAAGAGATACGTGGATAAACATCATAGGTTTTTTAAGTTTTTAAAGGATGATCATGTCATGTTGAAAGTCTCACCTATGAAAGGATTGTATAGATTTGGGTTGCGAGGAAAGCTAGCTCGATGGTACATTGTGCCGTTTAGAGTATAGGAAAGGATTGGTTCTATTGCTTACAAGTTAGAGTTACCTCCTTAGCTAGTTGGAGTTCATAATGTCTTTCATATGTCTATGCTTCACAAAATGGAGACTTGTTTCACTCCAAGGATTGATAGAAATGAATTTGATCTTCAGGAAGACTTATCTTACAACGAGCAGCCGATTCAAATACTTAATCGTATGATTCAGAGGCTGAGAACCAAAGAAACTCCTTTGGTTAAGGTGTGATGGAAATTTCACGGAGATGAGGAACTAACCTGGGAGCGGGAGTCATATATGAAGGAGCAATTTCCATTTCTCTTTGAAACTATAGGTAACTTTACATTTACTTTAGTTTTGACGATGAAATTGCTTTAAATTGGGGATGTTGTAACTAACTGTTACCTTAAGCAAGTGATTAGTACTAATCCATATTTTAATTCTCGAGCGAGACTCATGGTTAAGTTTGGCATACCTCAATTAGCGTGTGCGTATGTTTGTATGATGATTTGTGTTAGTTTGGGTTATTTAATGGATTTTTATAGTTGTAGTATAAAAGAGGATTGATATGCAAGCCTATAATCGGGAAATACATAATAAGCAATAAATAATCGGTATACTAAGTGTGACGATGGGGTTGTGGAATGAATGTGCATACCTGAGAATACTCGTAGGCATGTCTGATGAATTTATTGGCAAGAAAATACACGAAATACATATATATGGGATATATATATTAAAAACTAAAAGTTGGTTTGAATTATATGGATCATCAGATCACCTCAGGAGGAACGAAAGTGTTGATGGTGGTGTCAACATGTGTGTCACTTTAAGGAATATTATGTTGGCACAATCAATCATTCGATCATTCTTAAGATAGCGCAATGCGTATCTCAAACAAAATTCATATATTCAAACTAAAACATTCATTGTTATCTCCATAAATAGATTGTGTGGGAGAGAGATAGTTGAGGGTTTGTGATTTTAATCCTATAAGATCATTCAGGGAGCTGAATTAATAAAGATTGAGGAGCTTAAACGATTTGGAAACCAGAGATCATCACTTTGCTAAGCTTAGTTTTTTGTTTGTTGAAGTTCAATTCAATGGTAGTGATGAAATCTATGTGAATTATGTTGTTTGATGACTGAAAATGGTTTGTTACCTCATTAGAGGTCTTCCTTGATGAATTTTGGGAGTATTTGATGTTGTTATAGGGATTATGGATGTAATAGCGGTTGCTACCTTGTGTATTGTCGAGACAGTAAAGGGTGGATTCATCAATGAGGATAAACTACACTCTACTTATTAAGGGAGTGTGCTCCCACCAAAAAAATAGCAGTATTGCTGTAATTTGATTAAAATTTCTTGAGGACTTAGGAACTGAACTAGGGGTTCTAAACATAAGGTATTGAACCTAAATTGATCACAAATGGTTTATGATAGGTTTTTGATCCTTGGGAAAGCTCAAGTGCCCAAAGATTTAGTAATTTGGAATGAGAACCTAGACTGAGGTAAGTGCAGATTTGCTTATTTATCAGTGTTGCCTGACTATCTTAGCATATGCAGTTCATGTAGTTTATGGACTAAAATGGAGGACTATGTAAACTGTTTTGGTTTTAATAAACAAAAAATCGTGTTTAATGTGATTCACGAGAGTAAGTTCCTGAGACTGAAACCAAGTTATATAGGAGATGGGTTACCTTTTCGACCTATATATAACTTCCTACTCAATTAAATAAGTTGCGTGGATTACATACTCACTAGAGGGTTTCAGATAGAACCATTGGGTATTAATGGATTAACTAGACAATACATTGGCCAATGTGTTATCCTAGCAATCCCATTAATGGCGTCGGTGGGTAATCGACCCTAGTTTTATAAATTAAATGGGAAACTACAAGACGAAAAATAAATATTTGATACATTAAAGAAAATAGTAGTTAATATACTTTTGTTTGAAGTCATTAAAAATGTACCTAAGTATTAGAAATTTATAAAAGATTTTTGCACTAATAAGATTAAGGTTAATGAAAAGGTGAGTGTAAGAGAACATGTATCATCATTAATCCAAAAGAAGTTACCTCCTAAATGTTCCGATCCTTGAATGTTTTTCATTCCATGTACGATTAAGAATGTAAGAATTTTTAAAGCATTGTGTGATTTGGGAGCCTTCATAAATATTATGCATCTATATATTTATTTAAAAATGACAAATGTACATTTAGAAGAAACTGGTATAGTCATACAAATAGCTGATAGATCTACTATTAAACCGGAGGGTTACTTAAAGTTAATGATTTAATATTCCTAGCAAATTTCTATGTCTTAAATATGAAAGAAGATAACTTCTCTAATAGAACTTGTCTAATCTTAGGAAAACCATTTTTGAAAACAGAAAAAGCAAATATCGATGTCTCAAATAGAACATTAACAATGCAAGTAGATGATGATGCAGTAAATTTTAATATACACAATGCAATGAAATACCTAGTGGATGTTTCTTCCTTATGCACATTAGATATGATAGATCCATTAATAGACAAATCCTTAAGAATAGATAAACTAGAACTAGCAATCGAAGATTTAAAAAAAAATGAGGATAGAGATGAGGAAGCAAAAGAGATAATAAGTATTCTAGAATTATATAATGAACTATCAGAACTTACTTATTACCTAAACTTATTTAGATCTCATTCAAAACTTATACCCTCTATAGTTAAAGCCCCTGAATTGGATTTAAGAACTGTACCAGACCATCTGAAATATGTTTTTTTAGGGGACTGTGATAAATTGCTAGTAATAATTTTTAAGAAATTAACTAGTCCAGAATAAACAAGCTGATAAATGTATTGAAAGAATTTAAAGGAGCAATAGGATGGACCATAGCTAATATCAAAAGAATAAGTCCAGCTACGTGCATGTATAGGATAAACCTAGAAACTGATACAAAAGCTTCTAGACAACCTCAACTTCGACTAAACCCACATATGATGGTCGTAGCAAAAGTTGAAATATTAAAACTATTAGATGCAAGAATGATATTTCCAATAGTCAATAGCAATTATGCCCAGTCCAAGTAGTCCCTAAAAAGACATGATTTACAGTAATAAAAAATGAATATAGAGAATTAGTACCAAATATAATCCAAAACGGTTGGAGGGTATGTATAGATTATAGAAAGCTGAATGCCTTAACCAGGAAAGACCACTATCCACTCCTATTTATAATCAGATGTTAGGAAGATTAGCTTGAAAAACTCATTACTGATGTCTAGACGGTTATTCAGGATTTCACCAAATACCTATAACCCCAAAAGATCAGAAAAAACTACTTTTAGTTGCCCCTTCATTACATTTGCTTATAGACGTATGCTTTTTTATTTATGTAACGCACCTGCAATGTTTCAAAGATGTATGGTTAGTATTTTCTCTGATTATGTAGAAAATTTCATTGAAGTTTTTATAGATGATTTCTCCATTTATGGTAATTCTTTTGATGAGTGTTTAGTTAATTTAACTTAAGAACTTAAAAGATGTTTAGAAAACAATTTAGTACCAAACTATGAAAAATGTCATTTCATGGTAGACCAAGGATTGATATTAGGACATATAGTGTCACATAAAGGAATAGAGGTAGACCTTGCAAAAATTCAATTTATCAAAATGTTACCTTACCCAACCACGGTAAGATAGATACATTCATTTCTTGGACATGTAGTATAGAAGATTCATAAAAGATTTCTCTAAAATTACACAACCATTATGCAAAATTTTACAAAAAAGACATTCACTTTGAATTTACTGATAAGTGCAAGATAGCATTTGATAAATTAAAAATTTCTTTAACAACTACAAGTGTGATTAAATCATTAAATTGATCATTACCCATTGCAATTATGTATGATGCAAGTAGGGAAAGAATGCCATGTTATATATTATGCCTCCAGGACATTAGATACATCCTAACTGAATTACACCACTATTGAAAAATAACTCTTAGCGGTAACATTTCCTTTTGAGAGATTTAGACCATATCTATTAGGAGGAAATGTAATAGTTTATTCAGATCAAGCAGCTTTACAATATTTAATGACAAAAAAAATGCAAAACTAAGACTAATTAAATGGATACTACTCCTATGAGAATCCGACCTTACTATAAAAGATAAAAAAACAGCCAAAATGTCACAGCCCAAAATTTATGATCACGTTTTTAATCTTTAAACTGGATCATCGATCCGTTACGTGGGACCCATATTATGATACGCACACTAACCGAGGCACGTGGACGAGGTAAATGTTACATTTGCATGATGGTTTTCTAGTGTATCATACATGTGTAAACTACTAAGTCATTTCAACTTTTTATTTATAGGTGTTGATACGTGACTGGGGACATGCCTCGAGATGCGTGCAATCGTAAGATCGGGTATAACGTGACATGGTAAGTCATTTATTTAATTAGATGTATTAATGTGGCTTAATTAGTTAAATTTTGATGTGGCTATAATTGATTTATAATAAATGTAGACTACGCTAGTAAAATAAAACAATAGCCATTTGATATTTCTCGAGATATATAGGGATACATCAAGAGACCAATGGAGTATGGTTTAGTGTTAGCAAAAGTGAGTCAGTGGAGAGTTAGTGGAATTGAAACAAAATGAAAGCCATTAGATTAGTTTCCAGATGAGTATGAACATTTCGATCAATGGCTATAAATCAATCCTACCTAACTATATATATAAGTGATTGGGATGAACATGCAAATCATAGATCCATTTAGAGAGAAGATTATAAGGTGATTAGTTGCTAGATTACGAATGAAGTTCTTTATACCTTTGTTTAGGGAAAGAAAATGGGTTATGAAGCCTCTATTCAAAAGTAGCTCGGGTGCAAAGCAAAAGTAAGCATAAAAAAAACATGAAGTCTGCTAGTGCTAACACTTGACCTTCCATTCCAATTCAAGCTTTCCTTTCTTATGGTATGGAGCAGGGAATGTTCTCTTAAATCTATTCCTTTGATACGTCTCTAGACGCATTCAAAGACCTCAAGTAAGCTGTGACAAAATACCCGATGTTGCAACTCCCAGATGACACTAAACCTTTGAAGTCCAAAGTGATGCTTAAGACTTTGCTATCAGTTTCAAGAGATCAAATTCATCATCCTATTGAAGAGATCAAGTTAGGAATCAAGAAAAACTTAGTTAATGAAGTTCATCATCTTTACATGCTTTATTTTTATGAGCATGGGGTATTGAATTAGGAAGTTGTGATCAAAATAAATTTGAAAACTTTTTTCACTGATTTTTTGAGCTAAATGAAGTATCAAGTAAATCCTTGAACCTTGGTTTTTGAATTTTAAGATTTATGATAAAATTAAAGGTGTTAGTTAAATTTTAGTTTTTATGTAATTTCATAGATTAAATGATATAATTTTCAAAATTGGTTTACATATTTGAATTCTTCATTTGAGCTGATAATCTAGCTATTAAGAAGTTCCCAATTTAGATTTGAAATCATAAAGTTTTGAGTTTTACAAGTTTTGAGTATTCTTGAGTTTTTTCAACAAAATTCTTATCTAATTCTTTAAATTTTGATGTAATTGATGAATTATGAATTATATGAAGTGCCCGGTGTATGTTTGATGGAGGAGGATGTTGTAGATCCTTATTGGCGGAGAACGAGGATTCGGGGCTTTAGATGAGGCAATTCCCAAGAGTAAACTCAGAATTCTCGATGCAGAATTCTGAGTTCCAGCGCGCTTAGCACTCTAGAGAAATTCTTTAGCGTGTTAAGCAGCTCTAGCGCACTAGATAAAATTACTAGCGCACTAATAGGGGTCATTAGTGCGCTTGATAAATTACCTAGTGCGCTAGGTCCTCTGATAATACAAAAATCTGCACTTTTTAAAAACACACAAACCTATCTAACTTACCTTAAAACCCAAACTAAGGGTCTAAACACACTCTAATACGTACTTAACTATACCAGGAGCTTAGGGAAGAGTCTCGGGAGTCCGGGTACGTGTTTTGGGGTGTCGGGAGGTCGGCTAAGCTAGAAATACATTGTGTGAATTGTAAGTAATCTTGTTAAGGTTCTTATTTCTATTTCATTCCAATTATGTTATGTTTTATAGTCTATTTGACTATGAAATGGCTTGATTTTGATATTATGAACTTGTTTCATAATCTACTCATTATATTGGTGTTTTTTTATCATGATATCATTTGTTTATGGAAATTATTGACTCTATTCTCGTGTCGTATGTCTTTCTTACTATTTTTATGAAAATGTGATCGAGAATAGCATGCTATTAGGATGAGAGTAATGAAATTGGAGTATACATATGGACTTGTATTTTTTTGAATGTTGGCTTTGAAGCATATTGTCTTGTCTTGGAATCCCTAATGTGAGTCTTCCTTGAGATTATAAAGTAGTGGTAGAATTTAGGGTCCATTGTACGATTATGAGATGCGTAGGACAAGGAGTCACTGAACTACTGAGGATGTCGGCACTCACCACTACACTTACGCGTCACACGGGGTATGGGATATGGGGTAGGCGGCAAGTATACATATACAAATGATATATTTACGCATAAATCTTAGCTCCTCCTTCGAGGATTGGGATATGGATGATTATGGAGCGTAGAGATCAGCTCCAGCTTTTGATAGAGGTTTAAAGCATAGCTCCATAATAAGATAGTGGAATAAAGGCCTAGTGATATGACTCACGGCCGACCGGACCTAGATCATTACTACTTAGCCTATGTCAATCTCATATTGTTTACTATGGCATTTCCTAGCATATTTCCTTTACAGCACTTTTTCACTATATTTATGCTTTTAAATACTAGTTAATTATGTTTGGAAATGTACATGAGAATCTCTAAGAATTACTTTATTACTTATTGAATTCATCATTCTTTTTATGATGGTTGTTGAGATCCATCAAGTAGTAGGATAGGTAAGGAGAAGATCGACAACTACCTCTGAGCATTCTACGATTCTTCTACTTCCTATTTTGCAGGTCTCGACTTTTTATATATTATTTCCCTTTTGTCTTTTCTATACATATTAGGTTGTATATTGGGTTGAGCGTATAGTTTCCTAACTCAAGACTTGGTTATCACACTGTTTATCATCCTTTTGACATATATATGCATGTAATGTTCTTTCTTGTCTTCCACACTTAGGATTTTTAATTATTGCTTCCGCATAATTGTTAAAGCTTCCGCTGGGTATTATTAACTTAAGTAAAAGTTTTAATTTACTCTGAAATTCAATAATAATGTGACATGTGTATTACTTATCCTAACCGGGTTTAACAAGGAGAATAAGAAAAAAAAAGGCTGACTAATATGTAGTTAAGTCCTACGTGGCTGAGATTAGGGTTTTATTATGGGATTAGGTCGAGTAGTGCCCTATTTAGAAGAAGGGGCTGTCACATTTGGTATTATAGCCTAGTTCTTGATAAGTATACCATAAACTTGAGTAAAATACAAACCTTATTTGTTGAAACTAGACGATCCTTGCCTAGAAACCATTAGTTGGGAAGTGAGTGAAAGTGAGATGGGGATTTCTTATATGTACATGTTAGTTTCTATATGTATATATGTGTTATCTACATAGCTGATGGTGTCACGAATGTCATCAACTTATAGAGCACATAGCAGATCGACACAAGATCAGAGATTGCAGCAGTTCCAGTAGTACAGACCTTGCCAGTAGTGACAGTACCAGAACAAACAACTGAGATTGTACCATCCCCCACGCCCGTATCTTCCGACACATCAATCGAGGTCTAACTTATGAAAGACTTCGTCAGAATCAAGCCAACCTACTTCGATGGAGTAAGGAACTTAGAGAAGATCGAAAAGTAAGTACTATATCAGGAGAAGCTTTATAGGATACTAAAGATCGATGATAGACTTCGAGCAGAGATCTCATCATACACTTTGGAGAGAGACACTGATGTTAGGTGGTGTACGATAGTAGCTGCTCATGGAACGTTTGAGACATGGAAGGCTTTCAAGCAGAAGTTATATCTGTAGTACTTCCAACCTATAATGATGAAAATGTTGAGAAAGGAATTCAAGAACCTGGGAGGGAGAAGAGGAATGTGTGATACACTATATGGATCGATATAATTATTTGAGGCAGTTTATCCAGGACTGAGTGAGAGATGTCCAGTTGAGATGGGTGGAGTAGAGTTGCTTGCAGACTTTAAGGTTCTCGAGGTATTAGAGCTTGACACATTTTTAGGGATGGATTGGCTATCATCATATCATGCTCATATCGACTATTTCAGTAAGATAATGATATTTGAGATCCTAGAATATTCGATATTTATCTATAGAGGTAGTATATTGAGAGTCAAGAGCGCGAAATGTTGACTTGCGACAAGTTGAGAGATGGAGACTCCGTCAGTGAGGTATGATGTGGCATAGAGTCAGGGACCTAGACTTGGTTTACCGTCGCCAAAAGAGGTTGACTTCATCATTGAGTTGCTACCACGCATCCGCATATTTCTATACGTCTATACCATATGGCCCCATGAGAGTTAGAGGAGTTGAAGACTCAGGTTCAAGACTTATGTCATAAAGGATTCATCACACCCTATATGTCACCATGGGGAGCACCCGTCCTTTTGTGAAGAAGAAAGATGGTATTTTGAGATTGTGTATCGATTACAGACAGTTCAACAAGGTCACAGTCAAGAATAAGTATCTACTGTCGAGGATTGACTATTTATTTGATTAGCTACGAGGAACACAATATTTATCCAAGATAAACATGTGATTATGGTATCATCAACTCACGATAAAGGATGAGGATAGGTCTAAGAAAGCTTTAAGCACTAGATATGGACAGTATCAGTTCATAGTCATGCCATTTAGGTTGACCAATGACCCCGCAGTGTTCATGGATTCAATGCACTATACCTTTTCTTCACCGCTTTATGATAGTCTTCATCGATGATATACCGATATATTCAAGGACCAAAGAGGATCATGAGCAGTACCTTACGGAGACGTTGCAGACTTTGACGGAGCATAAACTCTATGTCAAGTTCAACAAGTATGAATTTTGGCATTCAGAGGTCAAGTTCTTGGGGCACGTTGTTGGAGCAGCATGGATTGCAATGTATCTAGTCAAGATTCGAGCTATCATAGATTGGGCAACAACGACATCAGTGATAAGAATCATGAGCTTTCTAGTTTGGCAAGGTACTACTGCTAATTTGTGAATGATTTCTTGAAAATCACTTCACCAATTACTAGATTGACACAAAAGGACATTGCTTTTTAGTGGACAAAGGCCTTTGAGTAGGAATTTGATAAGTTGAAGAGATTGTTGACTGCTGCACCAGTATTGGTATTACTATAGGTTGGACAGAGACTTCTAGTATAAACAAATGCTTCTCATATAGATTTAGGCTATTTACTGAAAGCAAAAGAGTTGTTGCTTACGCTTCTAGATAGATGAAAATACATAAGCAGAAATATACCACACACGATTGGAATTGGTCGCGATTGTGTTTGCACTGAAGGTGTGGAGGCATCATCTGTGTGAAGGGAAATTCACACTCTTTACCAATTACAAGTATTTGAAGTATCTCTTTACAAAGAAGGAGCTGAATCTGAGCCATCATAGATGGTTAGAGTTTTTGAAGGACTATGACATTTCATTGAAGTATCACCCAGGAAAAGCCAACATAGTCGCAAATACACTAGGAGGATACTAGTTATAGATGTCACATGACGTATGAGTATGGGTTACTCAAGGCAACGCTGAAAGCATGCCACCTAGAAGTTCCTACAAGTATTCAGGTTAAGATTTCGAACTGATGAGGGTAAAGACCATGTCTACATATAGATTGTCAGTGGGTCAGGGGATTGATGGGTTATACCCGAGGTTCAGTAAGTTGGCACAGAGTACAGATTGTGTTAACTGGATGGAGATATCTTATTAATATCTAAGATACAAAGGTGGATTGTGAGAACGATCAATGGCAAAGCTGAAAGATGAGATTCTTTAGGAGTCACACCATTCCCAATTCATTTTTCATCCAAGCAGGACCAAAATGTACCATGACATGAAGAGACATTTCTAGTGGCCTAGGATGAAGGCACATGTGTTTGAGTTCATGAGGAACTGTGGGATCTGTCAGCAAGTGATAGGTGAACATCATAGAGATGGAGGGTTGTTATAGCCTTTTCCCATTCCTTGATGGAAATGGGAAGATATTTTTATGGATTTATTTAGAGGACTACCGAGGACTGCCAGAAGACATGACTCAATATAGGTGATGGTTGATAGACTAACGAAGTCAACTCATTTCCTGCTAGTAGCAGCATATTACACCTTTGATCAGTTAAGTGTACTATTTGAGAGAAATAGATTATTAGGCTTCATAGGGTACCATTGATGATCACATTAGAAGAGATGATATGTATACATCCAGGATGTCGTGGAGTTTCTAGGAGCGGTATGGTACGCGCCTACAGTTCAATACAACTTTTCATCCTCAAACTGATGGGCAGACTGGGAGGTTGACTTAGATCCTCGAGGACATGCTTCGGGCTCGTGTACTAGAGTTTAGCGAATCTAGGGAGGAGTATCTATCGTTATGTGAGTTTTCTTACAACAACAGTTACCAGGCCAATATTGACTGAGGCACATGGCCAAGGTATATATTACATTTTCCTGATGATTTTCTAGTGTATCATACATGTGTAGACAACTAAATCATTTCTACTTGTTATTTATAGGTGTGTATACGTAAGCGGGTACATG
The DNA here is from genome assembly GCA_039657365.1 of Stephania yunnanensis. Classification (NCBI taxonomy): domain Eukaryota; kingdom Viridiplantae; phylum Streptophyta; class Magnoliopsida; order Ranunculales; family Menispermaceae; genus Stephania; species Stephania yunnanensis. The sequence goes on from CM077585.1 coordinate 8,205,683, forward strand.
CCTCGAGATGCGCGCAATTGTGGGAATGGGTAGAGAGTGACATGGTGAGTCATTAATTTAATTAGATGTATTAATGTGGCTTAATTAGTTAAATTCTGATGAGGCTATAGTTGATTTATGAGAAATGTAACCTAAGCTAGTAAAATAAAGCAATAGCCATTTGATCTTTCTTGAGATTCATTTGGGCACATCAAGAGACCAATGGAGTATGGTTTGGTGTTAGCAAAGGTGAGTTAGTGGAGAGTTAGTTGAATTGAAAAAAAATGAAAGCCATTAGATTAGTCTCTAGATGAGTGTGAACATTTAGATCAATGGTTATAAATCAATCCTACCTAATTATATATATATATAAGTGATTGGGATGAACAAGCAAATCATAAATCCATTTAGAAAGAAAATACTGAGGTGATTAGTTGCTAGAATTGGGGTTTCAATAGATCAAATTCATCATCCTATTGAAGAAATCAAGCTAGGAATCAAGCAATAACTTAGGTAATGAAGTTCATCATCTTTGCATGCTTTAATTTTATGAACATGGGATCTTGAATTAGGAAGTTGTCATCAAAATGAATTTGGAAACCTTTTTCATTGATTTTTAGAGATAAACGAAGCATCAAGTAAATCCTTGAACCTTGGTTTTTGAATTTTAAGGTTTTTGGTAAAATTAGAGGTGTTAGTTAAATTCTAATTTTTGTGTAATTTTAGAGCGTAAATGATATAATTTCCAAATTGATCTATATATTTGAATTCCTTGTTTTTAGCTTATAATCTAGCTATAAAGAAGTTCCTAATTTGCATTTGAAATCAAAAAGTTATGAATTTTACAAGTTTTGAGTGTTCTTGAGTTTTTTTGACAAAATGCATATTTAAGTCTTTAAATTCTGATGTAATTGATGAATTATATGAAGTTCCTTGTGTATGTTTGATGGAGGAGGATGTTACGGACACCTGGTGGCAAGAACGGTAATTTGAGGTTTCGGAGGAGGCCATTCCTGAAAGGAAACTCAAAATTATGAGTTTCAGCTCGCCTAGCGCGTTAAAGAAATTCTTTAGCATACTAAATAGTTCTAGCATGCTAGATAAATTCCTAGAGCGCTAATAGGGGTTATTGGCATATTAATAGGTGGTCATTAGCGCGCTTGATAAATGACCTAGTGAGTTGGGTACTTTGACAATACAAAAATATGCATTTTTTTGAAACGTACTAAACCTATCTAAATACCCAAACTAAAGGTCTAAACACACTTTAATATGTACTAAATTATACCAATAGCCTAAGGAAGAGTCTCGAGAGTTCGGGTACATGTTTTCGGGTGTTGAGAGGTTGGTTAAGCTAGGAATACATTGCATCATTTGTAAGTGATCTTCTTGAGGTTCTTATTTATATTTCATTTTAATTATGTTCTATTTTATAGTGTATTTGTCTATGAAATGCCTTGTATTCAAATATCATGAATTTATCATAGTCTACTCATTATATGGGAGTTTCTATCATGATATCATTTGCTTTTAGAAATCATTTACTCTATTCTCGCGTCCTATGTTTTTCATACCATTTTGATGAAAATGTGATCGAGAATAGCATGTTATTAGGATTAGAGTAATAAGATTAGAGTATACATATGGACTTGTATTCTTTGAATGTTGTCTTTGAAAGATATTGCCTTGTCTTGGAATCTCTAATGCGAGCAAGGAGAAGATCGAAGACTATCTCGTAGCATTCAACGATTCTTCTACTTGATATATTTTAGGTGTCAACTTTTGATGTATTATTTACCTTATGTCGTTTCTATATATTTTGGGTTGTATATTGGGTTGAGCATATAGTTCCCCGACTCGAGACTTGGTTACCATACTATTTATCATCTTTTTGACATATACATGCATGTGATGTTTTTTTCCTGGCTTCCACACTTAGGATTTTTAATAATTACTTCTATATAATTGCTAAGACTTCCGCTGGGTATTATTAACTTAAGTAAAGTTTTAATTTACTCCAAAACTCAATAATAACGTAACATGTGTATTACTTATCCTGAATGTGTTTAACGAGGAGAATAGGACAAAAGGCTGACTAATGTGTAGTTATGTCCTATGTGGTTGAGATTAGGGCTTTATTATAGGATTGGGCCGGGCAATTCCTTGTTTAAAAGAAGGGGCCACACAAAAATTTAGTAGCAGACCACTAAAGTAGATTAAAGAATGGAGAACCACCTATACCATTAAGGGATGAATTTCCAGATGAATACTTATAAAATATGCATACTAAAGCCCCTTGGTATGCCAGTATAGCTAATTATCTTACCACCAATAGGTTATCACCTTACTTAACGAGATACCAAAAGAATAAAATTAAAAAGACTCTAAACAATATTTATGGGATGAACCCTACTTATGAAAGTTTTGCATTGACCAAATAATTGAGAGATGCATAGCACATTCAGAAGTATAATCAATTATATTTCATTATCATACTTATATATGTGGAGGACATTTCAGCCCAAGTAGAACTGCTCGTGAAATTTTAAGATTTCGAACTCTTTTGGCCCACTTTATTTCACGATTGTTTCTTTTATATAAAATCTTATCCAAATTGCCAACAAACTGGAAACTCAAGACATAGAAATCAAATGCTTTTAACCCCTGTCTTAATTTGTGACGTTCTTTTATGTATGAGTCATAGATTTCATGGGACCTTTTCTACCATCAAATGGCTATGTTTATATCTTACTTGTTGTAGATTATGTGTCTAAATGCGTAGAAGCAAAAGCTACTAGAACTAACGATTCAAAAATAGTGAGTGATTTCCTTAGATAAAAAATCTTTAGAGGTTTTGGAGCACCTAGAGTATTTATAAGTGATATAGGTTTACATTTCTGTAATCGATTAGTTGCTAATCGATTTGCTAAGTATATCGTCGCACATAGGACATCTAACCGAAATGTCAAATAGAGAAATTAAGTTAATACTAGAAAAAATAGTTAATCCAACACATAAGGATTGGAGTCTTAAACTAGAAGATGCATTATGGGCATATAAAACAACATTCAAGACACCCATAGGCACGACACCTTATAGGTTAGTATTTAGAAAAGCATGTCATTTACCAGTTGAACTAGAACATAAAGCCTATTAGGCAATAAAAACATGCAACATGAATTATAATGAAGCAGGAAACCAACATAAGTTGAGTATTCGGGAACTACAATAAATCAGGAATAATGCATATGAAAATGCATCAATTTATAAAGATAAGACTATAGCATTTCATAATAATAAATTAATTCCTAAAAACTTTCAAGTAGGAGATAAAGTTCTACTCTTTTGTTCAAGACTTAAATCATTTCTTGAAAAACTCCATTCAAGATGGACATGACCTTATTTGATTCTCAATTTACTAACTCATGGTGCAGTGGAAATAAAAAACTTAGAAATAGGACAAATATTTAAGGTAAATGGTCATATGTTTAAACCTTATTATAAAGATTTTGTTGAACATGATATGAAAATCATCAACTTTGAGACTGACCAATAAAGTCTGCAAAGTAATGAAATGGAGTCCAATGTTTGCATCTACGCGAGTGAAACCTTTAGGAATGAAACCATTACATTATGGATGTATAAGAAACCACACAATAAGAAGAAGAAGAAATTAAAAAAAAACAACAATCTGAAAAGATACACCCTGAAGTGCACCAACAAAAAGGGAAGCGACTGGCGGAAGAAGAATTCAATAACGAGCGACTAAGGCTTCAAGATTTAGACATATGTTTGAGATTTACAAGGATGACCCAGGGAAAACTATTCCTTAGTGTAATGATCAATGATGTCAAATTCCCTAGTGTTTTACTTGCACAAGAGCTGACATGAATATCTTACAAGAACAATGGTTCATAAAGTCAAGTTGATGATTGATTCTATATCACCTTTCGTTGTCCACAAAGCAAGTGGTGATAAGATGTTTCCACTATGAATGTCCATGAATATGCTAGTACAAGTAAGACGATTCAAGTACCTTACCAACTTCTTGGCAGTACCATAGATTGAGAAAAATGATGTAATATTGATGGGACATACTTTTTAAGACAGCTCGAGATATTCTCAATATTGAACAATGTATAGTCACACTTAGGATGAGAAATAATTACATGTATCTTCAAGATGGTTACGAGATGGACGATTACATCAATGAAGACAATTATGATGATGATTATGAAGGAGAGACTTCCTATTGTGATGAACGATCAGAAGGATGATAGGCAAGTGCTAAGATTTATAAGGAAGTTGAAAACATCAAGAATAATGAAGAATCGACTAATGGTAAGTTTGACTCGCTCAAATTGAACGACAAGTGATCTTATATACTAAGTCGAGCCAATGACTATAAACAATATCACTCTATAGCAAGCAGCCCATACTCTATCTTTATTTAAAGTTTTAGTAGTATGATTAATTGTTTTTCTGTTCTCTCAACTTTTAACTCTTATAATGGGAGTATTTTAGGATTACTAGTTTGAAATAATTTCATGTAAGGGAGGTTGATCAAGCCAATGTCTTTCTGTTTCCTAAATCTAAGATAGTTAGTATATTTATTCTTTTTCCTTTTAACTCTCTTTTAGGATATCCCTAATTGAGAGGGGAATGATCGAGTTATTTTTCCATTTCATCTCATTTGTTTTTAACTATTTTAAGTAATAAATCAATTATTTAGTATATTATCTCCTAAATAAAAGTCCAAAATTCATTATTACAATACCTCTTATTAAATACAGATCATCCAACCTTAATTATATCTATTATATGTGATAATTGATCAAATATAGAATATATTGGAAAAATAGCGGTAAATGACTCAGCGATTTCCCAGCGATACCAATTAATACTACAAATCGTTGGGTAAATCGTCAGCAGTTTGTAGGTTTTCTTAAGTGAAAATTGACTCACCGATTTGTCAACAATTTTAGTTTTATACTAGGATTCGCTAAACTAATCATTGAACCACTGAGACCAATTTTCACTAATTTCACTGACGATTTGTCAGCAATTTCACTTAAACCTCGATTCGCCAAGCTTGAGTCTGTGTTTTAAAAATAAAAAACAGAACCCCAAATTACGGCGGCCCCACGCCCCAAGGCCGATGAACGAGTTGCAAAGCGGTACCTACAGCCCTGTCGACGTTCATACCATGTCAACACTCCTCGATGTGCATGATGGTCGTCATATTCTCTATATTGTTATTTGTGAAAACTTACGGTCTTTTATTTCGAATTAACCATTTATAAGTGTGGTTTGTGTTTTACAGAGTTGCAAGTAGATAATCAATAATTTATAGTGGAACGCTTAAAGTAAAAATAAACATGGATTTTTATTGAGTTTCAAGTCACATAGAGACATCAGGTCTAATGTGAAAACCCGGAATAAAGTGCACTTATATCAGGTGACAAGAGTAAATATATACAAGTACAAGTGTCTCATAAGTCTCCCATAAACCCAAAATATGTAACAAAATATGTAAATAAATATCTACGAGTAGTATGCCGAAAAGTGAGCAAGCTCAGAGATAGTTGCCAAGAATTCCTTTACCCTTACTCATAAAAGGATCTGCACTCACCCATCACAACAAAACATATGACAAGTCTAGTGAGTAAAATCCCAAGGAAACTCACTAAACATTCATATGATAAAGTAAAGGAAATATAATAAATACTGTTAAATAAACATGTGGAATGTAAATAGGCAATTGTAAATAGATTATCGCATGCTTAAATAACAATAAAGCACAAACGTGTGTGCCCATCCCGGTCAGACTAGACCATACTTTGGATACCCTCCCCAGGATCCCACTAGTGTGCGCACCCAACTGGCCCATCACCTGGTCCTCTCGATGACTGACGTAGACCCGCAATACACAGATACATGTACCGACAAAGTAGCTCAGGTCATTATTCACTAAGGACTTCTGATACACATGCTATGGTCTAGCGTGCCATAGACACACAATGGAATACCCAACGGGAGTAAACTCAAACAACCGTCATATCTTTTTTATTTTAGTACCAAATTAAGAACTTCTTGATAGTTGAATTATTAGCTTGAAATGAGGAATCCAAATATATAAACCAATTGCAATGACTTAATCATCTACCATCTGAAATTGGCTAAAAACCATAACTGGTTTCAACTTGATATAGATAGATGTGTACCTAGAGTTGATGACACTTGGATTTGAGCTCTAACTCTTCTTGATCTCCTTGAATTGCTCAGCCAAGTCCTTTCTTAATTCCTCCGATTTTTTCAGCTCAAATGTATATGTTAAGCTCCTCCATTAAGTATAGGTCTTATATATTTATATTAGTAAGTGGAATAATTAGCCAAATCTTTGATTTACTATTAGTTAATTGCAAGGAAATGTGTCATCCCTTAATGCCACTTATCCCTAAATGAAAACCGCTTGTCCTAAATGAAGCCACTTGTCTCACATGAAAGCCAATTCATCTTATCTTGTTATATGTATTCTAGGATCATCACTAGGTTGATCAAGGGTTCAATTAATTTCTATCCAACTATAGGACTTCATTTTATCTTAAATCAAATTAATTCACCTAGGCACATAATTACATATGATTAGTGTGTTTAGTCACATGCTTCACATATTTGCGATTCCACTAACCCCCAACTACTCGGCACCCGATGCCCTACTTTTTGACACGCATCTCAAGGTGCGCCAATCCTTACGTACCCGATTATTATGACTTAGCCTAAAGTTTGAGTATCTATTTTAGGCCATTTTCTAGTCATTTTATTTAAGTTAGCATTATAAGACTTAGTTTACCCATACTACGCCTACCCGGTACCCGCGTTGACATGCTTTACGAGGCATTTACCCGTCACATAATCTTGCACGATATTTCAATCTAACTCACACATGCGATGCAATAATGAGTAAAATAATAATTAACATCTCAAATAAACAACCAACAGAGAAAAATTACTATTTATGCCCAATCAAGCGTATTTTAGCCTATCCGAGCCATCCACGTGGGCCTGAGCTGGTGTTCGGTCTGAAATAAACTCATTAATGGCGTCAATAAATATTAGGTCGCTAAACAAATCGCCATGAATAAACCCTTTCACACCTAAAACCTTTGCACCCATTCATTTGATATATTGATTTTGCCTAGATTCGACCCTTCAAAGCTTGAATTAAAGTCTCCTAAGTTGGTTACATGTCGTGCATACCAAATATAACCCGCAATGGATTTACCAACCGCAAAGGTGTAATAGCGGTAAATACGAGATCGAATCCACAAGACTTGAGTTTTACTCTAAGTTAACTAAAAATGGGGGATTTTCATAAAGTTCAAGGAAACAATTAACTAAACTAGCAAAAATAAAAAGTTCGCAAAAAAATATAATATCAATGAAAGAAAACACTTAAGTCTACGGTTCTACAAGCAAGAATCAAGATTCAATGGCATTTAATGGTCCTCAATAATTCCAAAAAGTTATTAATTCAATTTCTCCTAGATTAGCTATGAAAAATCAACGTCGCCTGAAATTCCTCATTCCCCTAACTTCGATAGCTAGGACATCCGCCACTAACTGCTTCTCTAATTAATGTATATCCTATACATCCACCAATCGGGTTAAACACATTAACCGCAGTAATTTGGATCTGTGGGAATACTAATCCTAAATAATCGACTCGTGTATGCTTCCGATTTAACCTAGATTCAATTATTGCACACTCAAGAACCGAAAGGTTTTTAAGGCAAACGGGTGAGTGTTTGTCACTATATTGAGCAAAAGTACAATTACGTGGATACTATCAGTCCAAATAACTATAGGTTGTCCCCTAAAAGCATGCACTGGTCATATACACACCCTAGATCTAAACCATATTCATTAAAATCAACAACAGCGAAATAGGAGAAATTAAATCAAATTAAATAAAAATCAGAGATCTCATATAGTATATGCTATGAATCATGAATCACACTTGTTTCTCCCTCGACCTAGGCGAATATTGGTCTAGCTAGACATTATTTTTACAATATCCAAGTATGAAGATTTGTGTGTGGCGGATCCAATGTCAACTCTCGTATGAGTACCCTAGTTCCTAATATGAAAAACAACTAAAAATTTCTCTCTAAAGGTGAGTGAAACTCATCTTGGGGGTTGGTATCATAACACGTGCACCGAGGAGCATCTAGGAGCATCTAGGGGCTATTTTTAGGGTGAAAATAGGTTTCGTACACGTGACAGCATGCTAGTGGCCGAGTTTGCTGAGTCAAGTTGACGTGGCAGCAGGTGATTGGGCGAGACAGCTAACTATGGAAGAGTTGGACGAACCGGGAGGTGACACGTGGCAGGCTGGAACAAATTAAAGACTCACACGAGTTGTGCGAAGTTCTGGGAGACATCAACTACCGTTTCTCGAGGAATAACTAATGGTTGTTGGAACGAGGGAGTTGTTGTTAAGCTAGATGCTGACATCATGTAGTCATATCTGTTGTTGATGCGTGGCTGCGGTTGGTGAGCAGGGCAAATCAATGACTGCCACGTGGCAGCGAACTAGAAATCACACACATTGTGCGAATGTATAGGAAAGAGTGTAATGGGGATCTCGAGGAAATCTAACAGTAGCTCAACGCAAGTGAATGTGTCACTCCCTACATCATTTGGTCTATTGTCTCTTATTCTACCCATCGCGCAACGCGTAACTCGAAACAAATTGAGTGGTGTCCGATCACTGCGTGTAAATACTCTATTTCGAGTATTTTGTCACTTTGAATTCAACCACACACTCTGTTTCACCTGAAAAGGAAAAATAAATATAATTTAATATATATTTTGGAAACTTATCAAATACCCTCAAACTTAAGACTTTGCACGTCCGAGCAAAGGTCTAAATGACAACATAAAATAGACCTATACCCGATAGATTCATGGAGTCATTTTAATTTATATAACCACCAAATTAACAAGCAACTCTGAAACTTTTGGAGTTATGATATGTCAAGACTCGCAACTCAAACACAATTAAGATCAAACTTTAAAAACATAAATCCGATCAAGACAAAGGCCATCAACTACTCACGAGTTTTCCTGGTCTATACATTCGAGCACGCAAATTTAAAATCTCACTTAATCAAGTGAAAGCACTTAAGCTAAATCTTTTATTTAAGGAGTTTTCACAACATTCGCCTTTATTCATCTTATTCTCTTTATTTTCTCAATTTTTCTTTCAAGTAGTACGATCCCTACTACATTTCCTGTGAAATACTTTTCTCACTTTTTCCGCCACAAGATTCCTTACTCAATTTCTTATGGAAACCTGTGGGACTTTCTATTTTTTAGAAAAACCTTTGTTAGCCCTTCTTTCACTGTAATCAAGCAAATCCCCCAATGTGGGTCAAAATATTAATACTTGCATAAGTCTAATCGTCAACTCGCTTTCGTTATATAGCACAAAGTCCAACCATCAACTAAGTCCATAATCGTGTGATCATAAAAATGTTGAGCTACGAACTCGATTAAGTGTTTCTTCTAGTTTTCTCTAAGTTTCAAGTCAAAAAGGCAACTATAATTTACTCATCCACAACCAAAGGCATGAACAAAGTTTTGGGTGACTCTATATGCAACATATGACACTATGTAAGATCTAAATGCAAGAACAAACATAGTTAGACACATGTCTACCACTAACAATAATAAAAAAAAACTATACTAAATCCATGCATGAAAATATTTCATATTTCATATCCTAGTGAAATGGAGGATAAAAGTATCAATGATAAGAAAAGAGGAATGGAAAGATAAGAGAATGAGAGTAACACCACCATTACAATCCGATAACCGCATAATTTTAAAAAAAATTACGATCATACATGCCGCATTTAGCAAGAAAAACCCATCCAACACAATTCACAACCCCTAAAATACCCCCAAAATTATTCTGAAATTTATCCCTAAGGTTCAAAACAAGTCAAGAAGTCGACACACAGTAAACAAACAAGATGGTGAAAGAACATGACAGATATAACATGAAGAAAATGATATAAGTTCATGCATAATGATAAAAAATACAAAAATGAAAAAACAAAATGATACTTATCAAAATTTGGGCTGCCTCCCAGTAGCGCTTATAAAGTCATTGGCTCGACTTGGTCTGAGTCTATCAATCAGTGTATACTAGTGTTGCAAGTAAGACGACCTCCATTATGGTTCGAGAAGTCTTCATAGAAGATCTTCGATCTATGGTCGTTCACTTTAAAAGCATTACCAGTCTCCAAATTTTGAATCTCCTCTACACCATGATCATACACTGCAATCGTGAAATACGGTCCAGACAACCTCGATCTCAGCTTACCTGCTAAAATCTTAAGACACGATTAAAATAAAAGCACTTTCTGACCAACACAAAAAGATTTCTGAGAGATTGTGATCATGGAACACTTTCATTTTTTCTTTATAAACCCGCGCATTTTCATACACGTCATTCCTGATTTCCTCCAATTCTTGGAGAGTGAGCTTTCTCTATTTTTCTACTTCATCTAGCTTCGTATTAAGCTATCTCACAGTCCAGTAGGATTTATGCTCGAGCTCGACTGGTAGGTGGAAAGCTTTACCAAACACAAGGCGATATGGGGACATTCCAATTGGCATTTTAAACGTCGTTCAGTAAGCCCAAACCGCATCATGAAGATGTGTACTCCAATCTTTACGAGTATGATTCATTATCTTTTCCAAGATGAATTTGATCTCCCTATTAGAGACCTCTGCTTAGCCACTCGTTTGGGGATGACACGTTGTAGACGTTCGATGAGTGACATTGTACATCCTCATAAGACTTTCAACCATACGGTTGCAAAATGTGAGTGTCTCTATCACTGATCAGGGTACGTGGGTACCAAATGTTACGAAAATCCTCGATTTAAGAAATTCACATACCACTTTAAAGTCGTTAGTGTGTGTATCCTTAGCTTCCACCCACTTAAACACGTAGTCCACTGCCAAGAGTATGTAAACATTCCTAAATGACACTAGAAATGGTCCTATGAATTATATACCCCATATGTCAAATATCTTACAAATATGAATCAGGGTAAGTGGCATTTGGTCCCGATGACCAAGGTTACCAGTTTTCTGACAGTTAGGACAAGACTTGGTAAATATGTATGAATCATGGAAAATAGTTGTCCAACGGGAACCAAAGTGGCCACCGCAGGCGTAAGTATGACAAAAAACCAATGTGGAGTGAATCTCAGTCTGAGGGACACAATGCCTGATAACCTGGTCGGAGTAGAGTTTCCATAAGTATGGGTCATACCATACATAGTACTTAGCATCGCTCCTAATTTTATTCTTCTAAGCCTTCGAAGGTGAGGATATAGATCGCCCGAGGTGATATATCTCACTAAATCAATTTACCAGGGGAGATATTCCATAACAGCATAAATATACTCGTCAGGGAAATCATCCTTAAGAGGGGTAGGACGCTCATCATTCTCAATCCTGCTAAGATAGTATGCGACTACATTCTTTGCACCACTTTTAACTTTAATTGTGACGTCAAACTCCTGTAGTATGAGCATCAATCTAATGAGCCTAGGTTTGGCATCCTTTTTACTCATCAAATACTTCAAGGCAGCGTGATCAAAGAAAATGATAACCTTGGTTCCCAAAAGATAAGGTCGAAACTTCTGTAGTGCGAAAATAATGGCAAGGAACTCATTCTCTGTAGTGGTGTAGTTCAACAAACCCACGTCTAAAGTACGAGAAGCATAGTAAATGACATGTGAAGCTCTCCCGACTCTTTGTCCTAAGACTGCCCCACTGCCTGATTAATAGCATCATACATAATTTTAAACGTAAGCTACTTATTAGAGGCCTGAATCACTGGTGTGCTAGTAAATGAGTCTTTTAGTGCATCAAATGCACTCTTACATGCCTAATCAAACTCGAAAGGTACGTCCTTTTAGAGCAGATGGCATAGGGGTTGTGCGATCTTTGAAAAGTCCTTGATGAAATGACGGTAAAAATCGACATGTCCAAGGAAAGATCTAATCTCCCACACGTACGTAGGGTAGGGAAGTTTCTTGATAACATCAGTTTTAGCTTGGTCTACCTCTACGCCCCTGGCTGAGACAATGTGTCCTAAATAAGACCTTGGTCCACCATAAAAATGACATTTTTTATAGTTTTGAACCAGGTTCTTCTCGATACACCTACTGAGTACGGTTGTCAGATTGATGAGACAACTATCGAATGAATCACCGTAAATAGTAAAGTCATCCATTAAGACCTCAATGAAATGCTCAAGAAAATCTAAGAAGATACTCACCATGCACTTTTAAAAGGTGGTAGGTGCATTGCATAACCCAAAGGGCATGTGCTGATAGGCAAAAGTGTTAAACGGATAAGTGAAGGTGATTTTTTCTTGGTCTTCAAGCGCTACCAGTATCTGTTGAAAATCAGAATAACTGTTGAGACAGCAGCAACGAAAATGACTGGTTAGTCTCTCCAACATCTGATCAATGAATCGAATAGGGAAGTCATCATTTCTGGTGGAAACATTTAACTTCCTGTAGTCAATGCATACCCGTCATCCATTTTGAGTGTGGGTCATAACCAACTCACCATAAGAATTGGTGACTACAGTGACTCCCGTTTTCTTAGGGACCACCTAGATAGGGCTTACCCATTTACTATCAGAGATGGGGTAAATCATGCCAACATCAAGGAGTTTCTGTATCTCCTTCTTTACGACATCAATCATAGGTGGATTGAGCCTCATCTAAGCTTCCCTTATAGGTTTTAACCCCTCTTCCATATATATATGATGCATGTAAGTGGACGGGCTCAAACCTTTAATATCTGCTATGGTCCACCCAATAGCCTGTTTAGACTCCCAAAGTACTCGCAAGAGTCTCTCTTCCTCCAAATGTGTAAGTTTGGCCGAGACGATTATAGGGAGTGTGTCATTCTAACCTAAAAACATGTACTTTAGGTGCTCAAGTAATGGCTTCAGCTCAAGTGTGGGAGCTTTAACTATGGAGGGAGAAAGTTCAGAGTCAGAAGTAGGCAACTCCAAATAATAGACACTAGGGGGTAAAGGTTGGAATGAATTCAACTCTAAAACAACATCCTCGACATCAGTATCGAGGGTCAAAACACTCTCGTAGATATGAGTAGTGTCGAGATGATTCTCTAACACTACTTTAACTTCGTTATCACCACTCGTGAGCAAGGTCTGCTCAACGAATGGACCCACACAGTCCATGGTACATAACACAGATGACACATCACTGGGGTATCGTATCACGTCATAGATGTTAAACTTGAATGACAATACCGATCTCCTTTAATGGGCCTGCATGCAATGTCTCATAAATAGACAATGGCATGACATTAATGGAAGCACCAAGGTCACACATAGCCCTTTGAATGCTTATATCACCTATAACACAAGGTACTGAGAACATCCTAGGATCCTTGAATTTAGAAGGCAAATTCTTCTATAGGATAGTCATGACGGTTTCTCCCATTTGGACTTTCTCATTACCTTTGAGTTTCCCTTTATTAGTGCATAGTTCCTTAAGATACTTTCATACCTAAAGACTTGTTTCAGAGCGTTGAGGGGTGGAATATTGATTTGCACTTGCCGAAAGGTCTCAAGAATTTATTTCTCTTCCTCCTTTTTCTTATCTAAGACGAGTCATTGTGGAAATGAGGCTTGACCTTGAATGTAGGCGGTGCTTCCTTTTGAGCAGTTACCATCTGTTTAGGGATAGACGAAGTCGCTACTAACTCGTGTTCTTCCTCATTTGTTTGATCTTTTTCATCAGATGACCCATTGTTCCTTTTGGGTCCCTCAAGCTCTTTACTACTTCGGAGTGTAACTGCGTTAGCACTCGCGTTAGGATTCAGGTAAGGTTGTGAAGGAAACTTTCCCTTATCCTCGAGATGTCCACTTTGTTGTGTCATTTGGCCTATTTGAACTTGAAGAGTTCAGATCGCCGATTTGGTTTCGCTGATGGATTTCTCAATCGTAGCCTTTAATTAGGTCATCTCACTCATAATTCGGCTTTGTTGACCCATAAAAGCTTTAAACATATCCTCAAGTGAAGAGGAATTGTTGGAGGGTGTAGGCAACGGTTGACCTCTCGGGATAAAGGTATGATAGTTCTAATTTTGAGGCCTATAATTGAAGTTCGGGTTGTTCCTCACCGTTGCGTGATTGTATGTATTTCTAAATAGGACTTTAGGTGGTCCCTGGAACTGATTACCCATGGCATTGGCCTGTTGATTGTCCTCAAAGAGAGTAGGACATTCATCAGTTGTATGATTTGTAGCAGTACAGAAGCCATAAGCTTTGACTTGCACTTTTCCAGAGTAGAGGAGACACTCCATCATAGAGGTCAATTGGTCAATTTTCTTGTCAATAGAAATCGAGGCACTCCCTTCAGTTAGACTTTGGCAAGCAGTAGCATCAAGATCATCTTAAAGGCGTGACTATTATGCGATGTCCTCATACAGTTGCTTCATTTAGGCCAAAGTTTTTATCTCAAATGTGACCCCCACACGCATTATCAATTATGCGTCATTCTATGGGCGACATGCCAATATATAAGAAACGGGCTATGGCCTTCTCAGACTGACCATGCTACGGGCAACTAGCAATCAATCACTTATAGTGATCCCAATATACACCAAATGATTCACTCGACATTATTTTGATGCTGCATATATCCTTGATGAGTTGAGCAACTTTATCTACAAGGAAGTATTCATTTAAAAACGCAGTTGTCACTTATTCCAAGAGCTAATGCAGCCAGGCAAAAGGTAGAAAAGCCATTCCTCGGCTTTGCCCTTAAGGCAAAATAGAAAAGATCTTAGTTTAACCGTGTCCTCGTCCACATTGGAACTTGCAGTTAGTCTGAAACTCATTGATGTGAAGTGATATTTTATTACCCAAATGAGTTTTATGATAGAAAGAATTAATTTTATACCATTTTTTATTAACTTTACTACTAGATGTGAACATTAAATTGAATGTCTTCTGTTAGTCATGATAATGGGTAGAAAATCAAAACAATAATGTAAGATGAACAATATAGATTTCTAAGAATCTTATTATATAAAAGCTATTGGCTGATTATTTTTATAATATATATTATAAAGATAGTATGCCACAATCGAAAGAAGAAATGGGTTAGAAACCGATGAGTTTCTATAAGTTAGAATACATTCTTCAACTTTGGTGGATAATGATAAGTGTTGACAAGAGTTTATATATATATATATAATCCTATAGATTTCAAAGAAAATGAAGCAAGGAATCTATACTGGGAAAAAGATGAGAATGTCCAAAGGAAATGGACAGGGGACTCAAAAGCAAAAGTAAAATAAATATGTTAAAAAAATCATTAGAATGAAGTAAGAAAAAAATGAGAGACGAAAAATATGGATGTTCTTAAACTCTTGGAAGAAAGATTTGACTTGAGTACTTGAAGATAAAGTTGAAAGAAGTCTTTCTTAATCTAACACATCTTTCTTAATCTAACACATTTTAAATGATACGTTCATTGGTATTTTGACAAAATCCTATTGATTTTGATTGTGGTACTATTATAGAGTATTTTCTAAAGTTAAGATTAATCTAGTGGTTTTTGTGTTTTGAGATTCTGCACTAGTTATCATAAGCTCGATGCTTGTCAGTGAAGATTGAGAAAATATATGTTGTGCACTAGCCTTAGTGATGAATTTTAAATTATAAACAGTGGTACATTAAGAGGTTGAGTTGTCGTTAATGGATGTTCTGATTCGACTAAATCATTATATTCTATCATAATTTTTATTTACTTGTGGGTAGTATATTTCCATTTGAAAATCACTTCTATTTTAAAATTTCTATTATTTGAGTTAAGATGAGTTAATTTGATATTAGTATATAAGAATGAAAAGAGGATATGGTTGATAATATTTCTTTGCTCGAGACAACAAAGTACTGAGTTGAGGGTATTTGACAATTCAATAATTAGACACATTTTATAATGTAATTTAGGTTGATTTTAGGCATAAATGATAATATTACACTAGGTATTCACTTGTTTTTTTTTGTGATTTCAGGGTTTAAATAGGAAACTAAAGAAATAGAAGCAAAGAGAAAGAAAAACAAAACAAGTCGACTGGAAAACTACACCATCTATTAGCCAACGACTTGGAATAACACTGGGAATCGCCATATAAAAATCGACAACTGAAGAAAGTCAGGGAATTGGAGAATGAACTATAAATCGCCAAATAAATCAGTGGAGCATCGAAAGCTAAACTCAGTGATTTACTCAACGATTTGTGCATAAGTGAAGAATTGTTGACAAATCGCTGGGGTTGGTAACGGTTTTTTAGATTAATATGAGGAGTTTTTATTTATCTAGGATATTTATTCCTAAGGGGACTATATATAGGACCAGAGAGCTTAAAATAACTCTCTCTAATTACTTTTTAACTACTATTTACTTTTTCTTTTGTCTTTTATAAAGTTCTATATATGAAGCAATATTGGAGCATCGATTTAGAGGTATTTATTTACTTGATTATGTCTTTTAATTACATATTAGCATTGTCTATTTTCAGCATGTATGAGTAGTTTATCAATCTAAACAAACCCTAAGCATGTAATATACTTTGGATTGTTATGTACTTATAATTATGGAATCACGTACTTAATGTTTTAAATCGATTCATACACGTCAATCATAGATAAAACAAGTTATTTTCGCATATTACAACTAGTAATTCTTTATGTTGAGTGCATGTTGGCCAATATGTTCCTTAATATAAAGTATTCAATTCTATGTTTATAGTTATTGACAACAATTATAGAAGTAGTAACTAGGATTAATCTATGAGGCATTTCTTGAGTGGATATCTTAGGTGATTGTGTTTTAAGTTGTTCATTATGCGGTTTCGGTAATATTGACTTAGATTAGGCATGATTTTCATTGGACTTAATGTTATCATTTTTCTACGGTGTTCATTTTATCCAATGTGTAGACTTACAATGAGAATAATGTGGCATTTCTAATTAATTTAGAAAAATAATCGGCTAGCAAAAGGCTATCAACCTATTATAAATTAGGGTTTAATGTTTCTAAGGTTTCATATAAAATAATTATAGCTATATTATAAAGTGATGTTATATTTTTAGTGTTTAAAAACAATCTGAATGTATTATATTGTTTAGAGGGGTTTTGTTTAAATGTTTGTTTCATATTTTATTTATATAGGCTTATTAATTATCTGATTTATTAGTTTGAGTGTATTAAATTAGTTTATTAAATCTAAATTGTTTATAGTTTAGTTATTTTAATTAATTATTTAGTTTATTTGCATATTGTTTGATGTTTATTTCCCCTTTAATTAAACTAATTAAATTAAAATGAGTTAGAATCTGATAAAACGTTAGGGTAGCTTAAATTCTTAAGAGATTTGAAAAATCTCTATAGAGACGATATCTCATTTACCCCTACTGTAGTTTAATAGTAAAATACGCTAAATTATTGTGAACCCTTGACACGTGTCAAAATTTGTGTTAAGATGTGTGCACCATAGGCACTATCACTTTAACACAGTATTCACTTGATCAGCTTCGAGATAACGTGATGCATATCTCGAGAAAAATCCATATATATATATATATATATCAGTTTGATTTATTGTGAGATTAACCAGGAGATGATTATTGAGTGATTATTGAGTGATTAGAAGTGATCAAAAGGGATCCAACCACTGTAATCAGTGATCATCATTGTTGGTTAAGTTCGAGTTTAGTTTTTGAAGTTGAATTTGTGAATTGGTATTGATTTCTCTATAAATCATTGTTGTTGATGATTGAAAATGGATTAAGACCTCATTAGAGGCCCTCCCTAATGTTGTGAGGAGTGGTTGGATGTTGTTTGTTGAGGTTCGGTGATTGAATAGGGGTTGCTGCCCTATTCTCTATCGAGATAGTCGTGTGCTCTCTGTAGCATGTAAGTGCGCTCCCTTCATAAAGTTTAGAGAACTCAGTTGGTGGAGTGAACCCTACCAAGTGAGGGAAAGCGCTCCTACCTCAGAAAATAGCAAAACTGTTGTTCTTCACATGAGTTTTTTAAGGGTTTAAGGATTGGTTTAATGGTTATAATTATAAGGTATTAAACCTATATTGACTTTAAGTGATTTGTGATAGGTTCTCAAACACGGAAGAAGGTCGGAAGACCTGAAAAGTTAAGAAATTGTAACGAAACCTAACCGAGGTAAGTGAGACTCGTATTATTATCAATTATGTTGTGTAAATTAGTATATTTAGTTCATATAGCATTATGGGTTGGGATTGGGGCAACATACTGTGATTTGATGATTTTATTTGTGGAAAATCTCGAAGATGATTGATATGGCAAACCAAGATTGAGGATTGAAAATGTATGCTGGGAAATAGATTGCACCTTTGTCCTAATGAATGGAAAGGTTTTTCTGGAAATGTGAATTCCGCCATTTTATCCTCAGTTGACCGGAGATTTACCTTAGTCCTCATTGTTTAGTTAGAGATGGTAGCTTAGTCAAAATGAAATAAACCAATAGAATCCCTTGGTAGCCAGTATGTGGATTATGTAGTTGTATTCTCGACTGACTGGAGAGTAAACTTCGTAATTAAATTCATACTACGAATCACAAGTATGGTTGCATGTTACCTATCGAAATTGCATTCAGTTATATATTGTTTATAGCAATTTCATTGCCTTAATAGATATGTTTTGGATTCATATTGCTATTCATTGATTCATTGATATTAATTGATAATTGATGTGTTTACGAGCATCACTTACTGAGCAAGTTGGAGCACTCACTCCTTTTAACATTTTGGGTTCACATGTCGACACTTCAGCTAAAGGCAAAGGCTTAAGAGTTTAATCGTCTTCTCGGCGATATAATGAACTTGCCTTGTGGATATATATACAGTTTGAATTAGATTGTTATAATATAACATGATTGGGAGGTTTTGTAAATATGTTTTGGTCTTGATAAACTTCGAATTTATTTATATCGTCTATATTATCGAAAAGATATTAAATTTTGCGTTGTGTATACTTTGATATTTATTTTGAAATCGATATGTAGATTTAGTTAATTAGGTATGGAAAGAGAGGTTGCTGGCTCTAATTAAATATAGCTTGTGTACCAAGTCTTAATTATTATTTCAATCCGGGTATCACCCTAATCAAGATAAGGAATGCTATACATATTGTCTTCCAACATTTTACTCCATTAAAATAAGAGATGCGCAAAAGGCACCTCAAATGTGTATAAGGCAAACCAACTTACGTATCTTAGTGAACGACATATGAGTCATTTTCAAGGAGGGTTAAAAAAATATTTAATCACTGGGTTGCCTTAATGCACAGCTGATGTGCCTTTAGCGTGACTCCAATATAATTCCGTTGTTTACATCATAATTATGCCAAATGCATGAGATTTTTTTAAGAAAAAAAAAAGACACTCAAAAGTCTAAAACTCGACTCTCTACACTACTTCCATTAAATGCAAATGCGATCAAATCCAACATCTTGGTTGTCCGTACTCGCCTGCAGAGGAGTTTATGCCCCTCAAGTTCTTGTTTCTGCAATCTCAATCACTTCCCTTCAATATCACAGCTTCAAATACATTAGTCTCAAATAGTGGTTAACAAAAATTCGCACCAAATGAAAAGGTAATCCATGGATGCACCTTCATTTTAGCATACAAGGTCTAGAAAATAGCAGTCCTTGTTAGTAAAACAATTTGAATATCCAAGTCCTATTAACTGATAGCATTTGATGCCTCGCTTTCTCTCCGATGGTGGGTTGGGTTGAAGGTTACAATAATCGTCTCTAACCTGCGAGACAACGAAGCTTGCAAAATAACAAGGAAAATGACCAAGTCCCACGCCGTATCTCACCTAGAGATTGCAATATTGCATCGACCAAATCTCGACTCCCACCCGACCGCATATCTTATGTTAAACCAAATTGAAAAAACAAAACAAGTACTTTTAAGAGATGGCTTCATCTATCCACCAAATATCATATTTTTATTACATCAACTCAACACAAAACAAATCAAACAAATTCACAGGCGTTGGATATTTAGGGGAACAAAGGTCCCCAACAATAAGTTTTCTACTAACTCAAATCCTTTGTCATAAGGACTTTGGACTTCTCTTCTCAAAAAAAAAAAAAATCTAAAAACTTTGGACTCCTTGAATGCTTAAGCTGATTGTATCCCTTCTACCATTAATAAATTGGTGATCAACCATAAGCAAATGGCCATTTCCCTTCAAGCATAATCACCTGGTCAGTCGTCAATTGGTCATCCATGCTCCTCTCGAATCTACTCATAAACATTATCAAGTGTGACTTCCATAATAGAAGTACTTGACACTATTTTCTTTGACCTTGAACTGGAAATTGTGTATTCTTTTCTTTAATTTTTCATGCACATTGTTGGATCATTGTTGGATCTCTTTTTCAAAACAGTCAACTGCAACTCAGTAAAAGGTAATGTAAGTTTAGAAAGGAAATGGATCAATTAAAACCAAACGTTCTGCACATTAAAATATATAGGCAATAGGAAAGCTACAATAAAGGCTCCATCTTACCTTTTCAATGTAAGTACAATGTATGGAGTTGAAAATAATACTGAAGCGAATAGCACACTAATTCTTGTTTACTCAATGATATTTGGTTAACCCCTGATCCTAGTCATTGCTTAAAATTGCTTTATGCTGAAGAAGCAAGAAATCTTGAGTTGGGCACTTTCTTAACAAGGAAATAGTCATCACTTTTAATACCCGCAGATAGGATTAATTATCCACTGACTTTTTTGAGTTGGACCACAGCATAAGAGAGGCTAGCAGGGTGACCGTTGCAGTTTCAACTCGTAGCCGATGTGGCCCAAGCCCCACGGTGTCGGCACCCACTTCAGTCAACATCTTAACCTCTTTCTCTGTTAAGTCTGAAACAATGGAGATACCAATGAAAAAAAGGAAAAAAAGAAAAAGACAACATCAGTGCAAATTACTATGGAGTATTAGAATGATAACATATTTCATGGAATGTGAATTTGTAAGTCTATAACATAATGGAAATGAATCAGTCGCAACTTATAACTTATAATTACAATATCAATACGGAAATGCAAGATGCTACTGCTGTTCTAACCACATTACACAGGTCCACATTATTTTTAGAGTGCTTACGTGCACTGGTTTCCTTGCTTATAGGATTAATGAGATACTTGGGTATGTTCGGTTCATGGATTCCCACAACCCTTTACCATGTGTTTCGCTAATATGGGAGTACAAACCCCTTTTTTCGTCATAATCCCAAAATTGCTGATTGTTCGGTTAGACAGATGACCAGTTGAGATAAAATAAGTGTGAGCTTAGGAAATTACATGAATACCATTCGCTAATACAACACACCTTTCACAAACTACGTGGGCTTCTTTGACAAGCATTCCCCACAGCTCTTCACCACTAGTTGTTCTTCGTGGGTTTCTTTTCTCACATAGATTTCACAACATCTCTCCACTTCTCGATTCATCAAAATGACAAAACCCCAACAACACCCTAATCCTCGTCAAACTATTCAAAACTCTCAACACCCCATCAGAGTTTACAATTCAACCAGTTTTGTTGACAATCATGGTTTCAAAAGCATGTTTTTCTTTCAATTTTGGTGGTTGGTTATACTGTGGCGGTTAGGGCTTTGATAAGGAAAAGACAATCGAGTAGGGTTTGTAGGGATTTTTTGAGTAAGTGATGTGTAGCAAGTTTTGTGTTATCAAGTAGTATTTACTTTATATTTCGGCAAATAAACCATGAGTTTATACTAATCCGAGGGATTTTGTGTGTGTAGGTTAAGATGGTGATCGCATGCTTGGCAAGGCGAAGATTGAATGTTTGGCAAGGCGGAAGCAAAGGCGGAGCGAGAAGACAAAGAAACAGAGAAGAAATGAGAGGGCTAGAGAGTGGCGCTTGCCACAGGCGCCTTGGCGCCGGCTCCCACTTCAACACGGATGAACAAAGAATGGCGCTCCTAGGTGGCGCCTAATTGCCATGCCTAGGCCCCCACACCCAAAGCCAACGCCAACCTGGCGCCAAGGTGTTGGGTCCTGACGTAGCTGTCAGCCAATCCCCTTTTTGGACATTTTTTAGGTTTTGAGCCTACTTCTTCGGACTAAATTACCCTTGGACATTATAGGAGTGTAATATGTAGTAAAAACAAATTTTTGCTTTGGTGAAGACTTCAAAAGGAGCTTTGGAAACTAGGTTTTTGTGGAGCAAACTTTGTATTCATCTTTAATTTTGAGGTTTGTTTTCATGAATTCTTTAGTTCTCTTCATGTTTTGCGCTGGATTGAACCCCATTATGAGTAATACTCTTTGTCCCGAGGATCGATGAATCTCGGGCTGGATTTTCTTCAAATTTTATGTAAATTCTCTTGGTTTTCTTCAATCTATGGCGTTGATTTGTGTTTTACTTGTTTGTAATGCTAAACTTGCATTTGCCACCTAGGTTTAGATCTTAGGGTTCAAACTCATCCATGACCTTGGGGTTTTCAACCTGGAAATAGGAAACACAACCCTTGAACATACGGCACGTTGACCTACGGTCGTTGACGAAGGAGACATTTGAATTTAATGTTTCATGCGGTGTAGCACTTATGCTATTCACGCCGAACGGCGAAGTCCGAGTGCGGCACTAGAATCTCTATCGCCAAGACCTTGGGGTAGAGTGAGACTTTAGGGAAATTCGCTTATCTACACTTGAAATTGGGAACCTTGAGTTAAAATTGGAAAGAAGGAATACTACCTAGATGAAGTCGACTCCCTTGGACTATTTCTCCATTATTAAAACTCAATTTAAGTTTCTTGCAATTAGTTAGAGATAATTAGTTAGTTCAAGAGATAATTAGTTAGTTCAATTTCCATTACAAAACTCAAATTTTGGTTCCAAACTTACATTCTTAATTGGACAGTAGATTAGCATTCATACTTTCCCTGTGGATTCGACAAACCCTGTACTAACACTAGTTGGTGTCACTATTACTTGCATCAAGCCTTATACTTGAGGCTCGCACCAGTAAGAGAAGACAACTGAACATGCAAACATATCAAGACCACGAAAACCATGGATTGGGGCTTCGAATTGTTTTCTGCGAGCGTCGAAGGTGTCAGAAAAAGGGATGGTGTTTAGAGTCGAAGTTGAAAATCACTGCAAATTGTAGGCATCTCATATAACTTATAGCTGAGGGAATTTAGTAAAATACTTATCCCATAAGTGGCGGACTAGTTAAACATGGGGGAGGAGGCAAGTTTGATTAATTGGTTGGGTAATAGATTCGATAAACCCAAGGAACAGGCCCTTGGAGATATAGATAGAAAAAAGATAAGGAGAAGGGAGGTCAGAAGTAAGAAACAGAGAGGACAGGAGCAGAAAAAGCGGGAATATTTATATTAGTGCAGCTGTCTCATTCCTTCATTACATTTATACTTTAGGGCATGACTAAAGGCACCCAAAATACTGGGGTGCCCATAACGCTGCCCATATTTATAAAGTGCTTGCATTACGATTATGGCAGAGCGTGAAAGTGCTGCACAAAATTTTATTCATTATTTGCTAGCACCAACAACCCTGAAATGCCTGAATGCATTATCTTCGAGCCTAACCGGATTTAGGAATATTTTTACTTCTTGTACGACTTTCTAGCACCTTCTCTGCCCTTGCATTAACCCGTCTTGAAAACAAACTTTCCTCTCAAAGTTAAGAGAAGAATCGTCCTTACGAACTACACGAATTTTCCATATAGCATAAGAAAGATATTGACTGCAGAACCAGAACCTGCTTAGTTGGTTTTCTCATATAGAAGAATTGTTCTATGGTCACCAACTAGAGATAAGATTGGTTATGATCCCATAAAATCAGCCCGAAGGGAACGAGTTGATTCTGCTCTGTCTCCAATACATTTCTTCAATAAGGATGTGGAGAATCTTATGAATACAAGCAGGAGGCGGAAAATTGAAAACCACTTCACCAATTCGTTTGATCACACAAAAGGGAAAAGAAAAATCGCTTATTGATTTTGTTGTGATAACTGTGAAGTGTGAGCTACAGAGGACTGCTTGAAAGGACTTGGCTAAAAAAGAATCAATCACCAATCAATAAAAATGCCTGTCCTGTGACAAATAGCACGATTGTGCGTGTGTGTGTGTGGAAATTCTCCTTAAGCGCTTGCGAAATCGAAGATCAATTGGATAGAAGATCTAATGATACCACAAGAGTAGTGCCTGAAACGTAATCCAACAAAGACAGAAAAACAACCAGACGACCTAGAAATTGATTTGGTTGAAGAATGCCATGAAGTATTTGTAAGATCACTCTGCCAAGGTAGAAAACATCCAAGTTTTTGGAGACTCTAATGTGAAGCACTTAATTAATCTTTAAAGCATCAATCCAGTACGTCAGATTGTCCATCTGTTTGTCAATGACAGGCACTACTCACATAAAACACCATGCCATGTAACCAAAACAGTTTACAGCAAAGAGTAAATCAGAAATAATTGAATATGGAATGTCATGAAGGCAAACAATTTTATGAACAAATATGAAATATGATAGCTAAAGTTATGACAGCAATGTTAGCAAGTAATGCACAAACATGTGCATCTTCGGCTTAGAAGGATAATTCCTTGTTCGCTGAATGTTTCAATGTAAACCCTATTTTCATATATATTTAGATTAATGATTTAGGCGACAACACCATATGAGTTTCTCCAAGTCCGCAACCTATAATCTGTGTGCAGGCCATAAAAAAGTAAAGATAGCAAGTGGTTCACTATCAATTATTTTCGGGATGGAAATGTCAAACTAATCTCCTTTCTTTAATGCTTCATAATGGTAGCAGAAGGTTCAGTCTCGCAATTTATGGATCATCATCACTAATTCAATTATCATCATAAACAAGCCAGCCTTTTATTCCTCTTATTTTGTGCTTTAGGTATTGACTTTTTGAAAAAAAAGATTAGCAATGCTACAAAAAGAAACAACTTTATTACTTTCAAAACGGACCAGACACAAACGAAAAATGACAAAGATTACTTATGTAAGTTCTAGTTATGTTTTTTTTTTTTTTGCCTAAAAAAGGGCCTACAAATGCCCCCACTAGAAAACTTGACTCAATAGAAACTGTAGTAATTCGACGAGGTAGGAGTAGACCAAAGTTAACATGATATGCATTAATTAGGAGGAATTTGAATATTGAATGGTTTGGAAATCTCACCATCAATTGCACTTAATCGAGCACAATGGAAAAGTTTGATCCATGTAGCCGACCTCAATTAATTTGAGACTGAGCTAATGTTGTTGTTGTTGTTGTTGTTGTTGTTGTTGTTGTTGTCTTGTTGTTTTTGCCTCAAAAAAAATTTAGTTATTTTCGCAAACTGATATTAAGCTATGGCACTTTCCACTAAGTTCATCCTAATTCTTAGTATTTAAAACATTTATTTCCAAACTTATTCCTAAATAGAAGTCCATCTTTTTGCAATGTGAAGAGGGTCCGTTCACGAAATGTTATAGTGCATCTTTTTTCCACACAACCTTACAGACGAACCACACCTTAGAATAATTAAAACTTAAAACTTAATTGTGATATTTAGGGCCAGTATGCACATTATTGAGGTGAAGAATTTCCTTCTTTTATAGATGACAACCCAACATTATTTTAAATTAATACGATGAGTGAAAAAGCTGAAGCAGACCCATCAAAAACCTTTACACCATGGTTGCCAACATAGTTTTCTTTTTTTTTTTTTTTTTTTTTTTAAGTTCAAATTTTACTGCTCAATAATAGTTGAGAATTTCAATAAAACTGAGTCATTTTTCCTAGAGAAAATTGTTGGATAAAATTCTACTACTGACACACTGGAACTTAATGGTTTGGCTAAAAACAAAACACATATTGGAATTAGCTTGGGTTTGACCTTTTACAAATAAGGTACCTAACAATCTTTGGAGATAAGCAATTCTACTGCCACTTGTCTTGTTAATCGCAAACCTAACATTTGATATTTTCCATAAAGTTCATGAAAGAAAGAGATTGTCTTCCTCCTTATCTTCAAGGGTTTGGAGGCAATTTTCACATTCATAATCATAATTGAAGCATCACTTGCCAAAGGCACAATTGGGGGTTCAACTCATGTTGGATCCATGAGAGTTGTCCTTAAGTTGGTTTCCTATGGAAAAAAAAAAAAAAAAAAAAAAATCATGATTGAAGTAAAATTGAGCCCCGAGCAACAACCTGTTTTTTTCTTAGTAATGCAACAACAACAACAACAACAACAACAACATAGCCTCAGTCCCAAATTAATTGGGGTCGACCGCATAGATCAAACTTTTCTATTGTGCTCGATTAAGTGCAATTGATGGTGAGCTTTCCAAACCATTCAAATCCCTCCTAATTAATACACTCCATTTTAACTTTGGTTTACCCCTACTTCATCGAATTTCTACAGTTTCTATTGAGTCAAGTTTTCTAGTGGGGGCATTTGTAGGCCGTCTTTGCAGGTGACCAAACCACCGCAGCCACCCTTCCCTAATCTGTATCAATTGGTGCTACTCCTACTTGTCTTTGAATTTCTATATTTCTTATTCTATCTTTACGAGTTTTACCACACATCCACCTAAACATCCTTATTTCTACTACGTTCATTTTACGTAATTGTTGTTGATTTACCACCCAACATTCACTTCCATATAGCATAGTTGGCCTAATTGCGGTTCTAAAGAATTTTCCTTTTAACTTAGTAGGAACATTTCGATCACAAATCACCTCTGTTGCACTCCGTCATTTCTTCCATCCAGCTTGAATTCTATGTGTGACATCATTCTCAATATTACCATCATTTTTGTATGATTGATCATAGGTATCTAAAGTGGTTCACCTTAGGAACTTCTACTTCCCTTAATTTTACCACTTCATCATCTAGATGTCTAGTGTTTCTAAACTGACAGTGCATGTATTCAGTTTTCGTCCTACTCAACTTAAAGCCTTTGGATTCTAATGTATTCCTCCAGAGTTTTAATTTCCAATTTCCAATATCATTTACAAATAGCATACACCATGGTATATCCTCTTGAATATGCCTAGTTAGTTCATCCATAACTAAAGTAAATAGATATGGGCTTAAAGCCGATCCTTGATGTAGTCATATCGTAATGAGAAATTCTTTTGTAGCTCTTCCAAATGTCTTTATACTCGTTACACTCCATCATACATATCCATCATAGTGTTTGTATCTAGCATGTACTCTTTTTCTTTCTAGAACCCACCAAAGAACATCTCTAGGTACCCTATCATATGCTTTTTCTAAATTTATGAATACCATATGATCTTTTTTCTTTTCTCTATATTTTTCTAATAATCATCTTACAAGGAAAATAGCCTCTATAGTTGACCTCCCAGGCATGAAGCCAAATTTGTTATCTGATATTGTTGTTTCTCTCCTTAGCCTATTGTCAATTATCCTCTCCCAAAGTTTCATAGTGTGACTCGTAAGTTTAATTCTCCGGTAGTTTGAGCATCTTTGAATGTGTCTTTGTTTTTGAAGATTGGCACAAACATACTTCTTCTCCAATCCATTGGCATCCGTTTTGATTTTAGAATTTTATTGAAAAGTTTTGTTAACCAAGTCAATCCAATTTCTCCTAAGCATTTCCAAACCTCTATGGGTATTTCATCTGGGCCACATGTTTTCCCTATTTTCATTCTTTTCAATGCCTCTTTGACTTCTAGAATTCTAATATTGCGTGTATAGTTTATATTTCTTTCTTGGTGTGGGTTTTCATCTATTATAGCATCAACTTGGTCATCATTAAATAAACTATCGAAGTAACTTCTCCATCTCTCCTTAATATCATCCTTGTGCGTTAAAACATTTTGATTTTCGTCCTTAATACATCTTACATGACTTAGGTCTTATTTCTTTATATCTCTTAATTTGGCTAACCTATATATATATATATATCGTCATCTCTATTACCTAATCTTGTATATAGATCTTCCATGAAATTTGTTTTAGCTTGATCAACCACTTTTTTAGTTTGTTTTCTAGCTTCTCTATAATGATTGTACGCATCTTCATCTTGACCCTTAGGTATTTTCCTATACATCTCTCTTTTAGTCTTAATTGCTCATTGGACATCCTCGTTCCACCACCATGTTTCCTTCTTTGGTGGTCCCAAGCCTTTAGATATACGTAATACGTTTGAACCCACTCTCCTTATGCAACTACTCATTTCTAGCCACATTGTATTAGCATCTAAGTCAAGATTCCAAACAAAAAAAATAAAAACTTACTTTTGTCGCCATAGATGATAGCTTTTCAAAATTATACTCATATTTCATAAGTCATCTGACAATGGGAACCACATCCAAGATTTGGCTTTCCACGATGTTTCTAAAAATGAAGATTTAAAAAATTTTCTACCCACCTAGCCTGCAAGCCCAAATGTAATCACCCGCATTATTAATGCTAATCTCGAATCACTAGTGGCCCTTAACTCAACCAAGAGTCGCTCGAATATTTAAATAAAATAATATTATTTGTGTTTGACATGCTATTGTGTGTAGTATATAGTATAGCAATAAATCTGATTTAATTTAATTAGAGGCTCGGCGTGGTAGCCTCCATACTTTATTAATAAAACTAAATTGGGAAGCGTATGATCTCAATAATATTGTGTACTTTAAATGGGTGTTTGTTGGAGTTGCTCCCCGGAGGAGTAATTACAAATTTGTGAGCCTTTGGATCTAAATGATTAGTTGAGTGGTGGACCTTAGATCCTGCTGTCACGTATATCAAGAAAAAAATGAAGAGATACAATTTACTCACTTTAAAAAAAAAAAGAAAAAAAAAACAAAGTATAAAATGCACAAACTAGGGTGTGCAAACCCTAGTTCCCAAAAGAGTGGTGCAAAGAGGCAAGGTGAGGCTCGCAGCTGGAGGGATCGGATCTGCAACGACATTTGGTCCGTGATCGGTGAAACAGCGATGGTAGTGAGAAATCTTTCGCAACGGCAAGGAGAAAGCAACGAGAGAAAAAAGAAAGAGGAAGAAACGATGACGTGGTTGTTGGAGATGTGGACTGAAATAATAGCCACACACCTATGAGTTGAAGGTGGTTAAGTTGGAGATAGAATCGGTATTGACAGTTCGACTGGGACCTAGAAGAAGACACATTGGATGGATTTCGGTTCAAGGTGGAATGTTGAAGATGTGTGGACCACATTAGAAAAAAGAAGATGAATAAGTGGATCAAAATAACAATTCCACATCTGTTAAGTGAAACTTTGTAATGAAGAATATTAGTAGGGGTGGCAATTCGTATCGGCGAGTCGTAAACGTGTCGTGTCGTAAACGTGTCGTGTCCCATATAATGCAAACCCATTACATGACATGTTTATTAATCGTGTTAATCGTTTTCGTGTCTAAGTGGGTCGTGTGTTAAACATGTCGTGTAATCGTGTCACCCGCTTATCAAATATTATATTTAAAAATTTTATTTTATTTAAACTTTTATAATTAAGTTACTATTTTTTAAAAATATATCTAAATGATTAAATTCGAAAAAAAACATCCTAAATAACCAATAAAATATAATGTGGTTGTATATAGTCGTTAGTTTTACTTTACTTTTTCATTCAAGTCTTTATTACTCTTAAAAATAAAGCAAAAATGACTCGTAATAATAACATAAACGAAATTATAAGAGTCATCTAAAAAAATATCTAAATTTTACTTTGGCGAAAAGTTTTATTTTTTCTTAATAAATAATTATTAATAAAATCTAAAACATAAATAATATATTAAAAGTAAAATGAATATTTCCTCTCAAATATAAAATAAAATATGATAAAAGATGTCTATAAATAAAATAAATAAATCATGTTATTAACATGCATTCAAATAGGTGAATTTTGTATCAATCTATTTATTATACAATATTTATTATTTATACATTATTCTTTAGCCGTGTTAAGCGAGTCATAAACGAGTTGAGCAGGTTGACATGTTAATGACTCGTTTATTAACCGTGTATAAACGTGTTAACATGTTTATGACCCAGACCCACTTAAGCCAAACCCACGACATGTTTATTACGTGTCGTGTCGTGTCGTGTCGTGTTAATCGTTTCATGACCCAAATTGTCAGCCCTAAATATTAGTGACGATCTCCCCTCAATTAGTTTTGAGACCCCACACCTAATGAAGGCACCTAACTAGTGCAAAAAAAAAAAAAAAGGGAAAAAAGAAATCAAATGAAAGGGAGAAACCTAGTAGCCAGTACAAACACATTTTTTCAACAGTTTCAAAATAAGCTAAGTCAAGACACTCTAGTCTAGATACATGTTGCTCCAAGGCTGAGTCCTTAGCATGACAACTTGAACAAACCAATGAATAGGTTTGCCATAAGCATCTTGAAAGAACTTTCCCCATATCTACATTACAACAGAATTCACACCACATGTTGAAATATGTGATACTTGAAACAGAAGCGGCATCTCTTAGAATGAAGATTTTAAAAGCGATGCACTGAAACTAAAGATATGAACACTTCAAATTTTTTATACCTAGTGAAAAAAATTGTGCCTACAGGAAACCATAATGGTAAGTAACATCTTCTCAAAGAATTACAAATATCTTTAGATAAATGAACAACACTAAAATACATACTTACCCTTTCAACCAACAATCTGAGCAATTTTGCATGAGATGCTTATGCTTTAGAAACATCAAAAATAATAGAATTAAATACATCGAAATGTACTAACCTCCTTCTGGCCCAATTATTATCAACCCACTTGCTTCATTTTTTTTGGAAGTCAGTGCATCAAAAAGAGGAGTTGCTTCCGCCGTTGCCAAAAAGG
The DNA here is from genome assembly GCA_039657365.1 of Stephania yunnanensis. Taxonomy (NCBI): domain Eukaryota; kingdom Viridiplantae; phylum Streptophyta; class Magnoliopsida; order Ranunculales; family Menispermaceae; genus Stephania; species Stephania yunnanensis. The sequence continues at coordinate 8,236,692 of CM077585.1, forward strand.
ACAGACTTGACTTGGCAACCTAGGTATCACGCAACAAAAAAGATGCATAGATAAAAAAAAATAGACAAACCTTCACCCATTTTCCTTAAACTATATAACCTAGACGAAGATGGAGAAACATAAGTTTAATAAAAGAAAGAACATTAAGGAAAATAATGCAGTAAAAAATAAACAATAAAAATATGATGACTGACCCAAGAACCCTATTAGTATATTCAATTACATTTCCTGGGAATCTCTATCAATAAACTAAAATCAGAATTGCGCTTGATGCTTCAATGAAGCAAGCTATCTCAATTGGTTGTTCATGACAAGAAAATACGTAAGAATAGAAAAATTTTACTCAAAATGGAAGAAAAATCTTTTTTGCCAAATAACTGACAGAAAAATTTTAAAATGTTCTTTTGTTTTGTTTCTATTCTAAGTAAATTTCTGAAAAGAAAAATAGACCGATTAAATTCCTTTTCAGTTCAATGTTGTACATTTTCTATACTAAAACATATTATTTACGTTAATATCACAAAAATTAAAATGTTTCAAATTATTATTATAAAAAGTAATTAATACTAAAAGAGAGATATATAGGAAATTACCAAAGTATCAAAATGAAGATGCGTACAATCAATATAAAGAAGCTAGAAAAAAAGCAAAAAAAGTAGTTAATGAAGCTAAAACAAACTTCGTGAAAGACATTGTATGCGAAGTTAGCTGTGATAGAGATGGGGAAAAATATAGTTATAGCTAACCAAATTAAGAGATGAAAAGAAACAAGATCTAAGTCATGTAAGATGTATTAAGGACAAAATAAAATGTATTAAGGACAAAATCAAAATGCTTTAACACACGAAGATGACATTAAGGAGAGATGGATGGAGAAGCTATTTCAATAATTTATTCAATGATTGCCAAGTTGATATCATAATAGATAAAAACACACACAAAGAAAGAAATGTAAACTACACATGCAATATTAGGATCTCAAAAGTTAAAAAAGCACTTAAAAGGATGAAATAGGAAAAGCATGTGGCCCGGATGAAATACCCATAGAGGTTTGGAAAAGCTTAGGAGAAACTAGATTGACTTGGTTAACAAAACTTTTTAACAAAATTTTAAGATCAAAATGAAAGTCAATGAAGTAGAGAAGTACTCTTGTATCAATCTTCAAAAAACAAAGGAGACATTCAAAGTTGTTCACATTATAGAGGAATTAACATAAGTTTCATACTATGAAACTTTGGGAGAAGAAAATTGACAATAGGTTAAGAGAAGAAAATTGACAATAGGCTAAGAGAAGAAAATTGACAATATCTGAGAATCAATTTGGCTTCATGCTAGGAATGTCCACTATGGAGGCGATTTTCCTCGTAAGAAGATTGAGGGAAAAATATAGAGAAAATAATAAAGATCTTCATATGACATTTGTAGATTTAGAAAAAGCATATAATAGGGTCCAGGATTCTAGAAAAAAAAAAGAGTGCATGCTAGGCGTATAAATCCCATTAAAGTTGTGTAAAGGAGTAGTAACAAATATAAAAACATTTGAAAAACCACACAAGAATTTCCCATTACAATATGACCACATAAAGAATCGGCTTTAAGCCAGTAATGCCCCTAATTTCCAAATCTAGTAATTAGTCCTAACCTCAAGGGTATTTTGGTAATTATGCATGATATTCGTGTATTGACATGCTTAATTGTGTGTATTCTATACGATTAGTTGACTTAGGAGATCAATTTTGCCTAAGTAAATGGAAATGAACTTAATTAGTAAGTTAAGTGGCTTAAACAACACAAAATGGAAAAATGGTAATTAAATGTGGAGAGCAAAAGAGCTCGACTTAATAAATGCATTGAGATGGTCCCAGCACTTAAATGGGTTGTGATGAGATGAAGGGTTTTGATTTGGTCACTCAAAACCCTAATCTCTACCCTAGATATAAATAGTCCTTATTTTGCTCTTACCAACAAAACAAAGTGGGGCAGGAGGAGAGAACCCTAACTAGGGCTTTGGTGGTGGTTTGGTGAAAGGAGGGTTTTTACCAACTCAAGATCATCAAGCTAGGTAAACTCATCTCCTCCTTCCACTCATTTCATTCTTTTGCACAAATTTCATATGTTTTGGGTATGAACATGGGTTTTGGAAAAAAAAACATGGTTTTAATGGTGGTTTTGAGGTTAGAGATGATTCCTTGTATTTTGGTGGTTGTTTTGGAATCCCTCTAACTCACTTGCATGATTTTCAAACGAATTTGAGGTTTGAATGGAGTTTTACAAAGAATTGAACTCAATCTTGATTCATTTGATTTGGTGGCTTTAAAACATGTTTTCATTGTGGGTAATAAATGGTTTTTGGATGCAATGAACATTATGAGATTCAACATAGACATTTAATTGAAAGAAGTAACATAGTAAGAAGTACACTCTAGATGCTTGAATAAATTCCCAAAAGAAGAGTTACATTTCTTAATGAACAATCTCATAATGTCTACAGTTCTTAAGGGCCAATAAGAGGTTAGGGATTGTGTACATTTTTTAAGAATTAATTTGGCAAACCCCTCTTTGCACGTAAGATGTTTGATAAAATGTCTCAACAAGAACTTCAAGTTTTGTAAATAGCCTTAACAAAGGATGACATTTCAAATTTTTAAGAAATGTCTCAAAAGGATTATTTACTTATTTTAAATAAGGTTTTCAAGCAATTGAGTTCTACGGTCGAAATTCATCATTTTGAATCGGTTTTGAGGTTAATGAAGACCTAAAAGAGGTTTCGAATTATTTCTTGAATAATGAATCTTTAGTTCATTCGAAAAACGTGACATTACTTCAAAAGAGATTTACAATGTTCTAACTCTTAAAACAATTGAACAACTTATCTCAAATGAACTAACAAATGATAACGTGTCAACCTATACCAATGTAACATTCGGGGAAGACACATCGGACTTCTCGGAATTAAGGATGTTTGGATAGGATAGCAGCACTTGAGATAAGTGGGGGGTTGCTTTATTATCAATCATGTCATGCTATTAGTTAATAGTTTCACGATAGCAATTGCTTATACTTGCTTGGAATCTATCTTGATAATCTTCAATTACTGTTTCTAGTCTTATCCTTTGGAGCTCTCTATTTATGAATGCTAGTGGAACTAATATGGTTGAATGATGAATACATGCTTATATTATTCGGACTGAAGGGTCGGTGGCCACCGGTGTCTTCCTCCATGTTTGTTATGAATCCTTGTCTATCAAGCTCACATACGGTAGCGGTAGGATGATTGTCATGTTTCTGTGTTGTTGTGCAGCCCCATGCTTTCTAGGCAATGGCGGTGGGATCCGTGGGTTATTTATATCGAGTTTCCACTTTGACTCTATGGCATTTACGTTATCCTTGTTTCTTCTTGATGAAGTTATCATGTTTGGGCAACATTAATTCAACGTGCATTATATAGTATGCCTATGAATTGCCCGAAATGATAGTAGGCTTCGTAAAGTACTATTGTTGCCTGCTAGTTATCTATGCATTTAAGTACTACTTGGATGATTCATGGTAAAGCAATCCATCACTTTACTGAACCATTTGTTTATTATTCACCTCCATTTCTCCCATCCAGGTACCTCAACCACTATTCAAGATAAGGGAAAGAGCAAGGCCATAACATAGAAGCTATTTTCTTGTTTGCAAGGTTGAGATACTAATATTATTTATATTTTGAACTTGATATGTATTCAAATATGGGTTTTTGGTATGGGTAGACTTTTGAGGAACTCAGTTCATTTTGGCCAATGTTGTAAGACTTCTACTTTTAATTCCGCAACTTTGCTAGACATTGGAAGGCTTTGTTTTCCGCAACTTATATTGTCTTCGTTGCCTATATGTAGAAAGTCTTGTTGTATATTCCGTAGGTTAAGGCTTACCGGATCATCGCCATACTCGATGGGTTATCTCGAGGGGTTCGGCGATGGTCCAGGTCGAGCGACCTTGGTCCGCGGGGGCTCTGGGCGTCACAAAGCCAATATCTTTTTACTTTAGTTAAAGATGAACTAACTAAGCATATTCAAGAAAATATACCATGGTATATACCATTAGCATATGATATTGTCATAGTGGACGAAACATGGAGTAAATAGAAAATTAGAACTTTGAAGAAATATATAGAATCTAAAAGCTTTAATTTGAGTAGTACAAAGAACGAATACATTCATTGTGAGTTTAAAAATACTAGATATCAAGATGGAGCAGCAAAGTTAGGGGAAGTAGAAGATCCTAAGGTGAACCACTTTAGACATCTAAGATAAATCTTACAAAAAAACGTTAATATTGAGAATGATACAACGCATAAAATTCAAGCTGGATTGAAGAAATGGAGGAGTGCAACGAGAGTGATTTGTGATTAAAAATATTCCTACTAATTTAAAAGGAAACTTCTATAGGACCGTAATTAGGTCAGCTATGATTTATAAAAGTGAATGTTGGGCACTAAAGAAACAAGCACATAAAATGCATGTAGCAAAAATAAGGATGCTTAGGTGAATGTGTAGCAAAACACGTAAAGATAGAGCAAGAAATACAAAAATTTAAAGAAAAGTACGAGTAGCACCAATCGACACAAAAATTAGGGAAGGGTGGGTGCGATGGTTTGGACACCTCCAAAGACAGCCTACAAATGGCCCCACTAAAAACTCAATTCAATAGAAACTGAAGAAATTCGATGATATATGGGTAGACGAAAACTTACTTAGGACGCATCGATTGGAAGGGATTTCAATGATTTGGAAAGCACTGCATTAATTTCACTAAATATGGAACAATGGAAGAGTTTGATCCATCTAGCCGACCCCAACTAATTTGGGATTGAGGCTGTGTCGTTTTAAAGATATTCCAACATTTAATGATGTAAGGTGATCCACTAGAGGTCGAAAATGTATTGACCACTCCAATCACTTATAGAATGTCAAACAATAGAAGCGATTAACTACAAAGTAGTAAAACGCATGGCAACATCAGGTGAGTCACTGAAGGCAATACCAAATACTAAAGGAAATATCAGCAATTATAACTCAATAGAGCAAGAAATTAACATGGATGAAAATCTAAGTTCGGCCACGTAAATAAATACTTGACCCATTCATATTTATAATTACTAACAACATCATGCTTTCAATAAAGCTATACCCAGCACATTGAACTAATCAGACATCCTAAGCAGAACAAGAAGAAGTACACTCACGACAGGCAAAAGACAACCAACTTTTGTAGGAGGATTCAAAGCCATTTCATGTAGTCGCTGACCTTGCAAAAGATCAAAGCAAAAAAGTTCAAAAGAGAAATGAGATGCATCCTAAAAATTGGTACATACGGGATCGTTATTTTTACATATAAGACATGAAATTAAAAATAAAAAAAAATCAATTATCGAATAACTAGCAAACCGGAAAAAGTAACTAGTTAGCAAAGTTGAGAATGTATGTATATATATATAACTTTTGTTTTTGTTTCTTCCAGCAGTTTCATGATATTTCCAAATCCCAAGAACAATTAAATTAAATGGACAACCTACATTGTTTGACGGCAGCTAGAATGACCCGTTGCAATCTGTCTATTCTATTTTCTGAAATTGAAGGAGAGCGCTCTGTAAGCAAAGGTGTTAAACTACAGGCTCCCAACTCCTGACAGGAAAAGATACAAAACATAAGGAGATTAGCTGTCATGAAGAGATGGGCGTTTCAACAATTTGATGCAAATAATGTTCTCCAAAAACAAACACTTTACTATCTGGGAAGGCAAATATGTGTTTCTAGTTCCAAAAAAGTATTATAACTTCCAACAAATAGATTAATACTGTAAAACAGCTAATTTGACATACAAAAAAATGGGAAATATCAGTTCTATCATCTACCACCCATCATTAAAAGAAAGGCTCTTATACTACTGAAGAGTAATGAAGAAGATCAGCAAATCCATAAAACCAAGTACCTGAAATTAATATTTATAACAGTACGAACATACCGTGCACTTCTCTACCAGCCAATCCGCCCGATCGCCTTTCAATGTACCTGAATCACACATTTAGAATGTTAAAAATCTGTACCCCTACATGTACATGCATACAACACCAAGCCCTCCCAAAACTCACCAAAAGCGGCAAAAACATGCCACTGGGTATTCCTCGAATGAACCACTCTTGGATCTTTCAATGCCATAAAATCCAATCCAGTACGATCAATCTGCTGTATGACACCTTCAACTACACCTCCTTTCCCATTGAAGAGCTCTACCCTTACAAGAAAATAATAATTATTTAAACTAAGTGGCACCTATTCAGGATATAACTTATAAAAGATTTTAGACTCTTCGCCTCTATATATGAAAATGATTGTCATATTAATTTCTAAAGTTTACACATTAATTCCAATATAATACAAAGAAACCAGATGAGATGACTATTGACATCCATAATAGAAAAAACAAATGCATCAAGTAAGAAATGTTTCTGAGTTTTGATCCTTAAAATTTAATTTTTGCTAAGTAGCACTTTCCCACTCATTCTATTTCTACATACTTAAAATACAAATATACCCCTTAACATGTTCATGACTCACAGCTCACGTATATCTAAATAAATAATTAGATAAATGAACAACATGGAACAGACTGGATATCAATATCATGAGTAGACAAAGGAGAAGCACTAAGTGGGTTTTTGGACGAGTTATGATGCGTAGAGTATGATTTCATTATTTTTTAATATGAAACCAACATTTTGACTCCAGCATGAGCGAACCCCCAACCTTTTTGTTGCAAGTGATGTCTCATTCATCTCACTAGAGATTCTTTGGCCGAAATATGAAAAGTTCATGCACAAAATATCTAAAAGATACAATAGCTATATAAGATATGATGTTGTGTATCAAATTTTTCGATCATTCCTGATGTGTTGCTATTTTAGTTTGCGTATATTTGGCAAGTTGTAGTACTTTTGCCTTAATGTTCGATTGTCCATATAAGAACTTTACTTTCGATAAATCCTAATTTGTTCAAAATATGGCTTCAAGATCTAGAACTTATGTCTCACACAAAGATTGCCAAAAGGTAATCTTTGTGTGAGACATAAATTAGGATTACCAAAAGTAGCCAACGAATAGTCGAGGGATCATGATTTTGACTATATTAGATTTACATACCATGGTGATTAGGAAAAATTGCCATGGATGGTGTTTTTTAGTTTTGATCATTGGATTTAGATCCAATGGTCCAAAAAAGTCTCTTGGTGTTAGCGCACACATTTAAGAGTCATTATTGGTGCTATCAAAATGACCATTAGATTAAGATCCAATGGTCATAAATATAAATCACCATCCATGGTCATTGAGAAAAATCACTATGGTAGAATATATATATATATTCATGTACGTGCTACGCACGTTCAAGCCTGTTTGATGCGCTCGCGGGAATTTAATTAATCTAACAACTTATCTTTTATTATCTAAAAAATATACTACTTGACTTGTATGTTAGTTTAATTGGCGTTTATTCAATTATCTAAAAATTGATATTAGTGCTCCTATTATAGCGTAAAATAGCAATAAATATAGTCAATGATTTATTATACCTATTTTAAATATGCATAAAGATCAGTTGTTTCTTAGTTAATAAATATAAATAACTAAACACAAAACTAAAATTGCACCAAAAAAAAGAAAACTAAAAAAAAGGAAATAATTAGCTGATTAATAGATACTCGCTCCACTCACAAAGATAAGTCGTTCTAAAGGAGTTTCCTTGTTAAAAAATATAGGTCATTCTCACTTATCTAGACAAGTTTTGCCTATTTTGCCCTTACTTATGAAGACAACCAAGACGATTTTTATCGATCAAATCAAACTGACTGTGCGAGAAGCCAAGCAATTTCTCTCTTATCAAGACAATGAAGCTGACTTTTTAAATCTGCTCCCATAGTTGTTTCTTTATCATCTTTTTTTGGAGAAATTTAGTGGAGGCATAAGAAACGAGGAGAAGAAAATGCAGGGGATGCAGCAAGTGACGGTGGTGTTGAAGAGGTTGTCTCAGGCTGGGAGACTGATTGGAGACGTAAGGATTGGCGCAGATCACCTCCTCGAAGCGATGTTGGTGGCGGCTCAACTTCACCGATCCAACAGCAGGTGGCGGCGGTGATGGAGAGTGTATATTCTTTGGGTTTTAAAACCCTAGTGAATCCAAGACTCAAAGAAGGCATGATGTTTCCCTTTGGGGTTTGTTTGCGTGCAAGTAATTGGAAGCAAGTTAGCAGTGTTGAAGTCTAGGTTTAAAAAATCGACAAACATCACCGAAAGTTCAGGTGAAGTTTGTCGATTTTGAGATGAGCAAAGCGAAATTCAAAGACAGTAGAAAATTTGCAAAAACTCGACTCAACTTTAGCTAACTTCAACTGAACTTCGAAAACATTGATGGAAGTTAGTAAAATATGCAGTAAAATTGTTATGTTTCGTGCAAGTTGAGCAAACTTCGACTGAAACTTTGCCTATGTTAGAAATATACTTAAAATTCGGAATATCCTCCGGTGACATGTGTTTTATACATTATTGTTGTATGATTAAGTATATTTCTAGCATCTTTACGAAGAAAATTGAGTTTTCTAGCATTTAGTAAAATTTCGTAAACTTCCGTACACCGGCGAATTTTTGTCAAACTTCCATCATCGAAGTCAACTTCCTCAAATTAATTCTAAATTTTAAGTGAGTGAAGTCATAGGCGAAGTTGAAGTTTCGAACCTTGTCAAGGTATAAAAAATTGGCAAACTTCATCGAAGCTCGGGATAAGTTTTTTGATTTTGAAGTAAGCGAAGCAAAATTCAGAGGAAGCGAAAAAAATTGCAAAAATTCGACTCAACTTCGGCTAACTTCAACCGAACTTCAAAAACATCGATGGAATTTAATAAAACATGAAGTAAAATTGTTATGTTTCGTTGAAGTTGAGCAAACTTCGACTAAAACTTTTCCTATGGTAGAAATATACTTAAAATTCGAAATATCCAACTAAAGACATGAGTTTTATGCATTATTGTTGTATGATTACGTATATTTCTAGCATCCCTACAAAGAAACTTGAGTTTTCTAGCATTTAAGTAAAATTTTGTAAACTTCTGTACACGGGCGAATTTTTGTCAAACTTCCATCGTCAAAGTTAACTTCCTCAAATTAATTCTGAATTTTAAGTGAGCGAAGTCATAGGCGAAGTCGAAGTTTCGAACCTTGTCAAGGTATAAAAATCAGCAAATTTCGTCGAAGTTCAGGCGAAGTTTGTTGATTTTGAAGTGAGCGAAGCAAAATTCAGAGGAAGTGGAAAATTGCAAAAATTCGACTCAACTTCAACTAACTTCGACCGAACTTCGAAAACATCGATGGAAGTTAATAAAGCATGAAGTAAAATTGTTATATTTCGTGGAAGTTGAGCAAACTTCGACTAAAACTTTTTCGTTAGAAATATACTTAAAATTCAGAATATCTGCTAATGACATGAGTTTTATGCATTATTGTTGTATGATTATATATATTTCTAGCATCTCTACGAAGAAACTTGAGTTTTCTAGCATTTAAAGTGAAATTACATAAACTTTCATATATCGACAAATTTTGTCAAACCTCCATTGTCGAAGTCAATTGTTACGATCCGGGGTAGACCCCCCTTCGTCAATACGTATAACAGGAAGTCAAAGGACAGTCCTAAACAAAGGCTAAGGGTAATGGGTAGTGGTGGCAAGGAAGATTAGTCTTGTGGTCCAGTCAGGAGGTCAGGTCATTTAGTCAAGTCAGTATTAGTCTTGAGTCAGTCCTGTATATAAGATGAAGTCCGTGAGAGTGTGAGGTATCGAGTTAGTAATTAAGAATTGTAGTGACCCTTGGGTCTGGTGAGAGTTTGTTCTCTTTGGTGAGTTGGGAGAGCCATCTCTCTCCTTGTATTTCCTTTTCTTGCTTCTTCGTTAATAAAACCTATAGAGGCGACCCCCTCTTTTCTTCTTTTCATCGCCCAACCTATCAATTAGTATCAGAGCACGTTCGATCCTAACATGCTGTCGAAGATCGATGTTGTGGTGGACACATTGGAGACCAAGTTACAAAAGATCCTAGAGCAGTTAAATAAGATCTCATTGTTGGAGAGTTCGATAGAGGGAGTCTCGACAACAGTGGGAAGTTTTAGATCCGAAGTCAGATCTAAGATTTCAGGCATCAAATCAGAGATCAGAGGTCTTACATAGAAACTTGAGGCGTTTTTCATGCAAGCGAGGGCATTATTAACGCAGCAAGGTGTGGATCCGACGAGTGCAACTCGGGGTTCATAGATCTGGGGAGATTCTAGTTTCCAGGGGCGTGATCCGCCAAATTTGGGCTCGCAACAGTGGAGATCTAGAAATTGGGGACAAGATCCACCACCCTACTGTGGTGGTCCGAAGGTCGAGAAGATTACGATGCCTACCTGCGATGAAGCGGATTTGATTGTGTGGCTAAATCAATCTGAACACTACTTCATGCTGCATGAGATTGTTGAGGCTTCGAAACTCTGGGTGGCGCGGATTTGTTTAGTTGGAGCAGCTCAGATCTAGTTGCAAGCATAAGAACAAGAGCGTGTTTTCGAGTCATGGGCAAATCTGAAGTTGGAGTCATCCTAGCGGTTCAAAGGGGCACACCCATTGGAGTTGTGTCAACAATTTTGTGTTGTTCACCAAGAAACGACTGTGGCAACGTATAGAGAGAGATTTGAGCTCTTGCAGCTACATCTAGGTACTGTGTCATTTGGGCAACCAAGATGGTTGTGTTCATAAATGAGTTGCAAGATAGAATCCGGCTAGAGCTTATGGCAGATCCCGCGGAGACGTTGCGGGCGGCGTTCGATCGAGCAAAGCGGATCGAAACGAAGTTGTTTGGGCTAGAGAACCTTAGGCTTCTGCCTCCTCTAAGCCCAAAAGCCAAATGGCCCACTACGAGCTCCACCACTATCCAAGATGCTAAGCCTAAGGGGTGGGTTACACATAATGTTTCAGGCCCAAGTTGTGAAGGATCAATTGGGCACCCCGAAGTGCAAGTAAGTGTGGCCCTACCACTGCAAAGTCGTCCCCAGCTTCTTCGACTTCTTCTAGTACAACGACTTCTACTGCAACCACCCCTATTGCATCTCCACCAAGATTCAAATGGCTGATAGAGGCAGAGGCCCAAGCCCAGCGCAGCAAAGGGCTTTGCTATCGATGTGATGAGAAGTAATTTAATGGCCATCGATGCAAGACTCAAGAATTGCAAGTGTAGCGGCCCCAAATCCCGAGGTCGCCACGTGGGGAGGCGCTGCCCCAGCGGTCCCATCCGATCCTTGACCCACTGGGTCCCACGCGCCACTGGCGCCATTTTCCACAACACGACTCCTCGATACGCGTGTTAACTCCCTTCGTTAAATAGTTAGTTCGACAGTTGAATCATTTAAAAACAACAGCGGAAGTCTTAAATTAAAAACAAGTAAACAATTAAATTTATTTTCATATAAACATCATTTAATAGAGCAATTCCTATTGTGGAAAACCCGGGGAAAGTACTTTGTACATATGCGACAATATTAAACAGTAATATATACAAGTATAGTATCTATTCAGTCTCCCATTTCCCAAAAGTAAGCAAAATATCAAAATCGCACGTACTAGTAGGTCCTTGACCGCGGGCAGTCCGATAAAGTCGCCCAAAATGTCCTTGCCCCTACTAGCAGGGTCTGCACTCGACCATCACCAAAAAGTATGGATGGAGAGTACAGTTAGTAAGATTCCAACAAAGTACACCGAGCATTTATAAGAGAAATAAACAGATATCGATAACCATGTCAAGTACTCATGTGGAAACTAAACAGACAACTGTACTAAGATCATCACATGAATAAAAAACACGAGAGAAACAAACCGTGTACTCCTCCCGGTCACACTAAACTGTACGTCAAACCCCCAGGATCCTTTCAGTGAGTGCCCCACTTCCTTTCACCTGGTTTCCATACCTCCAGGATCCTTTCAGTGGAAGCCCCCACTTCCTTTCACCTGGTTACCCGCGTACAGCCTAGTGTGCCATAAGTACAACACGAATAGCAAAAGTCTCGACCCCCAACCCAAATGCGTCACGGAAATCAATAACAAGGAATAGGGGGAATAGCATCCAACAACCACGAATAGGCAATCAATGATAAAAAAGTAAACCCTCAGTGACTTTCAGATGGAATCTTACATACCTCAAAAACGCACTGGCACGCATCTCGATATGCGCACCCGACACCTGACTATAGCATCCTAAGTCCCTGGTGTCCATTTGTACCATTTCGGTTACTAAATCATGCAAGTCGCGAATAAAATTAGGTGAATATACCTCACCTCAATCGCGTCGTCGACATTCGTTGATTCACGCCTCCGATCGGTCCGACAACGCCATCGCGTCGTTGCTTCACGTGCGTTGCCGCGCTGAGCGACGACGTTCGTTGCGCGCCGACGCAGACGATCGTCATCATCGCGCCGCTGCCGGCGCCACCAAATCGCGCTGCTGCCCTCGCCAGCGCTGCGCTGCGATCGCCGCCACTCCACGCCGTCGCCGCCGCTCGTGTGCCTTGCTCCCCCTCGTCTCCACCGCGCGCGCAGCCGATCGGCAAACCCGCCGCGCAATCACCGCTCGTCATCCACACGGCATGCGGCTGCGCCCGCCTCGCTGCATGTCCCCGACGCTCGCAGGCGAGCCGCTCCACGAGTCGCGCGCTGGTCGTCGTCGTCTTGCGGTCGGGCGCGCTGATCGATCGCCGCTGCCGGACGTCGTTCTTCTTGTGCCACGCGCGCCTCGTCACGCGCGCGTCGCACGGCTCCGCCGTCGGCCACCACTACCGCGACCCCTGCGTCGCGTCGCCTCTCTCCGTCGTCCCTCGCCGGCTCTCCCTCTCTCCGCTCCTCACGATCTCCTCCTTCTTCCTCTCCATTTCTCTGATCTTTTGGGTTCTTCTCTCTCTCACTTACTTTTTCTTCTCTCTCTTCTTTTCTATATATATATATATATACATTTTCTTTTCGTGTTTCGGCTCCTCGAATTCTCGACGTATACGCATACGTATTCCGGCAAGTGGGTCCCACATACGACCCTAAAATGACACGTGGCACGAGTCGAATTTTCGAGTCGTTACTGTCTTCCCAACTAAAAGAAATTTCGTCCCGAAATTTAACTGTAACCCAAATCTCATACTAGATAATAGTTGATGGTAACGTTTCGTTATCGTCGACTCGAACTCCCAAGTGAGTCCCTCCGTCCTACGATGCCGCTAACGAACTAAGACCTTCGTGAGTTCCCTGTTCCGGAGAAATCTGTACCCGACGGTCGACAATCTCTATCAGTCTCTACTCATAGATCACGTTAGGCTATATCTTCACATGTCCCAACTCAATCGTTGATCTCGACCCTGACCTAACGAGTCTCAAGGTTGAAATGTGAAATGTCGGACGAACCCCAGCAAACTCTAATGGCAAGTCCAATCTGTACGCCACACTGCCAACTCGTGCTGCGAATCTGAACGGTCTTACGTATCTCAGCGCCAATTTGAAAAATTTAGACTCCTTGTCATGTCCTTGAACCTCTGATACATCACATCAAAAACGCACTCGCACGCATCTCGATATGCGCACCTGACACCTAACTATAGCATCCTAAGTCCTTGGTGTCCATTTGTACCATTTCAGTTACTAAATCATGCAAGTCGCAAATAAAATTAGGTGAATATACCTCACCTCAATCGCGTCATCGACATTCGTCGATTCACGCCTCCGATCGGTCCGACAACGCCATCGCGTCGTTCACCGCGTCGTTGCCGCTGATGAGCCGACGTCGCTGTCGCGCCTGACGCCGCTGTTTCATCAGCCATTGCTGCCGGCAATCGTGACGTCGCGCCTCGCTGCCGCTTCGCTGACGCTGATGATTCCATGCAGCCGGCTGTAGCTGCCATGGCCGGCCGCTCATGCTGTGTGCGCGTTGCCCTCGTTTCTCCATGCCGCCGCAGATCCGAGCAAACCCGCCGCACTGACCACCCCGTCATCCACTCGCCATGCGCGCTGTCAGTCCGCTCGCTCGCTTGCCCCGACGCGCTCGCGGAGCCGAGCCGCTTCCACGTCGTCGCCGCTGGCTGTCGTCGTCTCGCATCCGCGCGCGCGATCGCCGCTCCCGACCGCGCTGCCGGACGCCGCGCGCTTCTGTGCCACGCCGCCTCGTCAAGCCTCCTCGCCGCGTCGCACGGCTCCGCCGTCGGCCACCACTACCGCGACCCCCGGCATTGCGTCGCGTCGCTCTCTCTCGTCGTCCCTCGCCGGCTCGCTCCTCACGATCTCCTCCTTCCTCCTCTCCATTTCTCTGATCTTTTTGGTTCTTCTCTCTCTTACTTTTTCTTTTCTTTTCTCTCTTCTTTTCTTTTATATATATATATATATATATATATATATATATATATATATATATATATATTTACATATATATACATTTTCTTTTTTTTTATTTCAAATCAAAAGTGTCCTCGAAAACCGAGCAACGCGCATTTCGAGGCACCATCCCGCCTCACTTTCAAAATTTCAACACTCGCGCTGCACGTATCACGAGGCGTATCCACTGTATATGATTTTAACGTGACCACATTAAAACAACATAAATCCACTATAGCCACATATCTCGGTCCTACGTCGGCACGCGATTCGAGGCGCGTCCCCATTCGTGTTTCGGCTCCTTGAATTCTCAGCGTATACGCATACGTATTCCGGCAAGTGGGTCCCACATACGACCCTAAAATGACACGTGGCACGAGTCGAACTTTCGGGCTTTTACAACAAGTGATGTTAGTTGATGATGATTCAGGGGATACGGACATGGCTCTCCAGTCGAGTGAGTTAGAGAAAGGCATAGATTTGCAAGTTTTTGAGCTATCAACTCAGGCAATGGAAGAGTACCCGGGCCCTCGCACCATCAAGGTGAAAAGGACGGTGTTGGGTGTCGACGTTGTGATTCTGGTCGATTGCAGGCGTCCCATAATTTCATTTCCGAAGCATTGGTCACTCTTCTGAACTTACTTGTCTCTCCTACTGCGGAATATGGAGTTTTGGTGGGGATGGATATAAAGTACGACGATCAAGGGTTTGTCATCGCGTTACAGTGCAGTTTCAAGTTACTACTGTCGTGGATGAATTTTTTCCTATGTCTATGACGAGTTATGATGTATTGTTAGCAAGGATTGCAAGGCATTAAGGCAATTCCGAGGCGATTTCCTTGACCTAGGCGAGGCGGTGCCTAGGCGATGCGAACAAAATAATATTTATTTAAAGATCCTTGGATAAATATTTATTTATTTATTAATTCTTAAATAACACTAATTATCCATTAGTCAATGTGATTATTATTCAATATATACTTCAAAAATACTAATAAGTCTTTAGGTCCTTATAATTGTGTCAAGATTTTGTTATTAGGTAGGCATTTTATTATCAAACTTAATTGTAAAACGCCCTTTCAAACTTCTAAAAATTACTTAGAAGGACATCACCCGCCTAAGGCACTGCCTAGGCGATTTTGTCTCAAAACGCTTAGGCAATGCCTAGGCGACGCCTTGCAATCACTGATTGTTGGGAATTAAGTGGTTGTTCTATTTCAGCATCACTACGACGAATTGGCCTAACTTGACCTTATCTTTCACATCCAGTGGTAGGTAGCATTCCAAAGGGGACCCCAATTTACATAGGGCTCTGATCTCGTGCAAGTCCGTGCAGAAGACTTGGGTCAATGACAAGAGGAGTTTCCTTATCAAATTCTGTCACGTGGCTACGGATTTGAAATTGTCTAAGGCAAAAGGAGTGGGCCCTTGTATTCAGGAGTTGCTTGATACGTTTCTCCCTCTCTTTCAAGTACCAATCAATTTACCTCCTGCTTGAGCCTGTGATCACGCCATCATGTTAAGGGACGACACAAATCCGGTTCGTGTTCGCCCCTATCGCTACCCTCACATTCAAAAGTAGGAGATTGAGGCACTCGTGTCGAAAATGTTGGCAGCCTGCATTATCCAGCCAAGCAGTAGCCCTTTTTCAAGCTCGATTTTATTAGTCAAAAAAAAGGTAGTTGGTGATTTTGTGTCGACTACCGAGCTCTCAATAAGGTGATTGTGCCGAATCAGTTTCCCATTCCAAATATTGATGAACAGTTGGACAATCTACACGGCGCCACCATCTTTTCGAAACTCGACCTGCGTTCCGGCTACCACCAGATACAAGTCCGTCCTAAGATGTTCACAAAATAGTCTTTCGGACACATGAAGGACGCTATGAGTTTATGGTTATGTCGTTTGGCTCTCCAACGCCCCGACCACCTTCCAGGCCCTAATGAACTCCATATTCAAAGGCCTGCTCTGTCGATTCATATTGGACTTTTTCAATGATATTTTGGTGTACAGTACATCTATGGCTGCTCATGTGGACCATCTTTCTCAGGTCCTTTCTATATTTTTTGTTCATTCTCTGTTTGTGAATTTCAAAAAGTGTTGTTTTGCTAAATCTCAACTGGATTATCTTGGTCATGTGATTTCAGGCAAGGGCGTCATGGCGGATCCAGGGAAGGTGAAGACAATAGATGATTGGCCACTTCCCACATCTCCCAAAGAGTTGCGGGTGTTCTTGGGCTTGACAGGGTACTACAGGCGCTATGAGCGCAACTATGGGAAATTGACAGCTCCTCTCACTCAGTTGTTACGAAAGGAGTCCTTCATCTGGTCGGATGAAGCCATGGCTGCCATTAACTCACTGAAGCTGGCTATGTGAGACGTTCCTACTTTGGGCCTTCGGGACTTCAATTCTTTATTTGTGATTGAGACAGATGAGTCGGGCGTAGGTGTGGGGGTTGTTTTGTCACAGCAATAGCGTACTTTAGCTTTCTTTAGTCAGGCTTTATCTCTTCGCACTCGCAGTAGATCGGCGTACGAGCATAAGTTGATGGCGATTGCTTTGGCAGTCAAAAAATGGCTCCATTATCTCCTTGGGCGCATATTCATCATCCGCAGCGACCAACGGTGTTTGAAGTACCTCTTGGAACAACAGGTGATCGCCCCGGAATACCAGCGTTGGATGTTAAAATTAGTTGGTTGCTAGTTCAAAATTTAGTATAAGCTAGGCTTCACAAACATTGCAGTGGATGACCTCTCAAGATTTCCCTTCCTTGAAGCCAATGCCCTCTCATTGGTTTCCTTGTTGGACATGGCACTGATTCACTCCGAAGTGCTAGCCCATCCCTACTCAGCCCCCATCCTGCAATCCTTACTGAATGGTGATGAGGTAATGCCTAGCTGGTCAGTCTTCAAAGGGCCGTTGCGTTTTGATGACCGCGTCATGATGTCCGCGACATCTTCCTTGAAAGGGAAAATTCTGGAGGAGTTCCACTCCAGCCCCATAGGTGGTCACGGGTGGTTTCTCAAGACGTATAAGCGAGTCACAGCAGAATTGTTTTAGGTAGGCATGCGGGCTGATGTCAAGAACTTTGTAGCATCTTGTTAAGTTTGCCAAAGAAGCAAATACGAGACGTTAGCTTCAGGGGGATTATTGCGGCCCTTACCAGTACCTACGGCCATATGGGAGCACATTTCGATGGACTTCATCGAGGGCTTACCCACTTCGGCTGGGTGGAATGTAATTTTGGTGGTGGTGGACCGCTTTAGCAAGTACAGCCATTTTCTCCCTCTAAAGTACCCTTTCTCTGCTCACACAGTGGCCGAGGTTTTCATTCATGGTGTCGTTCGTCGCCATGGTTTTCCACTTAGCATTGTTTCGGACCGGGACAAGATTTTTTTGAGCAAGTTTTGGAGTGAACTTTTCAAACTGCAGGGCACTCGTTTGAATCACAGTTCAGCCCATCATCCCCAATCGGATGGGCAAAGTGAGGTGGTGAACTGTTGTGTGGAGACTTATCTTCGTTGCTTTGTTAACCAGTAACCTGAAGAGTGGTTTCGATGGCTGGGGTAGGCTGAGTATTGGTACAATACATCGTTTCATTCTTCCCTTAAGTGTTCCCCAATCAAAAGTGGTTTACGAGCGTGATCCTCCTCCTCTCATACGATACGGTACAGTGTTGTCTTCTTCTTGTGTGGACGTTGATGCTCTATTGGCAACCCGAGACTTAGCATTGTCCGAATTACGGGATCAATTGTTGTTGGCTCAAAACTGCATGAAACAACTAGAGCATAGCGGGCGTCGTGAGGTCGTGTTTGAAGTTGGCGATTTGGTGTATGTGAAGCTCAGACCCTGTAGGCAGCACACTGTGGAGCGTCACACCAATATGAAATTGAGTCCAAAGTTTTATTGGCCCATTCTGTCCAAGATCGGCTCCGTGGCGTATAAGCTGGATTTACCAAGTTCTGCTACTATCCATCATGTGTTCCATGACTCCCAATTACGCAAGCACTTGGGTGATCGTCCAGCGTCTCCGGCCTTACCTATTTTTGCCCCGATTACCTTTTGTTGCCCACCAAACCCGAGGAAGTGTTAGCCTATCGCCAGGATTCTGTAAGTCCTATGGTCCTCATCAAATGGTTTGGGTTGCTTGATGCCGATGCAACTTGGGAGCTTGTTAAGCAGTTTCGTTGCACGTATCCTTCTTTCCACCTTGAGGACAAGGTGGCTCGTCATGGGGGGAGTATTGTTACGATCCGGAGTAGACCTCCCTTCGTCAATACGTATAACAGGAAGTCGAAGGACAGTCCTAAAGAAAGGCCAGGGGAAATGGGTAGTGGGGTCAAAGAAGATTAGTCTTGTGGTCTAGTCAGGGGGTCAGGTCATTTAGTCAAGTCAGTATTAGTCTTGAGTCAGTCATGCATATAAGATGGAGTCAGTGAGAATGTGAGGTATCGAGTTAGTAATTGAGAATTGTAGTGAACCTTGAGTCTGATGAGAGTTTGTTCTCTTTGGTGAGTTGGGAGAGCCATCTCTCTCCCTGTATTTCCTTTTCTTGCTTCTTCATCAATAAAACCTATAGAGGCAACCACCTCTTTTCTTCTCTTCATCGCCCAAACTATCATTAACTTCCTCGAATTAATTCTGAATTTTAAATAAGCGAAATCATAGGCGAAGTCGAAGTTTTGAACCTTGGTTCAAACCCAATTCCAATATGTATCTAAATTGGTCTGTAAAAAAATTATGTATATTAATTGGATCAATTCTTATGGGCACCGACTAATAACTAAGTCATGTCAATGAGTTATTGATTTGTCTAATGCAAGTATATAATAGTTCTTGTTAAGGTACAAGTTACAGTACGTTGGTCATTTATGTTTCTCAACTTGTAGATATTGAAGTTACAATATACTAGAGAGATTTTCCACATTGTCAAATAATTTATGGTTTCCTTAATCTACTTGAGATTCATTGATAACATGTTTGCTATTCATAGGTGAAAAAAAAAACAAAAAACAAAAAAAACAAATTAGAACAATCACAATTGAGCTTTTGATCATGGAGTCCTCGTTATCAAACAAGGAGATCACAAAGGTGAGAGCGTTGGAGATGTGCAAAGTAGCTCCTCCACCATCATCACACCATCATCATTTATAGCGTCTGAACTCTCTCTTCCTCTCACTTGCTTTCACCTCCCTTTTTTGCTCATATTGGGACTTGCTTTCACCTCCCTTTTTTGCTCATATTGGGACCTCCTCAGATTCTTTTCTTCTATACACTACCCAACATTCCATTCCCACATTTTATTAACTCTCTACTCTTTAAACTCGCTCTCTCTCCCTAACACTCCAATACTTCTACCCTTTACCAGGAAACTTCATTTGGTGTCCTCAATTCGATCAACCCGTTGTTTGCTATGTCCATTGCGACTTTGTTCCCCTCACGGTGCTCGCATCTAACGTTGCAATCATCTCATTGGCTATCATGCTAGAGATGCAAATGGTTTCCAACATCTTATCTCTCAATTAACTACCCTTGATTTGACAAATTCATCCACCTAAGAGTCGGCCAACGCTAGAGTAGTCCATGTTCTTGCTCTGCAGATCACTCAGTTCTCGAATTTCGACATTTGTTTGGGAATGATTAACCTCCAAGCAGCCTTTGATGGTAGACCATTTTTTTTGAAACAATGGTAAAACGTTTTCAATGTTTTAAAGACCCTCTATTTCTTAATTAGGTAAATCATCAATTTATTTAAATGATATCTCTCTTTTCCCCTATTATGATAGGACTGTGATACAAGGCATCAATGATGGGCTTCGAAGGCAGTGTTGGCAACACCTTGTGGAGTTCATCCGATCAAAGTTCATGTCCAAGAAAGACTGCAATAACTAGTTGTTAGTCTCAATGGATCTCAATAGTCCTAATGATGATCCAAGTTGCAGCAACATTTGTTCTCACAAAAAATGACATTCAAAGCTTAGGAAGTTATGGGTCTCAATGGCTCACCCCACCAACAATACTAGATCATTACAACACCCATCAAGGTTTCAACTTGCATGTGCTTATGTATGGATTTGCTTAGCCAAAATCCCAAACAAAACTATATATAGGTGTGTTCGGGTCTTGCGTTGAGCATTTTTTTTGCAAAGCTAAAAGTTGCGTGATACAAAATTTTAAAAATTTCATGCATGTTTACTTAAGTAGGATAATTGTGATATAAGTAATGAGCTTATTTTAAGATATCACAATATATTAATGCACGAATCATGAATTGAATTCAAGTCTGATGTATAATATTTAGCTTTCTTAATCATTTTTTCTTAAATCATCTTTCATTATTATTTAGTTGTGATGTCCAAAAAAAAAAAATTATTGGAAACTCTGTACATTCTTTTTATTTATCTATCTTTTGCTTGTAGCATGTTGCCTTGAGTGTTGTCCCCTTTTGGCTAGCAAAAATCTGTAAATAAATTTTATTCTATTTTTAAGGTACGAAAATTAATAACTAATTATCTTACATGCGGTAATGACATATTGAAGGTCATGTTAATAATATTAGGTGTTGATTTAAATTTATAACATAAATGAGTAAAATCCTAGTAAATTAACATAGAAGTGAAGTAGTATATTTTTTATATAATAAGAAAATTTGTTAGAGGTTAATTGGATTTTTGCGAGCATAGTGAGCGGGCTCGTTCGTGCGAAGTACGCTGTTAAAACTCCACCTATGTAAAACTAGGAGCTTCTCCTTTGTTTCATATGGTTGGTTTTAAGATCAAATAAAGGAGAAGGGTTGCAATAGATTGATTACCAGCTAAAAACTTTGTCACTCTCTATGAACATGGATAAAACAACTGCAATTGTTAGGGCTCTCCTTTAAGCACACCAGACCTCAAGTGTAGTAGAAAGCGACATGGGTTTGCTCCACATTAATGCCCAGATGTGGAGTCTGGAAGGAAGCATGTCGGAAGGAAAAATTATGTTTAGGTACATGAAACATAGGAAAAGAAACAGGAAAGTCAATAAAACTAATGGATACAATGGACTCGGAGGCGAGCTAAAATTGCTTGCCTCCAATAAAATGCAAATGGATCGAAGAAGAAACACTATTACAAGAATTCTCAAGAAGAAAGAAGTGACTCAAACTAGAGAAATCAAATTTAAGAGTCATACTACGAAAGTTTTGAGGAAGGATAATTGACAGTAAGTTGAGAAGAAAACCACATGACCAAAAATGCAGTTCTGTTTTGTGCTAGGAAGAACCACAATGAAGGTGATTTCCCTGCAAAGAAGATGTGTATGAAGGAAAGGTACAGAGTATTAAAATAGTTGGAGGAATTACAAAGGAATTTCTCATTACTATAGGAGTGCATCAAGGTTTTGATTTAAGCCTATATCACGTTGTTTTAGTTATAGATGAACAGTATAGGCATGTTCAATAGGACATATAGGGGTGTATCCTTTTGCTGAGGATGTTATTCTGATGAACGAAACAAAAGGTGAAGTGAGAAAAAAAAAAATAGAACTTTATAGAGCTATGATATGGCCCGATGGCCGATTAGGGTCTTGGCTAAGTGAATTCAGGTTTTGCATTTAGTCTTTTTTTTGGTTGGCAGGCACATGAATCCGAGGACTTCGCAAAGACCAAAGACACTACAAAGCCGATCAAACAAATTCGCCTCTCACCCCTATCTCAAACTAATCCGTCCCTCATTGAATTATCAATTACCTAAATACCCCTCGCTTCTAAAAAGACTAGATGCCCTAATTGATCGGCAGTCTATCAAATTCGAAACCCTTTTCTCAGTCTCCAGGCGTGACAAGCTCAAATTCCTCTCCTCTCATCCCTTCGCCCAAGGGAGAAAAAGTGAAGCATATTTGATTGGCTCCAATTTCTACTCGAACGCCATCAAAGTCAACAAGGAAGCAAGGATTGAAGAATTGGATGAACTTATAAAGATTTTGAAGGGTTTTAGAGAGAGAAAGAATTAGAGGAAGAAAGAGGGCCCAATCAATTCATCCACTATCAATATAAAAGCAGACAAGTTGACAAAGGGTTGCAATGGCCAAAGCCCATTTCTTTACTTCTCAAATTTTTCAGGTTTTTAAGATGTTTGTGCATTGTTCTCCTCTTCAAACGATGATTGCTAGTGTTCTTGGCAGAAAATATTGTCGCTTGATTACACAGGAAACAAGTTTCTTCAATTTAGGTTGAAATTAGTTAGATGGAGTTTCATTTGTTTCAATTCCTGCTCATTTAAGTAGTAACATAGTAGATTTCTATTTCATTCGTAACAACCACCCAATTAGCTTAAGCGGACGTTACCTCCACCCATCAGAACAAGCAGGACATTTGGGGTAAAAGTCAGACCCAAGATTTGTACCCCCATCTTTTCTGAATCCGCTACTCCTTGACTCGAATATTATGCCAACCGAACATAACATAAAGTCTTTAAGTTGAGTTGGACTGATTTGATACAAGTAGTCACCCAAACTAATTTCAGACTCAAGCTTCCTTTCTTCTATTGTTGTTGTTGTTTATACTTTATGTTGTATTTAATAATTCATTAGTAATTTAGATTCTTAAAATGATCAATTTATAGCATATCAATCTCAGAGTAAGGATATTCACCATACATTACTTGAAAGATTGTGTAGTCTAACAACACCCAACATCCAAGTGAATCAATAGGGGTCGCGATCCAAACAGAAACTGGATATTTATATATAACCTGAGAATATGTATACCAATCTAAATCAAGATACTTGTGAAAATCCAAAAGATGCAAATGACAGTATCTTCATGAATACAAATTAGTTCCTTCTTAAAAAACAAGCCCTAGAAGATGACCCTAATCAACTCGTGATAACCATTGAGGCACAGTATTTCTAAGTGTGACAATTACATTTCTTGAACGAAATGTCGACACAAAGCTCATTATCTTTATGAAACACAAAAATTAAAAATATGAAACAAGTATCTCTTAGCTTTCTACATGTAGCAAAGGAAAGTTCGCAATAAGAACCAATCGTACCTGTCGCCCACATTCATCCGTAACACCTTCGTCATATGATGAAACTCGTCTCCATTAATGCGAACAACATTTCCC
This sequence comes from Stephania yunnanensis, assembly GCA_039657365.1. Classification (NCBI taxonomy): domain Eukaryota; kingdom Viridiplantae; phylum Streptophyta; class Magnoliopsida; order Ranunculales; family Menispermaceae; genus Stephania; species Stephania yunnanensis. Next base: position 8,260,260 of record CM077585.1, read on the forward strand.
TAAATGCGACTTCAACTCCATCAAAAAAAAAAAAAAAAGAAAACCTAAACAGTGCAATCAACAAGCATTTTTATACGGAAAAACCATTTTGTTCCTCACAGACTTGTAGAAATCTGTAACAAAAGAGAGTTGGAAGAGTTACCTTGCAAGGGGGAAAAACTTCGGAGAAAAAACGAGAGACGCCGCCGCGAGATTGGTTCTCGTAATCTGCTTTGGAGGAAGCTAGAACGCTCCACGACTTTCTCCATGAGTGAGAATGAGTGAAGGAGCATCGAAAGGCCGGTCGTGAAAGTAAGCTCTGCATCTTAGTCAGAAGTCACTCGTCACCTTACTACTCTCTTCATCGGAACTCTCTTCATCGGACGGAGTTCTCTTCATCGACTAAAAGTAAAGGCAATCTATCCCTAAACAGTAAGCATACATCTTTTCAAGGAAGTTCAATAGTTCATCAAAGCAACTCACATGTCACACCCATCGTCTTCCCTAACACTACAACAATTGGTTAATGAAAAATTGAAATCTACACTACTAATAAAGTCAATTCCGAACTAAAGCAAACAAACTACAAACACCTGATATTTTACAAAGTTCGGTCTACAACCTACATTTGTAGGGTCATGCCTAGATATAAAAATTTATTAAGTTGAAAACTTAGACTTACAAAAAAAAAATTTCAGTGACTCTCTCACTAGTCGTTTGGTTCGTTTTTGTCAACTTACAGTGTGAGTGGAGATAATTTCATAGAGTTAACTCACAGTGTAAGTTCATATTTCACGTTTGGTTCATTTTTAAACTTGTAGAAAAGTTGCTAATTTTAACAACAATAAAACATATTGTCATAAATACACTTCATATATATTTTTTAAGATAAATAAGAATGCATTATTATTTTCATCATATGCACCACTATTTATTTAATTACTCATAAATAAAAAAACTTGAAGTAAATAAAGAACATATAAATTATTTACAAAAATATTAAAAAACTTTGAATAATTATAAATATTTTTATAATTTTCTTGAAATAATATTTTAATAATTATTAATAAGAAACATAATAAAATACAACTAATAATAATTTTTAAAAATATTTCTCTTACTTGGAAAATACTTTCTTTTTTATAAAAAATACTTTCTTTTATGAGTGATTTATTTAATTATTATATTCATGGATTAATAACAAGCGGTTGAGTTTTTATAAAAATAAAATAAAATATGTTTTGAGTTAAAAAAAGAATAAAACATTCATATTAAGAGGAGAGATGGATGTGGGCAACAAAAAAAGTTGGGATTTATGATGGGCAGTTTTGTCATTAATTTTCAGGGAGATAACTCACATGCAAGTTGGGTAACCAAACAAGATTAGTTGCAACTCCCCTCCAAGTTATCTCCGAGAGTTAACTCCAACTCCAACCAAATAAGGCCTAGTTTTGATGCACGTTTTCTTACACTTACAATATTTTCTCTCTTAAGGCCCCTTAGTGTGTCGAGCTCCCCCTCGACCACACTACCCTATCCCTGGTGCGTGTTGAGATCCTCTCGACTAGACTATGTTGCAATAGAATGTGATTTTACCTTCAGTCATAATAGGCACGATTTGTTGTGATGTTACAACAATATACAATTTGTGCTCTGTAGTAACAAGATACGATTTTTACTCTATTACAACATGATGCAATTTCTACTCTCTTACCATAGCAATCTCAACAAAATCAAACAACAAATCTTCAAATAATAATCAAATCCGTAATTTCACATATAACAATTAAGTTGATCAAAAACATCTTTAAAAGTCATTCTAACCACGTGATCAATATCCAAATCATCTTCAACTTTCATCTAACCATGTGATTATTATCTATATACCCCACAAGTGTCTTCGAGATACGTACAAATAATTGACAACTAACACATATTAAATGTGACACTAACAATCTCCCCCTTTATCATTATTTGTCACAGCATATAAAAGACGGAGAGCATTACTTATGAGTGAGAATCAAACCATACATAGACGTGCAAAACATTGTGACCACATATCACAAACAACCTTGTACCAACATCAATCATTCAGTCTTCTAGTCACAACATGCAAATTATAGAGTAATCGTAACATACACCCTTGTACTTACAAACATACATTCAATCATGTGGTCGTAGCATACAACAAATAGAATAACAACGACATATATCTCATATTCAAAATAAGATAGTCACCAAACCAACTAACCATCATAATCATCAATTATCAAATATATCAAAATTAAACAAATTTACTTAGGGAGAGCGTCATCAGTCTGAGGTCCCTTACAACCATCATATCCACTCTCATGATTAGAACCCTCATTGCAAAATGGAAGGTTAGCCCTTGTGGTAAAAGAAGACAAAGAGGGTATTGTGGTAATAGAGATAGAACCAATTAGGGATGCAATGGGTAGGGAAGGGGATGGGGACCTTATTCCCATACCCATACCCACTAAAAAATTTATCACTTATACTCATACTCATACCCATCTAGGGATGAATTCTCATACTCATCCCCATACCAATCAAATCCCCGTAGGTATGGGGAATCCCCATGGGTAAAATGTTTTACCTATTTCATTCTCCATTGGGGATTCTCGTGGGGATTTTTATGAGAATTTTTGCGAAAATAAGGAATCCCCGTGGAGAGATTTTTTTTCCACATTCCATGCCCCAATAGAGATTCTGAAAAAAAGAATTATAACAAATAAGGTGTCAAATAGACATACGTAACAACACATTTGTTGAAATTCTAACAAAAATAAAAAAATCATCATATTATGCAATAATAATTCCAACTACTAATTGATAATACTTATAATTAAGTTTCTACAAAATCATTGGCATATGTGAAACGAAAAATTCAAATTCAAAATACTCATTAAAGTCACTATCTCTTAAAACTACCATGTCATCAACTTTTTTAGTACTTTTGATCCTAAAATTCTGAAATATAAATATAGTTGCAAACAATTCAAAACAAAACATATAGTTATTAATTAGCCAAATAAATTAAAATTATAAATCTCATTAAGATATTTTTTGGTCTATGTATAAGTGTTTTGGAGTGAAAACTATGTAATATTATGTAGTATTTATATAAATAACATATAGTATATATATAATAATAAGAAGAATAATAAATATCATATAGTGTATAAATTGATATATGGGGATCCCCATGATTAGATGGGTATCCTTATGGGTATTAAACGTGGGTATCCCTGTGGGGATTACCAGTGGGGATCCCTGTGAGGATTACCTGTGGCGATCCCTATGGGAATTATCTGTGGAGATCTCCATGGGGATTACCCATTGAGATCTTCGTAGAGATATTTTATTACCCATACCCGTGCCCGTACCCGTACCTGTGTAGGTATGAGATTTTGTACCTATCCCCATTTAAAATCCTCATATTCGTACCCATTAGGATAAATCCCCAATGCCCATGGGTATTCCCATATCTATTTACATCCCTAAAACCAATGACTATTATAACATATGCAAATGCGGGGTTGTGGTATAGACAAAACCAACGACTGTGGTAACAATAGAAGGAGGCATTATGGTAATAATACAATAAATTCTCTCCCAATTCCTCTTTGTGTGTCAAGCTCCCCTTGATCGGACTACCCTATCCCTGGTGTATGTCGAGTTCCTCGACTAAACTACCCAAGATGCCCTAGGTAATAACTTAGAAATGCAAAAAAGAAAATGAACACAAGTCTCGAATCTGTTCTCATATCATTTAGATGAGAAATGATGTAAGAACAACAAAATTACATTAACTCAAGACTATATCCTCTAATCAAACCACAAAACTCTAGTGTGTTTTGATCATTATATAACACGTTTTGTTGATGGTTTTGATTCCTTATATCACGTTAGGATAACCTTCAATCTTCAACAAATCAACTTTAAATTATTCATTTGTGTCTTCAAATAGCTTTTGTTGCAACATACATGATTTGTTGTGATATTACAATAAGATACAATTTATGCCCTATGGTAGCAAGATATAATTTATACTTTGTTACTACATGATGAAATGTTTATTCTCTTACCATATCAATCACAATCTTCAAATAATAATCAAATCAGTAACTTCAGATATATCAATTAAGTTGATCAAAACATCTTTAACGACCATTCTAACCACGTGATCAATATCCAAATCATTTTCAATTCTCATCTAACCATGCGATCATTATCCACATATTCCATAAGTGTCTTTAAGATATGTACAAATAATTGACAATTAACATATGTTAAATGTGACATTAACAGTTAAGAACCTATTCCACCAAAAAAATGAAAGAAAAAAATGAAAAACATGAACTCTAACTTTTTAGTTGATCGAAAACAATGAAGAGGCACCAAAACCCTATGAGCATATGTGGATTGGATGTCAATGTATGTGACAACCTTAACCTTAAAAACAGGACACCGTCTGGCCTAATTCTATCATTAAGCCATAATCCATGCCACTTAGGACTTAACAATGTATTAGTCATCGTTTTTATCAAATTTGTCTCGTAACTTATGTTTAGGATAAGTATTTCTCATATCTCATAATTTGTGATTTTTAAAGTTAATTAAAATTCTTAATAATTTTAACACTTTAGCGAAAGTCTTGATACTAGTGTGGAATCAGTTTTTAAAACACCTATATATGGAAACTAAGGAAATAACGATCACATGCAAATCAAAATAAGCGAATGAATAGTGTTATGCATGCATCGGTTGGGGAGTCTAGTCTCTCAACCCAATATACAATCCAAAAGTATATGAAAGACATAAAATAAGTAAATACAACAAAAGTCCAAAAACTTACAAAATGAGGAACAATAACGGCCTAGAGCTCAAAGGTAGTCGTTGATCTTCTCCTTGCCCAACCTGCTGCTCGATGATCATAACTGCAAGTATAACAGTTGAATTGTAGTAATAATGTGGCCAACAAAGGTTGATTACGGATATAATTAGTGTATTTGGACACATGTCACTTAGTTGAATTTACTAAATTGTTAAGAAGGCTCTTTTGTTTTGATTTAACTAAACTATTCTTTTCTAATAAAATAATGTAAATTAACTTTTATTCTAATATTGAGAAAACGTTTCGTTCACAACTTCACCTAGGTATGAATTACTATGCTTTCATCTCATTTCCTTCATCTTCATTATGGGTGTGCAATGCTTAAGTAGAATAGACAGATTTCCTTAATATTTACTTCAAACCACTGTCATGGCGAAAAAGATCCTAATGTATAAACTAGTACTCCACCTATCAGTGTGAATAACATAAGTCTCACATAGCATTAAGCTCCAAATCTTTAGACTCATAATAAATACTTACGTTTATTATATGTGCCTCCCTAATCAACAAGTATATCGATGTTATATATCTTACAATTTTATTGTTCATATCTGGCTTAAAAGCTCCAATGGCCATGGTAAGTCCTAAAACATTTAATCAACAAACACGTGATCAAGATGTTTATAACATTACACTTAGAATCAACACAAATTCTAACCATTGCACTTTTTAACGTTATAATTCATTCACACTTCATTTAGCGTAGCATTCATACCATAGGATCCATTGATCCCTAAGATAAATAAACTATTCATTCATCATTGAAATCAAAGATTAAACTAAGTATTACCTTTAATTGAATCAATAAAACAAAGATTGAATTGCAAAATATAATTCTTTAATGTCTTCTCCTTCAAAACTCTTCTCAATACTCAAAACTATGTTAATCTATAGTAGTGGCTCCTAAACTATGATATTAGGTGATAACTGGTGATTTTACCATGTTCTAATACCTATTTATACTACTAAGACTCTTTAAAATATAATTAGAAACCCTAATTAATAATTCCAACATAATTAGAAGTCCAAAACTTTCTATTTTTATTTCTCGGCACTTTTTGTAAGTAATCCATGCTCCCTGTGTAAAGTCACAATGCCGCCACAACGTCAACCTTGTATGTGCATTTTCTCCTCATAGTAAGCTTGACACCCCTGTGTACTTGCCCGATGCCGTGTGTGTTACCCTACAACAATGCCACTACGCTAAGTGCACTGCATATTTGCTTTCATCTCTATGCCTTCTCCATGCCTTACCCACGCCTTGTACTCTTTTCACACGGTGTCAAGTGTGTATGCCGCAATATCAAGTGTGATTTTGTGCTTTTTCTCCTCATTTCATCATGAAATCACTCCTTTGTCTCTATTATACCTTGTAGACCTAAAAATACATAAATACCAACAATTATAGCTTATTCTGGGATATTTAGGCTTATTATACATCTAAACTAGTCCTATAAATAAGTTTAATTAAATGCATATCAAATACCCCCAAACTTAGGATTTTGCATGTTCCGAGCAAAAGTGTATTATACTAAGTACGCTTACTAATACTATTTATAGTTCTTACTCATTTTACATAGTTCATGGAGTATCATTTAATTCAAATAAGTTCAAGTTAATAATCCACTCAAAAGTTTTTTCTTTATAAAAACTAATTCTTTCAAAACATATATTCACTTTCAAAACTCACAAGTAGTTCACAACCAAAACCATCATTACTTACAAGTTTACTTCACATCAACACTCAAGTAGCAAGTGTACAAATATCATAATTTCTCTTTAAACTTAATAATTCACAAATAAGCATAGATCATACTATTTTTGTTGACTTTAGTACTTCAAAAGTTCATTGGACTTAATTTAGTTGAAAAGAAAATTTAACTCAACTAAGTTATTTGTATTCACGCTAAATATTTTCATTTGAAGAGTTTTAATTTAACTTCCGGCTTTCTTTCTTTATATATTTCTCTTTTCTCCTTGTATTTTTTTAGTTGTATGATCCCTGCTTTTTTTCCTTTAGATTTCATTTTTTCTCTCACTTTTTCCAACCATAAAGTTCTCCACTCTTATTCTTGTACAACTTATGGGACTCTCTAATTTTATTTAAAACTTTTAGTAGCACTTCTCACTTTCACTATATTAAGCAAGTTTTAACTCGAACTTTTCATTGAACATCATGCACATCTCTTCTCATTTTAGTACTAAGTCTTTATTTATTTTGTACTAAAGTAAAATTCATACTTATTATAAAATTCCTTAGAGATCTAACTGTCTTCATAAGAAGTGTTTTGATATTTTTCTTACTTTAGTTTTAAGTTCATGGTCTACACTAACTCCAAGTTTCTAATCATGAAATTATACCATTGTTTGCTACAACTCTTATTTTCTTCAACAAATTGATAACATTCTCTTAAGTTTCATATCAACTAGATACTTGTATTCTTACTCATCCTCAATTAAAAACATGAGCTTTGCAAATGAATCAAGGTTTAAAAAATTGACAAACTTTGTAGAAGTTTGGACAAAGTTTGTCGATTTTGAGGTGAGCAAAGCGAAATTCAGAGGTAGTAGAAAAACTGCAAAAACTCGACTCAACTTCAACTAACTTCGACCGAAATTCGAAAACATCGATTGAAGTTAATAAAACATGAAGTAAAATATTTATGTTTCGTGAAAGTTGAGCAAACTTCGACTGAAACTTCGCATATGCTAGAAATATACTTATAACTCATAATGTCCTTCAGTGATAGTTTTATGCATTATTGTTGTATGATTAAGTACATTTCTAGCTTCTCTACAAAGAAACTCGAGTTTTCTAGCATTTAAAATGAAATTCCGTAAATTTTTATACACCAGCAATTTCTTGTCAAACTTCCATCATCAAAGTTAACTTCCTCGAGTTAATTATAAATTTTAAGTGAGTGAAGTCATAGGCGAAGTCAAAGTTTTTAACCTTGAAATGAATTACTTTATTCATTCTATACTACCATTACATATAACCTAATCTATACTCGTTATGCACATTTAAATAATAAGTAAATGAAAAAGATACTCTACCATTCTTTCATCTTTAACTGCTTTAAAAGTAAAATTTTACGATCATACCTGCAGTCTTTATCCTTAATTCATCATTTCTTACCATTTCTCATAGTGTTCATGCCCCTAAACTTAAACTAAACTTTGTCTCCAAAGTTTAAAAATAAGTCCGAACACATACATATATAATATAATTTACATAATTGCATAATACGAAACATAAGAAATAAAAACTTAATTAATTATCAAGGTATCTAAATATTCAAAATTAAATAATCAGTATTTAATGTGTCACTCAACTCCCTAAGATCTAGAGAAATCCTGAGACTCAGACTCTAGGATTGTGCGTCATCATCAGCTTCAACAAAAGATGGCGTCAAAGAACGCTCCACTTTTCTACTATGCACCACTTTGGGATCAAACATCTAGTTCAGTGCTGCTTGAAATGTGATAGACCTAGGTCTCAACCTTGTGCTCCTCAATTATCTATTTTATGTCTCTTTGATGATCTCTAATAACATGAAGTTCCTCTGTCCATTAAGCAGGTATTGAATTGTTCTCTACTTGTCATGTTCATGTCTCAACAAGGCTTCATGATATTGAGCCTTATCATCTTCGTATTGTCTCCTCATCTCAGCAACTCATAGCCTCTACCGTCGTGGAGTCAAATCCTTAAGTGGTAGTACCGATGCCTGTGGTGGAAAAACTTCAGGACCATCCAAGTCTTGCTCTCTTATCAATGGGTCTACAAACTCATAGCCCTTTGCAAATCCCTATTGGTGATTCTCTTCCTCTCCATATCCTTTATTCCTCAACTCGTAGGCCAACTCCGATGTTACTGCTACGCGATCTGTGGTTTCTTTGGCTAACAGTTCGGCATCAAATATGTCTCTCTCGACTCTCTCTCTCAACCTCAGAGTCTTGGTATCCAGTTGGTGATTTCAAAGTTCACATAAACTCCTCATTTATTATTATTTGAGCCTCTATATCAAATTTCTCATCTTAAATCAATCTCACTCCAACCTTCAAGCCCATTTGGGTTATGAGGATTGGAAACAATAACTTGTTGTCTCTCTTAGTCATAATTGACTCCCTCAAGTTCTTATAAATGATCTCTCCAACATTGATCCTCCCATTCTTTATAATCTCATACAAACAAGCGTCGCCTTTGGTTTGTTTATTTCATCATGTTTAGTAGTTGCATATAGTGAAACAACTAGAAATGTTGCCACATTCTATACACTTTTTCCCCTTCTTAATGTGCTTGGACACATTTTTAGGTCACATTTTTAGTATTTCATATAAGTCATCTGGAAAGGCCTGTGGTTCTCCCTTCAAGCTCAAGTATTCTATCTCATAGATACCGTTTATTTAATGTTCATTAAACAAGACCAACACTCCTCTTACATTAACCGAATCACCTTTTTGTGTGAACTTCGCATTGGCATAGAACTCGTAAACAATTTCATGCATGTAACGACCCTAAAAATTTAACTCATTCAACGTGTCATTTCAGGGTCATATGTGAAACACATTTATCGTGATATGCATGTTCAAATCTTGGGAGTCGACACCATGGTATGTTATTTTTGTTTGATGCTTGTATTATGTATAGTATACAAAATATCGAACAATTTAAACTACTTAATTTTGAAAATGTGCAACGAAGGTACACACGGGGCATATCGGTGTTAAGGCAAGTGGAGACGTACCTCGAGTTGCGTGTTGACCTGGGACTGAGGTAGCGACTTATGAGGTAAGTTTTATGTGAGCTAAGTATGGTTTGTAGTTGCTTTAATGTGACCATGTTTAATGTGAACTTAGTGGGCCTAAGTAGTGAAATAAATAAAATGGCCACATGATGTGCCTAAAGACATGCATTGATATCATCTAAAGACAAGAGGTGTACCAATTTATGTCGCTTAGGAGTGGGTCGAGAGACAAGTGTGTCACCATACACCCTTGGACATGTCTCGAGATACGTGTGCACCAAGATATCAAGGGCTATGGTGAAAACTTATCCAATACATATAAGTCAACCATTTGATCAATTGTTTTCTCATCTAATTAACTTGGTAAGAAGGAGAGAAGGAGCAGTTGGAGTAGAGAAGGAAAATATCAGCACACTTGGCTTGGAGAAATTAGTGGATTGGTGGAGTCGTCATGCTAAGTAAGTCCATCAACATAGCTTAGTCATCTATTTGAAGTTGATGTTGTTTATTCATGTCTTGTTAGGATATGATTTTGAGGGATTAAATATTGGGTTTTTGTTGAATTTACACATTGGATTTTCTTTGTAATGTTCAAATAATGTATATCAGGTGTTGATTATGTGGTTGTTGATTGAGAGAAATAAAGGAAAAAAGAAAAAGAAAAACACCCCTATTTCGTTTCATGAAAAAGATGGGGAGTAGGAGGCAAGCCTGTGGGTAGACCAGCTCAGCCTCAGCAGGTCAATTTGAGCTGGCCCGCCCACAAGATTGAATCAGGGCGGTTTAGGAAAAAAAAGGCCCAAAGGGCCCCAAACCACAAAAAAATAATAAATAAAAAATAATAGAAAATCAAATAAAATTTAGGAAAATTCAAGCAAATTCAGAAAAAATTGGAAAAATAATAGAGAAGGTTAAGGAAATTATATAAAAATTGGTTGAAGTTATCAAAATTTTTTCACCGAAAAATCATTTCTCGAGAAGTGTGCCACCACTATGATTTTTCTAATTCAAAAATTAGGATTGTGGAACTGGGCCCTTCACAGTTGGTATTAGAGCCAAAGTTTTAAATACTCGACTCTTGATTTAAATCATAATCTATTAAGACACAAACCAACGGAAGTTAGGAATGATTGAACTTAGAGTGGAACCCTATGATCCTGACCTAAGTCTTAGTTGGGAAGTAAGGAGAGTTGGGGAAATTTAAAACTAGACTACAAGCCATTTGATTTATTGTACTAACTATCAATAACTACTTTCTGATCATGAAAATTACTTTCTTTTCAATTAGCGATGATCGATCAGCCCGATACCAGCAGCAGTGGTACGGGGGACGTATAGGGGAGATTAGATGGCATTTCGCAGATGATTACAACTAACGATCAACAACTTAAGGAGATTCTCTGACTGTCGAAGGCTAAGGCGACAACATCACCTTCCAGGTCAGTAGCTCCAATTACTCAAGCTGGGAGTGCTCCTATAGTCCATGACACACCTGCAGAACCTCCAGTTCAGGCGGGACCTTTAGTGGCCGATAAGGCACATGTTCAGGCCGAGATAATAACTCATACATCTGAGACATCGGCTGAGGATACGCCGAGCACGCCGACTGATACGGGTGTTAGGGCTACAGCTGAAGCGAGGCAGGCTCGCGAGTTTTAGAGGCATCATCTGGATAAGTTCTACGAGGGTACTAATCTCGAGGCTGCAAAGAGGTATATGAGGAGCCATGAGAAGATACATGATATACTAGCCATACCAGCTCATATGCAGCTGAGTATATCATCAGCTTCACTATTCGGCGAGGCCGATGTCTAGTGGCGCACAACGGTGGCGTCGAAGGGGAAGCCCAAGGATTGGGATAAATTTAAGGAGAGGTTTAATAAGAATTACATTCCTCATACAGTCCATAACCTGAAGATGACTGAGTTTCAGACCATTCGATAGAGGACCGGGGAATCAGTTATGTAGTATATGGACCGATATTTACGCTTGATGGAGTATGTTGGCGGTACAGCGGACACTGATGCCGACCAGGCTTACTACTTTATACATGATCTACTGGACTCTATTGGCTCTGTTGTAGTAAAGAGGGCTCCGAGCACATTACAGGAGGCCTGTGAGAGGGTTATGGCTAGCGAGAGCTTTGTGAGCACACGCGCCGGAGTACCGATTGCATCATCGGCACCATCACAGTAAGTGGGAAGTTCTAGAGGTGATCGGAGGAGGAAGAGATCTAGTCAGTCGAGACAGAGAGATCGAGCTCAAAGCGTGGGATCTATTGCATCGCCGACTTACGCAGAACATAATGCGCCAGTGTCAGTTGGTTCAGCGCAGAGCTACGCCAATGCACCACAACAGCCAGTATTGTCAGGCCCTCGGCATCAGTATTATCAAATGACTAATAGCAGAGGCAGTGGCCATAGACAGGGTCAGAGTTCCAATCAGGTGCAGAGGTAGGGACAGAGGTCTAGTCAGGCACAAGGACAGTCGCAACATGGTTCGTCTGGATCAGGATCTCAGAGGGGTTGTTAGGAGTGTGGGCAGTTAGGTCATTTCATCAGGACGTGTCCACGACTAGGCCAAAGGCAGCTGCAGCAGATCCGAGAGCAGGTTCACGCAGTTGTCGTACTAGATTCTATTGCCAGCTGTAATCTGATTTAGGGTATGGTTTATATTTGCAGTAGATTCATGCATGCTATGTTTGATTCAGGCTCTACTATTTCCTTTATTTTGGGTCATATGGTTGATGAGTTGGGTTTAAGACCTACTAGACTAGATAAACCCTTGATCTTTAGCATAGCTATTAGGGACAAGATCTACCTGAACTTATTATGTGTTGATTGTTCGGTTGAGATAGATGGTCATATCACGCCAGCGGACCTGAGAGTGTTGGAGTTCCTTGAGTTTGATGCATTTCTAGGCATGGACTGGTTGGCTGCTTATCATGCACAGATCCATTGCTTTAGTAAGAGAGTCGTATTTCAGATTCTAGGGCATCCAGAGTTTAGTTTTCAAGGGACTTCGACTAGTTCGCATATTACCGAGGTAGAGTCGCCACTAGCGTAGATGTCGAGACGTTCGCTAGTGTAATAAGTACGACGGAACGGGTTGTGACGAGGTTGGAGGAGGTACTAATGGTATGTGAGTTTCTTGACATCTTTCAATTAGAGCTACTAGGTTTGCTACCGCCTAGGGAGATTGACTTCATAATTGATTGGGTCACAAGGACCAAACCTATACCTATTCCGCAGTATCGAATGACTCCGAAAGAGTTAGAGGAGTTGAGCGAATAACTTAATGAGTTGTTGGATTAGGATTCATCCACCCGAACATGTCTCCTTGGGGCGCGTCAGTCTTGTTTGTTAAGAAGAAAGATGGTAGCCAGAGATTATGCATTGATTACAGATAGCTCAACAGGGTGACAGTGAAGAACAAGTATTCACTTCCTCACATTGATGACTTTTTTGACCAGGTGACAAGTGCACAATGGTTCTTAAAGATTGATTTGAGATCTGGGTACAATCAGCTGAGGATTAAAACATAGGACAAGGAGAAAACTAATTTTTGCACTCTATACGAGCATTATCAGTTTACAGTTATGCCATTTGAGTAGACTAACACCCCAACGATGTTCATGGATCTCATGCATCGAGTGTTGAGATAGTATTTAGATAGGTTCATCATTGTATTCATCGACGACATCCTTATCTACTCTAAGACTCGTGAGGATCACGGGGAGCACCTCAAGATGATTTTGCAGACTTTGAGGGCTCACAGACTGTATGCAAAGTTAAGTAAGTGTGAGTTTTGGCTTACAGAGGTCAGATTTCTTCGACACATCGTCGAAGCCAGCAGAGTGTTAGTGGACCCTGCTAAGGTTAAAGCTGTGATAGATTGGCCTACATCGCGGACAATGACATAGATCCACATTTCTTGGGGTTAGTAGGCTATTACTGACATTTTGTTCAATATTTCTCAAAGATTGCGGCACTAATGACGCAATTGACAAAGAAAAATATGAATTTTCAGTGGAATGATAGTTGTGAACATGCCTTCAGGACTTTAAAGGAAAGATTGATTACCGCACCAGTTTTGGTATTACCTGAGTCAAAAAAGGGTTTTGAGGTGAACACCGATGCTTCTAAGGTTTGTTTAGGCTGTGTATTGATGCATGATGGTAGAGTGACTGCCTACGCGTCCTGACAGTTGAAGATTCACGAGAAGAACTACCCTACGCATGACTTGGAGCTAGCGGTAGTAGTATTTACATTGAAGATTTGGCGTCATTATCTCTATGGAGATACGTTTATGTTGTTTACTAACCACAAGAGTTCGAAGTACCTATTCATTCAGAAGGAGTTGAACATGTGATAGTGGCGTTGGCTTGAGTTCCTCAAGTACTATGATTTCTCATTGGAGTATCACCCAGGGAAGGCCAATGTTGTTGTAGACACATTGGCTTACCGCTCACGTTTTACGGTTCATCCGGGTCGGACCAAGATGCTCACTGATGTGCGTTGTCTTTTCTGGTGGCCAGGGATGAAGACCGATGTTTCTGATTACGTTAAAGCATGTGAGGTATGCCAGCGAGTTAAGGGTGAGCATCAGAGGCTCGGTGGGTTATTACAAGTACTTCCCATTCCTCGGTAGAAGTAGGAACACATTGCCATGAATTTTGTCAGTGGGTTACCTCGATGTCGACGTGGATGGTATCTGGGTGATTGTGGATAGGTTGACGAAGTCCGCGCACTTTTTACCGATCTCTACTACATATTAAGTTAATAGGTTGGAGAGTTTGTACGAACGAGAAATTGTATGACTACAAGGCGTTCCGTTATCGATTGTGTCTAACAAAGGGCCATAACTTGTATCTCAGATTTGGCAGAGCATGCAAGCATAGTTTGGTACGCAGTTGGATCTCAATACAACCTATCATTCGCAGACTGACGGACATTCAGAGAGGCTAATTCAGATTCTCGAGGATATGTTAAGGATATGTGTGTTAGAGTACGGTAAATCATGGGAAGAGTATAGGTATGGCATCGTTTGAGGCACTCTACGATAAGCCGTGCAGATCTCTATCTTCTTAGGTTGGGCCCGAAGATGTGGCAGTGATTGGGCCTAAGATTGTAATGGATAACACAGAGAAGATACGACTGATCAGATTAAGACTAAAAAGTGCGCATGAGAGGCAGAAAAATATTATGCATATGATGTCGGAAAGTATGTGTATCTGAAAGTTTCTCCGATGAAGAGGTTTGGGATTAAGGAAAACTTGTGCCGAGGTTCATTGGTCCATTCATAGTGAAGAAGCGAATAGGCAAGGTTGCATATGAATTGGAGTTGCCACCTCAGTTGCTTTGGATCCACCCTGTATTTCATATTTCTATGCTTCGACTGGATAGGTCGAAAGATGGCAGACGACTGACAGTGGACTTGAGCTAGATAGACTTGAGGGAGGACATTACTTATGACGAACGACCTATTCAGATTCTGGACCGTAAGGTGAAGATTTTGAGAAACAAAGAGATCCCATCAGTTATTGTCAAATGGCAGCATCATGGAAATGAGGAGCTGACGTGGGAGCTCGAGTCATACATGCGCGAGTATTTTTCCTATCTCTTCTGAGTTTTGGTAAGTTCTTCTCTTTTTATTTGTTATGATTTCGATGACAAAAATCTAATTAATCAGTAAGACTGTAATGACCCTAAAAATCTAACTCATACCACGTATCATTTCAGGGTCGTATGTAGGACCCACTTGTTGTGATACGCATGTCCAAATCTCGGGAGTCGACATCGATGTATGATATTTTTTGTTTGATGTATATTATATAAAATATTGAACAATTTAAACTACTTAATTTCGAAAATGTGCGACGAAAGTACACGCGGGGCATATCGGTGTGTCAAGGCGAGCGGAGACGTACCTCGAGTTGCGCATTGACATGAGACCGAGGTAGCGACTTATGATGTAAGTTTTATGTGAGCTAAGTATGGTTTGTAGTTGCTTTAATGTGGCCATGTTTAATGTGAACTTAGTGGGCCTAAGTTGTGAAATGAATAAAATGGCCACATGATGTGCCTCGAGACATACATTGATATCATCTAGAGATAATAAGTGTACCAATTTGTGTCACTTAAGAGTTGGTCGAGAGACAAGTGTGTCACCCTACACCCTTGTGCATGTCTTGAGATACGTGTGCACCAAAAGATCAAAGGCTATGGTGTAAACTTATCCAATACATATAATTCAAATATTTGATTAATTGTTTTCCCATCTCATCGATTTGGCAAGAAGGAGAAAAGGAGCGGCTGGAGTAGAAAAGGAAAGGATCAACACACTTGGCTTGGAGAGATTAGTGGATTGGTGGAGTCATCAAGCTAAGTAAGTCCATCAACATAGATTAGTCATTTATTTAAAGTTGATGTTGTTGATTTATGTCTTGTTGGGATATGATTTTGAGAGATTAAATGTTGGGTTTTTGTCAAATTTACACATTGAATTTTCTTTATGATGTTCAAATATTGTATATGAGGTGTTGATTGAAAGAACGAGGAAAAAAAAAGAAATAACGCCTCTGTTGAAACATCCCTATCTTTCGTTTCACGAAAAGAGGGGGAGTATGGGTCAAGCCTATGGGCCAGACCAGCTCAGGCCCATCTACAAGACTGAATTGGGCCAGTTCAACCGGCCCAGTTTGGGAAAAAAGGGGCCTAAAGGGTCCCAAACTACAAAAAAATAAAAAATAAAAAATAACAGAAAATCATATAAAAATCATGAAAATTCAAGAACATTTTGAAAAAATTGGAAAAAAATAGAAAAAGGTCGAGGAAATTATAGAAAAATTGGTTGAAGTTGTTGGAAGTTTTTACACCGAAAAAACAAATTTCCTCAAAAAGTGTGTTACTACTATGATTTTCCTAATTTGAACAATTTTGGGATTTAAAAACCTAAAAAATTCTTAAATAGGCTCTAACACAATGTAAAATTGCCTATATGATTATCAGGGGCATAGTTTACTAGTGTCGGGTATTGAGTACGGATTTGGAGGCATATCAGAGCTGATTTGAGTGCGTATTAGCTTGGATACAAGTAAGTAAACCAATGAGGAATTTTACAGTTATTTCTGAGCTTTAATTTGTTGTTATTGCTCTGTTCATCATTTCTTTGAGATTTCCATTGGTTGAGTGGTTCGTTGGCAAGTGAGTCATGGTTACTATGTATCTGTGATATGAGCTCTTATCTAGATGTCGTTGATATCTCCCAATTGAGTGTACATTGAGTGCACTTATCCAGGTTTGTGGATATTTCATAGTTGCAAAGGTCAGGGCTGGTAGGCCGTGTCTCGTCCTGAACCCGAGTTTGTTGGGCTTTTGCCACCACGACCTTTTGTCGGGACTCCTTGTTGTTCGATTTTTGTATTTCGGACCCTCACTTATCGATTGATTTATTTATAGTCTTTTATATTCATGTGTTCCTTGTTCCTTTCCTTATATCTGCATGAATTAGACCGATTTATTTATTTCGAAATTCTGTATATATGTCATGTTTGGTGTTACTTACCTGGGCTCGTCATTCTTATGTTTGACGGAGTGCAGATCCACAGTCCAGCAAGGGTAAGGCTCCACAGCTATGAGATATCATTTGAGGATACCGTAGCAATTATTTCCACTTGTCTGACATAGGTGATTCCTTTTGTATTATTGAATATACTAGTTTTGAAACAATGGGATTTGTGTTTTTGAGAGATTTTGGGCATGTATGTCTTGTGTTTGCTATCTTCTAACTGTTTATTGATGATTATATACATATCCAGGTTTTCACACTCTGAGTTGTCCTAACTTGTGTGTCTGTGAAGTTTTTCATTTAGTTTGAGGTTTAATTGCTTCCGTTATAACTATGATAATTCACTAATTGATTAACTCGACTTTAATTGCTTAATAAATGGTAAATGGTAAATGAAGAATGACTAGGCTTGTGTGACTCAGCGAGACGGGCTCGGGTGTCCACGTAAGTCTAGGCCGAGCGGGGCCCAGTTTAGGATTATGGAATTGGGGCCGTCACAATGCACTCCATAAATCTTATTCTTCCTATAATCTTGCGTGAAATGCTCCCAAACCTATTGCCTAATGAAGTTATATATTGACTATCTTATTATATTTAGACCGGAGATCAATTCCTTGTTCATAAATGAACTCCTTATTTTCTATGGCCTCATACCTCTTTTTGGCCTTTTTACTAACGTAAAACTTCAACTTGAAAGGCCTAGGGGCATCCTCATTTGGAACTCTTAGTGATGATGTATTATTGTCATTCGCCCTAATTTCACTAACTTGACTTGTTTGCCTCATTATTCTTGTTATTACCTCAAAAACTCGCACAACCAAAACAATTCAACAACATCTCTTCAAATCACTTTAATGCTAGACTACTTTTCTGGTGTAGATTACTTCTCTAAGCCCCTATCAATCAAAATCCTCTCACTTTCCTCACTATCTACAACCCTATTGCTCTCTTGGCTCACTTCTCAAAATTAATGCATAAGCTCTCCTCTTTTGTGCAAATCAAAAATGTAACTTTTCTTTTCACTTTTGATCACTGGGAATACTCTTTTCTTACTTAAAATTGCAAAATGTAAGGTTCTTAAGGGATGTATGCTTGGTTGGTTTTTTTTTTTGGAATAAGGTTCGAGTGTGTAAGTTGGGTTGAAAGAGTTTTAAAAACCCATCCTCGACGTTGACATCATCCCTTATAGGGCATGACGCCCCCACAGTGTAGGCACGACGTCGAGCTCACCGTGAGCATTTTATGCTTACAGGTTGATGTTGTCCTGGCGCCGCCGGTATTGGCTCACAGTGTCGTATGCTTTTAGTCACTACATCAACTAGTTTGTCTCCATAATTTTTTAATTTTTCATTAACACGCTATTGGCACTATCCCGACACTGTATATTACTACATAAGACGTTGAGACAACTTGAAATACCTTATATATAAAAATCTCATAAAAAACTTACCCGTGATTTATCCATTTACCTGACCTTTAACATTCTAACTATCAAACCCCACCTAATTAGCCTAGATTACCTTAATCCTCTGATAATCTAGAACCTTAACCTCTCTATCAATAATTAATTAAGATTAAGATCTTGTACTCACTAATTATAAAACTTTATTAACCATAAAGAATTTTAAAGTGAATCTTAAACCTCAAAGTTCCGTAAAAATTAATAGTACAATCCTCAAAGTTCATTTAGATTAACTACATTATCTTCGAAATTTTGTAAAAGTTTTTCAACAGCACCTCCTCTATTTTTAAGATGCATCAAAAATTCTGACCTTCAAAAATCTTCAAACTTATAATCCACTCATAACAATATATATTGCCTTAACTGAATATATAATCATTCTAATTTAATTTAAAAGATAAAAAATCTTAAACTAACATTACCTTAACTCCAAAAATAATCTTTATCTTTCCCAAAATCGTTCCAATCATTTCAAAGGAAATCTTATTCACACACGAACCCAAAAGCCTATTTATACAATATAACTTATTTAAAAATAATACATATAGAAAGATAAAAGGAACTATCAAGTCACATACAATTTGACAACTTTCCCTTTTTTTTGTTGTCATTCGCACCTATCATTACCCAATTATAAAAACTCGATAATGTTAGATAGATAAATCTCATACTATCTAGTACACCTGTAATAATCAAATACATTTTATTCCAAGAATTTAAACAAATAATAACATTGCAAGGAATCATAAATATACAAGTATGCAATCCATCTTGTTTCTGTTAACCGACCATAATCATAAGACATCTTTCCAAAAGTAGCGGGTTAATAGTAATAAAGATTCATGAGTTTGAGAGGAAGTCTCTCGGGAAGCCATGCCCTCGACTCTCCATGGAGTATGATCTTGGCCAACATCACAAAAATAACCCATCATAAACAAGTGTCTACGACGATCAGTGACTCAAGTCGCAGAGCACCATAGTGTTTATCCTACCACACATATAGCCAATGAACACTATGGACCCCCAAAGGCCTCCTTCATCTCGTGTCCGTGAATGCATGACACACAATATACGGCGATAAACCGTGCATGCAATTGTAATCGAGAAACACTCATACAATGTAAATATTACTATGAGATATAGTTAACCCTACAAATGCAATACCAACATTCCCTTACGCTATGAGTTGGTCAAATAGTCTACACAGAGTTCTAATTACGGTCTTACAATCAATTTGTAAGTCATGTAAGATGTCATAACAATTCCAAAATTAATTTTCAATTAATTGCAGTTGAATTGACCAAATCGCGTCTCAAAACCCTGAAAATACTTCCAAAATATATTCTCTGATGCCCTGATTTCATTATCAACTCAAATTTATTGTTTGGTATCGAAAATTATGTTGTCTAGGCCTAAATATAATTTTTCAATTAATTATATATTTATCGGTCACGCCTCGACCCAAAAAATTCGAAATCTCTCCAAATCATATCCTCGGATGCCTGGATCCCAATTTTGACTCAAAATTGTGATTCAAAATTGAAGATTCACTTAGACTAAGCTTTAAAATTATTTTCTAAATCTTGGACATTTTTTGGTATCGTAACATGCATTACGAGAAAAATAATCGGTATAAATCCTCGAGAAAAATCCAAAATCCTTATTTTTCATAAAAATCCTCAATTTTCATCAATTTTTTCAAAAACCTTATTTTTCATAACTTTCCTTAATTTTCAACGACTTATTTTATTATTATTTTTATTTTTAAAACCAATTTTTTTAAAAACACATTTTTAGGTACTTTTATGTGCACCCCACATAAGTGTAAGGGCAAGCCACATGATTAATGCAATCTACATAGTGATTAGGGCACCCCTCAAATTCGGTTATTCCCCAAAATACACCTATTGAGGAGGGCAACCCACAAAAACAAACAATTCATCGTTTTGCATCATCAAAACCCTCGAATCTCTGAATTTCTTGGTGATTGACTAGTTGTTCTTGGTGATTAGAACCTCTTAGATTGGTTGGTGAGTGTTTTGTCATCATCGTGTTGCTGGAACGAAAGAGGAGGCGTTGGGGCTGATTCAGTTTCGGGCTCAAGGGTTTCGTTAAATTGAAGGTGAGCATTTGATTGGAGTTTTTGTTGTTTGTGTTTGTTTTGTTGTACAATTTATTGGTGTTGTTGTTGTTGGTGTTTTGGTTGATGTTTAATGTTTTCGAATTAGGTATAATGGATTTATGGTGGTTCGATTGTCCAGGGCTAAAACTCCAACACAAGGTTCGGTTGTTGATGCCCGAACCTTGTGTTTGAGTCTCAATCATATACCACCGAACCTTATGTTGAGGTTCGGTCACATGCATCTGAATGTTTGGTTGAATTTCGGATGTATGTGACCGAAACTATGGTTGAAGTTAAGTTTTACATGACCAGAACTTATTCTCAAATTTCAATCCTATTTGACCGAACCTTATTGATTTGAATTTATTTAAAGTTTTTAAAATCTAAAAAATTATAACTTGTATTTTTCAATATAGGGATGGGTCGTCCAAAAAGGCTGGTGACACGGGAGGAGGCCGGTGTCATGCCGGCGATAGGCAGCTGTGGTGGATGGTGGAGACTGCAAACAACTTCATATAGAAAGTCCAAGTAATTAGAACGCGTTACATATCCTGTTGATGTTGTGACCTCCTCTGGACAATCCTCGGGATCTTCTTCCGACTCAAGTGAAGAAGAGTGGGTACAAAATCAAACAAAGCAATGTGGTGGAAGGAAATGAGAACAAGGGGTAGGAAATGGAAGAGTCATGATCCTCATCTGAATAGGAATCTGAAGAGGAATCAGAAGAGGGACTGGTGAGGGAGAATTAGAGGGGGGAGCTGTGGGGAGCGAAGATAGTGAGAGAGGTGGGGATAAGGAAGGAGAAGAAACCTCATCAAAAGAGGGTTTAAGTGGTGATAAAGAGGGAACTGAAGAGGAAGAAAATGAGACTTTAGGAGAGGGAGAATCATAGGGGCCTGATAAGGTCCAAGAAGAGGGTTCTGGAGTGTGAGAATCTGAGGGTTCTGAAGATGGTTCACGGGAGGAAGGTTCAAAGGAAACTTTTGGGAGAGAAGAAAAGGGGAATGGAGAGGGAGAAGAGGAGAGAGAGGGCGAGTCATCTGAGGGAGCAGAAGAAGATGAGGAAGAAAGGACACGTGACGAGGCATGTGGGAAGCATGCTTCATCAAGTAGTAGGGTAGTGGAAGAGGCCACAAATGACCTGTCGAGACCTATTCCAGGTGGCCCCACTGATCGTTCCATATTGTTCAGTTTCAACGACCATGTGGCGATTGCTATATGGAAGAATGAGGTAACTCTCAAATAACTTTAAGGATTTGTGCACTTGTGTTTTATTTAGTAATTCTTCAATACACTTTTGTTTATGTATTTGATAATGTCTCTAACTTTGTGTACTTGTGAATTTCAGGAAAGACCCCTTCTTAGGTGCATTAACCATGGGGCTCAATTGATGGCTTGGGATTTGTAGACTTGTCACCCTGACACTACCGACCTTCAAAGGATTATTGAACAGTCTGGTTTAAGCACAGTTACCGAGTGGTCATATGTTCAAGGACACAATACCCTCATATTGGCTTTTGTTGAGCGATGGCAGCCAGAGACCAACACATTTCACTTCCCATTTGGTGAAATATCAATCACACTGGAAGACGTGGGTAGGTTGTTGAAGATTCCAGTTGTTGGAAAGCCAGTTGCAATTGAGCCACTTTCGAAGTTCGAGGCTATCGAGTTGGTGTCGCGATGCCTTGAGGTGTCTAAGAAAGAGGCCGAGAACGCTATCGGTCCGCAGAGGGGCATGAATATCAAGAAAAATTGGTTGAAGTCTAAATGGGGGATTAAGCCAAAAAGGACCAAGAAGGACAAAGACAAGCGTATGTCGACTCCCCGAGTTGAGTGCATGGCATGAGTGTACCTCTGGTATATGCTCGGGTGCACTCTATTTGTTGACAAGACTTCCACATAAGTACCTATCCAACTGCTTCGGTTGCTAGAGAATTTAGATGAGATTAGTATGTACACTCGGGGCGCTGCAACATTAGCATACTTATATCGGCAACTCGATGGTGCAAGTTGTGTGGAAGTTTGCCAAATTGTGGGTTATCTCATGTTGCTTCGAGGTTTGCCTCTTTACTTTTTTGCACACTCAATGACAAGTCCAAATATAAATCCATATAATCCCTTTTATTTTTATTATTGTTTGTAGGAATGGGTGTACGAGCATTGGGATATTCACTTAGCGCACATCAATACGAAGTACATCGATACCCTCCCTCATGTATGTAGGTGGATACAGAAGAAAGAACAAGGGCTTAATAGATCTAATGTGGAGAGGTTGCATAGGTCACTTGACATGGCCCAAACAAGCAAGGTATTGTTATTGTTTAAACCAGTCAATTCAAATTTGGATTGAATTGTGAATCTGTAACTTATTATTAACTTTCTACTTGTTGTTTTGCTTCAGGTCAATTGGGACCCATATGCAGATATTCAGGTGGATGATGACGATGACATTACAAAGATTGCGTTCTACACAAGAACCTTAAAGTTCTTATTGATAGTGGAGCCGTACCACCCGAATAGGTTTTTACGCCAGATGGGCCACGTACAATGCATCCCTTTGGCTCCCTACAAGCCTACTAGAGTGAATAGAGGCAATCTGCTGCAAGTTATCTCGTGAAGTACAACTTCCAAGAAGAGATATGGGAGAGGTGGCAAGGTCATGTCCTGTCCGCCAGAACTAGAGGCGCGAAAGCCTCATATGCTTGGGAAGCTGCTCTGAACTATCTCCCATGGTTCAACAAGATTTCTCACCCACTAGTTGAGAACCCGGTGGGCAACATTGGCAATCCTATTGATGATGATGACGACTTGCTTAATGTAAGTTATTCTTATATGGGATTTTCTAACTATCTCCTTTATTTTCAATTCCATTGTCAACCCTTTTGATATAATTTTTTGTTAATCGTATGCAGCATATCAGCAGCTGTGGGCGTTGTGCAGAAGTGGAAAGCATTGCCGGCTAGTGAGTCTACTATGACCTCGGGAGAGAAGATGACAGACGATGTGGTAAGGCACCTGACAGGAAAAATATCATCAACATCAAGTGCTTTTGAAGAAGGGACTCAATCATGATCACACACAGTTAGATATGCTTCTGGACCATCTAAGCGTAAGCACTCCGACATATACCAACCCCTTATGAAGCGCACAAAGGGGAAGAAATGATTACTTTTGGTCTTTTGTATTTTTCCTTGGTAGGATGTTCTTGGATATTGATCAAACAATGGTTTTGTAAAGGATTGGTGATTATTTTGACTTGGTTGTTTCATACTTTTCTTTAAATGAATGTGTTAATTGGATTTGTTGTATGATTGTTATTTATTGTTCTATTAATGGTTGTTAGTCATTGTTGATTTTTGTTGAATTAATGACAGTGCATGAATGATTTTTTAGGTTTTCTGACAGAGATTTGGCCAAGCAGGCCCGAACATATATTGAAAGGATGGTCATGATTGCCCGAGTGTTACTGTGACGTTCGGTCACAACGACCGAGTGGTTGAACATTATGGTACTTAAATTCGTTCAGTCGCTAACAACCGAAACATTTTGAATATTTCGGTAACATGAGCCAGAACCATTTGCTAACGTTCGGTTAAGGTTAAATGAACATCATGATGAGATAGTCTAACATTTATGTTTGGTTACCTACAACAAAACTATTAAATATCTTGGGTTTAGCCAAACCAAACAATTCATAGGCAGTTCGATTGGTACCAATCGAACAATACATTTGGTGGATGATCTAATACCTTCAATTGGGTGTAACCGAGTTAAATTAATACATTTGGCAATCACTAATTGAACAATTTATAACAAACTCGGCCTTTCCCGAACTAGTAGCTGTAGTTGTTCACATGTTGCCTTGTAAGTATTTAATGTACACAAGTGTCTCCCAAATTGAAGTATAAGTGCTTCTCAAATTGAAGTACAAGTGCTTGTCGAATCGAAGTATACGAGGCAAGAAAATACATTCAAATTTCCTCATGTAAACTTTACATGCATGCCAACTATAAAAAATGGGGCATTAGGTCAATCCATTAATTGTTTTTAAGAATTCTTTTAGTTAATAAAATATAAGATTTCATTCGTTGTTTATTATAATTAATTTGCATGTTTACATTATAATAAGATCCATAGGTATTTATAGAAATGTCCTAAATGTCCCTAGTCGATCATTTTATTGGGAACTATAATGAATTAAGACTAGTGTGAGTCTTGATTGATGATCATATGATGATTATACATATAGGGATAGGAATCAAGATCACGAGTACTTATTAGGGAACAAAGTACTGGACCGACCCGCTATAAGAACATCACATGGATTAAGTCATAGTTGTTTCTCATGATAGGTATATTTTTCAGTCCTCTGACTTGAGATTACCAGAGACTTCAACATTTGGAACATAGTGATTTGACACTATCAAACGTTGTCTTTAACCGGACGATTATAAAGGTTGTGATTGGTTACTGTGTGAGCAATGTGATGAAGTTGTGTAATCGAGATAGAATTTGTCCCTCTTATATAAAAAGAGATATCTAGTGGATCCTCGATATGTTAGACTATTAAAAGGCCTAGTCTAAGTGAATTGATATTGATTAATGTCACTTGGATGTCTTCAGTCTAAATAGAGATCGAGACTAGTACGATTGAACATGTTGGATGACAATTCCATGCCTTATGTTCGATCAAAAGGATATCGTTTGATAAAAGGATGTTATATACACTATTGATTAGGTTGTATCAATTTGATATTCGTACAACTTGGGTAGTCATAATGTCTTGCTAGAGGCCGATTATGACTTTATACTAAAATGTGTTTTGGTACACTGCCAACGTTTTATAAGCCTATTGGGTCGCATATTACGAATAGTTTTGCGAGATTTTAAGATGGTTCAGAAAAATGAGTTTTATATGATAAAATTCATGACAGAAATATCCTTGTGGTGTATTACACTATACTTTTTTAAGTAGGGGTATATGTGTAATTTACTTAACCGTCTATATACAAGGGTTGTATAAATAGACGCTTTAAGTTAGAACATACGTATGAAAAGATCAAGGGCCAAAACTATATTTTCGTTTTAGAAATGAATTATGGTTTTCTGGTACGATCTGGATCATTTTGGAGATAAACAAAAAGGTTTGGTATTCTCTCTAAGCTGGCACTTCGAATCTCGGCCGTCGTTCGTGTCGTGTATGGGCTGGTGAGAGGGCATTCATCGTTGGCAGCGCCTTAGAGATCGATCGACCTTCAGAAAGGTATATTGCGACCGAGGTATGATTAAGTTTTCATGGTTTAAACGTTTTTAATGGAATTAGATTCGGATCATGTTGGGTTTTTTGTCAAAATTGTTTTGTAATTTTCACTGCGTATGACCCCAAAACTCAATAGTGGTATCAAAGCTTTCAAGCTCGATTCCATTAAATTCATTGCCATGTTTCCTTCTGATATATACATGATATATGATTGAAAGCATATTAATAGTTGATGTATATGTGATATACATAAGTTTTCGGTGAGATTTATTATCATGTTTTTTGTATATGATACATATATTCGTGATTTAATTGAAATCAGTTTCGTACATGCTAGTAACCATATTATAGATTAATTTGAATAATTTTAATGAATTGAATTTCATGTTATGTGATCCATGACACCATTATGTATAATCTTTATTTTTCGTGTATTGATGCATGGATGAAATCTCTGTAATTCAGTATGCATATTTATGTTACATTGATTTAAGTTTCTTAAATTGTATAAGTCTTAATATTAATTCGAAACAAATATGATTAGGTTATATTGGGATAGTAGTTCATAATTCAATTACATGTTTCTGATTATTTGGATGAGGACCGAAATTGCAAATAATTATTTTTCAAAATTATGTATATATCTCGTTATATTATCTATTATATTATGAAATTTCTATTTGATGAGAGATAGATAACAAATTAGATTAGGAGATATTAGCAAAATCGGTTTCGTTATCCCTATTGGATACGAGATAAATATCGAGAATTTTGTTATTGGTGATATGCTAGGATTCAAATTTCTTAAGTCCTAATTAGATTAGGATAAGATGATTAGTTAGATGTGGCCTGGGTTAATTAAGATGTTTTAATTGACTTAATTTCGGATAAATTAAAAGGTTAATTTAGGATAATAAAATCATTGAAAAATATGATTTTCTTTAGCAAATTTTAATTTTCGGAATTGAAATTCGTCTCCTAAAAAAAATGGGGGCTCTGCCCCTTGTTCCCCTGCACGCTGATCGGCGTCTAACTAATCCTAGCGCGCGAAAATTCTTTTATTAGTGAACAATATGAAAATTTCCAAACAGTTTAGTGAATGAACAAATCAATAAAATATATGATATTTCATTGTTTAATCACTGAAACTAAATAAAACCCCTCTATTAAAGTTAAGTCTCGTGCCATCCATTTTAAACACTTGTCAAGGCCTCAATCACACTAATATAGTTTTGGCCATAGTTGGGTGTATTGTGTTATCTTGGTGAGACAAGTTGGGTAAGAGTTACCTAAATGTTTAAAATGGTCCGACTTAATAAAGCTATCAAAATAGTTTTGACCTTTAGGTACATGATGAGATAAAAAAACATGCTAAGACATAAGATGTCCCGTATCTCATAAAAGTATATAAAACTACATAAGATGTAATTGGTAATTGTTACCTACCTAAATAATCTAGTTCTGTGTTTCATGCCATAGCTGTCATAGAATTAGGTGAAATATGGATTTTAGTCACTATCTAAACAATATGTTTTAGGAGGGTTGTTAATTTAGCGGGAGTCTATTCCTCTATACTAAAATAAACTTTGCATAATCTTTATTATAGATCAATGGCCTCTTCAAGTAACAATACTCCCCAGTCACCGCGATCCATCCTTGAGAAGTATAAGCTATATAGGACTAACTTTCTTGACTAATTCAGAAACTGGAGAATCATTCTCAAGCACGGACGCAAGTTGTATGTCTTGGATGCTCCTATCCCTGAGGACCCACCGGCCAATGCTACGAAAGTTGTGAAGGATGCGTATAATAAGCATGTCAACGATTCTACTGATGTTGCATGTATTATGCTGGCAACTATGGTTCCTGAACTTCAGAAGGACATGGAACTAATGGAAGCCTACGACATGGTTGTAACGTTGAAGGAAATGCTCCAACAGTAAGCTAGGCAAGAAAGGTTCGAGACAGTCAAGGAACGTACATTCTTGCAAGATGACTGAGGGTGCGTCGGTTAGTCCTTATGTTCTGAATATGAAGGGATATGTTGACCGGCTTGATAGACTCGTATTTTTCATAAGCCAAGAGTTGGCTATGGATTTGATCCTGAATTCATTACTGAAAAGTTACTCACAACTTGTGATGAACTATAATATGAATAATATGGAGAAATCAGTTTCAGAGTTGCATTTGATGCTCAAAACTGCTGAACAAAATATCAAGAAACCCTATAGTAATGTGTTGATGGTCCAAAAGGGAAAGGGAATGAAGAAGAAAGGCAAAGGTAAGGCTAAAGTTGCCAAGGATCTGTTGCTGCGCAAAGCCTGTGGAACAAGTCAAGCCCCAGCGATGTTCCTACTTCAAAACACCCAAAAGAAAAGGAAGGAAATTATCATTTCTGCCATGCACCTGGACATTGGTTCAGAAATTGCAAACTCTATCTTGAAGATCTAAAGAAGAAAAAGGGTAGTGCGACTACCACTACAGGTATTTATGTTATTAAAATTAATTTATCTACTAGTGATTCCTGGGTATTAGATACGGGATGTGCATCTAAAATTTATATAAATGTGCAAGGACTCACCAGAAGTATAAAGTTGAAGAAAGGAGAAGTCATCCTCCGAGTAGGGAATAAAGCAAGAGCTGCTGCCCTGGCTGTTGGATCTTATGACTTAGTCTTACCTAGTGGACTTATTTTAACTTTAAATAATTGTTATTCTGTGTCTTCCTTGAGCAGAAACATTGTTTCTGTTTCATGTTTGGATATGGATGGTTTTGATTTTATTATTGCGAATAATAGATGTTCTATTTCTCGTAAAGACATATTTTATGCAAATGCTGATTTTTGTATTGGTCTTTATATTCTAAGCATGAAAAGGTCTATCGATACTCCGGTCTTTTACATAAATACAAAGAGATTCAAGTCAAATGATTTGAATCAAACATATCTTTGGCATTGTCGTCTCAGGCACATAAATGAGAAACGCATAACGAAGCTCCATAAAGATGGACTTCTAAATTCATTTGATTTAGAAACATATGAAACGTGCGTATCTTGTTTACTAGGCAAGATGACTAAAAGTTCCTTTACTGGACATAATGCAAGGGTAAGTGATTTATTGGGTCTAATAATATTGATGTTATGCGGTCCTATAAA
Organism: Stephania yunnanensis; assembly: GCA_039657365.1. Lineage (NCBI taxonomy): Eukaryota > Viridiplantae > Streptophyta > Magnoliopsida > Ranunculales > Menispermaceae > Stephania > Stephania yunnanensis. The sequence continues at coordinate 8,289,472 of CM077585.1, forward strand.
CGCAATGGCTAAGGAGGTTATCAGTACTTCACTACATTTACTGATGATTTCAGCAGATATAGTTATATATATCTTATGAAACATAAAGCTGAATCATTTGAGATGTTTCGAACGTTTCAAAATAAAGTGCAGAATCAGCTTGGTAAAATTATCAAAACACTTCGATTAGATCAAGGTGGTGAATGTTTGAGCCAATAATTTGATGATCATCTTAGAAATTGTAGGATTGTCTCCCAATTGACTCCACCAGGAACTCCACAAGGGAATGAAGTTTCTGAAAGGAGAAGTCGAACCTTATTAGATATGGTTCGATCTATGATGAGTGATATAGATCTTCAATTATCCTTTTGTGGTTATGCATTACAAACTGTTGCTTTCACTCTAAATCGAGTTCCTTCTAAAGCGGTTGATAAAACACCATATGAGATATGGTACGGGAAGAGACCTAGCTTGTCTTTCTTTAAGATTTGGGGTTGTGAGGATTACATAAAGCTACAAGTTTTAGAAAAACTAGCACATAAATCTGACAAATGTTTATTTGTGGGGTATCCTAAGGAAACAAAAGAGATATTACATTTATAATCCCGCTAAAAACAAAGTGTTTATTGCTCGGTATGGTGCCTTTATGGAAAACAATTTATTTCAAAAGACACTAGCGGGAGAGAAATAAATCTTGAAGAAGTTCAAGAATCACAGATAAACACTGAACCAGTCTTGGAAGTTCAACAACATTGTGAACCAGTTGAACCTCCACAAGTGACATAAGGCCCACATAAATCTGGTAGGGTAAGACATGAGCCAGAGAGATTCGAATTTCTCATTACTGATAGTCGAGATATGTTGCTTATGGATCAAAATGAGCCCACCACTTATTAGGAGGCTATGTCTGGACCAGACTCAGATAAATGGCTAAGTTCCATGAACTCCGAAATGCAATCCATGTATGATAACCAAGTTTGGAACTTGGTTGATTTACCTGAAGGTGGTAAGACCATTGGATGTAAATGGGTTTTTAAGAAGAAAACTGACATGGATGACAAAAAGCATACTTTTAAAGCAAGACTTGTAGCAAAATGTTTTATGCAGACTCAAGGTGTTGATTATGATGAAATTTTTTCACCAGTAGCCATGCTTAAATCTATAGGAATGTTAATTGTCATCGCTGCATATTATGATTATGAGATATGGAAAATGGATGTAAAAACAATATTTATTAATGGAAAGCTGTTTGAGGACGTGTATATGACACAACCTGAAGGTTTTGTACATCCTGAGAATTCTATGAAGGTATGCAAGTTTCTCGGAGTTGGAATCTTCGTTTTGATGAAGCAATCAAATATTTTGGTTTTATTAAGAATGAAGATGAGCCTTGTGTATACAAGAAGTTCAGTGGGAGTGTAGTTATTTTTCTTGTACTGTAGGTTGATGATATATTACTCATTGGAAATGACAACCCAACATTGCAGAATGTCAAGTCTTGGTTAGGCAAATGTTTCTCAATGAAAGACTTAGGAGATGCGGCCTATATCCTAGGGATAAGGATCTATAGGGATAGATCTACGAGGCTAATCGATCTAAGTCAGAGTGCTTACATAGAATAGGTGCTGAATATGTTCAGTTTGCAAGACTCTAAAAGATGATTGTTGCCAATGTCTCATGGCATACATCTCAGCAAGATTCAATGTCCTAAGAAAAATGATGAGCAACACCGTATGAATAAGATTCCTTATGCATCAACTATTGGATCTATCATGTATGCCATGCTATGCACTCGACCTGATGTATCATAAGCTTTGAACACTACAAGCAGATATCAGTCAGATCCTGGTGAGAGTCACTGGATAGCGGTAAAGAACATTCTTAAATACTTAAGAAGGACTAAAGAAGTGTTCTTGGTCTATGGAGGTTTTGAAAATGATCTAGTTGTAAATGGTTACACAGATGCAAGTTTTCAAAGTGATATAGATGATTTTAGATCGCAGTCTAGATATGTGTTTACTTTGAATGGGGCAGTAAGCTGAAAAAGTTCGAAGGAAGAGATTGTGGCGAGATTCTACAATGTGTTTGAGTATATTGCAGCATCCGATGAAACAAAGGATGCGATTTGGATAAAAAAGTTCATTTCGAATTAGGTGTGGTTACAAGTGTTGCTAACCCTGTTTGTTTGTATTGTGACAATAACGGGGCAATAGCACAGGCCAAGGAACCTAGATCACACCATAGATCCAAACATATACTCAGGCGTTTTCATCCTATCAGAGAAATTATTGAGAGGGGAGACGTGAAGATTTGCAGGGTACCTACCGAAGACAACGTTACGGATCCATTGACAAAAGCTTTTCCACAAGGAAAACATGATGGTCATGTTAGATGATTAGGCATTATATGCATGTATGATTGGCCCTAGTCCAAGTGGGAGATGATGGGGCATGTGCCTTAGGTCAATCCATTAACTGTCTTTAAGAATACTTTTAGTTAATAAAATCTACGATTTCATTTGTTGTTTATTATAATTAATTTTCATGTTTGCATTATAATAAGATCCATGGGTATTTATAGAAATATCTTAAATGTCTCTAGTCGATCATTATACTAGGAACTATAATGAATTAATACTAGTGTGAGTCTTGATTGATGATCGTATGATGATTATACGCATATAGATACGAATCAAGATCACGAATACTTGTTAGGAAATAAAGTACTGGACCGACCCGCTATGAGAACATCACATGGATTAAGTCATAGTCGTTTCTCATGATAGGTTTATTTTTTAGTCATCTGACTTGAGATTACCAGAGACTTCAACATTAGGAACACAGTAATTTGACACAATCAAAAGTTGTCTTTAACCAAACGATTATAAAGGTTGTGATTGGTTACTGTGTGAGCAATGTGATGAAGTTGTGTAATCGAGATATAATTTATCCCTCTCATATAAAAAGAGATATCCAGTGGATCCCTCGATGCGTTAGACTATTAAAATGCCTAGTCTAAGTGAGTTGATATTGATTAATGTCACTTGGATATTTTCAGTCTACCTAGAGATCGAGACTAGTGCGATTGAACATGTTGAATGACAATTCCATGTCTTATGTTTGATCAAAAGGATATCGTGTGACAAAAGGATGTTATATACACTATTGATTAGGTTGTGTCGATTTGATATTCATACAACTTGGGTAGTCATAATGTCTTGCTAGAGGCCACTTATGACTTGTACACCAAAATGTGTTTTGGTACACTACTAACGTTGTATGAGCCTATTGGGTCGCACAGTGAGAATGGTTTTGCAAGATTTTAAGATAGTTTAGAAAAAAGAGTTTTATATGATAAAATTCATGACATAAATGTCCTTGTGGTGTATTACACTTATACTTCTTTAAATAAGGGTATATGTGTAATTTATTTAACTGTCTATTTACAAGGGTTGTATAAATAGACGCTTTAAGTTAGAACACACGTATGAAAAGATCAAAAGTCAAAACTTTATTTTCGTTTCAGAAACGAATTAGGGTTTTCCGGTACGCTCTTGATCATTTTGGAGATAAACAAAAAAGTTTGGTATTCTCTCGAAGCTAGCACTTCGAATCTTGGTCGTCGTTCATGTGTGGACTGCTGGTAGAGGGCGTTCGTCGTTGGCAGCGCCTTAGAGATCGATCGACCTTTGGAAAGGTATATTGCGACAAGGTTTGATTAAGTTTTCATGGTTTAAACGTTTTTAGTGGAATTAGATTCGGATCATGTTGGGGGTTTTTGTCAAAATTATTTTGTAATTTCCGCTACGTATGAACCCCAAAACTCAACACAAAATCCATCCAAAATCCATACCAAAGTATTTTATGTACACAAGATGAGGTTCCAAAAGTGGTACTTGAAGTTGTAGGTGCCAAAAAAATGACTTAAGCTTCAAGTAGAATGTACAAAAAATGATTTTCAAAACAACTTCAAAGGGTGCCTAAGTCTACGATAATCGGAGGGTGCTTAAGTCTACGATAATCGGAGTCTCGCTATGAGAATGACAACTTCAGGTGGGTTCTTCATGATCAAGTTCTCACCCCATCCTATCACCTCTGGTTCTATATTTCTTCGCCACCCGGGATATAAAAGAGGAAAAGGGGCATCTGCATTGAATATAACCTAGACATGAAACACGAATAACACCGTATCAAAAAATATAACTATGACAAAGTGAACCTATAATAAGCTATCTCATAAAGTGATTGTCATTAACGTGTGTTATCCCTATTATGATCCTCTCAGCAATTGAAATCAGTGGTTAGCCCCTAAATGGAGGGAATGTCATACTACCACTCGGTGATAAATGTTGAGGCATGTGCCCTAGGTCAATCCATTAACTGTCTTTATGAATACTTTTAGTTAATAAAATAGAAGATTTCATTTGCTGTTTATTATAATTAATTTGCATGTTTACATTATAATAAGATCCATGGGTATTTACGGAAATATCCTAAATGTCCCTAGTCGATCATTATACTGGGAACTATAATGGATTAAGACTAGTGTGAGCTTGATTGATGATCATATGATGATTATACGTATAGGGATACGAATCAAGATCACGAGTACTTGTTAAGGAACAAAGTACTGGACCGACCCGCTATGAGAACATCACATGGATTAATTCATAGTTGTTTCTCATGATAGGTATATTTTTCAGTCTTCTGACTTGAGATTACCAGAGACTTCAACATTAGGAACATAGTGATTTGACACCATCAAACGTTGTCTTTAACCGGACGATTATAAAGGTTGTGATTGGTTACTGTATGAGCAATGTGATGAAGTTGTGTAATCGAGATAGAATTTGTCCATCTTATATAAAAAGAGATATCTAGTGGATCCCTCGATGTGTTAGACTATTAAAAGGCCTAGTCTAAGTGAATTGATATTGATCAATGTCACTTGGATGTTTTCAGTCTACCTAGAGATCGAAACTAGTACGATTGAACATGTTGGATGACAATTCCATGCTTATGTTTGATCAAAAGGATATCGTGTGACAAAAGGATGTTATATACATTATTGATTAGGTTATATCGATATGATATTCATACAACTTGGGTAGTCATAATGTCTTGCTAGAGGCCGCTTATGACTTGTATACCAAAATGTGTTTTGGTACACTGCCAACTTTGTATGAGCCTATTGGGTCGCACACTAAGAATGATTTTGCGAGATTTTAAGATGGTTGAGAAAAATGAATTTTATATGATAAAATTCATGATAGAAACGTCTTTGTGGTGTATTACACTTATACTTCTTTGAGTAGGGGTATATGTGTAATTTACTTATCCGTCTATATACAAGGGTTGTATAAATAGACGCTTTAAGTTAGAATACACGTACGAAAGATTAAAAGGACGAAACTCTATTTTTGTTTTAGAAATGACTTAGGGTTTTTTGGTATGCTCTGGATCGTTTTGGAGAGAAACAAAAGGTTTGGTATTCTCTCGAAGCTAGCACTTCAAATCTCGGTCGTCGTTCATGTGTGGACTACTGGTAGATGGCGTTCGTCGTTGGCAGCGCCTTAGGATCGATCAACCTTCAGAAAGGTATATTGCGACTAAGGTATGATTAAGTTTTTCATGGTTTAAACGTTTTTAATGGAATTAGATTTCGATCCTGTTGGTGTTTTTGTCAAAATTGTTTTGTAATCTCCGCTGCGCATGAACCCCGAAACCCAACAATAAAATCACAGCCATGGCGTGCGTGGTAACATGTAGCAATGACAAGTCCCATGTCATGCATACTCATCCACTTTTTTGGTGGTGCGGCCTCATCCCCGTCGTGTTGTATAATGCGATCGTAATGATCTTTACCAAGGATTGTGCGCCAAACATTTTGGTTCCCGTGCAGCTCCCAATACATGTCATTGCAGACTTGTTCTTTGTTTAGCTTCGAGAGAATACCAAATCTTTTTGTTTCTCTCGCAAAACGATCGAGCATACCAAAAACCCTAAGTCATTTTCTAAAACGAAAATAGAGTTTCGGCCTTTTTATCTTTCGTTAGTGTATTCTAACTTAAAGCGTCTATTTATACAACTCTTGTATATAGACGTTTAAGTAAATTACACATATACCCCTACTTAAAGAAGTATAAGTGTAATACACCACAAGGACGTTTCCGTCATGAATTTTATCATATAAAATTCATTTTTCTGAATCATCTTAAAATCTCGCAAAACCATTCTTAGTGTGCGACCCAATAGGCTCATACAACGGCGTTGGGCGTGTACCAAAACACATTTTGGTATACAAGTCATAAGGCCTCTAGCAAGACATTATGACTACCCAAGTTGTACGAATATCAAATCGATACAACCTAATCAATAGTGTATATAACATCCTTTTGTCACACGATATCCTTTTGATCAAACATAAGGCATAGAATTGTCATCCAACATGTTCAATCGTACTAGTCTCGATCTCTAGGTAGATGAAAACATCCAAGTGACATTGATCAATATCAATTCACTTAGACTAGGCCTTTTTGATCTAACACATCGAGAGATCCACTAGATATCTCTCTTTATATGAGAGGGACAAATTCTATCTCGATTACACAACTTCATCACATTGCTCACACAAGAACCAATCACAACCTTTATAATCGTCCGGTTAAAGACAACGTTTGATTGTGTCAAATCACTGTGTTCCTAATGTTGAAGTCTCTGGTAATCTCAAGTCAGAGGACTGTAATATATACTTATCATGAGAAACAACTATGACTTAATCCATGTGATGCTCTCATAGCGGGTCTAGGGTCAAAGTACTTTGTTCCCTAACAAGTACTCGTGATCTTGATTCGTATCCCTATACGTATAATCATCATATGATCATCAATCAAGACTCACACTAGTCTTAATTCATTATAGTTCCCAGTATAATGATCGACTAGAGACATTTAGGATATATATGTAAATACCCATGGATCTTATTATAATGCAAACATGCAAATTAATTATAATAAACAGCAAATGAAATCCTCTATTTTATTAACCAAAAGTATTTCATAAAGACAGTTAATGGATTGACCTAGGGCACATACCCCAACATCTCCCACTTGCACTAGGGCCAATCATACATGCATATAATGCCTAATGATCTAACATGACCATCATGTTTTGCTTGTGGAAGAGCTTTTGTCAATGGATCCACAACGTTGTCTTCAGGAGGTACTCCGCAAATTTTTACGTCTCCTCTCTCAATAATTTCTCTAATGAGATGAAAACGCCTGAGTATATGTTTGGATCTGTGGTGTGATCTAGGTTCCTTGGCCTGTGCTATCGCCCTGTTATTGTCGCAATACAAACAAACAAGGTTAGCAATACTTGGAACCACACCTAGTTCGAAATGAACTTTTTGATCCAAAGCGCCTCCTTTCTTTGCATCGGACATTTGCAATATACTCGGCTCTGTTGTAGAATCTGCCACGATCTCTGCTTCGAACTTTTCACTACGCACCCCCATTCAAAGTAAACACATATCCAGATCGCGATCTAAAATAATCTATATTAGTTTGAAAACTTGCATCGTGTAACCATTTACAACTAGATCATTTTCAAAACCTCCATAGACCAAGAACACTTCCTTAGTTCTTCTTAAGTACTTAAGAATGTTTTTTCTTGCTATCCAATGACTCTCACATGGATCGCGATATCGCTTGCGGTGCTCAAAGCATATGATACATCGAGTCGAGTGCATAACATGGCATACAAGATAGATCCAATAGCCGATGCATATGGAATCTTATTCATACGGTCTCGCTCATCATTTGTCTTAGGACATTGAGTCTTCTTGAGACTTATCCCATGAGACAATGGGAACAATCCTCTTTTAGAGTCTTGCAAAATGAACCTATTCAACACCTTGTCTATGTAAGCACACTCGACTTAGGCCATTAGCCTTTTAGATCTATCACTATAGATCCTTATCCCTAGGATATAGGTGCATCTCCTAAGTCTTTCATTGAGAAACACTTCCCTAACCAAGACTTGACATTACGCAATGTTGGGATGTCATTTTCAATGAGTAATATATCATCAACATACAGTACCAGAAAAATAACTACACTCCCACTGACCTTCTTGTATACACAAGGCTCATCTTCGTTCTTAATAAAACCAAGATCTTTGATTACTTCATCAAAACAAAGATTCCAACTCCGAGAAGCTTTCTTTAATCCATAAATGGATCTTCGAAGCTTGCATACCTTCCTAGAATTCTCAAGATGTACAAAACCTTGAGTTGTGTCATATACACGTCCTCAAGTAGCTTTCCATTAAGAAATGTTATTTTTACATCCATTTGCCATATCTCATAGTCATAATATGCAAAGAATGGCAATTAAAATTCTTATGGATTTAAGCATGGCTATCGGCGAAAAAGTTTCATCATAATCAACACCTTGAGTCCGCTTCGAAACCTTTTGCTACAAGTCTTGCTTTAAAAGTATGCACATTGCCATCCATGTTTGTTTTTCTTCTTGAAAACCTATATTTACATCCAATGGTCTTACCACCTTCAGGTAAATCAACCAAGTTCCAAACTTGGTTATCATACATGGATTGCATCTCGAAATTCATGGCACTTAGCCATTTATCCGAGTCGGTCTCTCGACATAGCCTCCCGATAAGTGGTGGGCTCATTTTGGTCTATAAGCAACACATCACAACTATCGATAATGAGAAATCCGAATCTCTCTCGGCTCATGTCTTACCCTACTAGATTTACGTGGGCCTTGTGTCACTTGTGGAGGTTCAAGCGGTTCGTAACGTTGTTGAACTTCCGAGAGCGGTTTAGGGTTTATCTGTGATTCTTGAACTTCTTCAAGACTTATTTCTCTCCCACTAGTGTCTTTTGAAATAAAGCTGTTTTTCCATAAAGGCACCATACAGAGCAACAAACACTTTGTTCTCGGTGGGATTATAAAAGTAATATCCCTTTGTTTCCTTAGGATACCCCACAAATAAACACTTGTCGTATTTAGGTGCTAGTTTTTACGAGACTTGTCGCTTTACGTAAGCCTCACAACCCAAATCTTAAGAAAAGACAAGCTTTGGGTCTCTTCCCGTACCACATCTCATATGGTGTTTTATCAACCGCTTTAGAAGGAACTCGATTTAGAGTGAAAGCTGCAGATTTGTAATGCATAACCCCAAAAGGATAATGGAAGATCTGCATGACTCATCATAGATCGAACCATATCTAATAAGGTTCGATTTCTCCTTTCGAAACTCTATTCCATTGTGGAGTTCTTGGTGGAGTCAATTGGGAGACAATCCCACAATTTCTAAGATGATCATCAAATTCTTGGCTTAAATATTCACCACCTCGATCTGATCGAAGTGTTTTGATAGTTTTACCAAGTTGATTCTTCACTTCATTTTGAAACGTTCGAAACATCTCAAATGATTGACTTTATGTTTCATAAGATATACATAACCATATCTGCTTGAAATCATCATTAAATGTAATGAAATCGATAACCTTATCTAGCCATTGTGTTTATAGGACCGCATACATCAGTATGTATTAGACCCAATAAATCACTTGCCCTTTCATTGTATCCAGAAAGGGACTTTCAGGTCATCTTGCCTAGTAAACAAGATACGCACGTTTCATATGTTTCTAAATCAAATGAATCAAGAAGCCCATCTTTATGGAGCTTCGTTATGCGTTTCTCGTTTATGTGCCCGAGACGACAATGCCAAAGATAGGTTTGATTATAGAAATGACAATTTTCTTCCTTTTTCTTTTGGGTGTTTTGAAGCAGGAACAGGCTGGGGCTTGACTTGTTTCATGGGCTTTGCGCATGTGCAGCAACAGCCTTGGCAACTCTAGCCTTGTCTTTGCCTTTCTTCTTCATTCCCTTTCCCTTTTGGACCATCAACACATTACTAGAGGGTTTCTTGATATTTTGTTCAGCAGTTTTCGAGCATCAAATGCAACTCTGAAATTGATTTCTCCATATTATTCATATTATAGTTCATCACAAATTGTGAGTAACTTTCTGGTAATGAATTTAGGATCAAATCCGTAGCCAACTCTTGGCTTATGGGGAATCCGAGTCTATCAAGTTGGTCAACATAGCTCTTCATCTTCGAACATGAGGGCTAGCGACGCACCTCGGTCATCTTGCAACAATGTAGGTTTTTGACTGTCTCGAACCTTTCTTGCCTAGCTTCTTGTTGGAACATTTCCTTGGCGTTATAGACATGTCGTAGGCTTCCATTAGTTCCATGTCCTTCGAAGTTCGGGAACCATAGTTGCCGACATAATACATGCAACATCAATAGAATCGTTGACATGCTTACTATGCGCATCCTTCACAGCTTTCATAACATTGGTGGTGGGTCCTCGGGGATTGGAGCATCCGGGACATACAACTTGCGTTCATGCTTAAGAACAATTCTCAAGTTTCGAACCGATCAAGAAAGTTAGTCCCGAGATAGCTTATCCTTCTCAAGGATGGATCGCAGTGACAGGGGATTATTGTTACTTGAAGAGACCATTGATCTACAATAAAGATTATGCAAAGTTTATTTTAGTATAGAGGAATAGACTCCCACTAAATTAACAACCCTCCTAAAACGTACTGTTTATTTAGGGGACTAAAATTCATATTTCGCCTAATTCTATGACAGCTATGGCATGAAACAAAGAACTAGATTATTTAGGTAGGTAACAGTTACCAATTACATCTTATGTAATTTTAGATCATTTTATGAGATACGAGACATCTTATGTCTTAGCATGTTTTATCTCATCATTTGCCTAAAGCTCAAAACTATTTTGATGGCTTTATTAAGTCGGACCATTTTAAACATTTAGGTAACTCTTACCCAACTTGTCTCACCAAGATAACACAATACACCCAACTATGGCTGAAACTATATTAGTGTGATCGAGGCCTTGACAAGTGTTTAAAATGGATGGCACGAGACTTAAAATTTAATAGAGGGATTTTACTCAGTTTTAGTGATTTTTATGTAAACAATGAAATATCATATATTTTATTGATTTGTTCAATCACTAAACAATTTGGAAATTTTTATCTTGTTCACTAATAAAAGAATTTCCGTGCGCTAGGATTAGTTAGGCAGCGGTCCCAACGTGGCGTCAATAACGAAGTACGAGGGCAGCGCCCGTTTTTTTTTTTATTATTATTTTAGAAGACGAATCTCAATTCCGAAAATTGAAATTCGCTATAGAAAATCATATTTTTCTGATTTTACTATACTAAATTTACCCCTTAATTTATCCAAATTAAGTCAATTAAAATATTTTTAATTAACCCGGGCCCACATCTAACTAATCATCTTATCCTAATCCAATTAGGACTAATCTTATCCTAATCCAATTAGGACTTATCTTATCCTAATCCAATTAGGACTTATCTTATCCTAATCCTATTATATCACCAATAACAAGATTCTTGATATTTATCTCATATTCTAATTTGTTATCTATCTTTATAAAATAGAAACTTCATAACAAAATAGATATAACAAGATAAATAAATAATTTCGAAAATTAATTAATTATAAATAAATAATTTCGAAAATTAATTATTTATTTTGGATTTAAGATATTTGAATCCTAGTATATCACCAATAACAAGATTCTTGATATTTATCTCCTATTCTAATTTGTTATCTATCTTTATAAAATAGAAACTCCATAACAAAATAGATATAACAAAATAAATAAATAATTTCGAAAATTAATTAATTATAAATAAATAATTTTGAAAATTAATTATTTACAATTTCGGTCTTCATCCAAATAATCACAAACATGTAATTGAATCAAGAACTACTATCCAAATCGAACCTAATGGTGTCATGGATCATAGAACACGAAACTCAATTCATTAAAATTATTCGAATTAACCTAACATGGTTACTAGCATGTACGAAACTAATTTCAATTAAATCACGAATATATGTATCATATACACAAAACATGATAATAAATCTCACAGAAAACTTATGTATATCACATATACATCAACTATTAACATGTTTTCAATCATATATCATGTATATATATAAGAAGTAAACATGCAATGAATTTAATGGAATCGAACTCGAAGGCTCTGATACCACTGTTGGGTTTTGGGGTTCATACGAATCGGAAATTACAAAACAATTTTGACAAAAACCCCAACAGGATCCGAATCTAATTCCATTAAAAACGTTTAAACCATGAAAAACTTAATCATACTTGATCGCAATATACCTTTCGAAGGTTGATCGATCTCTAAGCGTGCGCGTCGCTAACGATGAACGCCCTCTACTAGTAGTCCACACACGAACGGTGGCCGAGATTCGAAGTGCTAGCTTCGAGAGAATACCAAATCTTTTTGTTTCTCTCCGAAACGATCCAGAGCATACCAAAAACCCTAAGTCGTTTTCTAAAACGAAAATAGAGTTTCGGCCTTTTTATCTTTCGTTAGTGTATTCTAACTTAAAGCGTCTATTTATACAACTCTTGTATATAGACGTTTAAGTAAATTACACATATACCCCTACTTAAAGAAGTATAAGTGTAATACACCACAAGGACGTTTCCGTCATGAATTTTATCATATAAAATTCATTTTTCTGAATCATCTTAAAATCTCGCAAAACCATTCTTAGTGTGCGACCCAATAGGCTCATACAACGTTGGCAGTGTACCAAAACACATTTTGGTATACAAGTCATAAGCGGCCTCTAGCAAGACATTATGACTACCCAAGTTGTACGAATATCAAATCGATACAACCTAATCAATAGTGTATATAACATCATTTTGTCACACGATATCCTTTTGATCAAACATAAGGCATAGAATTGTCATCCAACATGTTCAATCGTACTAGTCTCGATCTCTAGGTAGACCGAAAACATCCAAGTGACATTGATCAATATCAATTCACTTAGACTAGGCCTTTTAACAGTCTAACACATCGAGAGATCCACTAGATATCTCTCTTTATATGAGAGGGACAAATTCTATCTCGATTACACAACTTCATCACATTGCTCACACAGTAACCAATCACAACCTTTATAATCGTCCGGTTAAAGACAACGTTTGATTGTGTCAAATCACTGTGTTCCTAATGTTGAAGTCTCTGGTAATCTCAAGTCAGAGGACTGTAATATATACTTATCATGAGAAACAACTATGACTTAATCCATGTGATGCTCTCATAGCGGGTCGGTCCAGTACTTTGTTCCCTAACAAGTACTCGTGATCTTGATTCGTATCCCTATACGTATAATCATCATATGATCATCAATCAGGACTCACACTAGTCTTAATTCATTATAGTTCCCAGTATAATGATCGACTAGAGACATTTAGGATATATATGTAAATACCCATGGATCTTATTATAATGCAAACATGCAAATTAATTATAATAAACAGCAAATGAAATCCTCTATTTTATTAACTAAAAGTATTTCATAAAGACGGTTAATGGATTGACCTAGGGCACATACCCCAACAGTTGCTCGGTATCATCTTCTTTATGGTCGAGACCGGCTGCAACAACCTGATATCTACAATTCTCATCTCCCCATACATCATCAACTCTATCTATATGATCAAGCCATTCCATTAGGACTAGCCCCTATAACCAACACTAGACAAACGATCCAAGCATGTTCGTGTTTTATGAACCTTTATTTTGACTTAGTTGGTAACTTCTCTGCTATCTTATCTAGTTCAAGAACATACTCGAAGCGGCTGGGGTTTCTCTTCGTAGATACTTCACATTCATCTTCCTTAGTGGTCTTCCTCTTCTTCCCAACTTGTGACACCTTTCCTTTTCCTGATTTTGATCACTTTCTTTCCCTTATTTTAAGTTTCTCATTCGGGACGACAAGAGACAGTGAGGAGGGACAACTAATCTCTCGAAGTTGTTGGACTATCATCATGCGCTTATCATCGCTGATAACACTTTGAAATCTCTCAATTACCCTTTGAATCTCATCTCTAAAATTGTACTCTGTTCGATTAACGACATGCTCGGGATTCATGCTCAACTTTTGTCAATGTTTATGTATATCGTCGAATGGTATGGGTGAATCCGCCAATTGATAAGTTGTAAGTTCATGGGCGCAAAGAAGACCATGGTTCATGCACACCACACAATCACACCAAACAAAATCGGTCCCAACATTTTCCACGAGATCGAACTCTTATCGAATTTTCTCTAATGCAACTTGTGAAACAAATCCTCGTAAAGAATGAAACAAGGTATCACCGAAGCCGTATTGTACGACATTCAAACTCTTCTCGAAAGACACTTTGATCTTATTGTGTTGGCCCTCAATCATGTTGTTAATGTATGGCCATATAGTCACAAAGTTTCCTTGAGAATTTCCAATATGCTTCTTCAAGGTATTGTGTGCACTCTCGACTCTACTGATCGTGTAATGTCTAAGATGTAATATTCTATCAGTCCATGCTCGCACAAATCATTCTTTGTAATCCCTAACCCATGTGCCCATCAAATAATCTAGCAATCCATTAATACAAGCATATTCGGAAACCAAGTTTGTAAATCTAGAATTGAAGACACCACTGAAGTAGCAACCATCACAACATTCAACCTACTCAAGAAGAGGTTGAAATCTTCGTTTCATGAAAAAAAAAAAATTGTGTTCGCAGCCACATCCTTATTGATGTGCCATGTCCATAGAAGGTGAATCGAAGATGGGAAAACAAACTCGATGGTCTTAATCAACCCCAACTCCCTATCAGTAAGAATAACTTGTGGGTCTGACCATCATCCATAAGGTTCTTTAGTATCTCCAACGCCTAAATATAGTTCTCTTGCGTCTCTCTTGATATAAATGCAAAGCCAATAGAGAACGTGACCTTAGTTGACATAACACCAAATATCTCAAGCAATGGCATACGATAGTGATTGGTCTTGTACGTACAATCCATCATCAAAATCAAAGGGAAACACTGAAATAACTTGATAGAGTCCGGACGAGCCCAAAACAAGTATGTGACCTCGTCGATTTTGTCATGTTTCCTATGCCAATATAGATACCTATGTGTATCCAATAAATGCATCAGTTGTTGCATTTGTGATCTCCCTCCGACTTCGTCAACCTATGCTTTTGCCTCGCATTGTAGATTGTGCGCAATGTTGATGCATTGGATACATCCCTCTTCCTTAAAGTGTCCAAAATCTCCGAGGCTTGATATTGCCTTTCGTCATTTAAATCATAACAACACGCTCTCCTGGATCTAACCATCCGGCGCATATGATTGACCCTCCATGTAACACCCAATGTCGTGGTTATGCCGCCCGCAAACCACTATCACATGCCATAAATGGTCTTCATGTTCCTTAATGTTAATAGCAAACGGGCTATCACACTTTTTAGTCCCGATTTTACTCCTCGATTGCCACTTATCACCCTTATCTTCAATCTTGTGTTTTAAGTTAACTATGCTCAGTACCTTACCTACTTTCATTTTCCCAACTCTTTGGACCGCACCTCTATAAGATCTAGCCCTCTCACATACCATTTTCACCCTTCCCCGACGACGACCATCCCCCTGCATCGGAATTCTTCGTGCTATAACAAATAATCTATTGGATCCTTATTTTTGCACCCAAATAACTGCCTCATGCCTACTTGCAAATGGTGTTTCGAGGATGAATTCATTAGTGTAGTAGTGATAGACACTAGAATCAACTCTTTCCTACAAATAATGATATACCAAAGTCTCAGGTGTGAAATTCAATAAGACAAAATAATACTCGCAAAAAATTGTGGTTCGGTTATATCGAGAGTACATATGACCGGTTACTATCAACTCAACATTGGAAATATGTTTAGGCTTCCACAATCAAACAAATAAACATTGTTCGATTACCCACCTAAAAATATTTGAAGTATGTTAGGTTTCACCTAACCGAACATACAATTGAGGTTCGACCCTGGATGGCCGAACTAGACGTCAGAACCTTAAATTTGGAAAAAAATTGAATAAGTTCGACCACCTACCTCTCCATGTTGCACATCATCATCTGCTACATGCTCGGCCTCTAGTTTCAATCAAAATCAACCAAACTACGATGCTGAATCACGAAGCCCTATACAATCAAACAAAGTACTTCAACACCATTCATTCAAAACCACTTCAAATCCTATTTTCGCGAATCTAACATGGATGATACGATACTTACACAAATTGGGATAGTTCCTTCACTCACAAGAAAGAATGTGGGGTCCCCGGTAGTCGAAAATAGTTGATCAAGTTGTGGGGTGCACAATGTACGTGATAGAGGAGAGATGACAATTGAGAGATTTTGGTTTTGTAAAGGGGTAAGTAGGTAACTTTCATATGTTTCAAATATTATTTATTTTTTTCATTTTTTGTGGCTTGGCCTTACACATTTGTAGGGTGCACATAGGGGCACCCATTTTTTTTATTTGAGGGAAGGAGTCCCTAAACCGGCCCGGTTTGGCTCAAGTAAGCCGAACCCGGTTTAGGGTCATCATTTTCCTCCACCATTGGACGAAATTTTCATTCTCCATTTTTTTTTTTCTTTTGCCTAGGGGTTGAGCTTAAGTTCCCCGTGGTCGATTACCCTCAGCAAATAACCTCCCCCCAGTCATCTTCTTCCTCTTTCCCTTTGGTTCAACTGTGTCTCAGTCTCTCTTTTCTTTTTCGTTTTTTTTTTATTTCATTTTCGATCTCCTCCTTTGTCCTCAATTCAATCAACAATTCACCTATCTCTCCCTTCGAATCCAAAACCAGTCCCCCAATTCATTCCATACATCACAGCTAACCAAAATCGAAGATTCATAATAAAAACTAAATTTCCATTAAACTCACCTCACTTTGAACTGCCATTATAGTCCCTTCAATTCGATCTCTCAATTCCAGTAAAGAGATAGAAATTGAAATAGAGAGAAACAAAGAGGTGAGATAGAGATTACACCAAAGAAACGTGAGCAAGAGATGAAGAACTGTGAAGAAAGAGAGAAGTAGATGATGAAGAGGAAGAACCGTGAAGAGAGAACGATGAAGACCCCTTTGTTTGATTTTGGTTTTAACGAGGAGGGACCAAATTGCCCTTCAGTTTATGTCCCTTTACATATAAACCAAAACCTTTATTGGCAATTTGGCATTATTTATTTATTATTTTGTATTTAACTCTTCGATTTTCATCCAAATTAAACCCCAAAAAATACCCCATTTTGACGAGAAAATTGGAGAAATTACCAAAGTACTCTAAAACTATCGAAAAACTTGGCTCGCGCGCAAATCGATTTGTGTGACCCACGTCGGCTCGTTAAATCCATTAAAAGTCAAAAACTCAAATTTTTAAACTTAAATTCAATTATTTGTCGCGAAATTCGAAACGATAGTTCATGTCAATATTTTAACTACCCCGACACCCTGCAAATATCGAATTTACTCGATCAATTTTAATTTTGCAAAATAATATAATATATAGAACACAAGACTAGGCACACATCACCCAAAAATAAAATTAACTATAAATCCCAATTTCATCAATCCTTAACTCAAGACTCGCGGCCAAAAATATAATTAGGCTCCGCTAATCCCTGATTAGCCGTAATTGCCAATTTAAAATTTTTTGAGATTTGACATTAACTTTTTGCTTGTTTACGTTATTTGATGAGTATGTTGAGACTCCTATATTTCGATGAAAACTCACCAGACAAATAATATTTTCCTACACATTTAGCACAAAAGTTTTATAATTAGGAAAATAATAAAACGTTTGGATTGTTCTATAGAAACAAAATAAATAATTGAAATTTAAAAACTGAAATTAAAACTCTTGGGCTGCCTTTTAGTAGCGCTTCATTTAATGTCCTTAGTCCAACGCTTTTTCATTCATTTAGTCTGCGTATAAATCGAGATACTTCATTTGTAGATCAGAGATAATGATATCTCTCATATTTGGATGTACTTCTTACCCTTCAATAAAGACAATCTTCTTATCTTGACGGTATTCAAGAATGGCCTAAGTATCATAGAAACATTATCTTCTATATCATGATCCATAATCTCAAATCAGTGATAAATATGAATCTACCCACTTTCACATGCACATTTAAGACTCTTCCTATGGTTGGTATCGAGTTACAATCAACTACTTGCAAATCTTTTATATCGGGACAATTAATCTTTAAATTTGCTTATAACATGTCCTTTATAGGCATTACATTGACTAAAGCTCTCATATCACACAAGATATTTCTAAATCGGTGCCCATCAATGCTTAATAGTATGCATATATCTTAAGGATCTCTCATTTTAATTAGTTGAAGTATCAGAGTGAACTTGACTTTTGGTTCAGGCTTCTTTGGAACAACCTTGAAGTTATTTCGTGCTTCTTCAGAAGACCCTTCATCTTGTTGCTTTATAACGCTCCATTATTTCTTCCCCTTCATTTGATTCTTCAAGGTATTAGTCATTTGTTGCTTGAACCCTTCGAGTTCATCTTGTCTCACTTATATCTCATTTTCATGTGTAATTTCAAATTTTCTCAACATTCTCATAGCTAAATGTTCAATTTTTCTGGCTTGTACATTGTTTGCTCTTATATTGACTCATTCGTTGCAGTGGTGCTCATCATGTGAATGACATTAACATTCTCCTCGGGATTTGTGATAGTGTTACTTGAAAATTACCCTTCCTTCCTCGAATTCAAAGTTATGGCTAGTTGACTAATCTGTCTCTCCAGGTTTTAATGGATTGTGTTTTTTTCATCATCCATTCACTTAATAGTTTGCTTCGCATTTTCATATCTTTTTCATTCCTCTCATGACGTTCTCTATCGTTCATGTCAATAGCTTGCAAGAATCTTTCAATTGACTTCAATGAAGTCATTTCTTCACTTTTTCCTAGATTCCCTTGTTGGACTTGTTCAAAACCTAGAGGTAATTTCAGTGCATTATCAGGATTTTCATATGAGAAGTTCGGGTTGTTGTATCCTTGATAAAATCATAGAGGAGCCATTCCTCTCGACCTAAAGTTGCTTCCATAGTTCTGATTATTCATGAAGTTGGCATCTTCAAAACTCCATTCCTTATTGCATGTCCAATGGATTAATCATCATTGCTAGGTGATTAACGAGTTGCTAAATTTTTTACACTTATAGACTTGATCGCCCATTTATAGCTCCACAATTTGACTACTCAGGTTAAAAGTTGTGTCATGATCGCTGCTTGTGAATCAATCTCATATACTTATGTTGGTTTTCTTATTGTGGAAGAGTTCATGCACATAATTCTGGGACATAAGATCTAAAAGATCTAATACTCTGTCTTTATTCTTTATTAGTAGAGAACTACCTAGTGCGCTATCTACGGGGCTGACAATTCATGTCAGCGAGTCGTAAACGTGTCATGTCGTAAACGTGTCGTGTCGTAAACGTGTCGTGTCATAATTATCCTAAACCCGCACACGACACGTTTATTAAACGAGTCACTATTTGTAAACACGACACACGACACGTTTAATAAACATGTAACCTGTTTATGACACGTTTAACACGTTTATTAAACAGATCATGTTTAACATGTTTAATTTGACTCGTTTGTGTACCTGTTTAACACGTTTATTAAACAGATCATGTTTAACCTGTTTAACTTGACTCGTTTGTGTACCTGTTTATCAACCCGTTAAACATACTACTAGATTAATGATATCTCACTACAAAAATCAATACAAACAACATATTATATAAAATTATAAACCCATCTACCAAGTTATATCAATGTTGTCACATAGAAATGGACAAAATCTAAGTTTAACAAGGAAAAATTAAAAATACAAGTTCTCAAATAGTCAAGTTCAAGTTTAATAACCTAACTACAAGGTTATATGAAGTTAACATAGAAGTAAGAGATAAATTCAAGGTTAATGAACAAAAAAGGCTTCGAGTTCTCTAGTTTCCAACAGAGTTTGAGCAAGTGGTTGACCGCGGATCATCACTCACACTCAAGTTAAGTACATCTTTCGTAATACTCTCCAAATCCCAGCTTGACATCTTGCCCTACAACAAATAAAAAATGGAGTTTATTAATAATTATAAAGCTTGAGATATTAAAGATAAATAACAGTAAAAATGTCAAAAATAATATAACCTTCTAATCCTGCACATATCCAATCTCGCAAGCAAATAATTGCTTTAGCATTCTCCGGCTTAAGAGAAGATCGATATTGGTCAAGTACACGTCCCCCGACACTGAAAGAAGCTTATGAAGCTACAGTAGATACATCGGGATGCTCAATATATCTCGAGCCATTGAAGCTAGATTAGGATAACGAAATCGATTTGACTTCCAAAAGTCAAGGATATCCAACTTCACATGTCTTGGCATCTTTGGTTCATCTAAGTAAAGCTCAAATTGACACTTTAGTGAATTGCATCTAAATTCGTTGGATGACATTTCATCAAATTCTTAAATCACATAACAAATAACATTTTAAAAAGAAATACAACAATATAGCTCTAATCTACATTGATAAAACATACTATATAAAATAAATAAAATAAGATTCTTACCTTGAATGCTTCCATAGTATCAAAGGTGTCATCATTCCTAACATTATTAAGGTCATTACCTAATGCATTGGAACTTGAAGGTTGAAGAGAATGGCTTGACTTGTAAGCATCAAATAAACTTTGCAACTTGGTGTTGAATCGATGAAATTCAAGAGAACATTCCCCATAAATCTTTATGTAGACAAAGTTGATAAAAGTCATCTTATAACGCAGATCCAACACACATGCAATAGCCAAAGTTGCACAAAATTCAGACCAATACTTCTCAAATTTCAACCACATCTTACTTGCCATAACTTTCAAGTGCTCATTATCCCCTTCTATTTATTTTTTCAATTCTATGTAACACAAATATACGGCAGGAAAATACAAATTTCGCTGTAGGATAATGGGTGCCAGAAAACATTAATGTGGAATCATAGAACACTTTGAGAAAAGAACAAAATTGTTGTATTTTTTCACACTCCACTTTTAAGGAGAATATTTATAGTTTGAATCAATTAAATCCAAGTGTTGGAATGCCCGACGATGATGAATAGCACTTTGCAGCATAAGATAAGTTGAGTTCCACCTAGTTGACACATCTTGACTTAATCCTTTATTCCCACTCGATACCAAGCTAACACATTCAAGAAACTTTTGTTTTCGTGCTTGAGATCCCTTCACATATTTGACACTTTCTCGAATTTTGACAATTGATGGATCAACTCCTTTCATTCCTTCTTGAACAATCAAGTTAAGAATGTGGGCACAACATCTCATATGAAAATGATCGCCTTTGCATACAAGTAAGCCTTTAAGATTCAATTCATCTCTTAAAGTGTCAACTGAAAGATCATTAGTATAAGCATTGTCTAATGTGATACTAAAAACTCTCCCTTCAAGCCCCCATTCACACAACAAATTATGAATTTTCGTAGACAATGCAAGTCCCGAATGAGGAGGAGGCATGAACGTATAACTTAAGACTCTCTTTTGCAAATTCCAATTATTATCAATAAAATGACATGTCAAACACATATATCCATCAGTGGTCAAAGAAGTCCATAAATCTGAAGTAAAAGATATCCTCCCAAGAGCGTCATCCAACAAAGACTTAACAATTTCCTTCTCCTTTTTATACTATTAATTATATCAGCATTCGCAGTATTTCTTGTCACAAGTTGAACATCTTTATTCAAATAGATAAACAACATTTTTATGCCCTCATAATCAACAAAATTAAAAGGCAAATCATGCATCACTATCACTTCTGTTAACAACTCACGAAACCTTTCAGGATCAAATTTAGATGAACCAAAAGAAATAGAACCACTATCTTGTGAAAGGAACAACTGACTAATATCATGATGCTTTCTTTTAAGATAAGATGCAGTGTGTCGTTGCAAGTTACCTGTGCCGAATCTACTATCATGGATGTACTCCGATTTACAGTAGTTGCACTTTGCTCTTTTCCTCCCATCTATGCCTTTTGGAAGTTCTTCAAAATGACGCCATACAGTAGAAGTTTTCTTTCTCTTTCGTTGGAGATTTGTATCTTTATCACAAGTATCATCATCATCATTAGTGTGTTCAAGTTCAATATCATTAATAGTGGTGGTTTCAAACTCATCATCATTGATCTCATCAAGAATGTTGTTCAACTGCAACACATTAAAAATTAAAATCAACAACACAAACATAATATTTATAAAAATCATGAAACCATATATCACTAATTAAAAAATAGTTGGTACAACTTGGTAAGAACAAAAAACAAACAAGGTTATATATATATCAAAGCTCATCACCTTATCAAATAAAATGAAAAAAACATCCAGTCAAATAAAAGGGAAAAAAACATTCCAAAGTTTGATGTGTGGATTGCAAAACGGGAGTGGGATTTCCAATCCAAAAAGTTCGACCCACGTCGTATCATCTCTTCTATAAAATTCTCTCTCTCCTCTGATCCAATTAATTGCTCTCCTCTACTTTCCCTTCTCAACCATGGCGTCATTGTGAGTAACTGTCGAAAATTTTACCAAGTTGTTCTATCTATAGTACTAGACCCATTTCCCCAACAAATTGTTTCACATGGATAACCCACGCCGGCACGCCCCCATTTCATTCCCACCCTTCAAAGCCAAAACAAGAACAACAATCTCTGCAGTTTGGCTCACCGAGGAATTAGAAGAAGCCTCCGCCATGCCCGCCGCCTGCGCCAAAGCTGCGCAAGGCGGCCCCTCCAAAACTCAGCCCCACCCCTCTTTCCCCCCTGAAATAAAAGACCTTCGCCCCACTTCCTATTCGCACCGGAACTCCTAAAAAAGCTACTGGTTGGGATGCCACGCTGCGAGAAAGATAGCGATACGAATTCGAAGCTGAAGCGACTTCGGTCACTCCTGCACCCTCAAGACTACAACCCGGTTTACTAGTGACCGGAGGAACGTGAAATTCCGCCGATCTAGGTAAGCGAGGACCATGGTGTACCTGTGTGGGTCGAACCATCGTATATCTCTCTCTAAACCATTGGGGGGCGATATGCAACGCATCCGGATCCAGATTCCGATCCATATGCAGGGAGTCAGGGACAGAGGAAGTATCCGAAGCAACCCGGGAGGGAGGGGCCCTTGAGGAGCCCCCGCAGGCGCCAGAACCAGCGAAGAGGCAAACCCACAAACCACAAAGTCGGTGGCGCTGTTGGAGGGGTCGGTGGTGATGGGGGCGATAGTGGGTGGTCGGAGATGGGTGGAGGCGGAGATGGTCGAATCTATCGACTGTCGAGACAAAGAGAGAGAGAGAGAGAGAGAGAGAGAGAGAGAGAGAGATGGGTGAGAGAGATTTTGTTACCTGAGGTTGAAGCCGAGGCAATCTCCTTCTTGCTTGTTGACTCTTCCGCGTCGTCATCGTCGTCGTCGTCACCAAGGTGGAAGAAGAGCCGGCGAAGTGGTGGAACCGTGGAAGTGGTGAAGAGTCACAGAGACAGAACATTTTTTTTATTTTGAACTTTTGATATTTTTAGGTTTGATAAGAGTTGACTGTTGAAACTTGAAGGGAAATAAAAAATTTATATTTATATGAGTGATTAGTGAATAGCGATTACTGATTAATTATATAATTTATATGTAAATAATTATGCGAGTCATAAACGAGTCACACGGGTTAACACGTTAACGACTCGTTTATGAACCGTGTATAAACATGTTAACCTGTTTATGACCCACATACACTTTTGTCAAACCCACGACATGTTTATCACGTGTCGTGTCGTGTCGTGTCGTGTCGTGTTAAACGTTTCATGACCCAAATTGCCAACCCTAGCTATCTACTAATGTCCTTATGTTGTAATTCATTACATAATAAAAGATTTGCAGTTGTTCCCACTTCACTTATCCATGTCCTGAACATATTCTCATCATTTCTTTGAATCATTCCCAAGCCTCACAACGAGACTCGGTATCCTCTTGCTTGAATTAGTTGATTTCCAATTTCTTTTCATTGACTTTCGCTAGGGGAAATAACTTATCTAGGAATCTTTCATTGATATCCGCTTATGATGTCATGCTCCCTGCATTCAGTCTTTGAAACCAAGATTTAGCTTTTCCACCCAACGAGAATGGGAAAAGTCTCATCCTGATTACTTCCTTTATAACTCCAATAATGTGAATAGTGTCATAATTCTCCAGAAAATTCTCCACATGTGCAATTGGATCTTCATTTGCTAGCCCATTGAATATGCTATTATGCACCATGTTGATGAGAGACAGTCTCAACTCAAATTTGGTAGTGTTGGTTGGAAGCCTTATCACTCCATTATATGTTTCTTGAACTTCTAGTTTGAAGTAGTCTCGAAGACATCTTTGTCCTTGTAATTTGTCTTCCTCTACTAGATAACCTTCGGGTTGATTGTTCCCTCGGCCCTGATTTTGGTTTTGGTTCTCTGCTTGATCATCCACCATCTTACTTCATTTCTTATTCTATCCCTTATTGGTTCTGTCGATCTCTGGATCGTAAGGCACTGAGTCCTTATCACCTTGACTACGCATGCACTACATGTTCCCTGAGAAAGAAAACACAAAAGATCATTTGTAGATTGTCAAATTTAAAACTAAAACTTTTTTTTTGTAAACTTAAAATTAAATTGCCAAAAATAAAACCTTAACAAATGTGTAAACTAAACTAGAGTATAGTTACCTACCCCCAGAAATAGCGCCAAAACTTAATCGTAATCGCAAGTATAACAGTTCAATCGTAGTAATAATATGATTAACAAAGGTTGACTACGGATATCATTTCTCTGGGAAAGGTGTATTTGGACACACGTCACTTAGAACTCACTAAATTGTTAAGAAGGAATCTTTTGTTTTGATTTAACTAAACTACTATATTCTAATAAAACAATATAAATTAACTTGTATTCTAATATTCAGAAAACTCTTAGTTCACAACTTCACTTAGGTAATGAATTACTATGCTTTCATCTCACTTCCTTCATCCTCATTAAGTGTGTGCAATGGTAAATTAGAATAGACAAATTTCCTTAATATTCATTTCAACACACTATCCTGGTGAAAAACATCTAACATGCAAACTAGAACTCTACTTATTAGTGTGAATAACGTAAGTCTCGCATTGCATTAAACTTCAAATCTTTAGACTCATAAATACTTAAGTTTACTATATGTACCTTCCTGATCAACAGCTATCTGTCAATGCCATATATCTTACAGTTATATTGTTCACATTCGACTAAAAAGTTCTAATGATCATGGTAACTCCTAAAACCTCTGATCAACAAATACGAGATCAAGATGTTCATAGCATTACACATAGAATTAACACAAATTCTAACCATTGCACTTTTTAACATTATAATACATTCATACTTCCTTTAGCATAACATTTATACCATAGGATCCATTGATACCTAAAATAAATAAGCTACTCAATTATCATTGAAACCAACATAATATAATTCATAAAAATCATTGAAATAAGAGATTAAACAAATTATTACCTTTAATTGAATCAATGAAACAAATATTGAATTGCAAAATAGGAGTCTTCAATGTCTTCTCCTTCAAAACACTTCTCAATACTCAAAACTATGCTAATTTATGCTGGTGGTCATAAACTATGATATTGGGTGCTAATTAGTGAGTTTACCACGTCTAATACCTATTTATAATCCTAAGACTCTTAAGAATACAATTAGAACCCCTAATTAACAATTCCAAATGAACTAGAATTCCAAAAATTTATATTCTTATTTCCCGGCGCTGTCTATAAGTGATCTACGCTTCCTATTTAAAGTCACAGCGTTGCCACAGCGTCAACCTTATGTGTGCATTTCTCTCCTCACAATAAGCTCGATGCCCCTTATGTACTTGCTTGTCACTCTGTATGTTACCCCACATCGCCGCCATTACATTAAGTGCACTTCATATCTTCTCTTGTCTTCACGCCTTCTATACGCCTTGCCCACACCTTGTACTTATTTCCCTCGACGTTAAGTGTGTATACCACGACTTTAAGTGTGATTTTGTGTTTTTTCTTCTCATTTCATCATGAAATCACTCTTTTATACCTTGTAGACCTAAAAACACATAAACACAATCAATTAGAGCTCATTCCAAGGTATTTAGGCCTATTATACATCTAAACTAGCCCTATATATAAGTCTAATTAAACACTTGTCACTTGATGGTTCTGCAATTGTCACCAAAAATGACAATTCCAGTGAGTAAATTATAAGGCCATTTATCCACCTTTCCAAATATAACAAAATGGTAACTAAAAGCATATAAATAGCGAAGACTATGCAGAAAGGAAATATGTTAAAAAATACCACAAATAAATATAATGAGTCATACTCAAGATGAAGTAGTAATGATCTAGGTCTGGTTGGTCATGAGTTTCATCACATCAGCCTATTATTCCACTCTCAAAGGTCGCGAGTAAGGGAAGCTAGACGTTATAATTACTTTAAGCACCATAAAAATTGATCAAACTTGGATTTCCAAAACAAGGGATATCCTTAACCTAGAAAACAAGTCATAAGAATACAATCATTTTCCAACTACATTAATAGCATGTTATTTAACATTCATTTATATCAATAATAGTAATGAAAGACATAGCACACGAATAGGAGTCGATGAAAACCAATTCATAAACTATGCCATGATAAAACAACACATAAACGGAGATAAGTGACACCATCCATGGCATCGGGAGTACAAATAACAACATCAATTCAAATGAATGCAAATGTGGAGTATGTAAAGAATGAAATGGGAATAAGTCCCCTACAAGTTTACTTACCTCAAACCAAGCAATATCCTAAGCTAGTTCGGCCACCATTCGCCTCTAACCGCAGCATCATCGCTACCGATACTAGTTCTCTCGGTTCTTGATATCATTTCGTATTAGTTTAGGTATATTGGGTGCCTTTTGTATTGCAAAGTCATAATAACATTATTTTTGCAATCATTGTGGTCACATATTTCCCTTGTGGGTACAAACATCCCTTATAGGTAGAGACTTCCCTTATGGGCATATGCGTCTTTTGTGGGGTACAGACATCCCTTGTGGGCATAGACATCCCTTGTGGACAATGCATCTCTTATGGGTATAGACATTATTCATCATCTTCTCCAATATCCCAACATGCATGAAAATGACCAGAGCTTCAACATCAAATTTTGACTAAATTCAAGAAATTTTTGCTCCTTGTTGGTCGATTTGACTCAATAACTCCCAATTAGCCCAAATTAACCAAAAATACCTCAATTCAACCATAAATCATGCATTTTACAAGAAAACTCATTTTTGTTGTTCAAAAAAACATAATATTCAAAAATCCATAACTTACTCATTTTAAAGCCAATTTCCAAAATCCAATATAGTAGATTGGTTGGAATCTCGCAAGGAACCCAAATCTTTAGTTTGTGAAAAATAAAGACTCGTAAAATTAGAATTTTACAAAACCCAATTCTTGAGAAAACCCTATTTTTGTTCAAAACTTGTAAATTTGTAGACTAGGAACTTAAAACCCATTTGCTTCGTAAAAAGCAATTGAATGTATCATTTTAATGAGAAAATTAGTGGCATTAGGCTCTTAATTCGTTTCTTTGATAAAAACCTCATGTTCATGACTACTTTTCATGAGAATTGATTAAAAGATAAGTATTGAAAATACACCTAAGGCTCTCATTTGGTCTCTAGATTTAATGCTCTAAATTGTAGATGCGATGACTTTGATTTCCCTCTTGAACCCTTGTGACAAGCAAGAAAGAATCCTATAATTTTATTTCTTTCCATTTGCTTTGGTTTGTATGAAAATTAGAAGAATACCTTTTATATAGTTCCTTTAAACTTTGATCATTTCCACCATCTCCTTGCACTTTCTCATCTCTATGTCTATTAAGGGTCTTTATCTAATTCATTATTTTCATAAATATCCCTCTAACTTCCCATTCACCATCATCCTAATCTCCTAGAACTCCATTATGCTGCAAATGTCAAGGTGAGATCAATGGCTTGCATTATTTACATTAGAACTTATGCATTTCATTTAAACCAATGTTATCAATAAAATAAAATGCTTATGTGTAACGACCCATGTCTTTAACCTGGTGATTAATGTTAATTTAAAAGTTAATTAACTTGAGTTAGGCTTGTGGTTAAGCTCGACTTATCTGGATTAATGTGTGCATGGATTTGCGTGTCATTCGGTGTTTGTATGGATTGTATTATTAATTATGAAAAAATTGGATTATTTGGCCTATAATTGGTTTAATTGAAAATTTATGGGACGCCTAATATCGTGTGTGGATCAAGGGTGACGCATATAGGTCGAGGTGTGCATGCACGCCCGAGTGTACTTGTTGGCGTGTATGGCTAAAATTATAAACGTGTGAATATAAGTGTGTGTACATATTAAAAATAATTAATAATTTGTGGGTGCTTAATGATACGCGGGGTCGAGGGTAATACACGTGGGATGAACAATAGTGTGCATGCCCCAGAGTGTTTTTGGCGCACACAGTGACTTTATAGCCGTGCAATATACATAGTTTATATATATAAATATATAAAAAAATGAATCCTAAAGTTTAAATCAAGTTAAATTTACATTGGATTCACCTCGAGATACGTGTAACGTGGATCTCAAGAAATTGAATGGGTTATACGATTGGTATTTTGAAAAGGTATCCATGCCTCGAGTTGCGTGCAACCATATCTCAAGAAAACCTAATGTGCATGTGCATGTATATGTCAAAATCGTTGTTACTTTAAGGAATATTCCTTTTAACACCTATCTGTTGAATAGACCTCGAGATTTGTGCATGTTAATCTTGAAGAAATTTTGTATATATCCCAAAACAAAAACATATTGTCTCATCATTTCGGAAAATGAGAGATTGTTGGGGATAGAAAGAGGGTTTGAAACCTATGGAGAGAAATAAATATCTCGAGATCGAGGAGGGTGACAGAGATCGATGAGAAGCTGAGGTTGTTGTTGTGGTTGTTCTTTATTGATGTTGTTGTTTGTCATCGTTTTGTCGTTGTTGACGAAAAAAAATGATGGATAGGGGACTCGGGCGAATTGCCTAGCAGTTTGTCCGAGGAAGGAGATAGTAGGGGAGCCGTCTCCTCTACCCAGACATCCTTAAAGGTTTGGTTAAACCCAACCCCAAATGAAAAAGAAAAATTGAAGAGATCTTGATTTATAGTGAGCAGAAGAGGAAAAAGAAGGGGGCTCGATTCCTTGAAATGGAACGAACCGAGTCGGATTGAACTGAACTGGACCGTCTAGTTTAGGGGTCGAACCCCTCTTCGTAAATTAAGAAAAAAAAAGAAAATGCTGGAATTTTGGAAAAACTCTAAAAAATATGTAAAAAATTAGAAATTTATATTTGTGGGTCAAATAATAGAAATTATGAATTTTTGTAAAAAAATATATATATAATTTAGGATTCTTTTGAGACTATATAATGATGTTTTACCTCGAAAAACATGAAATGATCTTATTAACCTAAAAAGAAGCAAATGGTTTCTAGATTCAAGTAGGACTTGACCTAGAGGCTTTAGGATCGTTGTATGACTCGTAGAACACCTAAATTAACTAAAATAAATATATTTATATGGGAGTTCTTTTGGAGACTTGAATAATATGGAAAGGTTAGGAAAGCTCGGCACAGGTAAGTGAAACTCGTATTCTTATCAATTATGCATTGTGAATTTGTAAATTTAGTTCATATAATATTATGGACTTGGATTGGGGCAACGTACTAAATGGTTGATAAGGCGGATCAAGACTAAGAATCAAAAAGGTATGCCGGGAAACAGATCCCACCCTTTATCCTAATAAATGGAAAAAGTTCACTTAGAAATAGATTATGCTCTTTTATCCTCATTTAGCTAGAGTTTTACCTTAATCATCATTGTCCATTTGAAGTTAATTACGCGGTGAAGCTTGAATAAACCAACAAAATCCTTTGTCGGCCAACATGCAGATTCCGTGGTTGTACGACTTCATCTATTCAAATTAAAGTGTGATTTTCAGCTTTATAAAAAAGTTGTCAGAAATGCAATTAGCGCGCTAATATTGGGACCTTGCGCGCTAATCCTCTAAGCTATTGCGCTAATATCACTATTAGCGCGCTAACTGTTAGGGGCCTCAAAATAAATATTTTTGGCCCTAGAGTTAGCGACCCCTTATCGCATTCGGGACCTTACCAATTCTCTTATAACATGTTATACATGTTTGTTAAGGGTCATAGAACATGTTTAGGTGGTCCCGAAAATGGAAAATCCCAGTTTCATGACTTACATAAGGGTTTTTTTTTTGAAAATACACAGTTGTTCTTTTCAAAAACCTTTCAAAAACAAGTTTTTCATTTTCGAAAACTTCCACAATCGTTAAAGTACGTTGTGAATATAAAAACATGGTTTCACATAGTTTGAACGTATAAGATCGATTCAGGTGGTGAGTTTCATTTAAAACTCCAAATAATTACTTGAAATTTGAAAAGCGATTTGAAAAACATGATATGCATGAACTAATGCATTATGCTTGCGTAAATGAACTTGTGTACCTCACATCAATGTTATAACATGTAATATGATCTTTCATCTTCCTTTCCTCGTGTGGACCAAATCTTGAACTTATATGGCTTGAACACTTGAGATGTGATATTATACAAACTTTAACTAACTGAAACACACTTGATAAACTTATAAGTATACTATCATTTTGTTTGTTTCCATCAAAATCTTGAGTGGAGTAAAAGTGACTAACCACTTAGTCCAACAATCTCCCCCTTTTTGATGATAACAAACAATGTGAACTTGATAATCACAAATGAAATTCACATGTATTCATATCCATAGTGTAGTCTCAAACAATCTCAAGTTCAACGCATACATTTCTCCCCCTTTTGATAACATCAAAAAGTGGGGCCAAGCTCCCCCTCACAACAAGCATAACAAAAAATGAGACATGAATATAACAACAACAACACTGTGGGTGGAAGACTCGACAACATGACGTGTGGGGGGACGATGGGAGGACAACGCAGGGGCTGTAACGGCAACGGGACGGTAGTGGAATGGGCGGTGGTTCGATGGGTCGACTTGTGTACAAACTCAAGGATGGAGACAATAATGGTGGTTCAATCCTAGGGCTAGGAAGTAAAAACACCCATATTGACAAAGAAAGTAATGGAATTTACCTAGGGATTATGTGAGAGTCATTAAAAAGGATAAAAACCAAGAGGAGAGGAGAGGTATGTAAAAAGAAGAATTTAAGGTAAAAAACAGAGATATAATGGTCCTGGCTAAACGAAATTAGCGCGTTAATGATGCCAATAAGTGATATGGGTCAGGGACGATTAGCGCGCTAGGTCCTTGAATTGGCACGCTAATTAGAGACAATTGGCGTGCTAATTATCGGACCTATCGCGCTAATTGCTCTCTAGAATTTGAAATTAAATTTTGAGTTTTTGACGGACAACTCCGATTCATCTCATACTTCATGGACACTTCACTAACAACATATAAAAATGATTAGAACAACTAAAACATGTGTAGAAGGTTCGATTCACGAAACATGCCTAACTCATGCTGAATCTTAAAAAAATGGTCTTTAGGCAATGGCTTAGTGAAGATATCCACAAGTTGGTCCTCCGTGGGCATGTAGATTAGTTTAACATCGCCCTTTTGGACATGATCGTGAAGGAAATGATGCCTAATCTCAATGTGCTTGGTGCGGGAGTGTAACACTGGATTTTTCGATATGTTGATTGCACTTGTGTTATCACAATGAATTTCAAGACAACCAACTTGGATTTGGTAATCCTCAAGTTGTTGTTTCGTACAAGACTTTAGCACAACAACTTTCGGCAGCCACATACTCGACTTTGGCCGTAGACAAAGCAATGAAATTTAGTTTTTCGCTAAACCATGATATAAGTGAATTTCCTAGCAAATGACAAAACCCGGAAGTGCTTTTCATATCCACTAGACTCCTCGCATAATCGGAATCAACAAAGCTTTGGAGTTCGAAACTCTTAGCTTTTTTGAACCACAATCCCAAATCTTGTGTCCCACTAAGATAACGAAATATACGCTTAACACATTTCAAGTGAGATTCTTTATGTTCGGATTGAAATCTAGCACATAAACACACACTAAACATAATATCTAGTCTACTAGTGGTTAAGTATAGGAGACTACCAATTATGCCATGGTAAAGTTAAGGATTTATGGATTTTCCTAGTTGGTCTTTGTCCATTTTGACAGTGGAACTACTAGGAGTGTCACATGCTTTCAAATTTTCAAATTTGAGTTTCTTTAGCATGTCCCTCACATACTTCACTTGGTTTATGAAAATGCCATGTTTGGATTGCTTAATTTGCAAGTCTAGGAAGTATGTTAGTTCACCAATCATGCTCATTTTAAATTCATTAGTCATCAATGATGAGAATTCATCACATAAGCGTGTATTGGATGACCCAAAGATAACATCATCAATGTAAATTTGAACAAGTAGCATGTCACACTTTTTAATCAAAATGAACAAAGTAGGATCTAGCGTTCCTTTTTTGAACCCTTCGTCAAGTAGAAATACACTAAGTTAGTCATACCAAGCTCGAGGATCTTGTCTCAATCCATATAAGGCCTTTTGAAGACGATAGAAATAACTTGGATGATCAAGGTCTTCAAAACCCGATAGTTGTTCTAAATATACCTTTTCATTGATGAAGCGCACTTTTAACATCCATTTGGTATAGTAGAAACCCATTCTAGCAACCATAAGCAAGCAACATACGAATTGTTTCTAGTCTTGTTACAGTTGCAAAGGCTTCCTCATAGTTAATTCCTTCCTCTTGATTATAGCCTTGTGCAACCAACCTAGCCTTGTTCCTTACAATCTCACCCTTTTCATTCTTTTTGTTTTTAAGACCCATTTGGTGCCTATGATAGTCTGGTCTTTAAGTCTAGGTACTAGTGTCCATACCTTATTCCTAACAAAATGGCATAGTTCGTCTTTCATAGCCATGATCCAATACTCATCACCTAAGGCATCATCTATCTTGGTGGGCTCGATTTGTGATCCCTCATCTCGGTGCAATGATGACATAGTGGTTATTCCTTTGTTTGGATCACCCATAATTTGTTGGGAGGGATGGCCTATAAGAAGTCTCGAGTTTTTAGGTGCACTAGGTTCGGGTTCCACTCTCACCTCAACCTCTTGCCTATTGGATGTTTGGCCTAGGGTGACATCATCATCATCATCATCAATCCTTGATTATTCCAAGCTATGCATCATTTTCGCTTTGGGATTTACTTCATCAAATTTGACATGAATAGACTCCACTATGGTTTTGGTTGATTTATTAAACACCCTATATGCTTTGCTATGTATAGAGTAGCCTACAAAAGTGCACACATTTGACTTTGGGTCAAAATTTTCCAAATGATCCTTATCATTTAGAACATAGCAAGTGCAACCGAACACCTTGAAGTAACTTAAGTTGGGCTTTCAGCCTTTCCGTAGTTCATAAGGATTCATTTTCATTCACTTTCGTACATTTACCCTATTGAGAACATAACACACCGTGTTAATGGCTTCAGCTCAAAAGTGCTTAGTTATGTTATGCTCATTTAGCACGGTCCTACACATCTCTTGGATGGTCATATTCCTTCTTTCTACAACTCCATTTTGTTGTGGTGTCCTACGAGAAGATATTTGGTATGTGTATCCTTGTTTAGCACAAAACCCCTTTAAGTTTCTATTAACAAACTCACCACCCCGATCACTCCTAATGATGGTAATTTTATACCCCTTCTCATTCTCAACCAAAACACAAAATTTTACAAACACATCAAACACTTCATGCTTATGAGCTAGAAAATAAACCTATTTATACCTAGTAAAATCATTAATAATGACAAAGCAATATGATTTACCTCATAGACTTTGTGTTTGGGTGGGTCTGAACAAATCCATAAGGATAAGTTCCAATGCTCTAGTCACATCATTTGTTACTTTTGTCTTAAATGACAATTTCACTTGCTTACTAAGGATATAAGGTTTACATTCCTTGTATTTATTATAAGTGCATTTAGGTAGACCCTTGACAAGATCATGCTTGGTCAATTTGGATAAGTTTTCCATGCTAGAATGTCATAGTCTACGGTGCCACAACTATGCATTACATTCACTTTGAGCACTCAAACATGAAGCATTTTGCATATACATCTCATCAAAGTTAATGACTTAAACATTTTATCTCTAAATGCAACAAATAGAGTTTCATGTGTCTCATTCCTAACAATGCATTTTGATGATTAAAACATGACATGAAATTCTTTGTCACACGAATGACTAATGTTAAGCAAGTTATGTTTCAAAACATCAACAAGATAAACATTAGAAATGGAAAGTAAATCGTTACATACGGTTCCAAGGCCTATAACCTTTCTTTTGTCGTTGTCCCCAAATGTGACCTTTCCACCATCATGCCGCTTTAATTTAATGAATTGATGTGCATCTTCGGTCATATGTATTGAGCACCCACTATCCAAGTACCATGGGGTGCTCTTCCTCGCATCCTACACAATGGGAAAACACTAGCTTTTGGTACCTAAACACCTCACATTGTGCCATGAGACAAAGTATTGCTTTCTCACTTTTTGATTCGAATTCGGAATATGATGAAGATGAATCATCCCATGTCGCCTTGAAGCTCTTCTTGCCTTTCTTCTTGTCCAACACCTTCTTAGACTTGCATTCCGCCTTGATGTGGCCCGGTTTGCCACACCGAAGCATCTGGTTTCAATTGACTTTCCTCCCTGGCTTCCACTCTTGAACTTATTCTTGTACTTGTCTCGCTTGTACATAGCCTTGTTGAGCTTTCTTAAGAGAATGGCTACTTCCTCCTCAATATTATTATCATCACTAGATTTTTCATCTTCAATCATCTCGACCAGTGGATCCGGTGGGCTATTTGCCTTCAAATCAATATTTTTTCTTGAACTCTTAGTACCCCCACTCAATGCTTCCAATCTAGCTCGGTTTAGTTCAAATTCATAGACCGTTAGCTCACCGCACAAGGCATCAAAAGTGTACTCTCTAAGGTTTATCATGGATTGGATAGCATACTTCTTGGCATCCAATTCCTTAGGCAAGCCTCTAAGTAATTTGTACACCAAAGTTTCTTAATCATAGTTCTTTCCAAGATTCTTAATCTCATTTAAGAGCTTAGTGATTTGAATGATGGCGGTAGCTATATCTTCATTAGAGCCAACTCGAAAAGTCTCATAGTGCTCCTCAAGGATTATTAACTTTGTCTTCTTCACTTGAAGTGTACCTTCATAGTTTACCCTAAGCTTCTCCCACACTTCCTTGGCCATTTGACAAGCACTAACTCGAATGAGTCTGTTCTCACTTAGCGCGCAAAACAAATTATTCATGGCTTGATTATTTGAGAGCTCAATCTTGGTATCCTCGGCAGTGTATTCTCTCACAAGCTTGTTTGGTGGAGTGTACCCATTCTAAATTGAGTCCCACAAAAGTGTACTTTGTGCCCTAATGTATAACTTCATCTTTACTTTCCAATGAGCATGTTGGTTCGATCAAAATATGGAGGCCTACTTGAGGAGTTACCTTCCCTAAGGCGAGCCGGATCTAAAGTTTGCATCCTTGCATTAAACCACTCAAAGATACATTAGTTATACTTTGAGCAATAACATGCTATGATACCAATTAAAACCACACCCAATAGGGGGATGAATTGGGTGTATTGAGAAGTTATCACCTTTTTAAAATAATTCAACAACAAAGATGCTATATGCTCACTCAAACCAAGTATGAATGCAATGCAAGATGAAAGGGATATAAGAGAAGGAATGAGACACGCGATCTATAGTGGTTCATTCCAATGATCTACATCCACTATTTAATCTCCCCGATTTGGATTTTCAAACCCCCACTTATATTGCCAATAAGTGTTACAACCTAAGTGTACAAGCCTAAAATGCATAATCACAAATTAGGACTTCCTACTTAGCCACAACTAGGGTATATGCCTAGCCTCAACTAGGTCTTCCCTTCGACTTAGATCCCACTAAGTCTTACAATTAGCCACTTACTAAGAATAGATGAAAATAATCAAATTCACTTTACAAAATAAAGTGACACCAAATTCAAATACAAGCAAGTCTCCTAGAGCCTAACCATTCTAATGCATGCAAGTATGAGAATAAATGAGAAATGGAAGTATATCATTCATGTTATGCAAACCGTTTCAAATGAATCGATTAAAACAAATCCGGTTTCAAATCCAAAGAACAAGAAGTTTGATAAAAATCAAATTTAAGTGCAAACTCTTGTCCAAACCAGTCCTAGGGTTTTAGTAAATCAAGTTTAAGTGTAAAACCCAAGACAAATGTGTTCAAGAACACAACAAATGATTACCACAAGTCAAGCACCCAAAAATATGAGATTTAAGCACAAGAAAAGCTAGGAAATCGAACTTTCTTACAACCCCGAGAGAGTGATTTGAGAATCAATTATTGAGTGGATGTTGTAAGCTTTAGAACGCCTTAATATCATTGTTTCGAGAGTGATTTAGTTACTTCGAAAGATTACAAGTGATAGCACTCCAAAAATTCAAGCTTCTTTTTTGAAAACAATGAGCACAATAGGGTTTTCTTGCTTGACAAGACAATAGAATGTTCTAGGTAGTTTGAGAATATTCTACATTCCTTTTTAACGGTTTTTTACCATTCTAGATATCCAATGGGCTCATATTTGATCATCTATTCAAATTAAAGTGTGTTTTTCGGCTTTATAAAAAAATATCAGAAAGGCAATTAGTGCGCTAATATTGGGACCTAACGTGCTAATCCTCTAAGCTAGCGCTAATGTTGAACATTAGCACGCTAACTCTGCAATTAGCATGCTAATATCACTATTAGTGCGCTAACTGTCAGGGGCCTCAAAATAAATATTTTTGTCCCTAGAGTTAGAGACCCCTTATCGCATTCGGGACCCTACCAAACCTCTTATGACATATTATAAATGTTTATTAAGAGTCATAGAACCTGTTTAGGTGGTCCTGGAAATGGAAAATCTCGGTTTCATGACTTACATAGGGCTTTTTTAATGCAAATACACAATTTTTCTTTTTAAAAACCTTTCAAAAACAAGTTTTTCATTTCCGAAAACTTCCACAATGGTTTTTAAAGTACGATTTGAATATAAAAACATGGTTTCACATAGTTTGAACTTATAAGACCGATTCAAGTGGTGGATTTCATTTAAGACTCCAAATGATCACTTGAGATTTGAAAAGCGATTTGAAAAACATGATATGTATGAACTAATGCATTAGGCTTGCGTAAATGAACCTGTGTATCTTACATCAATGTTACAACATGTAATATCATCTTTTGTCTTCGTTTCCTCGTGTTGATCGAATCTTGAACTTGTATAGCTTAAACACTTGAGATGTGATAATCTACAAACTTTGACAAACTGAAACACACTTGATAAACTTTTTAGTATACTTTCACTTTGTTTATTTCCATCAAAATCCCGAGTGGAGTAAAAGTAACTAACCACTTAGTCCAACAACTAGTACATATCTTAAGAGACTACAAAGAAGCTATAGGATGGACATTGGCCGACATCAAGGGACTGAATCCTTCAATATGTACACATAGAATGCATTTGGAGGATGACTACAAGCCCTCAAGATAATCCCAAAGGCGATTGAATTCGCCTATAATGGAAGTAGTCAAGAAAGAAATTCTTAAGCCACTTGATGCAGGGATGATATATCTTATTTCTGATAGAAAATGGGTTAGTCTAGGGTAAGTTGTACCTAAAAAAACTAGAGTAACTATTGTAACCAACACCCAAAGAGAGTTGGTACCTACCCATGTCAAAAATGGATGGCGTGTCTGTATTGACTATCAGAAACTTAATGCAGCGACAAGGAAAGATCATTTCCCCTCGCTATTCAAATATCTAATGTAGCATCCCTAATCCAATTAGGGTGATACCCAACCTGAAACCCTAATTAAGCCCTGTTAATCCTACTAGACTTAACTAGAGCAATCGGCCTCTCCTCTTACACCTGATAAACATCCATGTATATTGAATATCGATTAAATAATACATAGTATATGTTGTAGAAAATTAAAAACTTTTTCAATATTTAAACACTATATACAGTAACAAATCAAATTGGAATAAACCTCAGTTATTCAAAACCTCCCATCCCTTACGATATTACAAAACTATAATTCAATATAAATATATAAGACCATGGTAGATTCATTACATCGAAGAGAAGATCAAGACTCATTTATCTTCTTTATCCCGTAGTCGTAGCGCTCGTTGGTTTTCCTAAAATGTCAATTAGGGTGAGCGCTCCAACTTGCTCGATATGTAAGGATTCACATAGCCATCAACATTTTATATAATAATTAAGAACATTATGCAATAACAATATACACCAATGTTAACTAACAAGAATATGGAAAGCATATAGTTCAATAAAAACAAATGTAAATCAA
The DNA here is from genome assembly GCA_039657365.1 of Stephania yunnanensis. NCBI lineage: Eukaryota > Viridiplantae > Streptophyta > Magnoliopsida > Ranunculales > Menispermaceae > Stephania > Stephania yunnanensis. The sequence continues at coordinate 8,328,146 of CM077585.1, forward strand.
ACTATAAATGAACCCGAGTTAAGCTCATGGTGATTAGTGTGCATGGGTTTGTATGATGGTGATTAGTGTGCATAGGTTTGTATGATGCTAATTAACCCGAGTTAGGCACATGGTAAAGTCCGGGACATCTCAATTAGCGTGTGCATGGGTTTGTATGATGGTTGTGTTTGTTTGGAATGTTTAATGAATTTTATAGGTTGTAGTATAAAAGAGAATTTATATATAAGCCTATAATAAGAAAATACATAATTAAATAATAAATAGTCGATACATTAAGTGCGACGAGAGGGTCATGAAATGAATATGCACACCTAAGAATACTTGTAGGCATGTCTGGTGAGTTTATTGGCTAGGAAATACATGAGGTATATATATTTAAACTAAAACCGTCAAACTTATCCTCATAATTTGATCGAGAGAGAGTGTGTGAGAAGCTAATAACTGAGGATTTGATTTGAGGAATCAATCTAGGGGAGATTTGCAAAGTGATTCGAGGAGGTCAAACAACTAAAAATCAGAGGTCAATCAGTTGGTAAGTTGAACTTATTAAGTTTGAAGTTCAATTCAATAGTAGACAATGACTTCTCTGTGAGTTGTTGTATATGATCATTGGAAATGGGATGTCATCTAACTAGAGGTCCTCCCTAATGTATATTAGGAGTATTTTTTGTTGTTGTAATAATTTGTGGATGGAACAATGGCTGTTGCCCGGTTTATTGTCGAGATAGTATAGGGTGGGAGCGCGAAAACAACAACTCTGCTGCAAATTGGTTAGAATTTCCTAAGATATTAGGGACTGAATTAGGGGTTTTAAAAATAAGGTATTAGGACTTATATTGATCATAAATGATTTGTGATAGGTGTTGGATCACCGAGAGAGCGTGAGTGACTTGGAAAGTTAGGGAATTTGTTAACAGAAACCTAAATCGAGGTAAGTATGGATTCACTTATTTATCAATGTTGCAGGACTATCTTAGTATATATAGTTCATGTAGTTTATGGACTACATGGAGGGACTATGTATACTATGTCGATTTTAATAAATGGAAAATGGTGTTTAATGTTATTCCGAGAGTAAGTTCTTGGAACTGAGAATAGGTTATATAGGAGATGGGTTACCTTCTCGACCGACATGTAACTTCCTACTCAGTTAGATAGGTTGCGTGGATTACATACTCACTATAAGGTTTAGGATAGAACCATTGGCTATTAATCGACCTTAGTTTTATAAATAAAAAGGGAATCAAAGTGTAATAGTCATTGATAGACAAACTTGCATATGTTATTTATTAAAATATATGCATGTCCTAATCATGTTAGTTAACATTGGTGCATATTGCTATTGCATAATGTTTTTGATTATTATATGGAATGTTGATAGCTTTGTGAGTCCTTACTTATTGAGAAAGTTGGAGTGCTCACCCCAAATCTAATATCTCAGGTTCGCAATATAGCGCTTCAGCGAAGGGAAAAAAGAAGATTTAAGAGTCTTAACATCTTCTCTATGGTGTAATGAACCTTCATGTATATATATACACTGCTTGAGTTATTTTGTTATATATGAACATGGTTGTGAGGTTTATAAATGAGGTTTTGGGTTTTGATAAAATTTATGTTTTTGTATATCGTTTAATTATCAAAAAAGTTTTAATTTTCCATTACGTATGTTTTAAATTGTTTATTCGATATACAGGTTGAGTTTATCTAGTACAAACGGAGAGGCTACTGGCTCTAGTTAGTTCTGGCTAGGTTACCAGGGCTTAATTAGAGTTTCCAGGCCGAGTATCGCCCTAATCGGGATAGGGGATGCTACACTGTAAGAGTTGTGTTAAGGAAAAAAGTAAGGAGAGAATCTCATGTGATTTACAATGCGTCTAGAACTTTAGATGCTACATAAATGAATTGTACTACCACTAAAAAAGAACTCATTGATGTTGTTTTTGCACTTAAAAAAATCAAACTATATCTCATAGGTACCAAGGTCATTGTCTACTCAAAGCATACCGTTTTACATTACATAATTTTGAAGAAAGAATCTAAGCCTAAACTAATAAGATGGATATTTTTGCTACAAGAATTTAATCTTACTATCGATGATATGAAAGGTGGCAAAAATCCAGTGCAAACCATCTAAGTTGCCTAGAGAACATAGAACCACCTATTGTATTAAATGATAAGTTTCCTGATGAACATGTATATGTAGTATCCTATGAAGTTCGATGATATGCCGACCTTGTCAACTATTTAGTTGCAAAATAGTTACCATTAGACTATAAATGTGTACAAAATAGAAGATGGATTACATTCTAAACATTATCTATGGAATGATCCATATTTATGGAAGTTCTGTGTAGACCAAATAGTTTGCGGATGTATTCCTCAGCAATAAATGCACTCCACTTTGTCTCATTGTCATTCATATGCATATGGCAGTCATTTCGGTCTATTTTGTATAGCTCAGAAACTTTTGGATTATGGTTTTTATTGGCCCACAATATTCCATGATACATATATCTTTACCAGGACTTGTCCTAGCTGTTAAAAGTATGAATTATTAGGACCAATAAATCAAATACTTATGACTAAGATTCTCTTCTATGAGATCTTTGACATTTGGGGCATTGACTTCATGGGTCCATTCCCACCCTTTAACGGGAACACCTATATCATGTTAGTAGTAGATTATGTTTCCAAATGAGTTGAAGCTAAAGCCACCAGGAGCAATGACTTATAGATAATAATCAAATTTCTTAAATCGCTAATATTTTCCAGATTTGGAGCTCCACGCTTAATCATTAGTGATAGAGGAAACCATTTCTATAATAGGATTATAGAATATATGTTTAAGAAATATAATGTTACTCATAAGGCTTCTACAGCCTATTACCCCAGAGCAAATGGTCAGGCTGAGGTCTTTAATAGAGAAATCAAATCCATCCTTGAAAAGACAGTTCATCCATTAAGGAAGGATTGGAGTCTACGCCTTAATGATGTATTATGGGCCTATAAAATGGTTGTTAAGATACCTATAGAAATGTCCCCAAAGAGGTTAGTTTTTGAGAAAGCATGTCACCTTCCTATAGAGTTAGAAAATAAAACATATTAGGCAGTTAATCATTCTAATATGAATTACAATGACGTTGATGTTAAACGTAAACTAGATATCCAATAATTAGAAGAAATCAGGAACTCAGCATATAAAAGCGCAAGGATTTATAAAATAAAATTATAGCTTATCATGATTGTCATCAGATAAGGAAATCCTTCGTAAAAGGTCAAAAAGTTCTCCTCTTCAATTCTAGATTAAAAATCTTCCATAGTAAACTTAAATGTAGATGGGTATGTCCATTTATCGTTACCAATATATTTTTCCATGGCCCTGTTGAAATACAAAGTATGGAGAGCGAGAACACCTTTAAGGTAAATGGACACAAGATGAAGCCCTTTTATGAAGATTTTGATGAGATCATAAAAGACGAAATTGACTTAGAGCTTATAGAAGTACAAAAGGTCCAAACATAAAAGATTAGCAAAGCATTGCATGTTTTAACTTGGGAAAGCAAACCAAAATAGGAATGGAAAGTGAAGCTAAGGCCAAAAGCAACACGGGAAGAAAAAATGTTGAGGAGATTATATGTCTCTATTCATATAGTCGAGAATAATTGTGAGATAACGCCGGGCCATCGACATTAAACATTGGCGCTCCTGGGAGGCACCCCGGTATTTATATTAGGTTTAAGATTATTTATTTCTCATTTTAATAAGTGGTGGATGCCACAGTTGAGCTCCCATTTTAATAAATAACATTTGTTCATTTTGAACTTCTATATTCATTACATTTTGTTATCTTCCATTTCTACTTTCGCTTGTTCTTTTGGAATGTGTATTAGTTATCCTACTTTCTTAAGCCTTGAGGACAATGTTTAGGGTTAGTTTGGGGATATGCAGGTATGCAGGTTTGATGGAATATAATGGATGAACCGTATGTAAGGGATTTATGGTAAGATTTTTGGGAATTTTTAGAGTTCATACAAAATTTCTGGTGAAATACAGGTGATAAGTGATTATTTATATATATATAGGGTTAGTTTAGTCATATATTTAGTATAAATACTCTTAAATGAGCTTTAAATCATGATATTATTACATTTTCAGGGAATTAAAATATAAAAGAAGGAATTGCGGAAAAAGGGAAAAATAGAGTAAAAACCACACAAAAACACACTTGGTGCCATGGCTATATGTGTTGACACTGTATGGACATAAGGTACGGTGTAGGACGGAAAGGCACGACAAGGGAGAGAAGAAAAGTGAGAAAACCAACTCTAGAAGTCTGATGCATTGGCGGCACTATGGAGTACAGGGGACGACGATAGGTATGCAAGCGATAGTGCCAAGACACCAAGGAATGAAAAAACATGTATGCAATGTTGGCACAGTGGCGGCACAATGGGCTAAAGGGCACAGTGTCGGGGCAGTAAGTAACAGCGCCAGATACATAGGAAATAGAAAGTAGAATCTTAATTTGAGTTAAGTTGTAAAGTAGGGTTTCTAATTGTTAACAAGGAGTATAAATACATATTAAGACATGGTAAACGAACCACATACCAACTATTATCCACCATTCGAGTAATTTAGCATAGGTTTTATATTGGGTTTAAGTATTAAGGAGTCTATGTGAAGAAAATATTGAAGACTTCACGTTTTCAATTCAAGTTTGTGTTCATTGATTAAATTCAAGGTAATATTTATATTCATCTCTAATTTGCAATGATTTCCATTATGAATTATGATGTGTGTGTTTCAATGAAGTGTGAGTAGTCTATTTATTTTAGGGATCAATGGATCCTATGGTATGAATGTTATACTTTAAATAGGAGTAAAAAGTGATAATAAAAAGTGCAATGATTAGAATTTGTATTGATTTTGAACGTAATGTTTTAGGCATCTTGATCACGTGTTTAATGAACTTAGACTTTAGAAGTTATTATGGCCATTGAAGCTTTTAATCTGGATATGAACGATACAACCGTAAAATACACAATATCGAGAGATAGTTATGCATTAGGGAGGCGTGACTAGTAAACTTGGTTGGTTATGAATCCAATGATTTGAGACTTAAAGCAATGTGGAGCTTACATTATTCACACTGATAGGTGGAGTTCTACTTTGCATATTATAATCTTCTCCGTCATGATAGTAGGTTGAAGTGGATTTGAAGGAAATCTATCTATTCTAATTAGACATTGCACACAACATATTAAGATGTAAATATGAATACAAGGCATGGTATTGAATTACCTAGATGAAGTTGTGAACTAAGATATCCTTAATATAATAATTCAAGTAAAGTTTAACTTGATTTGTTAGATTAGTTTAGTTAGCATAAAACCAATTAAAAATGATTTCCTTAGCAATAGTTCAAGTAAAATATGTAATTAACAACTAGTGCAAAAACTTTTCCCTGGTGACGATATTCGTAATCAACGTAAGTTGATTGCACTATTACTACAAGCTAGTTGTTATACTTGAGGCACGCACGTCAACAGGTAATAAGGTTTCATTTCATTTTAAAGTTTGATATTTTGGTAGGTTGTTTACACACTTCTATACTAGTGAATTCATTTTTTTCATCCATCGTTTTGAGCTTAAATGAATGCCTAATTCTACTTAAGTACTACTTAAGTAAAGTTTAGGTGAAAAATGTGTTCTTATGATTAGACTATCTATACCGAGTCTACACCTAAGAGTGTTAGTGTGGAGTCAAGGAAAAAAAGTCAACTAAATCTCTACAGATTTTATGATAGATTTGCAATCCATTTATAACTATGTAATAACTAAAGAATAAGTTTGAGGGAAGTTATAGGCCTTGTTTGTCTAAAACTCTTACCCTTTAACTCACTTAATAAGTTATCACTAGTTAACCCAGTTAAGCCAACAAGACCTAACCTTTCGTCATTTATGATGAAACTTATAAAGTCTTTTACCCAGTTGAAAGCTAGTCTTAGACTTGAAATCATTAAAAAGAGACATGAAAAAGAAAAAGAAGAAAAAGAAGAAAATAATTTTTTTTTATAAAAATGAAATATTTTCTATACACCAAAAATGAAAGGGAAGCTGATCTTGATGAAAATCCAATCAATAAATTCGTAATTAGAGAGTTCCACATAAAACAGTATCCATAGGAAATTGAGCAGGGAGCCGTGTGGTTAGAAAAATGAATGTTCCATCTAAAATGGTATCCATAAAAAATGAGGGAGCCGGATTGTTGGAAAATGTGAGGACTGTTTGGGAAAAATTAACTAAGGTGTAGTGTAAATCAATTTCATATGCTCCAAAGAATTTTGACAAGTCTATGTCTAAAATTTTCCAACGTTTTAAATCCATGAATTACTTTCCTTTGTCAACCAACCAAGACATTATAATCCTTAAACAAAGTCTTATTGACTCCAAACAATGTTTTCAATGTGTTAGTGGAATGATTGCATAAGTTCTATTTATGGAATCTTATTATTCAATGTTCTAGTTAGAGATTGAAAGTTTTTTCTTTTGGCTTGTTAAAAGTTCCAAGGTGACTCGTGATGAATTGATGACTTTAGTCTTGACAAAACCTAAGGTTTAGTGGAGTATTCTTCGGGAAAGTAGCCAAAATAACTTAACTTAAAATAATTGGTTTTACGTAAGTGTTCTTGTTTCTATTTGGCAAATTTGTGAAAAATCGGATGAAACCATTTAAGTTAGAGTTGGGCATTAATGAAGTTGAAATGTATGTTGCAAACTTAAACGTCTTATACTCCATTGCTCGGGATGAGCTATTGTCTAAGTTTGGGGTGTTTGATAAATCGCCAATTGTGTTATACTTTAGTGTGATATTACTATGAATTCCAAGATTGGTATCTTTATTTGTACTCTAAAACCTTTATTTTTGTAATTTCAGGGTAAATACAAGCTACAAGGCAAAAAGAAGTGATTTCCCCATAAAAATCCAGTCAAAACGCAAGAGATAGGCTCAATGACTTCTCAGGGCCTCCGGGTGAACTCAAATTGCCAAGGAATTGTTGGCCTTTACTTGACCGAATGAAAGAAAACTCATTAGGGATATTACGTACGAAGCCTTGTGAAGACCCAAAAGAAAAACATGGCTCATATTCCAAGGAGAAGGCCAACGCCTTCATAGCGCCCTCGGATTGTACACATGGCGCTGGTAAGGCTCTGGACTTAGTTTGTGACATAATCGAAGAAAAAATAGAGTATCGTAGCATCGTCTCAGCAATTTGCAATGCCTTGGAGTTTTGCACATATTACGTTGGATAGATAAAAAAATTCACAATTTCGTATTTTGTGGATTTGCAAGATTCAAGATTAGATTACCTTCTATTACACTCCTACTATAAATAGAAAACTTTAGAATGACTTTTGACTCTATCTCTCTTTTACCTTGGTTACATTTTATTTTAGATCTAGAGAATTATAGGAGTTCTTAGTTCGCATTAAAGGTACTATTTAGATTATTTTCATTGCTTTGATTTATTTGTATGAGTAATAATCACTAAATCCTATCTGGATTGAGGATTCTTCATACTTGCAAACTTGATTTATGAGGTTTTGAATTGGTAATCTTATTTGTCAAAATCTTGTTGCTTTGATTGCATTGTTTATAATAAATTAGATTTGATCACATTCGTCATATGTAATGACCAATTCATGTGTAAATGTAGGAGGTCTTTGTCACTGATCTTATTGCCTCTCGATAAGGGGATCATGTTCGATGACAAATATAGCCTTGTCAGTTGGCAATCTATGTGTTAATGTGTTTTTTTAGTATAAGGAAGGTAGCAGTTCATGCTAGTTATCACTTAGGGCAAGCGTTTTCATAAAGTTTAATGCTGCTAGTTCGTCGAAAATCTACGGTATATCAAGCAGGTTTTGCGGTCTAATTAGTATGCGGTTGTATCCCACATTTCTACCACTGACCATGGATAACTGAGTAATTTCACTTAACCTTTTCTATAAGAACTTAATATGGAAAAAAGTTTTTAAAAGACTGATGATTAATTCAAATGTTTGCAAGGTGTTAAAATATTTTCAATCCAAGCTTTCCTTATATTGATTCAAGTTATTATTTATATTTTAATGCATGTTTTAATTTTCTTAGGATAGTTTGTTAATTATATTTCTTTTTAAGTAAGGCTTCTTAGAAAACCTCCTATTTCCCTTTAGTTCATAGCCTAGGTTTTCTTCATTGTCTTTATAGGTTCGACCTTGTACTTACCTCACTTCAAATCTATATTAGTCCGTGAATTCGAAGATATTAATTATTGGTGCCTTCGACACGGTATCAGCATGCTGATAAAATAAGTTATGTGATACTTGGTTATATGGGTCAAGTGAGAGAACCATCAAACTATATGTGACCCAAATATTGAAATGAAGTATGAGACAAGTAGGAGAATTTAAGACCACTATGTGTCTCATAAAGTTACGTTTAATTTACGTAATTTATGAATTACCTAAAGCCTTTAAAGCTTTAATGTGGGAAACTTAAAGGTTCTCCCTCAAGCCTATAAAATGGCACTCGTACCATTAAACAATGTGTCGAATGTTTAAGGCTTTTGAGGGCGATAAAGTTCTTGGTGGTTTTAGGAGATTAAAAGCTTCCGTAGGTAATTCTCTAACTGATCTATATTTTTTATGTTAAAAGAATGCTTACACAAATACCTTAATTGAACCCAAATAAAAAAAGGCAGTTGTTAAAAGGACCCCCATTTTTATTAAAAGGACCCATTCTACAATGTACCCCAATTTTGAGTTTGTTTTACTAAATGTGCCCCATTTTTTGGTTTTATTCAACGAAACAAGCCCCTCTCACCTATCCCAAGCGTTCCATTCGAACCCCAAAATTTGAATCAATAAATACTCATTTTTGTCACAAGTTGGATGAATATGAGCACTGAATTGAGGTCGAGGTGCACGAAGGCTTGTCGTAATCGAACCCCTCTAGAGATGTGCTTGGCAGAGTCGACGAGCGAAGGGAAACTCCACCGGAGTTGTTGCATTTTTTCAGTCGATAGGGTAAGTTTTTAGCAATAAAAAGTTAGGGGTTATGATCGTAATGATATTCTGCATCTTTTGGTTGTATTTTTGTTGATTTTGGCCGAAGAACGATTTTGTATGGATTTTCTTGGTTTTAAGTAGTGTGATTCATGACCAACGACCACACATGGCTGAGATTTGTGAATCTGTCAGGTCCAACTGAGTTGGTTTTTTTACTTTCGAAATTGTATGACCAAGTGTGTTCCTTTACTTTCGATATTGTTTATTTAAAATCAATACATGGTTTCGGACATCTATAACCATGACTGGTATGGAGGTTTCAATCTCATTTAACTTAAACCCATGGTAATGATGCCCTATATCTTCAATCCTCATGAGATTTACATTTTGTTACATTTTTTGGCCTACTTATAATGTTGTTGTTGTGGGACTATATTGAGCACCATTTATTTCATTTTTAGGTATGGGAGAATAAAAACCAAGCAGGGAGGTTTCCGACTATTAGGTAGGGTAAGAGGGGCAGCAAGGCTGGTGTTGGAAATACCACAGTGTCCCAAGTAGATGATGCTCTTCCTGAAAAGAAGTGCCCAACTTCACTAACCGGAAGAAGAAATTGGATAAGGATAGTCTTATCCCCAAATGCAAACGGGCAAAGTAGTTTAATGAGAGGGAGGTCCGCGTGATGTAGACTAGTGTCGAGGATGGGGTTGCAACTTATTTTTTTGAGGATATAGGTGTACTTACAGTTTGGGTTAGGAGTAGGGAAGATACTGAGCTTAGTCGTACACTATCGGGTGATGTCGCAGCTACTTAATCTAATGTCGCGGACATTGAGGGTGCAGATGACTCCTTTGGTACATCGACGCATGTGAAAAACGAAACGACTACTTCATTTCCTTGTGGCCTGGCCACCATGTCTGACCCTCATTTCAACATCATGTCTTGCTAGACATTTGGAGGACCAAGGGACATACTGTTATGCCTTCATTAATTTGTTAAAGGTTTTGGTTCATTATTATCAAGCTTTAGCACAATTTGTTTCCTAGACTCGAGGATTCCTAAAGTGCATCAACCATGGTTTTTAAGTTTTAATTTAGGAGACTATCCAAGGACATCCTGAGAAAGAAAAGGGTGAAGAAGTTGACTGAGGACTCCGGCTTAGACCTCTAAGTTATATCTTATATGATGGAAGTAACCAGGTGTTAATCTCTGGCATTGTTGAGAGATGGCAGCCCGAGACCAACACGTTGCACATGCCATTTAGCAAGATGACTATCACATTAGATGACATGTGAGTTCTTCTTGAGATTCACGTCACTGGAAAAACAGTTGTTTTCAAGTCGAAGGAGTGCATTAAGGTCATTTTGATGGTAAGTCGTTTATTCGGGATTTCTGATAGTGAAATCGATGAAAAGATTAGGACTATGCCTAGTCTCACCGTTAGGCTCGCATGGTTGAATGAACGATTTGTAGTCCCAACTAAAAGACTTTTAGAGGAAAAATAAGAGGAAGAGGAAGAGAAGTGGTCTAATGGGAAAAGGGGGGATATGCATACCCTCTCATCGAGTGCTTGGTCAGAGCCTACATCCCATACCTACACGAAGCCACCCTTTTTGCGAATAAGTCTTGTACAAGAGTCCCCCTTACTGTCATTCAACTTTTGAAAGACGTGGACAAGATTGGTAAGTACGCTTGGGTTGGTGCGGAACTTGCTTACATGTACCATCAGCTTGGTATTGCTAGTCGCGCTGGGGTCGCTCAACTTTGCGGATACACGACATTGTTGGACTATTGAACCATTTTATTTTTGATTGTTTATTACTTTGTTCATAACATTTATTTTGTGTAGGATTGGATGTAGTATCGCATTCAATTCATCAAGCTGCGTTTGCTTAATGACTATAAGGTAGGAATGCCTCGAGTGATGAAGTGGCACCATAAGAAGGAGTCGAGGCTAACATGGATCTTCTCATAGAATTTAAGAGGCGGCTTGATAAGATAAGACCACATGAGGTGATGACCCTACACTACACTATAACCACAAAAATATCTTAATTTAATATATAAAATGTTTATAAATAATTTTTTTCCTAAGTACCTTGATATACCACAAAGAAGAGTGCACCTCATGTCTATGAAATAGCCTTCTATTTAGGTTCGATGAGGTTTTTAGATGTCATTGAACCACACAATCCTACAAGGTTGTTGAGGCAAATGGGATATCTTCAAGCTATTCCAAAAGAACCATACCGAGCCATTTATGCTGATAGGAGTAGCCTAGCCCATACATACTTAGTGAGATACAGTTACGACCCCCAATTTTGAGAGGATTGTGGGACCATCTCATTACTAAAGAATGACGCGGTGAAAGGGAAAACCATCCATGATAAGTTGTGGCAAGATACCTTAAATATGCGAGTCACCCATTTGCTGTAAATCTTGAACATGTATTCGGGATAGATGAAGAAGACGAGTCAACTTTGGTAGGAATTTTATTTATGTTATATTCCATTTTCTTATATGTCGATTGGGTGTATGTTATCAATTACTTACTTTATTTTATTGACAGCATAACCGTCGAGCACTTGACATTATATTGCAATTCATATCCATGTCGAGGGCCAACATTATAGCCGAAAATGCAATTGTAATGGCGGATGTAGTAATCGCCTTCTTATATGGCGTAGAAGATGAAAAAGAAGAGATGGTGATGGCTGCGACCACCCACATTGGCAGAGCTACAACATCCATTGCCTCGGTTATGCCTCCTTAGACGAATGTTGGACATGGCTCAGGATTTGAGGAAGAGCTTTAGTAGTTGTTCATGCTCCATTGAATTATGTTCTTTTTAAACTTATGGACAAATATGGATTGTTTTTGCTTGAGTGTTGTTGACTTAACTTTCCATTTCGAATTGTTCACTATCTTTGAGTTTTCAGTTAATTTCCTTGTGGGAACCTGCCGGAATCTATTTTATAAATGTTTGGAATGTTGTTCCTTATTGTGTGTATGTTTTTTGTTGCATAAAATATTGTCTGCAAACTTCCAGGACTTATAGGTGTTAAAGAGTAACAAACTAGGACATTCAAAAGTTATTATACCGTATCGGCAGGCATGAACTGATAGTTGGTCATGCTTATCGGCTCTGCATTTTCGACCCCTACTAAAAATTTAGTTCAAGTTTTTTATGTGGTATATGCTTAGTAAATGTGATGACCCCTTCTCAAATTATGGCACCACTTGGCTTAATCCTATCATTAAGCCCTAATCTCGCCTCGTAGGACTTAACAACGAATTAATCAACCTTTTTTCAAAACCTTTTTACTTACAAATTAATTTTTCGAATAAGTATTTTCTTATCTTCATGTCAATTATTAAATAAGAGTTAATTAAAATTTTAAAAATTTCAACTTTATTCAGCAAAAGTCTTAACAATTCAGTATAAGCTTTTAACACAATACTTAAAAATATGGAAAATCAGGAAGTAAAGATCATATGCATATATACATATATAATGGAACGGTGATAATATATCATCATGTATATGGTCAGGGTACTATCTCTCAACCCCATAATATATACAACTCCAAAAGTATATGAAAGACATAAAGTCGCACAACAAAGCCAAAAACCTACAAATCCAGTTTAATAGTGGTCCATTGGGTTAGAGGTAGTCGTCGATTTTATTTTTGCTTGGTCTGCTACTCGATGGATCTGCACCCACCGTCATAAAAAGGATGGTGAGTATAAGAAAGAAGAAAGTAACACTGAGAGACATTTGTTAACATTTTGAAATATACAACAAGAATCTAAAAGCATAATAATAGCAACTAAGCTGAAAACAAGGTCATGCTAAAAGATTCTTCAGTTAATAAATATGAAACTAACACATGGCTAAGTAGTCATGATCTATGGTCGTTCGGCCATGAGTCCTATCACCAATGCCTTTATTCCACTATCTCATGATGAAGTTGAGCTCTATATTTATGTTGAAGGTTAGAGCTGAGCTATATGCCTCTATAATTAATCACAAATGCCAGTCACATGTGACATATACTTGCCAACAACCTCGGGTCCCAAGTCCCGTATGCTACACAAGTTAGTGGTGAGATCCCGCCATCCATGAAAGTCTAGTGAACCCTGAGTGTCGCGCCCTTCTCTGCCATCTCATGGTCTTAAATACAAGAACTACTTTCATTTCAAGAAATGACACAACTTCATAATCCAACAATAGGATTGCATATATAATGCATAAAGGAAATTGAATTTACAATACCGTAAAACATTACCTAATAGCATGTTATTTCATTTGACTAAATATCTCAACAATCAAGAATAATGTAGCACATGGTATAGAGTCAATGAAATCATAAACCAACAACCGATACCATGATAATAAACTCATGAAATCAGATGAATCAATAAGTCATGATATTTAGAGTACAAATGACAATTCGTTCAAATAACTATTCACACAATCTTCTAGGCTAATCCGGCCTCCCGACACATCGAATCGCGTACCTAAACCCCTAAAACACTTCCCTAAGTTCCTGATATCATTTAACACATTTTGAGTGTGCTTAAACCTTTAATTAGGTTATTATACTTGTTTAAAGTGTTTAAGTTATAATTAGGAAATTGCAGATTTTGTGTTGTCAGAGCGCTAGTGCGCTGGGTGTTCTGTCTGGCTCGCTAATGACCTCATTAGCTTGCTAGTCAGATGTATTAGTGCGCTACATGTGTGTATCATGCTAGCTAGCTTCATCTAGCATGCTACGTGCGGGAAAACCTAGAATTCTGCACTTAGAATTATGAGTTCTCTCCACACATAGTCAACACCACCTTGGGATCTTTTACCTCACCTATCAGAGACCCCAAGACACCCATTAACATAACAAGATCAACCATACATCATTTGTTTCATGAATTCATCAAATTAAGCTAAGTTACTAGTGTAAGTAAAATTACCTAGTTGATAAACACCAACAACTTGATCTTCACCTTCAGTTTCATTAAAAAACTTTTTCGCTAACTTGTTGATCTCTATTGATTTCTTCTTCTCCAGTAAGCTTTCTTCTCAACCAAGCTTTGAAATGAAATGAATTGCATAGGTTAATCTTATCCAATCTTATATATTAAGATAATTTTGATTAATAGACATTGATCTTTATGTACACACACATCTTACACCTTACCGCTAACTCTCCACTATTTCCATCTAGCTAATACTAATTTGTAACTCGATTTGTCTTTTGATGTGCCATCATGTATCTCGAGAATTATTAAATGATTATTGTTTTAAATTGCTAACTTATGTACATTTAAAATAAAATCAACTATATCCACATTAATACTACTATTTAAGCCACATTAAACTCAAACTAACTTACTTCATCATTTTCTACCCCCAGTCCCAGACTGACACATATCTCGAGGCGCATCTTCGCTCACGTCTCAATACCTAAACATTAGTAGAAGTGACTTAGTACTCTACACATATACAATACAGTAAGCACACATCATAACAAATACAACATATACCTCAGCCGCATCACCTCGATCAGTGCACGTAAATTTATTGGGTATGCCCAAAACTTTGGGGTATCCAAAAAGGTACGACCATGTATAGCTAATAGTATTTAAAGCCTCTCGGACGCTCTCCAAAGCTTCATATACGTTAGTTTAGCTATCGAAGGCGAGGTATGCATATTAATTTAATGTGGTATGCACAATGGTATGAACTTTTAAGTCCATCATTTTTAGAAAAGTTATGGTCTCTTATTGCTGATAGTTAAGAAAGCCTCTCAGACTACTTGCTCAAAATTGTAATATAATTAGTTAAATTATCAAATACGCGGTATGCATAGTAATATTATGGGATATGCTCAGTAATACTATGTTTTTTGTCCGATTTTCGTACTTAAGTTACTGCACAGTATGGCTGAAGGTTTATAAAGTGTTTCAGACTACCATATCTGAACATTTATATAATTTAGTTAATTTCTCAAATGCGGGGTATGCATCGTATTATAATGGGGTACGCCCAGTAAGACGAGGTTTTTTATCCATTAATTATTTGTAAATATGGCCATGGTTAACCGAAAGTCATCCATACCTATTGGTTTAACATCTCCGAACATATAAGATGAGTTACAAATTTATATGTAGGGTATGTAAAAATTGTATGGGGTATGCGTAGCAGTGTGGTTGTATGTGGTCGAAGTCTATTGTAGCATGTCGATCTTCAATCTTCATATGGCATGTTGTTAAAACACAGTGGGGTATAGATAAAATAATAAGTGGGGTATGAATAAGAAAATGATTATAAGTGACTGCTCTCTTGGTATATGTTATAGTTACACATGACAGTAGTAAACAGGGCGTTACAACCCTACAATTCTGAAACATCATAAGAAAAAGTTACAAATTTATTTGCGAGGTACGTTTAGCAATTTGGTAAGGTATGAATGGTAAAATGATGGCATGTGGCCGATAGAGGACATGCACTCTCGAACATGCAATACTGTGAATTAGGAAGAGATATTGGTCCTATCAGACCGAGAGCACGCAAAACCTACAAAAAAGATTCATTTTCTCAACAAAGCCAACAACAACCAACATAACATTTAATGGACATCAAATTGAACATATGGAGACCATTTGTAAAGCATTCCAAACACAAATAAACAAAATTAAGTACTTAATTTCTCAAAAAATGATACACTACTTTCAATATTTGAAAGTAACCATAAAAGGGTGACATGTTTCAAGTTTCAACCAAAATATATAACAACAACACATCATGTAAATCTAAAGAGCAACTACGCTTGTCCATCATTGCTATACCAATCCATTTACACCTATATACACACGTATGTACAAAAAATACATGACACATATATGCAAAAAGGGATGCATGTTCCATTTTTCAATTATTTATTCAAGTTCCAAAAAAAAGAATCAAGACAAATTATCAATCTAGACAAATGCATTTAGCGGGTCTAGTTGCTTTTGGTCGAGGTAGAACGCTCAACTCATCAGGTTGTACCCTACTTTCTTTCAAGGCATATACATCCCATTGCCTCAAGACGGGTGGTAAAGGTGTGTCGCCTATCATTCTTAACTCCAATTCAAACATAGTAAAATTCAGTATAATGAACAACTAATTTTATAAAAACATTAAAGAGATATACAAAAGACTCGCCATAACAAAATAAGAAGTGTTAACCAAGCATAACCAGATGATTCGTCTCTTAAATACGGAATGGGGCGAACTAATGGCAGGAAACTAAGTCGCGGACCCGCCATGAGATAAAGAAACAAAAACCATCCTATAACAATTGGCAACAATTAATCCCAAGTCCGGTAATGTAAGCCAAGAAGAACTCGGTTCAAACTCGGTCTCAAAAATGTTAATGACATTTCTAATTGTCTCAAAATGGGTCAGCAACTGGAACAAATGGATGTAAAAATCCATGTTACTATCAAGCTCCTTCACTAGTTTCCTCTTCACCCTCATTTAGCTAGAAATAGGTTCGTATCCTATGCCTCGCCTATCGCTTGATACCCACACTTGCCATCATACTCGACATTCCTCGTCTCAAGCCTGTATGGTATTCACATATCCGGTACCTAATCAACAAACCCAGCTGGAACTTGAGATCGAGTCTTTAATCGCCTACAAATGGGATTGAAATAGTAGCTCGAGTGTGTCCCTTTCCCCTCCCCCTCCCCCTTCCCCTGCTACCACTATTTGAAGATTGGGTTGGCTCGATGGAATTGGAATCGCCAACAACAAACTCTTGGGTTGCTTGAGCCTCGGCAACTGGCCGAACCTCCTCGGCAACAGACCAAACCTCCTCAGCAACAGGCCGAGCCTCATCGGCAGCAGACTGAGCCTCCTCGGCAGCAGATTAAGCCTCATCGGCAACAGACCGAGCCTCCTCAGTAGACTTAGCTCGAGCCTCGGTAAACTCAAACCTAGATGAAATCCTCATTGTAGATTTCTTAAGTTTCTCCTCTTTTCTCTCTTTTCAGGACTTCTTCTTCTTCGAACCTAAGGGACCATTAGGCGGTCGACCCCTAATCTTCACTTTCTCTTTAGGTATGAAAATTGTAGATGAAGCTCGACATGTGATTTTCTCATAACTTTTTGACAATTTTCGATCTTAAATCGTGACCCTTTTCGAAACTTAGCTTTAACTGCTTCCATTTCAGCATGATACTCAAAGTCATGTTCTTGTTCTTCGCCAACTTTGATCATGTGCAAGTTCAATTTCTTCCAATGTGGTAACACCTCTTTAAGAGTAATTGAACTACCGCCCAACACATGTAATGCAATCTCGTGGGCACATGACAACCCCGAGTGGCTCGTAATATATAATCAAAAATTGATCATCGAGTCCAACATCATCATTAAATGTCTTCGATTCCTTGTTGATCTCATCCAATGCATACCGAGAAACAAACCCAATGAGTGAGCTGTAAATGTGGTGTTCATACTGATGTGCGACGAGACGCATTGATCGATTGAATGAAGCCTCCGCGACTTTTTGCTGGTGGTAAAAAATTGGGTGTATGAACCTCCACGCATCCCCAAAATGTCCCAGTAAGGTCCCCAACTCTTTCTTCAATACAGAATGTGCACCCTCCACCCGATTATTAGTGGCATTCCCAAAATGCATTACCTTATCCGTCCATACAACGACAAATTTCTCCTTATGACACAATTATGTGTCCCGAACGTAATCTACCAAATCCGGAACTCCTCCATATTCATCTTCAAGCTCTTTTACTCTGCCCCTATAAGCTAACTCTGACAGTACGTGTACCACATCCATCCACTTCCCTTACCAGCGGTCATAGTCCTCCTCCTTATATAATAATTCTTTTGTCTTAAAATGGACATTCATATTTACGTGCTAACCACAAAGTAAGTGCGTACAACTTGGGAATACTTCCTCTACGACCCTATGAGAGCTTGATCTCTATCAGTCAATATGACCCCGGGGAGTGTCCACCCATCCAACAAATCCTTTAACTGCCTAAATGTAACGACCCAAATTTTAAGTCAGATGATATTGTAGGCAAATGATTCGAGTTTATTAACAATTTAAACAGTAAATTGTTGGTCGTTAAGGATTAAATGGTGGATGAGATGACATGTGAGACACAACTTGACTCTGGTAGGCCAGGTTATGGGCTAACATTGGCCCCCGTGGCGGTCCAATCGGTTGTTACATTCAAAGTCCATGCATAGTCAGACATTGTCTCATTGGCTAAGAATGCATGTGCGCAATAAAAGTCATGCTAATGGAAGTGACGCCGACAATATCGACTAATGGGTACTCGAACCGTTAGTCTTGTAGGTGTAGTCCATGATCAATACATGAGGAAAGCATCGAAGAAGCTGCAACAAATTTGGGTGACCAAAGAATAGGCCCTTGGCGATGTCCGACCCCTCCCAAAACACATGTTGCTCAACATATCCATGCTAGTCCAAGTTCTGAAATAACATCTGCATTTTGTCTTGCATTCAGCTTTAATCCTTCTCAATCGAGCCCTCTCATTGTAGATTGTTTTCATGACAGTCACATTACTCGGATTCTTGTCCTTAATGTTGGCTAGAATGTGTCGAGGTTTTGCACTCGAATATTTGAGAATCACCCTCTCGGGTTTGCTAAGCCTTTCGGGATATGCATGGCCAATCAAGTTGTTTGAAAACTTGAGTTTTGCACCCCACACACAATACGCACATGTCATTTCTCATCAGCCTCATGTTTCACATTCATCTTGAATTGACAGCCACACTTCTTCGAGGCAATCTCTTTGGGCTTGTCCTCAGCCTTATCCTCGTCCTTTCCTTTACATTATTTTTTCTGGCGCCAACTTCAACTTCTAGGTCTTTGAAATTTGTGCTTCTGAATTTTGAGATAATTAACGAAATGAAACAAATTTGTGGGACATCTTAGAGTAATTCCTATTAACAGTAAGTTAATTAACCTAAAATTCCCGATGCTCGGAAAGCAACAATGTATTTCTTCCTTGTGGAACTCGAAAGATGAGTTTTGTTACAATTAGACAACCATAATAAAACACAATCGCACAACATTGGCGGCAACACCTTCCACAATTCATCAAAATTATGTTTTCCAAAATTAACAGGGGTGTATTCAATTGAGATTTTAATAGACTTTTGGTTACTTTTATAAGTTGATGACCTTTCTAAAGTTTGTAGATTTTCGTAGATTTTTAAAGACTTTGATAAACTTTTAAGTAAACTTCTTTTTGATGACTTTTATCAACATTTAACGTTTTTAATGACTTTTGTGAACTTCTTAAACATGATTTTGATTGATACTAATAAATTTTTGTGATTTTAATATTGAAACAAATATTTTGCACTTTATTATAAAAAATACGAATAATTATATTTATTTTTCTTAAGAACTATTATTAATTTTTTAAAAATATTTTTATATTTTAATAAAAAATCATATAGACATAGTAATGAATTACGACTATCAAGATAGTAACATAATAAATAAGTAATAAATATCAACAAAACAAATATGCAAATGAATAATCTTTTAGTGACAAAAAAGAACCAAGTAATATCATTATGTGTAAAAATGTTGCACCTTTTTTTTACTTAAGTAAAAAAAACTTATATCTTTTTCTTTAAGAATGATAGTTTAAAATTTTTAAAATGCACTTCTTGCATTTGAAAAAAAAATACACGATTATTTTCTCCAAAAATAATAATATTACATTTTTTGATATTATAATTATACACTTAATAAACAAAACTTTTTTGTAAAAAAATCCTATAAAATTTACAATGATGCCAAAGTGAGATCTTGTTAATAACAACATCATTTTCATTTTCACCAACATAAACATTATAATATAATGAGTGAGCGATGAAATTCACGAGTTGTTGACTGATCGGAGAAGTTGATAAAAACAATTGATAAGAAAAGACATTATGAACAATGAAGTCCTTATTGAATAAGGGAACCAACAAAAATTAGAAGTCTCTAAAAGTTTTTGAGGTTGAGGTGAGGAGAAGTTGAGATTTGTTTATGTGTATTTTTATACAAAAAGTCTATAAAAGTCGAGATTTGTGACTAAACTACAAAAGTCATCAAAAAATTAAATACACCTTACTTTTAGAAACTCTCTAAAAGTTTAAATTGAATACCCCAAAACTTTTATAAACTTTTAAAAAGTCTATAAACGTTCACATTGAATACACCTTACTTTTAAAAACTCTCTAAAAGTTTTAATTGAATACACCTAAACTTTTTTAGTAATTAAAAGTAACCAAAAGTCTATTAAAATTTCAATTGAATACACCCCTATAAGTAATTAGTAATTCACATTAACTGCACCAGAAACTGCAATGAAAATCATTAACTCGCGAGTAACGGACTGAAAAAACGCATGAGGCGAACTATGACGATGTGCGGGTCCCATCTGCGGGTCCCCATCATTCTTGTGCTAATAACATTCTATTGTAACTAGGGCTGGCAAAAATCCGGGACCGAATATAAACGGGACCAGCGAGTGTCGCCGACGCCCGACTAGCCGTGCGTGAGACGGCGAGAGCTGGACTGCTGGTGGGAGAGGCCGCACGGTCGGTGAGGCCGCACAGTCGATGAGGCTGAGGACGCACAGGCGGTGCCGTGGTGGCGACTAGCGAGCGCGAGACGACGAAAGAGAGGCAGAGAGGCGGTGTTGAGGGAGGCAGAGAGGCGATGTTGATAGGCAGAGAGGCGGTGTGGAGGGAGGAGAGGTGTGTGCCGAGAGGCGGTGTTGAGGAGGAGGAGAGGCGAGAGGCGGTGTGAGGGAGGTGGTGTTGAGGGAGGCAGATATGCGGTGTTGAGAGGCGGTGTTGAGGGAGCAGAGAGGCGGTGTTGAGGGAGGCAGAGAGGCGGTGTTGAGGGAGAGACAGTTTGTGAATCGTGAGTGTGAGACGGTGATAGGGTGAGAATTAGGTTATGGCATATGAAATTACTTATATGCCCTTCAAATTAATCATTAAACGAGTACCTTTTTTTTAAATTTTTGCCCAGACCCATTATTATATTTTTAAACGTACATAAAATATTGTCCAGACCGACATGTTTGTCAAAAAAAAATCGTTTTAAACGGGACACGGGACAAATCAAGACCGGACACATTTCGCCAACCCTACTTGTAACCATGCTTGAGAATCCAGATCAAATCTCCACTCTCGAGAGTCCAGCCAGCAGCGTTGATGATGGGTTTGTTCTCCGCCCTCTCTCGCGCTCTCCTATCCTCCAGAACCCATTCACGTCTCTCCAACCATTCCAAGCTCATCCTCTCCTCCTCTCTCTGCGCCGCAAAACCACATCACCGCAACCTCTCCGACGCGCCCAACTACCCCGTCGGCGGCGCCCCTTCGTTCATGAGAGGCACTGTCTTCTGGGGCCCACCCAATTCTCCCCTCACCATTGAAGACTTCCACATGCCCTGCCCCAAAGCAGGGGAGCTTCTAATCAAGACCAAAGGTTTGCTTCTTCTTTTTAATGGTCATCTGGTGGTTATGTGTTCAATTTCAGTTAATGTTTGGTGTTTGATGTGTTTGTGTGTTGGTTGGTGGTGCAGCTTGTGGGGTTTGCCACTCTGATCTTCACGTGATCAAGGGCGAAATCCCGTTCGCGAGTCCTTGCGTTGTGGGGCATGAGATCACTGGGGAGGTTGTTGATCACGGTGCGCATACTGATCCTGGGATTCTTAAGAGGTAAAGGGAATGTGGGTGACATTCATAATTGTGTTTGGGATGATGATTTCAAATTTTTTGATGTTTGTATGCAATTTAAGTTTGGCTACATAGATCGAACTCTTCCATTGCACTCGATTTAGTGCATATTTGTTTGGTCCATTTCAAAAAGAGCGACAAAAGTTTAATATTGGTTGTCAACCTATCACATCCCTCCCCCATTTTTTATGTATGGATAATGAACTTGGGACTGGCTATGTAGCACATGCAATGTCCTACGTAGGTGGAGTTAAAGTGTTTAGAGTTGTTAAAAAAAAACCTCTGAACCTGCACCTTGTTCTTCTGTATTAAATGAACTAGATTTATTTGGAGATTTTTTTATTACACCATTTGGAGGATACAGGTATCCTATTGGAGCTCATGTTGTGGGAGCATTCATAATGCCCTGTGGGAGTTGTTCTTTCTGCGTGAAGGTGAGATATCCCGAAGTGAAGGCTTTTTTTTTTTTTCCCATCCTTTTGTTTTGTGGCTTTATTTATAATCTGAGCATGTTGATATTCAGAATGGTTAACAAAAATCAGGGCCAAGATGATCTATGTGAAGCTTTTTTTGCTTATAATCGGGCAAAAGGAGTGCTTTATGACGGTGAAACTCGGTTGTTTCTACGTGGCAGTGGTAATGATTTGCTTATGCTAAAATTTACAGTATTTTAATGTCATCTTTAATATTCATTTACTTTTGTTCACTTTGGCTGCTCTTTTTTTTAATATTCATTTACTTTTGTTCACTTTTGCTGCTCTTATGCATTTGGATAATGCTTTCTTGATATCTTTTGTTTTGATGTCGTTGGTTCATACCACGGAATTCATTCGTTCAAAATTTAAGTTGGTAGTGGTGGATGGAGTTGTTTAACATTTGGAATCACAAGTCCTTATTTATTTATTTTTTTGTTTGTTTGTTTTTTAAATCCATTGAGTATTTAGAAAATAAAAAAGCAATTAAAAAAACCATGCTAGAGACCTTTATAAAGTTAGTTGTGTTATGGAATGTATGCGATACTATAAGAGCTTAAAGAAAACATGTGATCTATATCAAGTTATATGTACTTGTGAAAACCAGCATTCTCCTTGCTTTCTTGTTTATTAACACAAAACGTTGACGCCCACTTCTTAGGCCAATGGGTTGCTTGATTCAGCATTACTTTCTTGTGCAATGATCAATCATCAATTGCACATATTTAGCTACATGTTTAACTGATTGGTTGGTTTTGTCTCAAATATGTTTATGAAACCATCATAACTAGCATGGAGAATTACATCTTTTAAGTGGAACATTTGGTTACTTTCTACCTGTGTACTTTTGGTGAAGGACGAAAATGTAGCACTAGGTAGCACACCACATAAAGCAAATAGTTTATTAGACATTTTTATCATGACTCCCAACACTATAAGAACAATCAATAGAGTAAGATGTCCTTTATTAAGGATGCAGTGCTTCTTGTTAGCTATTGAGGGGCTTATATGAAAATGGGACAATTCTTTTGGCTAATAAGTACATTCTTCATGATTTTCTGTAGGCAAGCCAGTATATATGTACAGCATGGGAGGTTTAGCAGAGTACTGTGTTGTCCCTGCACATGCATTGTCAGTTCTTCCAAATTCACTGCCATATGTTGAGTCTGCTATTTTGGGATGTGCTGTCTTCACAGCCTATGGTGCCATGAGGCATGCAGCTGAGTTGCGTGCTGGGGAAGCTATTGCCGTGATTGGTGTTGGTGGTGTAGGGTCAAGGTGAGAAATGAAAATTGGACTGAAAATAAGACGCTTTGGTACCTCTTTCATTCTTTTTTCTTTGTTTCTTTTCTTTACTTTCAGTCTTTTTGGTTTCAATGTCATCAGTGACATTGTGTTAAGGGAGTTTAGGCATATATATATATATATAGTATTACTTCACAAGTTTCTTGGTTTTATCATCCATAATTTCATATCCTTGGGGACTTCCTGGGGACTTTTGGATACCTTAGATGTTTTCTGTTTCCATATCGCAACTTGTGGTATTAACTTTTGGATACCTTAGAGGTTTTTGAGATGTGGATCACTTTGTTTACACATTTCACTTTGTAGGGCAGGTTCGATATATCTGGTTAGCTTTTACAAAACTGGAAAGTTCAGGAGACCATCCTAAAATTTAAAATTTTCTATTATCCTTGACAAATGGTTCTGAGATTGCTCAAGAGTTCACAAATTTGCTGTATGTGGCTGCACTTTGGTCAGTTTAGCACCCCTTTGAAGTTAAGCTCCTTGTTTGATATTTCTTATAATCCATGGGCTATGGGTCGATCTTTGTCAATATGGATGGGTTGTTGGATTTTTATAATGGAGGTAACTCTGTGTTTTTTGCTATCGGGCTATAGGAACTCGCTTCTCTTTTATGCTCTTTTTTATTTTTAGTATAATTTTTTTGTTTTCTCTAGTAGAAAATAAAGGTGCCTTCCAAGAACTCTTTTCAAATGAAATACCTTGAACCTAAATATTCCTCCTAGTATTTGATTGGAAGGGACTTTTAAAATTTTATTTCTATGTCTGTTTTCACTTGCTTTTATGGAGTTAAAATCATTATTGTTTATTTATTGCTTCGTCACCCCTGTGTGCTGATAATTTGTGGCATCATTAACTGCCATGATTTGCCCTTCTTAAATTAAGAACCAATGAAATGCTTCAGTGTAAATTTGGTTTCTTAACATTTATCATCATAATTATACAAACCCCAAGTATTTAGTATTTGGCCCTTGCAGCCCATCACTTCATTTTTGTTTCCAACTTCCAAGAAATATAATTTCTATTTAACAATCCTTGTCTTGTGGCTGGTCGAATGGTGCCATCAAAATTACTAGAGGGATATGCCTCAAAGTTTATATGCCAATCAATAACCCAATCAGAGAATGGGACATCAACCTTAAATGAAAAGGATCAAACATTGAGTCTGTATATAGCAATCTTTATAGTATTGATGGCTTTGTTTGGCGAAGAAGCTTTGCAATAATTGGGCCCATGTTGGTGGATGGTGAGCATTTCAAGGGCCTCTATTCTAGCTAATTGCCCTGTTAGAATTTTCGGTAACACCTATGAAGACAAGTGTATGAAGAGTCACTTCATGTGAAGAGTTGCACTCTTTCCTTTAGTACGTGTAGGGACACGTCCTACTAAAGGGCTCAACCTTAGATTGTGAAGAGTTGCACTCTTTCCTTTAGTACGTGTAGGGACATGTCCTACCAAAGGTTGCAACCTTAGATTCATACCTTTTGGATTTCTATAAATATCTATAGGAAGATAAAGGATGTACATTGATTAATTGAGTTTCTAGAGAATAGTGGTGTGTGTTCTTTCTTCGTCTTCCGCTTCTAGGCTGTGGATACAGATTGTGCTCCATAGTGGTAGTGCGAACACTCCCGTAAGAACAACAATGTCGCTAGGCGAAACATGTAATTCATTGTGATCCGAGGTAACATTTATATTTAATTCTTCCGCTGTATATATGTATGTCTGTTGATTAGTTGTTAATCATGTCATACAAGTAACAATTGGTATCAAAGCTTTTATACGATGATTTCGTGTTTTAAATTCCGTTTTTAATAATGAACGCAAAAACATAGAGCGAAGTTTCATTTATGTTAAAAGAATTTCGGTATTTATCGAACGAATAAAATCATTATATTTTTTTTTCGAGATTCGATGGGATATTAACAGATCCACTTACAATTTAGTCCACTCTCAACCACTAATCAATCTAATCATATGTTTTGGTGTTTATCATCTATATTAATTTAGGACCCGTTGGATTTCATGTTTATCCCATTGTGATTATTTTGATCACTACTTAACCGAATCTAGTCCAATTATGAAACCTTTTTTTTACATCAGTGACTCTAATAACACCGATTCATCATGGAGTTTTTTTTTTTTTTTTTTTTTTTTTTTTTTTTTTTTTTTGAGATAGTTCCATTATTATTTTTTTGTTCTAGTTTGAGATGGTCACTTTACATTCCAGGATTGACACAATTATTTTAATTAGTAAGTGTGAGTGCACCTACACGTGTATGTGATCATAGTCACAATGAATATATAACGATGTGAATATCATTTTTTTTAATTAGTTTCTCATGCGGTTCATAGCTATTACATGTACTCTTCATTAATTTTTTTTTTAAAAATATTTTGAGAAATGTGACCAAAAAGCATGAGTTATTTAGTTATATATATATATTTGGGTTTTTTGTAATGCAAAAAATATATAGCTATATTTTATTATGCGTCTTATTTAAGTAGAGTTGCCCAAAAGGTGGTGCAACCAATATTGAAATGTATAGCGCATTAATTAAATAATAGTTAAAATTCTAATCTTGTGTGCACGTGTTGATTAAGAGTTTAACGAATTTTCGATGATGCGCCTTGTTTTAATTTTTTTACCAATTATTTAGATTTTTGCAACATGTATAAATTGTGTGGTGTCATTCATTAATTCTCATACTAAATCGAAAATTTATTTTTCCAAGAATGGCTGCTAAGAATATTGTAGTAGACTTGAATAAGGGAGAAAAACTGGATGGTGAAAATTACGATATTTGGCATCGTAAAATCCAATAACTTTTGAATGAACATGATATTCTCCCTACCATTGACCAAACAATGGTTGCTCTTGAGGAGGAAAATACGGCTCAACATAGATACAATCAAGAAGTCCATAAGAAGTGGCTTGATAAAGATCATTGTGCTCGTTTCACAATGCTCAGTAGCATGCACAATGACTTGATCGGCGAGTTTGAGCAATATTCCTTTGCTAAAGATTTGTGGAAGCAACCAACGTCGCTTTGGTATTACTTCTTTGACCAAATTGTCGCTTTGGTATTAGTTCTTTTACCAAATTGCGAGGACTGACCATGAAATTTGATTCATATCAGAAGAATATTAATCACTCAATGAAGCAACATATAAGAGTGATGTCAGCTATAATCTAAGAGCTTGGAGCAGCCGAACATCATTTAACCGATGAACGATAGGTTCAAGCAGTTTTGAGATCGCAGCCTTCTTCATGGGATCAAATGAAACAAAACATGACTCACAATGAAAATGTCCGGACATTTGACGACATTTCACGTCATTTAGAACTGGAGGCTGAACGTCTTGAGTATGTCAAGACAGATGGTTTGGCTTATGTTGCAGAGTCAAGTTCTCATGGTTGGTTTAATAATCGCAAAAGGAAAACTAATGATTCTAATTTTGCTCATATAAAAAAGGCAAATTTAAGAAATTCAAAAGAGGCAAAAGAGGTGGAATACGCGACAAATCCATAGTCACTTGCTATAATTGCAAAAAGCTGGGACACTTCGCTCGTGAACGCACCGAGTCGAAGAAGGTATATGCATCTCAACTTTTAATCTCTGACTGTTTCGTTACAAGTCAAGTTTTAGTTACTCATTCTCCTCAGTTGTGGGTTGTAGTTTCAGGAGCAATTGACCATATAGCGAGAAGTCGAGCAGGATATGTTGAGTTTCATCGAATTCCTATTGGGAGTCTTAAAGTTTTCATGGGAGATCAATCGAGTGCAGATGTTTTTGGCATAGGCACATATCGTTTAGATTTGCGATCGGGACGGATTTTATACCTCCATGACGTATTATACGTTCCAAGGATTCGACATAACTTGATTTCAATGCTCGACTTAATGGACTTAGGATTTACATTTACGTTTGCAAACAATGGTGTGAAGTTATATTTAGACAATACTTATTATGGTTCTGGTTATGTAGCAAATGGTTTATTAATAATGGATATTGACTATTCTAGCATAAATGATGATAATGATTCTTTGTGTTATCTTTCATCAAATTTTGATATTGATTCTATCAAATGGCATGCTAGATTAGGTCATATTGGACAAGAAAGGTTAGCACGACTAGCTAGAGAGCGCCTTTTAGGCTCACTTGCTGAAGTAACCTTGTCTATTTGTGAAAGTTGTCTCACTGGAATGACAACAAGAAAACTATTTGGTAAAGCTAAACGAACATCTAAGCCTTTACAGTTAATCAATTATGATATGTGGTCTAATGAATGTAAGGGCTAGACATGAAGCACCTTATTTCATCACATTTATAGATAATTGTACGCGTTATGGTCATGTCTATCTGATGTCACACAAGTCTGAAGCATTTGATTGCTTCAAACTTTATATATCGGAGGTAAAGTATTAGTTAGATAGAAAGATAAAATCTTTAAAAACTGACCTAGGACGCGAATACTTATTTGGACAATTTAAAGAGCTATGTGATGAAAAAGGCATTACTGGGCAATTGACTACTCCTCGTACTCCACAACAAAATGGTGTTGCAGAATGAAGGAATAGGACATTGCTAGAAATGGTACGATCAATGATGGCGCAAGCAAAACTTCCAATTTCCTTTTGGGGAGATGCATTATTAAATGCTGCCTACATCTTGAATTGTGTTCAGTTAAAGTTTGTGCCAACTACTCCATATGAGTTATGGACGGGAAACAAACCAAATTTAAGTTATTTGCATCCATGTGGGGGTGCCGCTTGCATACATGATGCTTCACATAAATATGGGAAGTTAGGACCTCGAGACAAGAAGTGTATCTTCAAAAGATATTCTTCTACTTCTAAAGGATATGTATTTCTAGGTGATCATGCCAATGGGAGGATCACAACAATAGAATCTCGAGATTCAATTTTTTTAGAGGAATATTTTTCGAGTCAAGGTCAAGTGACAAAAGACATCAGATTATATGAAAATGAGTATCAAACTGACAACACTCAAAATCCAATAATTATAGAGGATGTAGTACCTCAAAATATGAGGGAAAATGAGAGTGTAATGCCAGAAGTCGAGTCATCAACTCTTGATGAAAATACTCATGAAGAACAATTTAGGCGCAGTGCGAGAGGACAAATCCTACGCAATCGATTTGCGATTAAGGGGGAGGCTTTGATGATTGCTCCACTTGATTACGTTGATCCTAAAACTGTTGAAGAAGCATTATCTTCCTCTAATAGCAAAGAATTGATTGCTGCAATGAATGAGGAATTAGACCATATGAAAGCTAACCATGTATGGGACTTGGTTGATTTACCACCAGGGCGTAAGACTATCGAGAACAAATGGGTTCTCAAACTTAAACGCAATGCTGATGGCTCCATAGAGCAGTATAAGGCGCGATTAGTCACGAAAGGATACACTCAACAAGAAGAAATCGACTATGAAGAAACGTTTTCTCCAGTTGTTCGATTAACTTCAATACGTCTTATTTTAGCTATTGTAGCATATTTGGATCTAGAATTATGTCAAATGGACGTAAAAACCGCCTTTTTTAACAGAGAAGTAGATGAAGAGATCTATATGGATCAACTGCAAGGTTTTGTTGTAAATGGAAACGAACATAAAGTTGCAAACTTAATAGATCCATTTACGGACTAAAACAATCATCTAGACAATGAAATATGAGATTTCATAAAGCCATTACTTCTGATGGATTTAGGATGATAAATGAAGACCATTGTGTATTTGTTAAGAAATCGAAGGCAATTTTCATAATTTTGTCCTTATATGTTGATGACATTTTAATGGCGAGTAATGATAAGGAGATTATTGTTGAATCCAAGTTATGGTTGTCTTCAACTTTTGAGATGAAAGATATGGGTGGTGCGAATTACATCTTAATTGTAAAGATTATGCGGGATCGTTCTAAGAGAATTCTAGCTTTGTCTTAAGAAACTTATATTAACAAAATTCTTGAACGATTTCAAATGCATAATTACAAACCATTGACACTCTTATGAAAGGTGAATCCTTAAGCCTTAATTTATGTCCTCAATTATTAGAAGAAAAGGAAAAGATGGTTCGTGTACCATATTCAAGTGCTGTTGGGAGTCTAATGTATGCTATGATGTGTACACGCCCCAACATTTGCTATGCGGTAGGAATAGTAAGTCGTTATCAATCCAACCCAGGACTTGCTCATTGGAAAGCAGTTAAAAGGATAATGAGATACCTCAATGGAACTGCTGATTATAAACTATGTTTCCAACATTCGAGTTTGCACTTAGTAGACTATAGCGATGCAGATTGGAGTGGAGATCTTGATGAACGTAAATTCACATCAGGATACATTTTTTTGCTTGATGGAGGTGCAATATCATGTGTAGCAAGAAACAATCATGCATTGCCCTATAAACGTTGAAAGCAGAATTTGTTGCATGTCCTGCTGCTGTGCAAGAGGCTGTTTGGTAAGGAGATTTTTTGACAATTTGGGAATTGTCACAAACACTAGTGATCCTGTGATAATTAATTGTGATAGCACGGCTGCATTAGCCTATGTTAAAGATCCCAAATACCATGGGAAAACCAAACACATAGATTTGCGTTATCATTTCATCAGAGATATCGTCGCTAAAGAGAAGTGTCTTTAGAATATATAGTGTCTTTAGAATATATACCTACAATGCAAATGGTAGTAGATCCATTAACCAAACCTATAGCTCGTTATGCTTTTATCACACATGTTAGAGCTTCGGGATTGCGTAGGTTGACTAATATATTTATTTATTTCTGATAAGATAGTTATTTATGTATGAGACCTTTGTTATTTAATTAATGAAGTATAACTTTTACGGAAGCTTATTTGATTATTTGTAGCACACACAATACTCTATTATGTTGATTAGTATGTTCCGGACTTGAAGATCTGCTTTCTCACATGAGCGATCGCCTTTAGCGCTTTGGAATTAGCGAGCAAAGATGAGATATTAGAGCTTATTGTTAAGATTAGGGGTGGGCAAACCGCGGTTTGGTGGTGGAAACCATCAAACCGCGACCAAACCGAGGGTTCGCGGTTTGGCCGATTTGCAAACCACCACCAAACCGCGAATCATCAAAACCGCATCCAAACTGCCCGCGGTTTGCGCGGTTTGGTCGGTTTGGTTTGCGGTTTTGGTGTGATTGGTACGAGGCGGCGGTGGAGGCAGGATCGGTGGGAGGAGACGGTGGACGCGGCAGTGGAGGCATTGGACGCAGTAGTGGAGGCGGCAGTGGACGAAGCAGTGGTTTGTGCGGTGGCGATTGATAAGAGGCGTGTGACGATCCCTTCTCCAAATAAGGGCACCGCCCAGTCTAATCCCTTAATTAAGCCCTAATCTCTCTTATAAGACCTAACAGGGAACTAGTCAGCTTTATTTAAACACCTAAACACCTACCACTTATGATACCACCTACAATTAATTAGATAGTTCTAGTGACTAACCTATGGTTGTCTATAAATCAGAGTTCATTTAGATTTTCTATTTAACAAATTATTCAGCGGAAGTCTTATTAAGTAACTGGTGGACATAAGGCCTAACCTATTGGAAAAACCAGGAAATAGAGATCACATGCATATATAAAAAAAAGTGGTGATATATACAACATGTGTCTGGTAAGGTGTTCCTATCACTCAACCCAAAAGTAAAAATATCATGTACCTACAAAATGTAATACAAAAGAATGCAAAACGTACAAAAATATGTCGTAGCAGTCCTTCACTGGCTCAGAGGTAGTCACCAATATTCTCTTTGCCTGGTCTGCTACTCGGCTGATCCGCACCCACCGTCACAAACTAGACGGTGAGTCCATGAAATAATTTAAGTAATACCGAGAGACATTGATCCACATTCCCAAACAGGCAACAAGTATGAAATGACATAATTTAAATAGTAACTATGCTGAAAGAAACATCATGCAAAGAGATACTTGAGTTAACCAAATATAAAACTGACTTAAGGCTAAGTAGTAATGGATTAGGGTCGGTCGGCCGTAAGCTACGTCACATCAGCCTTTCCACCACAATTTGAGCTCTGCTCTATATCATGTCATTACAAATTGAGCTCTATATTATAATTTCAAAAGGTCGTACTTACGGTTACGCCTTTTCTATTCCAAGTGAATTAGTCGTCATCGGAATGTATCCTTGCTAACATGCCCGAGTTTTAAAACTTGTCATGCTCACCTAAGTTATTCTTGCGCCAACAAACCCCGAGATCCGGTTATCCCGTTCGAGGCATATTACCCCGTGTGTCATGCAAGGTAGTGGAGAAATTCTCTAACATCCCGGAAAGTCTAGTGACCCTCGTATGAAAGTTGAATTTCTATCATCAAATGATCCTAACCACAAGAACAACTTTCACTTTTAATAATGACTCGGTAATAGAATCCAAGAGATGTAACTGCATACTAATGCACAAAGGATTAGAGTCAAAATAAACAAACTAACCTAATAACATGTTATATCACTGACTTCCAAACACAACAATCAACC
Organism: Stephania yunnanensis; assembly: GCA_039657365.1. Lineage (NCBI taxonomy): Eukaryota > Viridiplantae > Streptophyta > Magnoliopsida > Ranunculales > Menispermaceae > Stephania > Stephania yunnanensis. The sequence goes on from CM077585.1 coordinate 8,360,309, forward strand.
TGACAAAGTATAGGAATTGGAAGCAATGATAGTATATAAACAACAAAGTATGCTATGAGCAACGTCATAAAATGAGAAATAAACAAGTCATAGCATATGAATTTCAAAGGTAAATTCAGTTCGAATAACTGAGAATGAATAAATAAATGGAATGAAATGTAAATAAATATCTCAATCAGTTTACTTACATACCACAACAATTCCTAAGCTATCCGGCTTCTCGTTGCGTCACTGTACGCACCCAATACCCCGTAATATTTCCTTTAGGGTCCTAACATTTGACAGTTTATCAATTTAGATTCAAGAGTAATTATTTAAAATTCCTAAATTGGTTGAAATTGGTCGAAATCAAATTCAAGACCAATTTGCCAATTTCACGCTTTTCGAGGTGAAAACCTCGTAAAATTATCGTCCGAAATTTCAAATATTTTATTTTTCTTAGAAATTTATCAATTTCTATTTATTTTGTTGAAATATAATAATTTTTCGTAATTTTTCCTGGAATTTTTCCACTTTTTTTCCCCTTTTTTCTCTTCTTTTCTCTTTTTTTCCCTAATGGGTTTAGGTTGAATCGGGCCGAACCGGTTTCGAACCGGCCCGGTTCACCCAACCCCTCTTCTCCCCTTTTGTTTTCTGTTTTTTTTTTTTCTTTTGTAGGCCTGAACCGTGCCGAACCGGGTTCGGCTCGCCCGAGCTGAACCGGCCCGATTCATCCACTCTTCTTCCTCCTCCTGAAATAGAGCATTTGCTTTATTTCGATATTTTTTTTTTATTAAGGCGTTGGGGTTGGCTCCCAATACCAACTGGTTTCGATGGCAGGGGAGACACCCCTGCCATCTCCCCGCACTCTCTCGGCCATGTAGGCCAAACCTCCATGGCCACTACAACAACAACAACCGACTGCAACAACAACAACCGAATTCAACAACAACAACGACAATCAACAAGAACACTCACCTCACCTTGCCTTTTTCGAGCTCGGTCTCTCTCTCTCTCTCTCTCTCTCTCTCTTTCGGTCTCTCTCTTTCTTTCTTTCTTTCTTTCTTTTTTTCCCCTTTTTTTTTCTCTTTGTTGGTTTTGTTTTCTCTCCCTCCACCGACTTGGAGATAAAAAATGAAATAAGTTAGATTTTGGGGTAAATTTTAACTCACTTATATGATTGGGTTGGCTTGAATGTGAGCCACACATCTCAAACCACACACGTATCTCGAGGCACATCGAGTGATCTTACTCACACCACTTGTCCCTTGTGTCACTCTCAAGTGACTCCAATACTTGACACCCTTCCTCAAGATGAGTGTGTGTGCATCTAGATGTATATCTAGTGATGTATGGTTTTTTTTTTTTAACTTAGGCCCATTGAATAAAAAACTAGATGTGGCTACATATGGACCACTAATTATATATCATTTGTAATGCAAAATAATTTAACTAGTTACGCTTAACCCATGTGCTGCTACCTCGGGCCCACGTCAGCACGCGACTCGAGGCGCGCCCCCGCTCGTCTCGGTATCTGCATACCCGTCGAAATGACTTAGTAGTCTACACATGTACAGTACACTAGGCAAACAACACAACAAATTTAACATAAACCTAGCCACCGTGCCTCGGTAGTGACACGTATCTCGCTGTGGTTCCCACGTCACGGGTCATTTTGTCCCGATTAACGAATTAAACGTGTATTAATTATTTTGGGTCGTGACAAGACGACGACGATAGGCGGTGGTCGGAGCCAACCGGGAAAGGCGATGTGGTGGTGGGACTCGCAGCGATCGAGGCGTGACTGGTATGTGGTGGCGGTGGAGGCGGGATCGATGGGAGGAGGCGGTGGACGCAGCAGTGGCGTCAGTGGACGCAACAGTGGAGGCGACTGTGGACGCAGCAGTGGAGGCGGTTGTGGACATAGCAGTGGTTCGCGCGGTGGGAGGCGGCTGCGATTGATAAGAGGCGACGGCGATAGCGGTGGTCGGAGCCGACCGGGAAGGGCGATGGGTTAGGCGTCGGCGGTGAGACGTGGAGGAGTGAGGAGGACAAACGACAGGTAGAGTAGAGAGTCTAGCGACCAAGAAACGCCCAAATCTTCCTCTCAACAGTGCTTCTCAAGAGTTTTTTTTTTTTTTTTTTTTTTTTATAAGTTTTAGGGTTTTGAGTTGTAAATGTTGGGTATTTACTAAAATACCATCGGTTTGGTGAAACCGCGATTTTTTTAAAATGAAAATCGCGACCAAATCGCGATTCTGCGGTTTTAAAATTTTTTAAACCACCCTCAAACCGCGAGTTCTAAAAACCAGACCAAACCATGTGGTTTACACGGTTTGGGCAGTTTGGGCGGTTCCGCTGCCCACCCCTAGTTAAGATTGACTCTATCAGGGAGTTAGATTCATTTAGCTCAATTTTATATGTCGCCTTGATAGAGGTCAAGATGAGTTCAGTATTATAATCGGCTTGGATTTCCCACTATCCATGTTGTTTGTAGTGAAATTGATACCAAATGCGAGATCTAGTATTTGACGCTTGAATGATAACAAGTTATACAGAACTCGGGCTAGGCGCTTGCAATAGCGACTAGACTAAGATTTGTACAGTGTCTTAGAGTCGAACATACGCTCTTTAAGAGTGACTTTGTTGTAGCATGCTTCTATAGAATGCATGTGTGAGTCGACCATCTTAGAAGGAGATGAATGGATCCTTGCTTCACCATTATGTGAGTTCTAATTTGTAATTTTTATATGACATATTTCTAAATGTCCTTATCACTTTTGACTACACTATAAGGTGGAAAAATGATGTCTGCTACTTTGGTAAGTTGCTAATGATCATGATTGATTTGGCCCGATGGGACTTCATTGGGAAAACCATTATTATTCTAATGAATAGTGGGAGGGCGAAAAGGAAGATCATTAAGTTTTCATCATGATGTACACTATATCTTGAATCCGGATCATTTATATTTCGCAAATATCTAAATGCTGAATATAATTGTGGATATTTTGTATAATGCTTGTAGTGGTTCAAGTAAGACAATTTATTTCGAGGGATTAGAGATACTTGAATTGATGAAACTAAAATGGATCTAGGACATGTACGACATTTTTTTTGGGGCTGATGTATCTAAGTTGCTTACTGCTAGTGTAGAGCTACACTTGCAGGTTGTCTTACGGTCGCACGGCCTATTAGTTAGTATGGAAGTTATCGAGGAAGATTGAAAACCATCACAATTCATGTGCGAGTGGGAGAAATTCAATATACACAAAACTCTAAAAAATAACGCCCCATGAATGTGTGATAATTACCCACATCATGTGTGAGTGGGAGATTGTTAGAGTTTTTGGTAACACGTATGAAGTCAAGTGTATGAAGAGTCGCTTCATGTGAAGAGTTGCACTCTTTCTTTTAGTACGTGTAGGGACACGCCCTACCAAAGGTTGCAACCTTAGATTGTGAAGAGTTGCACTCTTTCCTTTAGTGCGTGTAGGGACACGTCCTACCAAAGGTTGCAACCTTAGATTCATCCCTTTTGGATTTCTATAAATATCTATAGGAAGATAAATGATGTACATTGATTAATTGAGTTTCTAGAGAATAGTGGTGTGTGTTCTTTCTTCGTCTTATGCTTCTAGGCTGTGGATATATATCGTGCTCCATAGTGGTAGTGCGATCACTCCTGTAAGAACTCCAACGTCGCTAGGTGAAACACGTAATTCATCGTGATCCGAGGTAACATTTATATTTAATTCTTCCATTGTATATATGTATGTTTGTTAATTAGTTGTTAATCATGTCATACAAGTAACATGCCCTGTTTTGGGAAGCGAAATCTTCTCTAAAGTCCTTACCGGAAGGCTATATCTACTCAACCACTGACTTAAAGCATTAGATAGGCTTTGACCGATGCTGAATGAGTGTCACCTCACCAAGAGCTTTTCTTTTATGACACACAAACACACGCACACACATGCGCACACACATGCGCACACACATATATTGCACTCAAACCTGCATTTCTCTGTTCTACCTTTTCCAATATTCGTTATGAACCCTTTAGAGGTTCCCCTAGGGAGGTGGTGACGGGAGGGCCCATTGATAGAAAAAACCCACAACCCAATTTGTAGAAACGAGAAAATTCAACCTAAGCAAAACAATACGTGTATATATCCATGAAGGTCCCATTTCACTACCATTGTGCTCATACTTTTAAATATATTCTTATGTTTCTCAAAAGATTTATAAATTAACCCCTTTAGCTTGGCTATTTCTTTCTAATGTCATCATTTTTCTACCTATTCATTCTCGTGGCTATATTCTAGCAAAAAGTTTAGGTCTTGTTAACTTTTCAAAACTTCTTTATTAAAGCTAATCACCTTTCACATATTTGACGAATTGCTTTCCTAAGATGTTTAGATTGAACTACCTTGTTCAGTTGCTTGCAGATAGCACGAGCATTTGGAGCTGCTGAGATCATTGCAATCGATATTCAAGATGAGAAACTTCACAAAGCGAAGTTGCTTGGTGCAACTCACACTATAAATGCTGCAAAAGAAGATGTGATCGACAAAATAAAGGCATTCATGATTATTTTCTTTGATTTAACATTTCTCTTGTTTTGATCTTTTTGTCTTTCATGATTTTTTGGTTATCCCAATCTTGTGGTATGAAAGTGATTCTTACATTCACGAATTTAATAGTGGAAAGTTGATGTTTATGTGGCTGAAGCCCATGGGGAGTCGACAAGTTTTTGATAGTTTCTGTTGGAGAAAATCAAAGAGTAGTAAAATTGAATAGAGGAGAGAAGAAAAACAGATCTATATAAAAGGAAGAAAAACAAGAACTGAAATCTAGTTCTTTTATTTCTTGATGCTGCGATCTGTATAAAAACCGATTTGCACGTGTATTTTAATACACTTAAGTAACAAGAACTAAAGTTGGAATAAAACTCTTATCCTAAAAAATAGAAACTTGTATCCTAATCTAACTTATCAACAACTAAAGGATAACTTAAAGAGCAAGAAACATAATAACGAAAAATAGATAATTGAATGTTGATGTCCCTAATACGTTGCAGCAGTTAAAAGCAATATCGTTAATACTCATCCTTGCTTTGGTTGCTGCAAACTCCAAGCTTTTCTCCAAGAAATTCGAACTTGCTTCTTGACAGAGGTTTTGTTAATATATCGGCTAGTTGAAGATCAGACTTGCAATACTTCAAATTAACTGAACCTTCCTTTAGCACTTCTCTAAGAAAGAATAATTTGATGTTGAAGTGCTTTGTTTTCCCATGAAAAACAGGATTATTAGAGATAGCGATGGCAGCTTGATTGTCAACAAACAACTTTGTGCATTCCTTTTGCTTCAAATGTAAATCTTCTAACATTTTCCTTAACCATAAAGCCTGATTTGCAGCTGCTGTTGCTGCTATAAATTCAGCTTCTGCTGTTGATTGAGCCACTGTACTTTGCTTTTTAGAACTCCAAGAGAACACTCATGATCAAACTTGAAACAATAACCAAATGTACTTTTCATATCATCAAGTGAGCTTGCCCCAATCACTGTTAGAGTAGCCATGCAACACATAATTCTGACTTGCACAAAATTCGATTCCATAATTCAATGTCCCATTCACATATCTAAGGACTCTTTTAGCGGCTCTGAGATGCGTTTCAGTCGCACAATTTGTAAATCTAGATAATAGACTTACGAAATATAGGATATCAGGCCTTGTAGCAGTTAGATACATAAGACAACCTACTAAGCTTCTATAGTAGGTTTCATCAACCTTTTCAGCTTCGTCTTCTTTGCATAGCTTCTCTTTTTGACACATGAGAGTATCAATACTCTTGCATTCATCCATTCTAAAGTTCTTCAAAATCTCCTTGGCATACTTTCTTTGACAAATGAAGACTTCTCCTTTCTTTTGTTTTGTTTCCATCCCTAGAAAGTAAGACATCTCTCCAAGATTTGTCATCTCGAAAGTTTGCATAATTTCTTTTTTGAACTTTCTCACAAGTTCTTCATTACTTCCTGTGATCAACAAGTCATCAACATAAAGTGAAACAACCACAAAACTGATTTCATCACCTTTGATGTAGAGAGTCGATTCATTGAGGCTTTTGTTAAAACCCAACTCCGTCAAGTGCTCATCAATTCTACTATACCAGGCTTTTGGAGCTTGTTTCGGGCCATAAAACTTCTTAAGAAGGTACACATCATCTTCTTTTCCTTTTGCAACAAATCCTTCAGGTTGCTCTACATAGATCTCCTCCTCCAATAAGCCATTCAAGAAAGCTGATTTGACATCAAGTTGATAAACTTTCCAGCTCTTTTGTGCGGTTATTGCAAGCAACAACCTGATTGTCTCCAATCTAGCAACAGGAGCGAAAGTATCAAAAAAATCAACACCAAAAATCTGAGCATAGCCTTTCACAACAAGCCTAGCTTTATGCTTGTTGATTGGACCATCAGGATTCAACTTAGTTCTAAACACCCATTTTACGCCTATCACTTTTCTATCTTCAGGTCTTTTCACCAGTTGCCAAGTTTGATTTTTCTCAATCATGCTTATCTCCTCCTCCATGGCAACAACCCATCTTGAATCTTTTGCAGCTTCCCAGAAGTTTGAAGGTTCAAGTAAAACTACATTGCATGATTGATAAATTTCGGAAAGTGATTTCATACCTCTAACTGGTACATCATCAACCAACTCATCTGGATTGAGTTGTAATTTTGAAACATGAATAGGTTCTGAAATTGGATGCTTTCTTTTCCAATCCCACTCATCATTTTCCATGAAATACACATCTCTGCTGATCATAATTTTCTTGGTGTTTGGTTGGAAAATTTTGTATGCTTTATAAGTTAGGCTATAACCTATAAAGATCCCTTCTTCTGCCTTTTTGTTTAGTTTGTCCCTTTTAATTTGAGGAACATAAACAAAACAAAGACATCCAAATACTTTGAGATTTTTCAAAAATGGTTTGAATCCAAACCATACTTCATATGGAGTTCTTCCAACTACTGCTTTTGTAGGCAGCCTATTTAGAAGAAAGACTACAGTATGTGATGCTTCTGCCCAATACTCTCTCGGCAAATTCTTCTCAAACATCAAGCATCTGACCATCTCTATTATGGCACGGTTTTTCCTCTCACTAACTCCATTTTGTTGTGGAGTATATGGAGCAGTGAGTTGATGTTCAATTCCAGCTTCTTCACAAAATAGATTGAACTGATTTGAGGTATATTCCTTGCCATTATCTGATCTCAAGACTTGAATTTTTGACCACTTTGTGTTTCAATCCATTTCTTGAATTTTCCAGAACACACCAACAACTTTTGATTTGAATTTAAAAAAATAGATCCAACACATTCTGGAGTAGTCATCAATGAAAATCAAGAAATACTTACTCCCATTTAAAGATGGAGTATTATAAGGTCCAGACACATCAGTATGAATCAACTTCAACTTCTCAGTGGCTCTCCAGGTTTGTTTAAAGGGAAGTCTTGTTTGCTATCCTTGTTGACAAGCAATGCAATCTCGAATATCTAGTTCAAGATGAGGAAGTCCTTGAACCATATTCTTCTTCTGCAAAGTCATCACAGCTTTATGATTGAAGTGTCCAAGCCTTTTGTGCCACAATTCTGCATTAATTTTCATGGCTGAATAGGTTGCATTTTCCTCCTCCAAAGGATCTAATGCAAAGCTTTTCCCCTTCATGTTGACTTTAAACACATCTTCACCTTTCGAATCTTTGATCAAACATTGATTGTTTTCAAAGATTATTTTGAAACCTCTCTCAAGAAGTTGGCCAACACTTAACAAGTTTTGGCTTATTTTAGGTACAAATAATACATCTTTGATTAGTTTTGTACTCGAAATACTTTCAATTTCAACTGTGCCTTTTCCCTTGACCGCAAGGTACTCGCCATTGCCAATTCGAACTTTGGAGGTTACAGAAGTGTCTAATTCTCGGAAGAGGTCTCGATCGAAAGTCATGTGGTTTGTGCAACCACTATCTACAAGCCACTTATCACTTGTACTACTTGTTGCAAAACAAGATGCAACAAAAAGATGCACATCCTCTTCTTGATCTACAACTTGTGCAACATTCTTTTGTTGAAGGTTGACTTGAGTCACTTGCTTTGTTGTGGATTGCTTCTACATATTTTCTGATGATGCCCCATCTTCTGACATTTCTCACATTGTTGATCCGGTCGCTTCCAACATTTAAAAGGGTGATGCCTTTCTTCCACAGTGCTTACAAGGAGGAAAATCATATTTTGTTCCCTTATTTGTGTTAGGAGAATCGAAACCTGAATTTCCTTTCTTGTTCTTCTCAACTTTCTTCCCTTTTTGTCCTTGATTGAATTTAGCTCTCGCAGCTAATGCACCTTCAACAGACCCTTCAGATCTAATGAGGTTTCTTTATTCCTGTGCTTGCATAGCACTCAACAATTCCGCCAAACTAACGTTGGCTAAATTTCTTGTATTTTCAAGTGATGAAATAGTAGCATCAAACCTTGCCGGGGTGGTTACAAGGATTTTTTGCACAATCCTAGAGTCTGAAAATTCAGAACCGAGTAATCTCACTTTATTCGCGATTCGAAGTAATCTATCGAATACTCCTTCTTGTCTCTGAGTCCTTCATTATCTGAAGCTCGAATTCTCTGATTAAGTTGAGAACCTTCATTCCTTTGATGTTTTCATCTCCTTCGTACTCCTTCTTTAGGTAGTTCCATACTTCAAAGGCCGACTTTAATGACATAATCCTTACGAAGACTTCAGAAGAGACTGCAGCAAATAACATAGCTATTGCCTTAGATTTTCTTGACTTTCTCTCTTTGTAATACTTGATTTGCGCCATTGTTGGATTTGCAGGTAAGGGAAGAACTTCTTAGTCTTCCTCAACGGCTTCCCAGAGATCATTCGCCTCCAGATGTGCCTCCATCCTGGCTGCCCATATATGATAACCCTCACCATCGAACACCGGTGGTGCAAGCGAGGTGAAAGGCTTTTCAAGAATTGAATATGAATCCATGGAAGTTCTTGGATGTAGAAAAAAAGTTTCTCTCAACCACAAGTCCCTTAAGAAAATAAGGGCTCTGATACCAATTTGTTGGAGAAAATCAAAGAGAAGTAAAATTGAATAGAGGAGAGAAGAAAAACAAATCTATATAAAAGGAAGAAAAACAAGAACTAAAATCTGGTTCTTTTATTTCTTGATGCTGCGATCTGTATAAAAACAGATTTGCACGTGTATTTTAATACACTTAAGTAACAAGAACTAAAGTTGGAATAAAACTCTTATCCTAAAAAATAGAAACTTGTATCCTAATCTAACTTATCAACAACTAAAGGATAACTTAAAGAGCAAGAAACATAATAACGAAAAATAGATAATTGAATGTTGATGTCCCTAATACGTTGCAGCAGTTAAAAGCAATATCGTTAATAGTTTCAGATTTACACAGTTTTTGGACAAATACATATTATTTTATGGTGAATAATAAAAGAACTCAAAAAGAAGAAGAATTCTTTTGTTGAACAAATCAACAATATAGCGAAAGTGTAGAAGCACGAGCACACATGGGATATCTTATTATAGTATGCATGTTATCGATTGATTTAGCTGTTAATAGATATCAAGAGTGGTTTTATGGTGACTAACAAAATGGTAAACTTCGTATCTTTTGTGCATGTGCCTTTAAAAGGAATATCTATTTATGTTAATTATCTGGGTGTCAAAATAAAGTTTCGTCAACCTTAATTGTCTTGAAATACAAAGCCTGATTTCAAATTTTCAATAAAAGCCTGAACGTCCGGAGGCTACTGCATTGATTTAAATATGTTTAAACAATGGAAAACAATTAGAACATGTTATTTGTTCTACAAGGAAGGGTTCCATTCATTTATTTATTTTTTCTGTTTTTGTTTTGTTGCATACTCCTATTTTAAAAAAAGTTAACTCTAAATCATCTGTTAATCATTCTAAGGAAAAGCTGAGAGAAACATATGGCTTTTGCATTATATTGTATGAACTTTCTTTCATTTGCTTTCTTGTGTTCTATGTACAGGAAATTACAGGAGGAATGGGTGTAGATGTTGCAGTTGAAGCACTTGGAAATCCACGAACATTTATGCAGTGCACACAATGTGTACGAGACGGGGGAAAAGCTGTGATGATTGGACTTGCACCATCCATTGCTATTGGAGAAGTAGACATAAACCGTCTTGTCCGTAGACAGGTTTGTTCCAGTTCACCTGTGCAACTTATTGTTCTTTTTAGTGTTGTAATGCCTACTATGAATGTGTTTCTGATAGTTACTTTAATTTTATTTTATTTTTATTTTTTTGGTTTATCAGTTCAACATTTTCTTTATCAAATCTTTAATGCAACCATTTTTTTCTGCCACAATGTCAATTTGACTGGCGCTTGTTGTTAATCAGTCTTTGAATTTTTTTTTTTTTTTGTCTCGATTTCTTCATAGAATTCAAGCTGGATGGAAGAAATGAGTGCAACATGGGTGATTTGTGATCGAAATGTTCCTACTAAGTTAAAAGGAAAATTTTATAGACCGCAATTAAGCCAGCAATGCTCTATGAAAGTGAATGTTGGGCGGTAAAACAACAACAATTACATAAAATGAACGTAGCAGAAATGAAGATGCTTAGGTGGATGTGTGGTAAAACCCGTAAAGATAGAATAAGAAATATGAAAATTCAAAGACAAGTAGGAGTAGCACCAATTGATACAAAGATTAGGGAATGACGGTTGCGGTGGTTTGATCACCTGCAAAGACGGCCTATAAATGCCCCAACTAGAAAACTTGACTCAATAGAAACTGTAGAAATTCGACGAGGTAGGGGCAGACCAAAGTTAACATGGGATGCATTAATTAGGAGGAATTTGAATGGTTTGAAAAGCTCACCATCAATTGCACTTAATCGAGCACAATGGAAAAGTTTGATCCATGTAGCCGACCTCAGTTAATTTGGGACTGAGGCTATGTTGTTGTTGTTGTTGTTGTTGTTGTTGTCTCGGTTTCTTCATGCCTGAGAAATTTTGAAATATGCTAACCAAACTATTCCTGTATCACGAGGTTACCTTTTTTTTCCCAAAGATACCATAATATTACTGTCATTCTATTTTGTCTTTCTCCTTTTTGGTTCCCGCGAAGAAAAGTCAGTCTTCATCTTGAAATCACAAAATTGGCAATGGAAGCAGTTGTAGGTACAAAACTGAAGTTAGGGCTGAAGACAGGAAGTAGAGACTTGCTGAAGAGAGTAAAAGCAGATCCTTAGGGAGAGGCCCAGTAGTTGAAGAAGCCTAATGGTGGATCGAGGAAATCTCAAACTGTATAAAATCTAAGTTCAAGTGGCATGTTATGAAACAAGGAAGAAAACTTTAGATAAAGAAAGTTTTTTAGAATAGCAACTTGTGAAAGGAAAGCGAACAAACAAAGTAATTAATTCTACACATTTGAAAAAAAGGATAATTATTTGATCGGGAATTTTGAAAAAAGGATAATTACATACTAAGTAAGAAACCAAGGAAAAGGTAACACCTGGTATTTTTAATTGCAGAATAACCTTCTTTATATGCATGTAGCAAAGAACCTTGGTGAGTGGAAACGGAAGTTTTAAAACAACCCGTGTGGGTTTTAGGATACGAGTTTGCAAGAAGAAAACAAGAAGAGTTGTGTCGACAATCATGTATGGAGAATTGGTTTTTTGTTTGTTTGTTTGTTTGTTTTTTTTTTTTTTTTGAATGATAAGTGGCGAGACATGGTGAGGCATAACTGGAGAGAAGCTAGAAGAAGTAGGGTGGTCAAAGCTCAGACAAAAATCACGTCGCAGGAGAGCAGGCATGAGACCTTCATCTGGACAAAAAGACTTCACATAAAGCTATCGTAGAAAATCAGAGGAATCCAGATCCGTTGTGTTTGCCATTGAAACAGCAAGGAAGCATCTGACTGGTTAGCGGCTTTCATCAAGAAGTTGTGGAAGCAAACTCAACGTGGTAAAAACAGATTCACTCATAAGAGTTGAGATGCCATGTTAACCATCAGTGTTACACAACAAAAGGGGGACATTCATTAGGATATTGAAGATGATGAACCACAGGATATTTCCATCATTGTCCCAGAGGATGCACAGTGTGATGCATGGAGAGACCATCATCATTAATCAAGCCCACTGCAGAAGCACAGATATAACAAAGCAGTGAGTGCAAGTTGTGACAAGAGGAACAGAAAGACCCGGGCCTCAATTGTTCATGAAACATCTGAAACTGTTTGTTTTGAAGTGGTATATGATTAATACAATTTTTTTTACATAATCATAATAAATAAATGAAATAGTATATGTAGTTGCTGATTCTCTCTTTCTTAGTTTTTATATCAGAAGCAACTGTATAAATCACCGTTGGCTCGAATCATCACCAAAACCAAACATGTTTATTTTTAGTTTTTCTTTATTCAAATGGCAGAAAATTATTGTTGGTTTCATTTTTTATTTTGGAACTAGGAAAGAAAGCAAAATTGTTTGGCAGTCCTTCCTCAAGTGAGAAACCCTCTTTCTCTAGTTTGGGTTTGTATTTGCTATGGTTTCTGTCTACAAGCCAACTATACCAGTTGGCATCTTTGATGAAGCAAATGTATTCACATTTAATTCATATTGTATAAATGGCTTGGACTGGTGTTTTTGTGCATTGTTAGAGAAGAATGGCCATTCCAGTGTCTCACCTTTGTTGTTAGCTTTTCCATTTCAGTAGCAGTTTATGATAGTGCATTCAAAATGTCGATATTCTTATTAACATGGAACAATTTTTAATTCATCGAACAGGTAAAGATCATTGGCTCCTATGGGGCTAGAGCCAGACAAGATCTTCCCAAGATCATTAAACTTGCAGAGACGGGCATCTTCGACCTCAGTGCTGCTGTTTCAAGAAAATGCAAACTTGAGGAGGCAGGAGAAGCTTATGATGACCTCAACAAGGGGAGCATCATAGGCCGCGCCGTAGTTGAGATTATGTGAGGTGCTCTAGATTCAGTTGCAAGAATTACTGTCATTCAGAAGAGTCTGATGTGGGGTACATTTAAATTTCACTCAAATAAATTAATAAAGTTCATGGTTTTTTACTTCTCTTTGGAGTTGCAACTGCTTATCGCACAATAAAATAAAACCAACATTGTTCAATTCTTTCATTTCAGAAGAGATTACATTGTTCAATTCTTTCATTTTATGAATACAACAATCATGAAAATTACATAGCCTGAATTAGGATTCGAACTCCTCAATCGCAATCAGGTAGCAATCTTCAGTATGGAAAGCAAGCCAATGGGTAGTCATCTTAATAGCAATCAAGTAATAGCCTTCACATAATTTTTGACGAAGTGGAAACAAAGTTGACTAGTTTGAAAAACAACCCGAATGAGCCAATTAAAATGCACGATGTACCCTTTGTTAAGCCATTAGATTGATTAAAATTAGACAAATTATTAATTAACAAAGTTGACTAGTTATAATAATTAATAAATTAAGCATCTCGGTCCATAACAATGTTAAATCCTCCCGGTTGCACTGCACACGATTGTGCGAACCCGCGGATCTTCGCCAGCATCGATACTATTTCCAACTTAACCACTATTCTATTCTTAGATGTGGGGTTTTATCTCAAAAGGTCTCGATACTAGTTAAGGGGAGATAATCACTTATATACTTCTTCATAAAGTTTTATTCACTCAATGCGGGACTATTATTTCTGTCCACCCATCTCAACACTCCACTTTGGATTGAAATTCATCCAAAGAAGTTTTTCTCGATAAGTCCTAATCAAACTGTCGGTTTTGGTACCATGTTAAATTCTCCCAGCCAGCACACGCTTGCGCGAACCTGTGGATTGTTGGGTTTCAAGGATCATGCGCCACGGAAGTTTTTGAAACCATTTCGAACATCCCCTAACCAAGATCCAATTGATTCCATTAAATTGATGTGCCAATAAAAAATCATACCTTAGCAAGAATAACTCTATGTCTACCTTGTTTGGTGTTGATCGATTTCTTTAAGACGTTGCGAGAGACGAACGTCCTCTATCAGAAATTCACACACGAACGAAAGATCACGATCCGGAGTGCTAGCCCAAAAAATCTTAAGACAAATTCTCGCAAAAATTCTCTAAGAAAAATCTCTCTTGGGAATTCTCTCGAGAAAAATCACATTACAACTGTGACCTTAACGTCTTATTTATAGTACACTAGGTCGAGTTGTAAAAAACTCCATCTCCTAGTCACACTCTAAGGGAGTCCTAGATAAAATCCAACTCTAAAAAGGATTAGTCATATTGAATCTACAATTACTAATCCAATAAGAGTTGTAATTTATCTAAAACTCAAATAAGAACTAAATTCATACTACAATTCCAATTAGAGTCCTATTCAAAATAGGATTTACTAAAAGACAAAACTTCTAGTCACACTAGAAATGTACGAGAATCTTGAATCATAGTCAAACGAGGACATTTAATGAGAATCTTCAAAATGAATTTTATCAAATAAAATTCATTAATCAAGACAATATCAAATCGCGCAAATCCGTTCTTTGTGTGCGACCCAATAAAACGTTGGCAGTAAACCAAAACCATTTTGGTACACAAGTCATAAGCGACCTCTAGCAAGGTGTTATGACTACCCAAGTAGCATGAAGATCAATAAATCGATACAACCTAATAGACAGTGTATATCATATCCATTTGTCATGCGATATTTTTTGATTGAACATAAGACAAAATGTCACCCTTATAATTCAATCTACTAGTCTCAATCTCTAAGTAGACTGAAATTGTCAAGTGACATTGATTCAATCAATTCACTAGACATGACCATTTATCAGTCTAACATATCGAGGGGCCCAATAGATATCTCTATAAAAGCGAAGGACAAATTCTATCTCGATCACACAACATCCACACATTAGTCGAACAATGACCAATCATAATCTTTATAATTATCTGATTAAAGACAATGGTAGATTGTATCAAATCATTGTGCTCCTAATGTTGGAGTCTCTGGTGATCTCAAGTAAAATGACTAAATGATATAACTCTCATGAGAATCACTTATGACACTGTCACGACCCAATAATTAATACACGTTTAATTCGTTAATTAGGACACAATGACCCGTGACGTGGGACCCGCAGTGCGATACGTGTCACTACCGAGGCACGGTGGCCGAGGTAAATGTTATATTTGTGTGTTGTATGCCTAGTGTACTATATTTGTGTAGACTACTAAGTCATTTACGGGTATGCAGATACCGAGACGAGCGGGAACGCGCCTCGTGTTGCGTGTCGACGTGGGCCCGAGGCAGCAGCTCGTGGGGTAAGTCTAATTAGTTAAATCAACTATAAAAAAAATGAAATGAGTGGCTCACATTCAAACACCTAAAATATATATATATATATATATATATATATATATATATATATGTATTTATATGGGTCAATTGATCTTATCTCCTCAACACACAAAACGAAAAAAAAAAAAAGAAAGACAAAACGCACAGAGAGAGAGACCGAGAGAAATCGGGAAGAAGAAGAAAGAAAGGAGAAAGAAAGGAGAGTGACCGGGAGAGAGATAGAGACAGATCGACCAAGCTCGAAGCATGGTGAGTTGTTAATTTTTGTTGTTGATTCGGTCGTTGTGTTGTCGGCTGTTGTTGTCGGCTGTTGTTGTCGGTTGTTGTTGTCGGCGTGGTGCGTCGTGGCCATAGAGGATCGACCTCCATGGCCGACCGAGAAAAAATTGGGGGAGATGGCAAGGGGATCTCCCTTGCCATCAAAACTCATTGTGGTTGAAGTTGGGAGCCAACCCCAACACAAAAAAAAACAAACCAGAGCACGGTGTGCTATGAAGAAGAAGACACGCGGGTCGGGTCGGATCGACCGGGCCCGGGTGGGTCGGGGCCGACCCGAACCCGTGGGGGGGGGGGGGGGGGGGGTCAAACCGACCCTAGTCCAGCTGGACCGGGTCGGGTCGACCCGGATCCGATTGGACCGGGTCGGGTTTGACCCGGACCCACCCATTTATATATATATATATATATTTAATTATTTAATTAAATTAAACATTTTTTAATATATAATAAATTCATGAAAATAGATAAAAATATGTAAAAATTCAGGAAAATTACAGAAAAATAGGAAAAAATATATTTGTGACCCAAATCAATAAAACTTCAGACAGTGTCGACTCAGAGAGTGTCAGAGGATCAGAAAGCTGACATACTGTATATGAGATTCAGTGAGTTAGCGCAAAGTTCCAAATGTACTGACTGGGCGGAGACAACAAGTCGGTGTCTCAGATTTCGAGGCAGATTGTGGATACCGGCAGTGGCAGAGCTGAGAGATGAGATTCTTCAGGATTCACATCGTTCCCGATTCACTGTTCATCCGGGAATGACCAAAATGTATCATGATATGAAAAGACATTTTTGGTGGCCTGGGATGAAAGCGGACATATCAAAGTATATCAGGAACTGTGGGATCTGCCGAGCAGGTGAAGGCAGAGCATCGTAGACCTTGAGGATTACTACATCCACTCCCCATTCCACGATGGAAGTGGGAAGACATAGCTATGGACTTTGTTCGAGGACTGTCGAAGACTATTCATCGACATGATTCCATATGGGTGATTGTTGACAGATTGACGAAATCTGTCCATTTCATACCAGTTGCAACTCATTACACATTTGACCAGCTGAGTGTATTGTTCGAGAGAGAGATTATCAGGCTGCATGGAGTACCTTTGACTATTACGTCAGACAGAGATGCTATGTATACGTCCAGGATGTGGCGGAGTATGCATGAGCAATATGGTACACACTTACAGTCTAGCACAACCTTTCACCCTCAGACTGATGGGCAGACTGAGAGGTTAATACAAACTCTCGAAGATATGCTCAGGGCGTGTGTACTTGAGTTTGGCGGATCGTGGGAAGAGTATTTACCGTTGTGTGAATTTGCATACAACAACAGTTATCAGGCGAGCATTGAAATGACGCCATTTGAGGCGTTATATGGTAGACCGTGTTGCTCACCATCTTGTTGGGCTGAGCCAGAAGACCGAAATTTGTTAGGGCCTGAAATTGTTGTCGATCACACAGAAAAGGTAAGACAGATTCGCCAGAAGCTTAAAGGAGCCCATGAGATGCAAAAGAAGTATGCAGACATGTATCGCAGCGATCTCACGTACGATGAGGGAGCTTTAGTGTATCTAAAGGTTTCTCCTCGTAAGGGTCATTATCGATTTGGTTTGAAAGGCAAATTAGCACCGAGATTCATCGGGCCTTTCAAAATCAAGAAACGAGTTGGAAAGGTTGCTTATGAGTTAGAGTTGCCTCCACAAATGTCGGGTATTCATCCGGTGTTTCATATTTCGATGCTTCGACTAGCTAAGTCAAAAGTAGGCGAAAGACCGACTGTGGATTTGAGTCAGATTGATTTGAGTGAAGATATCTCATATGAAGAGCAACCAATTCAAATTCTTGACCGAAAGGTACAACAGTTGAGAAACAAGTCTATCCCGAAGGTGTTAGTGAAGTGGCAGTTTCATGGAGATTCGGAACTCACTTGGGAACGGGAAGACTATATGCGCGACAGATTTCCGTACCTTTTCGAGTTAGGTATGTTTTAAAATTCGTTTAGTTTAAGTTCGAGGACGAACTTCCTATTAGTTGGGAAGTATTGTCATGGCCCAATAATTAATACACGTTTAATTCGTTAATTAGGACACAATGACCCGTGACGTGGGACCTGCAGTGCGATACATGTCACTACCGAGGCACGGTGGCCGATGTAAATGTTATATTTGTGTGTTGTATGCCTAGTGTACTGTATTTGTGTAGACTACTAAGTCATTTATGAGTATGCAGATACCGAGACGAGCGGGAATGCACCTCGTGTTGCGTGCCGACGTGGGCCCGAGGCAGCAGCTCGTGGGGTAAGTCTAATTAGTTAAATCAACTATAAAAAAAATGAAATGAGTGGCTCACATTCAAACACCTAAAATATATATATATATATATATATGTGTATTTATATGGGTCAATTGATCTTATCTCCTCAACACACAAAACGAAAAAAAAAAAAAAAAAAAAAGACAAAACGCACGAGAGAGAGAGAGAGAGAAATCGGGAAGAAAAGAAAGAAAGGAGAAAGAAAGGAGAGTGACCGGGAGAGAGATAGAGACAGATCGACCAAGCTCGAAGCATGGTGAGTTGTTAATTTTCGTTGTTGATTCGGTCGTTGTGTTGTCTGCTGTTGTTGTCGGCGTGGTGCGTCGTGGCCATGGAGGATCGACCTCCATGGCCGACCGAGAAAAAATTGGGGGAAATGGTAAGGGGATCTCCCTTGCCATCAAAATCCATTGGGGTTGGAGTTGGGAGCCAACCCCAACACAAAAAAAAAAACAAACAAACCAGAGCACGGTGTACTATGGAGAAGAAGTCCCGCGGGTCGGGTCGGATCGACTGGGTCCGGGGAGGTGGGCCGACCCGAACCCGTGGGGGGGGGGGGTCAAACCGGGCCGAGTCCACTGGGTCCGGGTCGGGTCGACCCGGATCCGATTGGACCGGGTCGGGTTTGACCCGAACCCACCCATTTATATATATATATTATATATTTAATTATTTAATTAAATTAAACAGTTTTTTAATATATAATAAATTCTTGAAAATATATAAAAATATGTAAAAATTCAGGAAAATTACAGAAAAATAGGAAAAAATATATTTGTGACCCAAATCAATAAAACTTCAATATTCCTATAAAAAGTGAAGAGTTTGGGAGTCGGTCGAGGTGTTATATCGGGGTTTTACCTTGAAAAACGTGAAATCGACAAATTGATCTCGAACTCAAGTTTGACCGATGTCGACCAATTTAGGGATGTTAAATCATTAAATTGAAAGTTAAATTGATACATTTTCAATTGTTAGGATCCTAGAGGAGCTATTACGGGGTTTGGGTGCGCACATCGATGCGACGAAAGCCGGATAGCTTAGGAATTGTTGTGTGTATGTAAGTAAACTGATTTGAGACATTTATTTACATTTCACTCCATTTATTTATTTATTTTCAGTTATTCGAACTGAATTACCTTTGAAATCCATATGCTATGACTTGTTCAGTTGCTCATTTTATGATGTTCATAGCATACTCTGTTTTGTATATCATTGATTCTAATTCCTATACTTTGTCATATTGATTGTCGTGTGTGAGTCAGTGATATAGCATGCTATTAGGATAGTTTGTATACTTTGACTCAAATCCTTTGTGCAGTGATATGCTATTACATCTCTTGGATTCCAATACTGCGTCGTTTTTGAATATGAAAGTGGTTCTTGTGGTTAGGGTCACTTGATGATAGAAATTCCGCTTTCATACGAGGGTCACTAGACTTGTCGGGATGTTAGGAAATTTCTCCACTACCTTGCATGACACACGAGGTAACGTGCCTCGAACGGGGTAACCGGACCTCGGGGTTTGTTGGCGCAAGAATAACTTGATTGAACATGACGAGTTTTAAAACTTGGGTATGTTAGCAAGTATACATTCCGGTGACAACTAATTTACTTGGAATAGAAAAGGCGTATCGTACGTACGACCTTTTAACATTATGATATAAAGCTTAATTTGTGATGAAATGCTATGGAGCAGAGCTCAGATTGTAGTGGACAGGCTGATGTGATGAAGATCGCGACCGACCGACCCTAATCCATTACTACTTAACCTAGAGTCAGTTTCATATGTGATTAACTCAAGTATCTCTTTGCATGATATTCCTTTCGGCATAAGTTTCTATTTAAATTATGCAATTTGATACTTGTTGCTTATTCGGGAATGTGGATCGATGTCTCTCAGTATTACTTAAATATATTCATGCACTCACCGTCTAGTTTGTGACGGTGGTGCAGATCAACCGAGTAGCAGACCAGGCAAAGAGAAGATTGGTGACTACCTCTGAGCTGGTAGAGGACTGCTACGACATACTTTTGTACATTTTGTATTCTTTTGTATTACCTTTTTATGTACATGTTAGTTTGGCTTTTAGGTTGAGTGATAGGAATATAGAACTGGACACATGTTATATATATCACCATTTTTGTTTATATATGCATGTGATCTTTATTTCCTGGTTTTTCCACAATAGGTTAGGCCTTAGGATTTTATTTCCACTAGTAACTAAATAAGACTTCCGCTAGTACCTATTATCTTGATTCCATATATGCATAATCATCACATGATTATCAATCAAGACTCATACTAGTCTTAATTTATTATTGTTCCCACAATAATAACTAACTAGGGACATTTAGAATAATACAATAATTATCCATGTATACCATTATAAAAGAAACATGCATATACTTATAATATTTAAACAACATTTACAGAATTGGCCTATGGCACATATCCCAACATGGATCTCCGCCAATACTGATATTGTTCCTAATTTAACTACCCTTCAATTATTAGGTAGGGGGTTTTATCTCAAAAGACATCGACACTGGTTAATGGAGGATTATCACATGTATACTTCTTCATGAATTTTTGTTTTATATATTTATTTACTTTGACAAAAAAAGTTTTATTTAATTGGGACTATTATTTTTGTCAACACATCTCAACACTCTAATTTGGACCGAAATTATTGCATATGCATGCGCAAACCCGTGGATCTCCGTCAGCACCGATATTGTCACCAACTTAACTACCCTTCAATTATTAGGTAGGGGGTTTTATCTCAAAAGACATCGACACTGGTTAATGGAGGATTATCACATGTATACTTCTTCATGAATTTTTGTTTTATATATTTATTTACTTTGACAAAAAAAGTTTTATTTAATTGGGACTATTATTTTTGTCAACACATCTCAACACTCTAATTTGGACCGAAATTATTGCATATGCATGCGCAAACCCGTGGATCTCCGTCAGCACCGATATTGTCACCAACTTAACTACCCTTCAACTCTTAAGTGTGAGGTTTTATTTTAAAAGGCGTCGGTACTAGTTAATGGGAGATCATCACTTATATACTTCTTCATGAAGTTTTATTTAATCAATGTGGGCTATTATTTTTGTGCGCACATTTCAACACTCCGCCTTGAACCAAAATTCATCTAATGGGCTTTTGCTCAACATAACCCAACAAACCGTTGGCTCTGATACCATGTTAAACTCTCCCAGCCACACTGCACACGCTTGCGCGAGCCTGTGGATCTCCGCCAGCAGCGATACTGTCTCCAACTTAACCATCATTCAACTCTTAGGTGTGGAGTTTTATCTCAAAAGGTTGCAATACTTTTGAGATATGCAGACCGAAATAATAGTCTCACGTTAGATAAAACTGATGATAAAACTTCTGTCTAGGTCAGAACTTAAGCCAAAGTTCAAAAAATTCTAAACCAGTATATAAGTGATGATATCCCCTTAACTAGCACCGATGCCTTTTGAGATAAAACCCCAAACTTATGAGTTAAAAGGTGGTTAAGTTAGTAACAATATCGGTACTGGTAGAGATCATGGCTCACGGAGAAGTGTTGTGGGTCGGCGGGCCGTCTACGGATAATGTGTCGTAGGTATGAAAATTTAATATGGTATTAGAGCAGATCGTTCAATTGGGACCTATTGAGAAAAGAAAAACCCCTCGGATAGATTTAGGTCCAAAGTGGAGTGTTAAGATGTGTGGACTAAAATAATAATCACGTATCGGATAATTGATGTCCGGTGCGGCTGGGAGAATCTAACAAACAAGTGAAAAATGGATGGAAAATCACAATTTAGTGGTTTCTACCCTACGCAATTGCTAAATGAACTAATTTGAGACGATTCAATTCAATTCATTTCTAATAAGTTGTTGCTAAACTTGACTTTATATTGACAAATAACAATAAAAACTTTTTTCACTATAGACCACATTTAGCAACAAAATTTTCTTGTTGCTAAAACAATTGTATTATAAGGTCAAATGCGCGATCAAGTTTTTTATTTTTATTTTTTTTATTTTTGTACAACTTGACTCCACCAACATGAGTCAATTACTCAATTTAATGTTATATATTAAGACATTTAATGTACAACACATTTTGAGAGGTTCCATGACATCGATATATATTTGAGCTCCATTATAAAATTTCTCATATATATAAATATATAACAATTGTCTTTTTTTAAATTGTTAACACTTTGTCTTTTTTAAGTCAATATGTATCACTTGTCAACTTGTCGTTAAAAGTATTTACAATTTTAAAATTTAATAACTAATGATAAACTATTGTCCTCACCTTTTGAAACATCAAATTAAAATAGTCAAAGTGCATGCCTAACTTAACAAAAAAAAGAAAAGAAATCCTAACTTGTGAAAAGAAAAAGAGATGGAAGAGAATGAAAAAAACACACAATTAAAGTCACTTTGTTTAAGCCAAATAAAACTTATTTTTATTATATACCACATTTAGCATCAAAAATCTTCTCATTGCGAAAAACCTTCAAAACTACTTTCAGTTTTAGAATTGTAATTAATGATAAACTAGTTGTTCTCTCCTCTTGAAACATCACATTAAAAGAGTGAAATTGGATATCTATAACTTGACAAGAAAAAAAGCCTAATGCCTAACTTAACAAGAAAAAAACCTAACTTTCTTTTTTGAGCATTGGATCAACCGACTTTATAGAGGTGAGCACTGCACTACACACATGATTGACAAAAGAATACATAATTTATGAGAAAAGAAAAGAATCAAAACTCACATTTATGAATAGTTTGGGGCCTATAAATTTGTGACCACAATGTGCAAGGAGAACCTGTGTGAAACCCACAAAGAATTATTGTTCGGTATCCTCTCAAAGGAAGACCACCTTTTTCACTTCGTCCTACATCAAATGAGGAACCTCCAACTAGACCTTAAATAAACTCGCCAAAAATATTGTCGCAATCATTACTTGAGTGTCCACGTTATCAAGAATAAAAGAGAAAATGGGACTCCTGCCTGTGCAATGCCCAATTACCCACCCACCCCAAATGCAACACCATTGCCTAAAAACACTCATCCATCAACTTTAACCGCAACACCATTGCCTACGACCACTAATCAACTGACTCAACTCGCAGCACCGTTGCTCACCGCCACACATCCATTGACTTATACAATAACTGATGCAGCGAAGATCTTCTAAACCAGTTGAACGAATCCACGAACAACTCGATCTAGGTCAGAACTTAAGCCAAAGTTCAAAAAATTCTTTTATTCCAGCCAAAAACTGCGAATTACATCCGATAGGTCGTTTAAATAACGAAACTCTAAAATTTACCAAAAATAGTAAAAAGTCCAAAAACCCTAAACTGGAAACTAGACGAAAAATGGTAACAAATGCCGCAAACGACAATAAAAACGGAAATTCCTAATGAAAGTTATAAGCTAAACAAAACTTTCCTAAAATAGCAAAATTGCCGTTTCGGAGGGCGAAACGATGGAATTTCACCGAAAAACGTCGTTATCACGACGCTGTGACCCGTGGTCTCTACGCCATTTCCAATCAACCCATGTCCCCGGAACGCCGAAACTCAAACGCCCGAACTTCATTGAAATTACCAAAATGCCATCCTGTCATATCTTTCCATCATATTTTTCCAAGAATTTGCAAGCTAATTCTTGGGCATCATTCTCCCCAGGGTGGACAGAATTCGCCCTCGAATTGTCATCATTAGACGTATCCCCATAATAGGGAACAAGATGCTTGACATTAAATACATCAGCCGTGCAAATGTGACTTGACAACTTCAATCTGTAAGCATTAGGATTAATTTTCTCAAGAACCTCCACAGGACCAATCTTTCGAACTGACAATTTGTTGTAATCACCTATAGAGAACCGGTCTTTAGTGAGAACTGCCCACACAAAGTCACCCACTTCAAACTCCACGTGACGCTTCTTTCGATCTACATATTGTTTGTACTTGTCAACATCCTTCTGCAAGTTATTTTGACAAATTGATGAATCTCTTGCAGCCCACTAACAAAGTCTTCTGCCTTGCCATGCCATCTAGTCTTACTTGGCACTGGTAACAGATCAAGAGGACCTCAAGGTAGCACTGAATACACAACCTAAAAGGACTAAACCCGGTACTTCGATTAACGGCATGGTTGTGTGCAAATTCTGCGTAACTCAACTTGACGTCCCAACTCCTGACATTCTCACCCACCAAGCTCCTCAAAATATTGCCTAACGAACGGTTGGCAACTTCAATCTGCCCATCTGTTTGCGGATGATAAGCACTGCTAAATTTCAGCTGCGTGTTCACCATAGCCCACAAACTGCGCCAAAAATGGCTAAGGAATCTGGTGTCCCGATCTGAAACAATCGAGTAGGAAGGCCATGCAATCTATACACCTCCCGAAAGAACACTTGAGCCACATTTACAGCATCTGTAGTCTTCTTGCATGGGATGAAGTGAACCATCTTGGAAAAACGGTCAACCACCACAAAAATAGAGTCATTTCCCCCCGTGTTCTAGGCAACCCCAGCATGAAATCCATGCTAATATCAACCCATGGCTGTTCTGGAATGGGCAAAGACATATATAGGCCGACATTAGTTGCGGTACCCTTCGAAAGCTGGCAAGTCCGGCACCGCTGCATATATCTGTCTACTTCCTTGCGAATGGTATGCCAAAAGTAAGAGGCCTGCACCAGCTGCAAAGTGCGATCACGCCCAAATGTCCCTCTCCATGCAACTCTCTAATAATCAGCAATCTCAGGCTGCAATTAGGAATGCAAAGTTGGTTGCCTCAAAATAAGTAACCCTCATGGAGTGTGTAATCAGTATGCTCCCCAATCCGCACCTTCTCCACAATAGTAGCAAAGAAAGGATCAGTAGTAAAAAAATCAGAGAAGGAGGAAAACCAAGGTACCTCAATGGTCATGCGGCTCAACAAACTTTTTCGTCTGCTTAGGGCATCAACAACTCTGTTGGTCACACCAGACTTGTGTTTCACCACAAAAGTAAAGCGCTCCAAATAGGCCACCCAAGAAGCATGTCTCGCCGAGACCTTGTTCTGTCCATGTAAGTGTCGCAATACCTCATCGTTTGTAAACAACACGAACTCTCTATGGAAAAGATAATGCCGCCAATGCTTCACGACTTGTACCACTGCATATAACTCCACATCGTATGTGCTATACCTCAACTTCGCCCCATACATCTTCTCACTGAAATAGGCAACATGCCTATTATTCTGACTCAAGACAGCTCTAATGCTTACCTTGGATGCATCACTATGCAACTCAAAAGGTAGGTGAGAATCTGGCAACACCAGAATGGGTGCAGTGGTTAACTGCACCTTGATCAGTTGAAATGCTTCATCTGCCTCGTTGCTCCACCCAAACTTCACGCCCTTCATACAATCTGTAATTGGGGCCATGATACCGCTGAAGTGTGGAATGAACCGCCTGTAAAAGGAAGCCAACCAATGAAAGCCGCGAACCTCCGTGACGGTGGTGGGTCTAGGCCAAGTGCGGATGGCTTTTACTTTAGACTTATCAACCTGCAACCCTTCTCTAGAAATGACGTAGCCTAATAAAAGGACATTCGGTGTCAAAAATGAGCATTTCTTCATCGCAGCATATAACTTCTCCCTACGCAAGATAGTCAGAACATGTCGCACGTGCTGGAGGTGTTCCTCCTCGTTAGTACTGTATATCAATATATCATCAAAATATACCACCACACACTTGCCTATCAAAGGTCTCAAGCTCTGGTTCATGACTCTCATGAAGGTGCTAGGTGTCTTTGACAGCCCAAACGACATGACTAACCACTCATACAGTCCCTCCCTTATTTTAAAAACAGTCTTCCACTCATCCCCAACTCTAATGCGAATCTGGTGGTACCCACTCTTCAAATCCAGTTTTGTAAAATTTTTTGCTCCACTCAATTGGTCAAGTAAATCATCCAAGCGAGGGATAGGAAAGAGATACCTGATACTCATATTGTTGATTGCTCTACTGTCCACACACATCCGCCAGGAGCCATCTTTCTTTGGTGTAAGGAGGGTTGGTACTGCACACGGACTCAGACTTTCATGGATGAATCCCTTCGCCAATAACTCTTCAACCTGTCTGCGAACTCCTCATACTCACTGAGACTCATTCGGTAGTATGGTTTATTAGGTAGTGACGCACCAGGTTCAAGGTCAATCTGATGCTGAATATCACGCAATGGTGGTAGTCCTTCGGCATCTCATCAGGGAAAACATCACAAAACTCCTTCACAATAGGAATTGCAGCTTTAGGAACATCAACATCTTTATCTACCTCATTTCCCATCAAGATTTAAACTATCTCAGAATCCTGTAATTCATCTTCAAATCTTGCCAAAGACAGCAAGCTGCTAGATTCTTTAGTAGGCTTAACTTCATCCGGATCCTTGGCGGGTACTAGCACAATCTTCACTCCCTTGAACATAAGGGTGTATTTATTGGTTCTGCCATCATGCACAACTCCCCTATCAAACTGCCAAGGACATCCCAGTAACAAGTGACAAGCATCCATAGCCACAACATCACACTAGACTGAATCCTTGTAGTTAGCACCAATAGAAAAAGTCACCAAGGCGCGCTTCGACACCTTCACCTCACCACCCTTCTTCGCCCAAGCTAGCTTGTAGGGCATGAGGTGTTGTTCAGTTGCAAGACCCAACTTCTGAACCGCTTCAACTGAGACAATATTCTCGCAATTGCCTGCATCAATCAAGAACCTGCATACCTTGCCTAAGATGGTACACTTGGACTAAAAGATGTTATTCCGCAGCCACTCATCATCAGCGACAGCTCTAGGAGTCATACAAGAACGCCTCACGACCAAGGCAGTACCCACATCTCCAGTCACGATCTCATCTTCTGTGGTCAGAAGTATCAAAGGCTGGTTCTGCAGTGATGTTGGCCTCTTCCCCTTCGTCTTCCTCTTCGTTCTCAATAAAGAGAGTCTTATTCCCTTTACATTCTGACTTCATGTGACGAACTTCGCCACAACCAAAGCATTTAATCCCACTAGTGCTAGGTCTGTTCGTGCGACTAGCAGGGTTAATTGCAGCGGTATTACCTCCGGTATTGGCTGTCCCAACACTAACATTACTAGAAGCATTACTCACACCCCGACGCTGTTGTTTCTCCACCAACAATGCTCGTTGGTGCGCTGCAGATAAGGAAGCCGAATCAAACATGTTGACGACATCTTGGATTTGCACCCTCAGCCCACCAATATACCGCGCCACTAATTGGTCGTTAGTCTCCTACAGTTCGTTTCTAGCGACTAACTGATAAAACTCAGTAGTGTAATCATATACTAACTTTGCCCATTGTCTTAGATTCTGCAACCTTTGATACATAAGGCGTTGAGAAGTTGTAAAGTAAGAACTCAGCCCGTAAGTGCTTTTTCATCTTCTCCCACGAGGTGATCTTCGCCTTTCCATTTCTATTCGCATTAACTTTTGCTGTTGCCACCAAGCCGTGGCCCTGTTGCGGAATTTGGTCGCAACCAGTTGCACACGCTTGTCTTCAGGCACACCTTTGAATTTTAGGTTTTCTTCAACTGACGCCAGCCAGTCCAAGAATTTTTTTGGTTGAAGGGTGCCATGGAATTCTGGGACCTCCGTTTTCATCCCAGACTCCCACCGCCTGCGATCATCCTCAACTGCACGCGGCCTGTAGGGTCTCCTCGGTGCCTCAACATACTCATCCTCCCATTCGGTAGAAGAATCTCCTACTGGTTCATCACCAACAGGTTCCCTTCGATGGTTACAAACATGAGCCATATTTTGACCCAACAACTGATCGATTCTGGCAGTTAATTGTTCTACCACCGCGCCCATGCGTTGGTCAATTATTTGGCCAATTTGTTGATTCGGATTATCACGGTCATACACCTCCTCGATACGCTCGCTGTGGTCCTCTCTCTTGGCGGCATGATTTCTTCAATCACGCTAAAAGCTCGATACCAACTGACGCAGCAGAGATCTTCTAAACCAGTTGAACGAATCCACGAACAACTCGATCTAGGTCAGAACTTAAGCCAAAGTTCGAAAAACTCTTTTATTCCAGCCAAAAACTGCGAATTACATCCGATAGGTCGCTTAAATAGTGAAACCCTAAAATTTTCCAAAAATAGTAAACATTCCAAAAAGCCCTAAACTGGAAACCAGACGAAAAATAGCAAAAAATGCTGCAAACGGCAATAAAAACGGAAATTCCTAATGAAAGTTATAAGCTAAACAAAACTTTCTTAAAATAGCAAAATTGTCGTTTCGGAGGGCGAAACGATGGAATTTCGCCGAAAAACATCGTAGTCACGACGCTGTGACCGTGATCTCAACGCCGTTTCCAATCAACCCATGTCCCCGGAACGCCGAAACTCAAACGCTCGAACTTCACCGAAATTACTAAAATGCCATCCTGTCATATCTTTCTCATCATATTTTTCCAAGAATTTGCAAGCTAATTCTTGGACTTCATCAATAACACTGTTGCCCACTGCCACTCATCCATTGAGTCAAAGCGTAGCATTGTTGCCTACCTCCACTCGTCCATCGACTCAAACTGTAGCACAGTTACCCCCAGCCACTCATCCATTGACTCGAACTGTAGCACCATCACCTACCACTACTCACCCATCGACACAAATAGCAACATCTTTGCCTGTCCCCGCTCATTCATCAACTCAAACCAAAGCACCCTTGCCTACCGCTACCCATCCATCGACTCAAATTGTAGCACTGATGCCTATCACTAATCTTTCATTGACTCAAAACTACATCACCATTGCTCATCATCACTCAGCCATCGACTCAAATCGCGACACCGTTGCCTATCGCCACTCATATGTCGGCACAAGTTGCAGCACCGTTGAGCGCCACTACTCATCCAATGACTCGAATATCGGCACCGTTGCCTATTACCACTAATCCATCAATTTAAACCAAAACACTGTTGTCCGCCGCGATTCATACACCGACTCAAACCGTAACACATGCCACTTATCCATCAACTCAAATCGCACTATCGTTGCCCACAGCCACTCATCCATTGACTCAAACTGCAACATCATTGACTATCGTCACTCATCCATCAATTCAAAAAACAGCATTGTCTGTCGCCACTAATCCATCGACTCAATCCGCAACACCATTACCTACCACCACTTATCTATTGACTCAAGCCTCAACACCGTTGCACGCCTCGACTCATTTATCAACTCTAAAAATAGCTCAGTTACCCAGCGCTGTTAGATTATCTTTTTTAATTAATCTCCATTATATGTGACCGATATTATATTGTTACGTACTCCATGTTTTGGGCCCACAACTTGATGGTAGTTTGAAGCATAAATGTTTTGAGTACGGGGATTTTAATTTTCCCCTCTCTCTTCAAAATAAACATACCCAATAACTGTAAAATAGTTATTGAGATATGATTTGTTTAAAAATCACATTGAGATCTTATCATCAAAAATACGGTATTACGGAAGAAGGCAGAGAGGGGAAAAACATTCTTAAACTTATTGGCAATGGAAGGAGGTATATTTATATTTTATGATTTATGATTGAATTAAAAGTATTATATAGATCAGAATAGACAACATTGGTATCAGAGCATGGTTAAACACTTTTCATTCAACAGAGTGGTTTAAGTCGATGTTTAATTTCCGCATTATAGATCAATACTTTGATTGACTTAACTTTGCATTTTGGGTATATTGCGTTTTTGAGTATATTGTATTTTCTATTCCGATGCCGATATATTTGGCGTTAAAGAAATTAATTTGGATCTATAATAAATTGATATATATATATATATATATATATATATATATATATATATATATATATGCCGTTGGATAATAAATTCTCGGATGAACTAAAATTTGGGTTTTATTGATATACATGCGATGTGTACTATTTGTTTGTTTTGGTACAAATTATTTCCTACAAAGTAGGTGCATGGCTTAATCTTTCCTATTTGTTTGTGTTGATTAACGTGGCAGTTTGTTTATTCCTTGGTTAAAGTAATTAGTCACGTTTGAGAACGACATTTGCCACGTTTGACTTTTGGAGGTGTTTTGCATATTATCATGAAAATGTAATATATATGGATTTGAAGACATAAAAATAATGTATTGATTAATTGATCAACTACCATGAATACATACCAATAATTTTGTATATCTTTTGCAATATGTCTTAATAGTTGCATATTTAAATATAGTCTTAATTAATTACATATATATATATATATATAAATTTTTAATTAGAATTAAAGTATGCTTAATTAAATATTTATTTAATGAAAAGCTTGTTAGTCACCAAAGTGGCATAGCTTGAATAGATGTTAAATATTTAATTAAGACCAATTAATTATAGCGCTAGGAGGTCACCCAAAGGTGGACCATTGCTTATAATTAATGAAACTTAAGAGATTTATCTTCATACTTAATTAAAAATAGGTATGTTTTATCCAAATATATCTTACTTATTTTCCTAAGTATGATTGATTGTCTATGAAAGTATGCTCATTAAGAATTTGATATAGCATGAATTATGTATTAAAGTATCACCCAAAGGTGAACTTAAATACATAATAAAAGTATTGTATGTCTGAATCTATTAAATTTTACTCAAAGCATTAATATGAATAATTTTGTTATATTTACAGCGTCCTCTAATATGTTTGCCTTGGGTAATATGATGGTTAAGCTCAATGAGCTTAACTACAATGATTGGTCTGAACAGATCCAGTCCCAACTGGGTGTAATGGACCTTGATGGCAATCATTGTAGACAAAAAGCATGCGGCCATTACTAAGGCCAGCTCCGAAGAGAAAAGTCTTTATATGAGGCTTAGGAGCGGTTTAATAGGCTAAGTTTGAATTTGATGCGAATGACGATTGCAGAAAATGTCAAACCATCTACGCCCAAGACAAACGACGCAAAAGGAGTTCATGATCCAACTAAAAGAGTACTCACAATCGGACATTGCTGACAAGTCCATTATGGGAAGCTTGATGAGTGAGTTGACCACTAAGAAATTTGAATGGTCACAGCCCATCCATGATCATCTGACTAGTATGTCTAACTTGGCAGCGAAGCTCAAAGCAATGGGTATGGATGTGAGTGAATCATTTCTGGTTCAGTTCATTATTAATTCTCTTCCCTTGAGTTTGGTAAGTTCCAGGTGAATTATAACGCCATAAAAGAAAAATGGAACTAGCAAGAAATCAAAGCCATGCTCGTACAGAGGAAGAGAGATTAAGTAAACTGAAGGGTCAGTTCATCTCACTATGCATGATGGAGCTAGCAAGCAGCAAAGCGATCCCAGGAAGGAAGGACAGAAAGAAGGACAAAGCCCCAATGAAAGTTCATGAGGGCCGAATCCATAAGGAGTTGAGGTGTCACTTCTGTAGGAAGAGTGGACACTTCAAGAAATATTGTCCGAAACGAAAGGCATGGTTTGAGAAGAAAGGTATACATTATATTTCTGTATGTTTTGAATCAAACTTAATTGAAGTGCCTAATAATACCTGGTGGCTTGATACTGGTGCAACTACTTATGTTTCACATATTATGCAGAGATTCCTTTCAACCCATCTCATAAGCGGAATTGAAAAGTTCTTATTTATGGGGAACAGAATGAAGGCACGCATAGAAGTGATCGAGACTTACAAATTAATCCTGGATACCGGATACTTTTTGGATTTAGAAAATGGTCTTTATCTTCCTAAATGTTCAAGGAACCTTGTTTCTGTATCAAAATTGGATTGTATAGGCTTTAATTTAAAGATTGGAAACAGTTGTTTTAGTTTATTTAAACACAAATACTATTATTGTTTTGGTATTTTAATTGACAACTTATATCGTTTCAATCTTGATAGTATGTTTGTTGAATCCTTGTTTAATGTTGAGCATGTTATTGGAAATAAACGTAGTGCACATGATGAATGCTCTGCTTTTCTTTGGCATCAAAGATTAGGTCACATATCCAAAGAAAAAGTAAAGAGGTTAGTGAAAAGTAATATCTTACCTCAATTGGATTTTGTTGACTAGGATGTATGTGTGGATTGCATTAAGGGAAAGCAAACCAAACATATATCAAAACATCCTGCCATAAGAAGCAGTGAGCCTCTTGAATTGATACACATCGATATTTATGGTCCTTTTGATGCTCCATCTTGGAGTGGTTAAAAGTATTTTATCACCTTTATTGATGATTACTCACGATATTGTTATCTATACTTGTTGCATGAAGAGTCTCAGTTAGTGTACATTTTAGAAGTGTTCATTAATGAGGTAGAAAGGCAGTTAGATAGAAAGGTAAAAGTGGTGAGATCTGATAGAGGTGGCGAGTACTTTGGAAAGTATGATGAAAGTGGACAATGTCCAGGACCATTTGCAAATTTCCTTAAAAGTCGAGGTATTTGTGCACAATACACAATGCCTGATACACCTCAACAAAATGGTGTAGCTGAAAGGCGGAACCGTACTTTTATGGATATGATTAGGAGTATGTTAAGTTGTAACACTATACCTTCATCATTGTGGATGTAGCATTAAAAACTGCTGCATATCTGCTGAATATGGTTCATAGTAAATCAGTTCCTAAGACTCCTTATGAACTTTGGACTGGTAGTGTAACGGCCCAAAATTTGATTACGTCATTATTATTGATTATTTTTAGACTTGGACGACGGCTCAGATCCGCGTAGATACCGCAGATAGGGCAAGGCACGCCGACTAAGTAAATAGTGATTTTGCGTGATTGTTTGCCTATTTACGATGCTATATATTAAGTTGTTTACCTAGCATTACATGTGTGTATTTATATCATCGAACCGATCGAGATAGTGTAACGGGTGTTTGCCTCGAGAAACGTGTCGAGACGGGTACTGAGAAGCGAACTGTGGGTACACTAGGTCGGGGAAACTAAAACGCACAAATTAAATAAAAGATTAGTCAAGTCAACTAGCTTACCTTACTTACACTCCACCACACACCACCATCATTTTCTCCTCTCCCTCACGTCACTCTCTCACACCCACAAACACATTCGGCACTCACACACACGGGCAGAGAAGGGGAAGAAGAAACAAGGAGGAGAAGATGAAGCGGGAATGAGAGAAGAGAGGGCGGAGAAGCCGGGGAAGAGGTAAGTTGTTGCTTTTGTTGTGGTTTCGGTGTGTCGGCCATGGTGGCCACGAGGGGGTTCGGCCATGGAGGCCAAACCCGGCGCGGTGGTTATGGCAGGGGTGTCTCCCTTGCCATTGAGGCCACCGGGGTTGGGGTGGAGAGCAACCCCAACCCAAATCAAGAGGAAAAAAGAAAATAAAACAAAGACGCGCGTCTCTGTGAAGAAGATGGGGTGGGGAGGGTGCGTGTAACCCCTTGGAACGGTTGGGCCGGACCCGACCCGACCCGGGTGGGTCCGAACCGGGTCAGGCCGACCCGAGTGGACCGGGTCAAACCCGGTCCAGGGACCCACCCATTTAATTAAATAATATAATATTAAATTTTAATTTAAAAAATAGTTTTAAATTAAATAAATTATAGAAAATAAGAAAAATAGGTGGAGATTTATGAAAAAAATCCCGAAAATCAGGAAAAATATTAAAAATGGTTTAATTAGACACAGGAATTTAGGAGACCACAGCCAGGAGTCGAACACGTATCTCGAGACGTGAGTGGAACTTCGAAGTGCGCATTTTTGAGGTACGTAAGATTTAATCTGAAAGTCACTGAGGGTTTACTTTTCTATCGTTGATTCCTATTCCTTGTTATTGTACTATTCCGTGATACATTTGGGTTGGTGGTTGATTTACTCCCACTTGATATTCGTAGTGTACTTATGGCACACTAGGCTGTAGCACGTGTGACCAGACACTCGGTGAATTGTAACCCGAGTTGCATTAAGGGTGCACGTGTCGGGCAAGCACCGCGAGGAGCTAGGTGAAAGGAAGTGGGGGCACCCACTGAAAGGATCCTTGGGGTCCGAAGTACAATTTAGTCAGACCGAGACGAATACATACTTTGTTTCCCTCGTGTTATTTATTCATATGATGATCTTAGCACAGTTGTCTGTTTAGTTTTTGTATGATTATTTGACATGTTTATTGACATCTATTTATTTTCTTATAAATGCTCGGTGTACTTCGTTGGAATCTTACTAACTGTACTCGCCATCTGGCTTTTGTGATGGTTGAGTGCATACCCCAGTACTAGTAGGGGCAAGGGGATTTTGAGCTACTTCATCTGACTGCCCGTGGTCGAGGACCCACTAGTACATGCGATTTTGATATTTTGCTTTACTTTTGGGTATTGGGAGACTGAATAGACATTATACTTGTATATATTACTGCTTAGTATGGTCGCCTATATACAGAGTATTTTCCGGATTTTTCACAACAAGTGTTACTCTTATGAATGATGTTTTATATGATGATAAATTTAATTGCTTTTCTTGCTTTAAATTTAAGACTTCCGTTATTTTTAATGTTATAAAAATGATCTAACTGTTTAACTAAACTGATTAACGCAATGAGCTTAACACGCATAACGAGTAGTCATGATGTATCAAAGGACGTTAGTGGCGCGTGGGACCCAGTGGGTCAATGATCGACAGGACTGTGGGGTCACGCCTCCCCACGTGGCGGCCTTGGAATTGGGGGTCGCCACAAGTGGTATCAGAGCGAGAGTTCTAGGAACCTCGGGAAATTAACTGAAAAGCATAAAACTTAAAAAAAAGTTAGATGTGGAAACCCGATATGTACTCGGCTTAGAACTCTAGTTGGGAAGTGATGGTGAGGAAGGTAGACTTAGGGTTTATATACGTGTTATGTTTTATTGTAAATGATATATTAAACATATATATACCGAGGCTGATCCGATGCACGCTTTTTGATACAGATTTCGATGGACGGACAACCCTCAACGCAACCTGAGATAGGACAGACTAGTGATTCTATTAGGGACACCACTACTACTACCATATCGACTCAGAGCATTGAGGATCGACTCGCCGCACACGATGCCCAGTTGACGGAGATCCTCCAGTTACTTAGGGCTCAGGCCGCGACAATCGTCACTACAGCTGCACTAGTTCCCACAGTTTTGGTAGCACCTACGTTACAGATAGCCGTCACTCCGACTACACCACATATGCCTTCTGATACGCCACTTTCAGAGACCCGAGCTGAGGGAGTTTTGCCAGCTATGGTGATACCATTAGAGACTTCGACTCTTACGCCCTTACCTACGACCACTGAGCAGCCGATAGCTACTACAGTTCTTGTTACTTCCATATTCGTCTTGACCCCGGAGGCGAAACTTGTTAGAGAGTTTATGAAGTTTCAACCGGGATACTTCGACGAAGGTGGAGACCCTGAGGCGGCAGGAAAGTAGATAGTTTCACATCAGTGCTTCCATAAGCCGATGCATAATGATGACAGCATACATGCACGTTTATCCGAAGAGTGTCTGAGGGGCAGCGGTTTGGTGGATGACTTATCTGGATATCCACTCGGAGCCAACGACATGGGCGGAGTTTCGAGAGTTGTTCTACGACGAGTTCATTTCCAGGCAGGTGAGGCTGAGATTGAGGGAGGACTTTCTGGCCCTACGACAGGGTAACCGCTCATTGATGCAGTACGTGGAGCGGTACCGATACTTATTTCTATTCTCGATGGATGTTGCGAACACAAAGAGATGCTTCAGATTTACTATTTTGTGCGTGGTGTTGATGAGCGGATTGCAGACGCAATATTCTCGACCGATGCTACTACTCTGCAGGAGATGTACGATCAATCATTATCTTATGAGACACTACTCTTAGATAGAGAGGGCAGACATACGACAGGTACTGCGGTACAGGCAGGGCAGGTTTATCGGTCGGATCGGAGACCAAAGAGACAGAGAGATCAGCTTGACAAAGGTCACCGAGATGATCGACGAGATAGGGACCGTAGGGTTGGTTACCGGGACAGCCAGTTTCAGTACGAGGATAGGCAGCAGACGCACGCCTTAGCACATGCACCCACATAGCAACACCGACATCAGCCACATCAGTACCGTCAGGATAAGGATCAAGGAGGCCATGATAGGGGTCAGAGCGACCAGGGTCAGGGTCAGAGATTCGAAGACATGCAGGAGAAACGTCGATGTCATCGTTATGGTCAGAAAGGGCACCTGAAAGCTGACTGCCGGACACCATCGACATTACCAGGAGCACAACAAGGTCAGGCTAGGGAGAGAGCACATGCAGTCACGCAACCAGATTGAGATGCGACCGGACAGCTCGTTGAGGGTACGTTATCTATTATGGGTAGACCAATGCATGTTATGATAGATTCTGATACTACATTATCATTTATTGTTGGACGCATGGTAGGAGAGTTAGGGTTAGCATCACAGACGCTAGACACACACCTTGTCCTCAGTACGGCCACTAGGGATAAGATATACCATAACCGGATATGTCAAAACTGCACGATAAAGGTAGAGGGGCATCAGTTGCCGATAGACTTACGAGTCTTATAGTACCTCGAGTTTGACACACTTTTAGGGATGGACTGGTTGGCGGCATATCATGCGCAACTGGATTGCTTCCAGAAGACTGTTACATTTTGAGTTCCGGGGATTCCAGAGTTCACATTTACCGGAGTCGCTACCGCATTACCCATTACTAGAGGCCGACTAGCTACGACTCAGGAGATGGAGGCATTTGCAGTGATAGTCGAGCTAGAGTTTAGGACTGAAGTTAGGATCGAAGATGTTCCAGTAGTCCAAGACTTTGTCGACGTATTTCCAGATGATTTATCAGGATTGCCACCGCCACGAGCGATTGAGTTAATCATTGAGCTGATACCAAGAACTCAGTCGATCGTTAGCAGACCTTACCGGATATCCTTGTCAGAGCACGAGGAGGTCAGGAGGCAATTGGATGACTTACTGGAGAAGGGTCTCATTCACCCTAACATGTCACCTTGAGGAGCTCCAATATTATTTGTGAAGAAGAAGGATGGTTCAATGAGGATGTGCATAGACTACCGGAAGTTGAATCAGGTGACGGTTAAGAACCGTTACCCACTCCCCAAGATCGACGATCTTTTCGATCGTTTGACTGGCATCAAGTTCTTCTCGAAGATTGATCTGCGTTCAGGCTATCATCAATTGAAGATTCGAGAAGAGGACGTCAAGAAGACAGCTTTCAGTACAAGATATGGGTTGTGTAAGTTTACAGTTATGCCTTTTGGGCTGACTAATGCCTCAGCGATCTTCATGGACTTGATGCACAGGGTCTTGAGACCATACTTGGACATATATGTCATCGTCTTTATTGATGACATCTTGATTTACAGCAAGACTCGTGAGGAGCATGCGAGTCATCTCAAAGCAGTTTTGACGACGCCGAGAGAGCATAGACTGTACGCAAAATTTAGCAAGTGTGATTTCTGGCTGAGTGTAGTGAGATTCTTGGGACACGTCATTAGCGATCAGGGTATCTCTGTGGATTCATAGAAGATTCGGGCAATTATTGACTGGAGGACGCCTGAGTCTGCTTTGGACGTTCGGAGTTTTTTGGGACTAGCAGGGTACTACCGCCACTTCGTACAATTCCTAGATTGCAGCTTCGATGACTAGACTGACCAATAAGGATGTCGGATTTGATTGGTCAGAGGAGTGTGGGCAAGCTTTCTGGGAGTTGAAGAGGAAATTGACTTCTGCACAAGTGTTAACATTGCCAGAGCCGATCAAGAGCTTATCAGTGTATACGGATGCATCGGGCATTGGACTTGGATGCGTTTCGATGCAGGAGGGTAAACCAATAGCTTACTTGTCCCGATGATTGAGACCCTACGAGATTAACTATCCAGTGCATGACTTGGAGCTTGCGAGTAGTCGTTTTTTTCTTTGAAGGCCTGGAGACATTATCTCTACGGAGAGTAGTTTGTACTCTACACTGATCATCAGAGTTTGAGATATATTTTCACTTAGAAAGATCTAAACATGCGTATGAGGAGATGACTTGAGTTACTGAAGGACTACGACTTCATTATTGAGTATCACCCAGGGAAAGCGAACGGCGTAGTTGACGCATTGAGTAAGAACGTTATTGACAGTCAGACAGTAGTGCGACATATGACGCACAAGCATGGCTTATTACAGGCGACGTCAGTTATGTGCATGACCGATGTTTTTACTATGACTAAGCTACACATTTATTGTCAGATAAGAGTTCTGAC
The DNA here is from genome assembly GCA_039657365.1 of Stephania yunnanensis. Taxonomy (NCBI): domain Eukaryota; kingdom Viridiplantae; phylum Streptophyta; class Magnoliopsida; order Ranunculales; family Menispermaceae; genus Stephania; species Stephania yunnanensis. Next base: position 8,398,641 of record CM077585.1, read on the forward strand.
AGTATCTATCGAGCGAGTTGCCGAGTGTCAGAGAACTGATGGGCTCTCTGAGCGGTTCAGTGGTATGGCTTGGGATTCGGAGTGTACGGATTGGGCAGAGTCGATAGATCAGTGTTTGATGCAGGGAGGTTGTGGATACCTGCAGTTCCGGTGATATGGGACAAAATATTGGAGGACGCACACAGGTCTCGCTACACGATTCATCCTAGTCGGACCAAGATGTATCATGATTTGAGGCGATTGTTCTGGTGGCCAGGGATGAAAGCTGACGTTGGCGAGTACGTCAGAGAGTAGTCATATCTGCCAGCAAGTCAAGACTGAGCACATGAGACCAGACATTTTACTCAACCACTACCAATTCCACAGTGAAAATGGGAGCACTTCACTATAGATTTTGTCAGTGGGTTACCGCAGACTACGAGGAGACACGAACGGTTTGGGTTGTGATCGACAGACTAACGAAACCGGCGCATTTCATTCATATTTTTATGAGATATTCGTTCCCACAACAGAGCATTATCTTCGAGAGGGAGATCGTTAGATTTTATGGGATGTCAATCTCTATTGTATCTGACCGAGATCCTAGGTTGACTTTGAAATTCTGAGAGGCGATGCAGGAATAGTTTGGCACCAGGTTGCAATTTAGTATAGCTTACCATCCTCAAACAGATGGATAGTCTGAGAGACTGATACATATTCTGGAGGATATGCTCAGGGCTTGTATTCTACAGTTTAGAGGTTCATGGGAGGATTATTTACCGCTGTGTGAGTTTGCTTACAATAACAACTATTAGGCGAGTATCGGGATGCCTCCGTTTGAGGCGCTGTATGGCAGGCCCTGTAGATCACATGCGTGTTGGGCAGCGCCTGAGGATACAACGACGATTGGGCCAGAGATAGTTGTTGATCACATAAAAAATATTAGGCAGTTTCGACAAAGACTTCGGGTAGCACATGACAGATAGAAGAAATATGCGGATAAGTATCACGAGGGTCTAAGCTATGAAGATGGTGACATGGTTTATCTGAAGGTTTCCCATGAAAGGGCCAGCAGAGATTTGGGATTAAAGGGGAATTGGCGGCGAGATACATATGACTGTTCAAAGTCGCAACACGAGTTGGCAGTGTGGCTTAGAGATTGGACTTGCCAGCAGAGTTAGTTGGGGTTCATCCTACATTTTATATCTGAAGTTAAGATTGGCTAGGTCAGGACCGAACCGATGGTTGACTTGAGATAGATCGAGGTTCGGCCTGATGTAACATATGAGGAGCGACCGAAAGCAATTGTGGATCGCGCAATTCAGACTCTTAGGAATAGGGAGATCCCTAAGGTGTTGGTTCGTTGGCAGCATCATGGTACATATGGATTCATTTGGGAGCTAGAGTCTACTATGCGAGAGTGTTACCCATAGCTATTTCATGGTACGAAACTTCAAGTTATTTAAAATTTCGGGACGAAATTTCTTTTCTAGTTGGGAAGAGTTGTAACGGCCCAAATTTTAATTATGTCGTTATTATTGATTATTTTTAGACTTGGACGACATCTCATATCCGCGTAGATACCGCAGATAGGGCAGGGCACACCGACTAGGTAAATAGTGATTTTGCGTGATTGTTTTCCTATTTGCGATGTTGTATATTAAGTTGTTTACCTAGCATCGTATGTGTGTATTTATATCATTGAACCAAACGAGATAGTGTAACGGGTGTCTGCCTCGATAAACGTATCGAGACGGGTTACTGAGGAGCGAATTGTGGGTACATTAGGTCGGGGAAACTAAAACACATAAATTAAACGGAAGATTGGTCAAGTCAACTAGCTTACCTTACTTACACTCCACCACACGCCACCATCATTTTCTCCTTTCCCTCACGTCACTCTCTCGCACCCACAAACACATTCGGCACTTCACACACTCGGACGGAGAGGGAGAAGAAGAAACAGGGAGGAGAAGGAGGAGAAGAGGAAGTGGGAAAGAGAGAAGAGAGGGCGGAGAAGCGGGAAGGAGGTAAGTCGTTGCTTTTGTTTTAGTTTCGGTGTGTTGGCCTTGGTAGCCACGAGGGGGTTCGGCCATGGAGCCCGAACCAATCGCGGTGGTGATGGCGGGGGTGTCTCCCTTGCCATCGAGGCCACCGAGGTTAGGGTGGAGAGCAACCCCGACCCAAATCACAGAGGAAAAAAAAACCAAAAAATAGAGACGCGCGTCTCTGTGAAGAAGATGGGGGCGGGGAGGGGTTGCACTTACGTTGGGTCCGAACCGGTTAGTACGACCCGGGTGGACCGGGTCAAACTCGGGTGGACCGAGTCAAACCCGGTCCAGGGACCCACCCCTTTAATTAAATAATATGATATTAAATTTTAATTTTAAAAATAGTTTTAAATTAAATAACTTTCAAAAAAATAAGAAAAATAGGTTGAAATTTATAGAACAAAATCCAGAAAATCAGGAAAAATATTAAAAATGGTTTAATTGGACACCAGAAATTTAGGAGACCATAGCCAGCAGTCGGGCGCGTATCTCGAGACGTGAGTGGAACTTCTGAGTTCATTTTTTTAGGTACGTAAGATTTCATCTGAAAGTCACTGAGGGTTTACTTTTCTATCGTTGATTCCTATTCCTTGATATTGTACTCTATTTCGTGATACATTTGGGTTAGTGGTTGAGTTACTCCCACCTGATATTCGTAGTGTACTTATGGCATATTAGGCTGTAGCACGTGTGATCAGGCACTCGGTGAATTGCAACCCGAGTTGCATTAAGGGTTCACATGTCGGGCAAGCACCACGAGGAACCAGTTGAAAGAAGTGGGGGCACATACCGAAAGGATCCTGGGGGTCCGAAGTACAGTTTAGTCAGACCAGGACTAGTACATACTTTGTTTCCCTCGTGTTATTTATTCATGTGATGATCTTAGCACAATTGTCTGTTTAGTTTTTGCATGATTATTTGACATGTTTATTGGCATCTATTTATTTTCTTATAAATGCTCGGTGTACTTCGTTGGAATCTTACTAACTTTACTCGCCATCTGGCTTTTTGTGATGGTTGAGTGCATACCCCAGTACTAGTAGGGGCAATGGGATTTTGGGCTACTTCATATGATTGCCCGTGGTCGAGGACCCACTAGTACGTGCGATTTTGATATTTTGCTTTACTTTTGGGTATTGAAAGACTGAATAGACATTGTACTTGTATATATTACTGCTTAGTATGGTCGCCTATATATAGAGTATTTTTCCGGGTTTTTGCACAATAGGTTGCTCTTATAAAGGATGTTTTATATGATGATAAACTTAATTGCTTTATTTGCTTTAAATTTAAGACTTCCGCTGTTTTTAATGTTATAAAAATGATCTAACTGTCTAACAAACCGATTAACGCAATGAGCTTAACACGCATAATGAGTAGTCATGATGTAACAAAGGACATTAGTAGCGCATGGGACCCAGTGGGTCAATGATCTGACAGGACTGTTGGGTCGCACCTCCCCACGTGGCTACCTCGGGATTGGGGACCCTCACAGGTAGGAAACCTAGTTTGAGACATCTTTATGTATGGGGATGTCATGCAGAAGTACATATATATAATCCACATGAAAAGAAACTTGATGCGAGGACTATTAATGGTTACTTCATTGGTTACCCTGAAAAGTTTAAAGGGTACATAGTTTATTGTCCTAACAATAGTACGAGAATAGTTGAGTCTGGTAATGCTCGATTCATTGAGAATGATCCAAACAGTGGTAGTGAAGAATCACGAAATGTGGATATTCATGAAATTCAATTGAAAACTCCTACATCTAGCATTTTTCTCAAATTGTTGTTCCTCTTGTTGTATCACGGTTACACAATAAATTAGGACAACAAATCATTGTTCCAAATGAGGAAAATGAACCTATTGTTAATGAACTAGCTAATGATGCACAAGTTGTAAATGATCAAGTAGAACCACAAGAAATAACATTACGAAGGTCTGTAAGGACAAGAAGACCAGTAGTTTCAAATGACTACGTAGTTTATTCACTTGATTATGAATGTGATTTGAGCATTGACAAAGATCCAGTCTCGTTCATGTTGGGTTTTGGGGTTCATACGCAGCGAAGATTACAAAACAGTTTTGACAAAAACCCCAACAGGATCCGAATCTAATTCCATTAAAAACGTTTAAACCATGAAAAACTTAATCATACCTCAGTCACAATATATCTTTCTGAAGGTTGATCGATCTCTAAGGCGCTGCCAACGACGAACGCCCTCTATCAGCAGTCCACATACGAACAGCGACCGAGATTTGAAGTGCTAGCTTCGAGAGAATACCAAACCTTTTTGTTTCTCTCCAAAACGATCCAGAGCATACCAAAAACCCTAAGTCGTTTCTAAAACGAAAATAGAGTTTCAACCTTTTTTTTCTTTCGTACTTGTGTTCTAACTTAAAGCATCTATTTATACAACCCTTGTATATAGACGGTTAAGTAAATTACACATATACCCATACTTAAAGAAGTATAAGTGTAATACACCACAATGACGTTTCCGTCATGAATTTTATCATATAAAATTCATTTTTCTGAACCATCTTAAAATCTCGCAAAATCATTCTTAGTGTGCGACCCAATAGGCTCATACAACGTTGGCAGTGTACCAAAATACATTTTGGTATACAAGTCATAAGCAGCCTCTAGCAAGACATTATGACTACCCAAGTTGTACGAATATCAAATCGATACAACCTAATCAATAGTGTATATAACATCATTTTGTCACACGATATCCTTTTGATCAAACATAAGCATGGAATTGTCATCCAACATGTTCAATCGTACTAGTCTCGATCTCTAGGTAGACTGAAAACATCCAAGTGACATTGATCAATATCAATTCACTTAGACTAGGCCTTTTAACAAGTCTAACACATCGATGGATCACTAGATATCTCTCTTTATATGAGAGGGACAAATTCTATCTCGATTACACAACTTCATCACAATGCTCACATAGTAACCAATCACAACCTTTATAATGGTCCGGTTAAAGACAACGTTTGATAGTGTCAAATCACTATGTTCTTAATGTTGAAGTCTCGGCAATCTCAAGTCAGAGGATTGAAAAATATACATATCATGAAACAACTATGACTTAATCCATGTGATGTTCTCATAGCGGGTCGGTCCAGTACTTTGTTCCCTAACAAGTACTCGTGATCTTGATTCGTATCACTATACCTATAATCATCATATGATCATCAATTAAGACTCACACTAGTCTTAATTCATTATAGTTCTCAGTATAATGATCGACTAGGGACATTTAGGATATTTAGGTAAATACCCATGGATCTTATTATAATGTAAACATGCAAATTAATTATAATAAACATAAAATGAAATCCTTTATTTTATTAACTAAAAGTATTCATAAAGACAGTTAATAGCAACTGAGAATTCCCGAATGCGCTCATAGATTTATAAGGATTGCTGTCCACCACCTCGGCACTCATATTCTGCCCATACACATCCCCCTCAATTCATCACCCACAAGGGATAAGAAACCCATTAACTTAAAGAAGAAATTTTTAGCATTTACCTTCACTTTGCTACGCCTATTTGGCGCAAAATTCGCTAAATGGACGAGCTGTTCAGCTTGCCATTGCATCTGATACAACACATACACAACATATCGAACAACAGAGATACATTCAATCAAAGAACGACTGTCAAATCGATTGATTTAAAATAGAATATCAAAAGCATTCGAAACTCTAATGTGATTGAACAATAAGACATTTCAGCTCTAATTCTGACATTATGAATCAAATAAACCCTAAACACTACTACATGCAAATTGATCCGAACAACATCAAAGTCTCATTCCCAAATTAGTCTAGGTATTTAATGCCCTAATTTTTCAGGAAATCCACTCCAAACCAACGATAAAAGAAAACTCGAACAAATTCTCTCGAGTTCCAAGAAGCTTAAGTGCTCATTTGTAGGGAACACACTGTACAAAATCACAACCTAAGAATATTATAGCGAAGCAAATCTTGTTAAAAACTTGTTAAAAGAGATCAGTCTTACTACCGTAGATAGTAATATTGCATCTTGAATTGGGTTTGATTAGGTCCAAGTGATTTCCAGTAGTCTCAAGAGAAAAAAATTGTCTTATTGTATTTTAGAGTTCATCATTTGTTTCTTTAAGCTTTTGTGCCTCACAACGTAGACTGATCAAATGACGTGTCGCATCACTTAGAATATTCATCTTGTCAATCTTAGGAGGCTTTTTTGGTTCCAAAATGAGCACAATTCGAAGAACCTAAATCATTCAATTTTGGGAAATTAGAAATTCGGCTTGTGAGAAACATTGAATCCAACTGAAACTGCCAAAACCTATACCTGTCATTGAGTTTGTCCCTTCTCATCTTCTCACGGCATGCCTTGCCCAATGTGGCATAGGATTTGAGCCGGTCCCTGTGATACAATAACTAAATTATCAGATATAGTCATGAGGCAAAACATTATAAGTGTCTAAGATCCATGCAATAACACAATATAACTTAGCACCACTATATTATAGGAATAACATACACCTAAGATGAGCAAGGGTGGAACCAGAAAGGGTGATAGAGACCTAGAAAAAAGATTTGATCGTGAAGTTCATGCAACGATGACAATCTCCACATTCATCAGGAAGTAAGAGCAAATTAAAGTAGTTAGGCACTTGGGCTTGCACTCAATCAGTGCATGGATCATACTTTTTGATAAAAAAAAATAAAATAAAATAAAAAGCCTTCAAGGAGTAAGAGAATGGAACAGTTGTACAGTTTTCCTTTGACCAATATTATCTGCAAATAGAAGGAAGACTTGAAATCCTTGTGATCTATAATGATGGAAGCAACACACCTCTTTGTGGATTCCCACGCATCTTTAGACAATGAAAACCTAGCTAGTTGAGATAACCGAATGAGCACAAAAAACTCTCCTTTTTTATCTGCACATACAATGAACCAAAACCTCATCTTGATTGAGCAATCACTCCATCAATTCTACACATCCACGAATCTTAGATCATGAAAACCTAGCTAGTTCAAATCGCCGTCAACTCTACCTACCAAACACAACATACACAAAACGAAATTCTTCGGTTCTTCGAAATAATCATAGAAGAAGATCGGACGCACATATCTGAATCACAAACAACAATTCAACAAAAATCTGGACCGATCGACCGTATTCGATTGCTAATTCAATTCAATATAGAGAGTTATAGAGACTGTAAATCAGTAACCATTTACCACAACCAATTCAACACAGAACCATAGAACCATAGAAACAATATCGGCTAACCTAATCAACACAATGAGATCAGTAAATCGTTAGGGTTTTGAGATCGATCGAGACTAACCTTGCAGATTGAACAACTGGTCTTGAGATCGATCGTCCCCTGCGAGCAAGGCGAGTGCGCGAAGGCGAGACGAGCTTGAGCGAGCGAGTGCGAAGCGAGCGAGAGCGAGCGAGCAAGCGGAGCAGTGAGCGAGGCGAGCAAGCGGACCAGAGCGAGAGCGAGCGAGCGAGATGAGACAGAGCGAGGCGAGCGAGCGAGTGCGTGAGAGAGTGAGTCGGGCGGCGAGACAATGAGAGAGTGAGTGAGAGTGTTGAGGGAATTTTGTTCTTGGGTCAGACTTTCCATAGAGGTTTAGAAAACCTCTATGAATTAGTGCTATTAAAAGTCTACTTGTCTAATTCATAGGGGTTAATTAAAACCTCTATCAATTAAGTGTTATAGAAACCTTAATCATCTAATACATAGGGGTTACTCAAAAACCTATATCAATTAGGTGTTATAAAAAACCTAAATTGTTCTAGTGGATGTCCACCACCACTTGTCCATTTACTCAAACTGCAGCATTGCTGGCCATTACTACTCATAAATCGACTCAAACTATAGTACAATTACTCGGCGCTACTCATCCATCAACTCAGACTGCATCACAAACCACTCATCAATTGACTCGAACTAAAAAACCGTCGCTCGTTGCCACTTATCCATCGACTCAAATCGAAATACCGTTGCCTGCTGCTATTCATCCATCGACTCAAATCGCAAAACCATTACTTGCTGCCATTCATCCAATGACAATTATACAATTTTTTTCACAAAATAGAGAGTGTTTTTTTTATTACTAAAGTAGGCAATAAGTGGTGGTGGACATATGTACAGATAGCGCCTTTTGAAAAGGCGCTATCTGTACAAACGTATGCCACATCAGCGACATGTCACCGCCATCACCAACCGAACCGGACTCGCCAATCTGTCCTCCGCTGCCGCTGGTCCGCGACATTCTCAGCCGCTCCGTCCCTCGCCGCCGGCCGTCGTCGTCGAGCGATCTCGACAATTACAACCAAATTTGAATATGGAGTTTATATTTGTATAAAAAAAAACCAATTTTGAATATATTGGTTTCAACCTTGAACTCTCTTTTCTAAACTAACTAAACTAAAGTAAGGAACCTTTACTAATCCAACCAAACCAAACTAAACTAAATAACTACCTAACTAACTAGCTAAGTAACCAAAGTAAAGTAAACTAACTAACCTTAACTAACCTAACCTAACCAAACTAACTAACTAACTAACTAAACTAAGTAACCTTAACATACCAAACTAAACTAACCAAACTAAACTAAACCTAACTAACTAACCTTAACTAACCTAACCAAACTAAACTAACTAACTAACTAACTAACCAACTAACTAACTAACTAACTAACTAACTAACTAACTAAACTAACCTTAACTAACCTAACCTAACCTAACCAAACTAAACTAAATAAGTAAGTAACCTTGAATAAACTAACTAAATTAACTTAACTAACTAACTAACTAACCAAAGTAAACTAAAATAACTAACTAACTAACCTTAACCAAACTAAACTACCTAACCTAAACTAACTTAACAAAACCAAACTAACTAACCAAAGTAAACTAAAATAACTAACTAACTAACTTTAACCAAACTAAACTAACTAACCTAAACTAACTTAACAAAACCAAACTAAACTAAGTAACTAACTAACCTCAACTAAACTAAGTAACTAACTAACTAACATAACGAAACTAAACTAACTAACAAACTAAACTAACTAACCTTAACTAACCAAACCACCTAACAATACAAACTAAGTAAACTAAAATAACTAATTTAACTAGCTTAATTGCAAACTAAACGTACTAACTAAATGGAACTAACCAAACTAAACTAACTAACATTAACTAACCTTAACTAACCTAACTAACCTAACCACCTAAACAATACAAACTAAGTAAAGTAAAATAACTAACTTAACTAACTAAACAAACGACCAAAAAATGATCCACGTTAACCACCAAACGAAACTACACAAACATCCAAGTAGCTCGAGAGTTACTTGTGAACTAAACTCGACTAACCTAACCTAACCAAAGTACGTAACCTAAATTAACTAAACTACACTAAGGAACATACCCTAACTCAACTACACTAAACAAACATAACCTCAACACCTAAACAAAACTAAACTAAGCTAATTAACCTAACCAAACTAAAATAATATAACCTAACCACCGACACCTAACTAACTAAGCTAACCACTTAAGTTAAATTAAACATATAACCTAAACTAACTTAACAAACTAAACTAACTATTGAAGAGTAATCACATCTACGAAATTATTATAATATGGAAAACATGAGAAATAAGTTTATTCAATGAGAAGGTTGAATACACGTACTTCGTCAACCCAAAATATAAGTTATTTACAAATCACTATGACATCAAGTAAACTCATCATGCAGGTCTATTTCGGAGGTTCCGTTGTTCCTCGGTGAAGCAAATCGGACGTACTCTTTGTCTAGTTGGACGATGTGGTTGTACATCCGGTTGAGGTAGCTGGTCTTGCGATGAATCAAGTTGAGTAGATTGATGCGTTTCCTCTGGTTCTTGACTCGACTCACCTCTGCTACTGATGCTACCAAAAATAGGAGGTGGAACCATCCCGAAATATGCGGCTTCTGCATGGGGTGGGGGAATGGAACATGAGGCTGCGGCATGGTCAACAAGTTCATGAATGAAGGGTCTCCGCTATACGCCATATTGTAATTATACGGAGTAGGAGTGTATGGACTAGGCATGTATGGAGGGAGTGATGGATACGTTTGATGATGAGGCATTCCACGTGGATCCACGTATGAAGACGAAGGCCCAGTGCGTACGGATCAAAATGGTAAGGAGGAAGATTCACGCTCGGCGGCTGGGTACAAACATATGAGGTTCGGTTGGGGTGTGGAAGATCTTGGTATATACCCATGAGAAGAATGACTACTCTCGCCAACATTATCTCTTCTACTCACTCTCGAACGAGATGAACGTCTTTGGAGGAGAAGGTCTACTACTCTCTGCAGCAACCTCGATCCGAGTAGATGGACGTTGGGGACGAGGACGTCCAGTGGGTTCCCGCACGCGATCTCGGTCGTGTTCGTCTTCTTCTCACCTCTATGTTTGGTTCGCCTTGATCGTCTTCTTCATCTTCTTGTTCAATATCCTCATCTATGTCTTGTTGGACGTCGATTCCGTCATGCGAAAGATTAGACCTTTGTCGTTCATCTTCGTCCAAAATTTTAATCCCTTCATCAAGGGCGCAAGACCTTGCTCGTACCCATCCTCAATAAACACACGCCTAAGTCGATGCACCAAGTTACGCTGAAATATAAAAAATAAGTTCTCAAATCACGCAATATATAATATTAAATGTTTGAGGAAAATTAATAGTTAGCAGATTACCGAGTAGTCACGTAACGCCCCGTCGTGTCCTATGAATCTCCTAGTGACCGATCGATACCACGTCATGTAGTATTGATGGTCATGCCCTTCATTCAGTGTCGCTGTCGCAATGGTGTCCTGACGATTTTCCCACGTGTTTATGTAGCTTGCGTGAAAAGTCACCCAATTTTCATGATGATGTCCACGCAATTCGATGAGGTGCAGTTGGGCGTCGTAGGCACAATTAGGTGGCACTACTTGTACCATGCCGAATTGTCTCATGACCCTTTCAGGTCGATGCCACTCCACAATGTGGAAACAAATCGGGGACACGTCGAGAGCCAACCGCCTTGACCATTTGTACAAGATTTCGGGAAGAGACCCCATGAGTTCATTATATGGTTGCCACACCACATCATCCTCATGCCTCGAGAGTCGAGTGCATCACGGTATGCCGATACGACGTGCGTCGCATTATGTGAAACCGAAAATGCATCGAGCCATCTCGTGTAGGAAACAATAAGTTATGATAAATGAACATGGACAAGAATTATTTGCAAAGTAATGAGAAATCGACTTTAATACCTGTGTCCGAGTGGAACGTTCATAAGCATATTTTGGCCATCCACCGTTCGCTGTTGAGCTCTAGATACACGCAGACGTCGCGGTGCTATAAATGGAAATCTGTCCCATGCCCACAGTTGTACAAGAATGGAGGCGCCAGCAACCTCATGTGCCCCTGCGCGAGATCCGCGACACAACTCCCTGTACAAATAAGCCAAACATGCATTCCCCCAACTATATTGGCCTGCTACTTGGAAATCCTCCAGCAAAGGTAGGAACATCAAATGTACGAACCGATTGGACTTGTCGGCGAAAAGACAACCACCGATGAGTTGTAGTATGTACGATCGAACGTAACGTTGAACCGACTCCTCATCGCTTTCATCATCTATTCTTTGGAACGTTACGCTTAAGCCAATCGACCTTAAGTTTACAACCTACGATGTCATCTCCACCAGGAGTTCGTCCAAGTAGCCTCTCGCGAGACGTCAAGCATAGTCGCGTCGTCGTTCATCACGAGGCATACCTTCAATAGGTAATCCAATCGCACTCGCACGTCTTGGAGTGTAATTGTGCACTCCCACAATGCGTATGAAAAGTATGCGTCTCGGGCGCCATCTCTCTACAAACGCAAGTAATTAAAGCCCAATCAAGGCTGAAAAATGCTACCGGGATATCCCATAGAACCCATCTGGAACGGAGATATGGGATCATCCTAGAATGATACTGCATCGTTCGATCAACGACCCCACGTCTTCGACGTACGCGCATTGTTTCGTAAACCTTCAAATTGATAATGTATTAATGTATGTATTTGATACAATATTGTTGTAAAAATGACGCATTCATGTAAAATGGTCGTACCTCGCCCCTCCAGGTTCGCGTCGATCTGTGAGTAGATTGGAGTTGCAACAGTGATGGATCTGAAGGACCTGGATCCATTGCAGTACAACTATATAGAAGGTTAGAAAAAGAAAATGAGTATTGTACAAAACCATAGCGATAAGTATTTACTACTTTTTCACACAAAAAATCACAATGAAAATTAGTCAAACTCAACATATCTACGACCATAAGTTGTTTCACACATTATACAAACTCGACTAGAGGTCCTCATTTGATGGTTGAGGTCTCCTTGGAAAATTTTTTTTGTTGTGTCCCTCTAAACGACAAATGCCACACCGGTTCTTCCTGGTAGGGACTCGTTGACGGTCTCTATTTGGACATGTTCTTCTTCTATGTCCTTCTTGATGACATATCCCATATCGCAAAGGTCTTTGGTCATTAGGCAGATCCATCTCGGTTTGTATACGCGATCCCTTAGGTCTCCCTCGGCCACGTCTGGATCTTGGGTCGGGTATGATCTTCGTCCCAAAAGTCGGCCAATACTTCTCATCTGGTATGGCCTTGAAAGCAAACGAGTAGCATTGTGCATACACATCCATCCTGTAGAATGGCTCGATGAAGCTGCGCGTAGTTCACTCGAACTACCGCACATCCGCTATCACGTGTGAGCGGGGAATCCATACGGCGCCATTTATTACAAGTGCGAGCCGGTCCTTCAAGATTACGACTTGTGTGTTGTTGCCCTTATGCATGCGGTCTCCGTGTCTTCCCGTTAGGACTTCGAACTCACCAATATCTCGATTGATCAACGTGACATGATGCCTCCGTGCGGATTTCTCATATTTCGCCAATGTCGTCATTGCATATTCCGTGTACGGTAGGCCCCTTGAGATTGCATCATTGATTTCCTGGTCGCGTTTATCGTGGTACGCCACCAATCTGTAGTATATCAGCTGAGTTAACGCCGTAATTGGCAAGAATCGAGCTCCCTTCAAGACACTGTTGAAACACTCTGCAATTGCCGATGACACTCTAATAAGTAATAGTGGTTCGTCGAATATTTATTGTATTTTAGTGCGAAGAATAATTTGTACTTTGTACTTACCAACACCATTAGAATTCATCCATCCGTACCGCATGCCTCGTCGTGCGCTTGCGCCCAAAGTTCTTTAGGGATGGCATTGATATATTGCGAGCATCGAGGCGTTCGTGAAGATAAGTATGTGAAACGCTCCATGCACGCAATAAATTTTCGTTCTTGATGTTGAACAGCTGCTCGACCAAGCAGCACTTTCAAGGGTTCATTTTTGAAGTGTGTGCCGAAATTACTAAGCAAGTGTCGCAAGCAATAACGGTGGTACCCTTGAGGGGGACAAACGCCGTTGATTGGGGCGTTGACCGCCTCCAAAATGCCAGGGTGACGATTAGATATAACGCAAACCCCTTCTCTATCTGTCACGTGTTTGCGCAACATCCGCAAAAACCACCCCCACGAATCAGTTGATTCGGTTTCTGCAATGGCAAATGCAACTGGTAAGATGTGTCCATTGGTATCAACACATAACGCAATCATGAGCTTCCCACTATATTTGCCATACAGGAATGTCGCGTCAATCTGAAGCAGAGGCCTGCAAAACTTGAAAGCATTTATTGAAGCTTCAAATGCAAAAAACACACGACGAAATTGAGGAGACGCGGTTCTAATTTCATCAGCACGCCATTGTTGTTGTGACCACTCGATTCTTGTACCCGGACTCTTACTCCTCACGGCCGCCAACCATCTCGGTAATTGAGCGTACGACTCATCCCAATCTCCAAACGCCCATGCAATCGCTTTCCTCTTGGCATCCCAAATTCGCTTGTAGCTTACTTCGTGGCCGTATTTTTTCTTGATTATATCTACTAGTGCCTTCATCGTGATACCATGATCGGCCTTAACGACGCTTTGGATCTCTCGCGCAATCATGTTGGCGTCAAGTTGGGCATGACCACGTTGTATGTTGGGATTAATACACGTGTGCGGTACGTCTAACTGTGTTATCTCCCATAATTGTGTTTTCTTTCGGAAACATGCCCGAAGATGCCACATGCACCCGTATTGTGGAAACTTGCACTTAATCGCCCACGTAGTTGTTGTCGATTCCATCACATGGTATTGACAATGTTTTTCAAGATGCCAAACTTTAACCGCATGTTGCAAGTCATTTTTATTGTCAAAACTCAGCTCTATCTCCAAATCGAAGTTAGACGTGCCCCCCCAAGTTTGTTTATGGGAATGTTGGGTCGCAGTTGAATTAGCCACCTCCCAGTCGATGTCGTCATATCCTGGCACTAGTTGGTGAAGTTCATTGTCACTAGCTTCCTCCAACAAAATCTCTTCATCGATAGCAAATTGCTCATCGTCTTCGACATTGTCCGCACCCGGAGGATCGTATCTTGGATCATATGTGCAAACGTTAACGTCATCCCAAGCGGCAACTGATGGAGCTTCCTCGACGTTATGCGTTTCCTCAGTAGTGTCGATATTTTCGTCGTCGTTAGCGTCATCGTCATTGTCATCGTCAGTGTATGCATTATTCTTTTCATGTAATGGTTGCACGAACCCCTGTTGCACGACCTCGGCCTGTGGGGATTGCATACGCAGCCTTTCCATCATTAAGGCTGCGTCTGGCGTGCCGCTACGTTCGTCAAACACTGGCGAATGAACCGTGCAATGTTAATTTGAGTCGACTGACTCAAATGTTAAATATATATCAACCGTTGCAGTTTTTGGCAAAGTGTCCACCGTCTCCCACATGAAGTCCATCTGTGTCGCATCATTCAACAAGACAGGAACGAAATAATGTAAGCCTCCGGGGAGGACTATCATGTGGCGATACGTCATATGAACTATATTATCCGTTGATGAGATATGGAACGCGTTACAAAGGCATCAATCATTTCACGCCCACTCGACCCAAACTTAACCCACAACATTACTGATGGCGATGAGTTGTACGCGATGCCATTGGCCCCATTAACAATGGAGCCGTGCGCATAGAATAGAAAAGGGATGTTTCTTTGTGACATGACCTACAGACGTTTGGAAACTTGGATGTAAAAATGTAACAGACAAATGGCGCGTCAATTTTGTAAGAAAATAGTTGACAATCATGTCGTTATATAGCCCAATCAAAATTTTTGATGTAGAAGATCGCAATAATAGCGCAACTACAGAGCATACTCATTCTTTGACACCGACATTTTCTGTGTACTAATTTTCATTAAACAATCATGTTGTTATATAGCGCAATCGAACTTTCTGATGTAGAAGATCGCAATAATAGCGCAACTACAGAGCATACTCATTCTTTGACACCGACATTTTCTGTGTACTAATTTTCATTAAACAATCATGTTGTTATATAGCGCAATCGAACTTTCTGATGTAGAAGATCGCAATAATAGCGCAACTACAAAGCATACTCATTCGTTCACAATGACATTTTCAGTGTAATAATGTTCAATAAATAAACATATGAACCGTTATGCATAAACATAATACGAAAGTCCCTATATATCATGCAAACCCAAACCATAACCCAAATATATTAATATGAAAATACTAAATTAAGGAACTTACTTGTTTCCTCTCATTTTCCGCCGCAACGTAATATTCCTGCAATACCTTGTATTTTCATTATTGTGGACCACAAAGAGTGTAATAAATCGGCTAACAAAAATAAAGTTATGTTCATGAAACTTACGTGGATCGGAACGAATTCAAAGTCTAAATGAGCTTAGTATACTAAATATATGGTAGACAAGAATTATTTGGGCTTTACCTAACCTTAACTAAAATATAACATATATAGTTGGTCGTTGTTGAAACTTGGGTCTCTCTATTACTTTCACATCATATAGTAATTAGAGTTTCTTAATAGCATGCATGTGTTTGGTGTAATTGCAATTCAATATTTAGTTGCGAATTAGGAGTGTAATGTCACTATCTATTAACAACCTAAACAAACTGTGTGAACCATCTAATGACCTAAAATTACCAAATTTTGCGTACACATTTCAAACATAATTAAATCGCAGAATTATAGATATGTTCAAGTGCTCTAAAGTGCATCACGGTATGTTTGTGCAGTTTTGTGTATTGGCGGAAGGGCCATCATAGGGGGGAACCATGCGTTGAAACATATATGCATATGGTTGGCCGTGTTCAAACTGGCGCCTATCTATTACTTTCATATCATATACTAATTCTAGCTTCTTATTAGCTTCCATGCAGGTAGGTTGTAATTCGCATTTCAACATTGGTATGGTTTACTAAATTTATGAAATAAATGTAAGGAACTTAATTAACTAAAATATGCCAAACGAACTTAATTAACTAAACGTAATTAACTAAACCAACTTATTAACATAAATTTAGTAAACTAACTTAAACAAACATAATAACGTAAACTAACTTAAACAAACTTCATAAATGACTAACCTAACCTAAACATAGGAAATTAAGTTAAACATACGTAATTAACTTATTAACAAACTTAAATGAACTTATAACAAGTAAATTACCTTTACTCACTTAACCAAACTTATAACAAACTTAACAAACTAACTAGACAAAAACAAGCTACCTAAACTAACTTATACAAACTCCTTACATAGCTACCTAAACAAACTAAACAAAACCATCCTAAACAACTAAACAAACTACCTAAACAAACTTATTAAACTAAACAACCTACCTAAACAAACTTAACCGTCTTATTAAACTAAACAAATTACTTTAACTAAATTAACTAACCTAAATACCAAATATAAACTAAATTTCTCAGCAAATGATATCCTGATTTGTGAATTAATGAACTAAACGTAAAAAAAGCTAACAAACATAAAAAGTGAAATTGGAAACTGGTACGCGAAACTGGTATATTGTTAAGTTCAACTGAAATGCTTAACTAAGAAAATTATAAATGTATTAATTACACAACTAAGCAAATTAAATAACCTAACCTAAACAAACCAAAAAAAAACAAAACTTATTAAACTAAACAACCTACCTAAACACACTTAACCGTCTTAATAAACTAAACAAATTACTTTAACTAAATTAACTAACCTAAATACCAAATATAAACTAACAAAACAAAACTAACGTAGTAAACTAAACAAACTAACTAAACAAAACAATCTTAAATAACTAAACAAACTAAACAAAATAATACTATATAACTAAACAAACTACCTAAACAAACTTAAATAACTAAACAAACTTAAACGTCTTAATAAACTAAACAAATTACTTTAACTCTATTAACTAACCTAAATACCAAATATAAACTAAGTTAATTGACTTAACTCACTCAACACACTAACTAAACTAAACTAACCAAACTAAACATGTACCCACTCCACAATGCAAACGAACTTAATCAAAATTAATTACCTAACAAACGTCAACTTACTTAAACAAACTTATTAAACAAACTAAAGTATCATAAACATACTTAATTAACTAAACTCACTAAAACAAACTAAACTACTAACTTAATAAAACAAACTTAATCAAACAAATCAGTAACTAAACTTATTAAACAAACTACACTAACGTAAACATACTTCATTAACTAAACTCACTTAAACAAACTTAAATTAACTTAATCAAACTAACTTAAACGATCTTATTTAACTAACTAAACTAACTTAACCATATACACATACCTCCTCCTTCTCCTACCTCCACTCCGCTGCTACGCCTGGCCTCCTCTCCGCCGCCGCTTCTGCTCCTTCCTCCCCCCGCCGCCGTAGATCCCTCCTCCTCCTCCGTGGCGTCACCGCTGCTTTCGCCTCACCACTGGACCGCCCAAAACACCACGTTCCACGTACCACCACGTACCTCCGCCAAGCTCGACAAACGTCTCCGCCGCGCGCACACACTCGCCCACTCTCTCCCGTTAAATGCGTCTGTCCGCCCTCCTTCTTCCTCCCTCCTCTCTGTCTCGCCCTTCTGTTGTTCGCTCCCCCTCCCCTCCTTAAGTACCCGAACCCACCCCACTCTCCACAGTGAACCCGTGACCTACACCGCCCCCTACCCCCTACCCCCTACCCCTACCCCCGCCCCTATAAATCAGTAAGGATGAAGCCGACGCGAGAGAATATATTCTCTGCGTCGGTTTCGAGAAGATGACAGTGGGGTGCAGATAGCGCCTTTTGAGAAGGCGCTATCTGCGCCCCTAAGTCACGGGTTTCCCGGTCCACGTGGAGCCACTTGGACCGGTAAACCCTATTTTTTCTCCCACGTGGCATATGATAGCGCCTTCGGAGAAGGCGCTATCAGTATGCCTGGGTTTTCAGGGTCCACGTGGATCCACGTGGACCGGGAATAACTTAATGTGTCCACGTGGACACTGATAGCGCCTTCGCAGAAGGCGCTATCAGTGTAACGTGTCCACATGGACATGTTGACGTGGACACTTACATTGATAGCGCCTTCTCCGAAGGCGCTATCATCCTCAAACTGCAACATTGTTGCCAACTGCCATTCATTCATCAATTTAAAACGCAACATCGTTGCCCACTACCACTCCTCATCGACTCAAATCGCAGCACGTGTCGCTCATCCATCGACTCAGAGCGTGACACTGTTACCCCACTGCCACTCATCAATTGACTCAAACCGCAACATTGATGCCTAATGCCACTCATCCATCAACTCAAACTGCTGTACCGTTTCCCGTCACTACTGATCAATCGACTCAAATCACAATATTATTGCCTACTGCTACTCATCCATCAACTCAAATGAGGCACCTCGAACTAGACTTCAATGGCCTGTTTGATTTGTGGGATTAGCCCAGATTAGCTACACTGGACTAGTTAATCCGCTGTTTGCTTGGAGGATTAACTAGGTCAGCGGATTAGTTAAGAGGCATGGTAGTGGATTAAACAATACCACCATTTTTTGTGGGATTAGCTAATCCATTGTAAGTGAAAGAGGAGATTACCACTTTACCCCTCACATTAACCAAATCACAAACAACCAATCTCTCGACCTCCCTCCCTGTTTTGCTCTTCTTCTTCGTCTCGCTTGCGACCTGGAGACCACCGCGACCTGGAGATTTCGTTCTCCTTCCCTGTTTTGCATCGACGCCCGAAGAGGAAGCGAGGAGGAGGAAGACAGCGCCCTCAAGAACCGCAAGGCGCCGGTGTGTGCAAGAAGGAGAGGAGAAACCCTAAGCCGAAATCGAACAAGATCGACAGCTCTCGGCCGAAATCGAACCAGCCGAAATCGATCATTTTAAGGTATTCTTCTTCAGTTCTGTCAAACATTTCGATTCGTTTCTCATGAATTTGTGCCATGCCGAATGCCTAATGTCATGAAATTGCTCTACATATAACAAACGATATCTATCCAATTTGATTTATAAATGTGATAAAGGTGAGTGTTCTATCAATTGGGAATGTCAATGAGGCACAATTCATACACCATAGCAAAACAATGCATTAAACCTACTTTCTCCATTCAAAAAGATAACTCCACATACTGAAAATGGTACCCCCTGTGAGACACCATTGCAATCTCACTGAAGCACAATTCAGACACCATTGCAAAACAATGCAAGATCAAACCTATGTCTCCATTAAAAAAGAAAGCTCCATGTACTGAAAATGGCACGCAAATCGAATGTAAAATGTAGGTCTGGACACATCTATCTAAGTGAGACAAACTGATGCGTGGGCTGCATTTCGCAACAACCTAGCCATAGATATGTGGGATTCTTACCATTGAGAGGAGACGATTAATGTCGAACACAGTTGAAGTTAATGAGTTTTTTTTTGGTGGGCTACCACTTATGTGCCGAGAATATTTATATGTGAACCCCGTATTGTTTTTATGATCATTGTTCAGTACTTCTGTTTGAATTACAATTTTTTTTTAAGTGTCATATGTTATTTATAATTTCAGTGCTGCTTTTGATCAGAAACGACATGTTTTATGCAGGACATGACAAGCAACTGGAAATGGTACACTGTGTTTTGTGGTTGGGACCCTGGTGTATATGGAACGTGGTACGAGTGCTACAAACAAGGGATAAACTTCGACGGGTTCTACTATGCTCACTTCGACACGAAAGAGGAAGCAATAGCCCGTTTTGACAGGTACAACCATGCTGCGACAATTGAAAGGGAGGTTCATGATCAACTTACACTGGAGGAAGCTCTAGCAGAACTAGGTGAGATCCCCCCACCACCGCTACCACCGCGAATGTGGATTGAAGAGTTGTATGAGGCGAAAGGAGTACCTCTACCACGATCACCATCTATTGACGAGGAACCCCGTATTTACTTGTTCCCTCGAGACCGAACCCTTTACCAAAGAGTTGGCTCGGGTTATGAAGCTGTTATGGATCCATGGTTGTTTGACTAGATGTATTATGTATTCGATGATCTTGTTGGAACAAGAAAACATTAATCCATGTAGTAGACTCAATGTGTGGAGTTTGGCATATGTCAATGTTTGATGCATTAATAACTACACTAAATCAATGTGATTGGAAGCGTTGAATCCATGCAGCAAATTTGAACTCATTGATTATTTGTTGGTTGTTTTGCATTTTGCTGGCATAAGTTGCTGCAGTTCATACATTTGCATTGAAATTTTTTGGTTAAGGCTATGCGTGGGCATGTATGAATGTGTTATGCAGTAAATTAATGTATGAATTGAATGCAAGAGCACAAAAAGACTAATCAATTTACTTGATCGAAAAACAAGTAAATATGCTATTTGTACACTTTTGATCGTTATTTGGATAGATTTCATGCTTGTTGAACTTAATTTTACAGAACTGCAGACTTGAATCCAAAGCTGCACAAATCCAAAATTATAAAACATAGTGTACATATATATTAATGGTTAGTGGTTCAAGTAGTAAAATATGGCATGCCTTTCCTCCTTGACTATAGCTCTTGTGATGCCCAGTTTTAGACATATAATATGGGCCTCTTAAGAGTAAAATATGGCCATTTTCGCCATGTAGTCTTCCTGACAATAACAAAGCCTGCAATTTATATGTGTGCATAATACAAGAGCTTCTCTTATGATCTACGTACAAAATCAGTTTCAAGTCCAAATAAAGCAGGATCATTAAACATTTGTCTATCTCCAAAAAAATGGATCAAACATATATAATTGATTAGGCGTTGTAGTTCATAAACATAGCTTTTTATCAGTTACATACCGATAAAGTTACAATACAAAAAGGAAGCCAGACATTGTTCTTTGCAATTTGTATTACATACCTTTGTCAAAAAGTATCGCGTGTCAAAAAACAAACCACCAAACAACATTGTTTCAATCCAAAAAAACACAAGTGTATAACATTGCTTCCATCCAAAAAATGAGTACTAAGAAGTCCTAAGTCAATCAAACATCGCATGTAGCCAAAGAAGTCTGGACTCAGGTTGCAAAGTCATGAATGCAGCCATAAGCTCCACGCGACCCATAATCTTGCTGCCATAAATTGCTCTCTCAACGTCTGTCAATTCGTGGACTTCGGCCATAGCATTAATGAAAGATTCACGCAAGTCGTGTTCAACACGAATGGCACTAGTCACCTTGGAGATTTCGTTCGCAACGATTTGTGCCGCCGCCACCATTTGGTCACCAATATAAACATCATTGCTCACCTTTCTCTTCTTCTTTGCTTCATTCCCACGACCATCAGCCGTAGTAGTCCGCGTTCTCGATGATGTGGGAGTAGCACCAATATAAACATCATTGCGCCACCATTTAGACGCCAAGGTTTGCTTCCGGGTAGTTCTGCAACCAGTGGTACTAGATTAGTCATAACATTTGGATGAAATAACACATTAGGATGCATTGAAAATAATTTCAAACTTGAAAGACAATTGCATACCCTCAGGTAATCTTCCCATACATCCTCGGGAGCGGTGACCATGTTGGAAGTCGAGTCGAAGCCAAATCCGCTTGTACCATGCTGAATGCCGCATATCATATCATTCACAATGAACCAATCTTTCTTCAACGATTTCAGTCTAGACTCAATATGTGGTCGAGCCTTTATCCCCGAGTTCGGACATGTTGTTTTCAATGCCTCCTCAACTTTTGTCAAATAGCCGGGCTTGAAGTCATTGTCACATTTATACATGCCACTGAGCCGCCATTTCAACCATGGCATTTACGAGAGCAACATCCTCTGCATGGCTCCACTTATGTCTAGATGTTTTGGAATCGTCGGTCAAGTCTTCATGCGAATCTTCACGCGAACACCTTCCTTTGCTCTGCCCCCTTTTCTTTGTTGACCCACCTGCATATTGTTGAAGGAGCTTGGAAGGTCTACCCTTTGTCGTCGATAATATTCTTGGGGGTTGAAATGACCCTCCACTACGAATGCGTGATTCTAGTGAGCCAGGTTGATCCATTTTACTATAAGAAAAGAAGAAGTTCAGTACTTGTATTGGACATCATGACTATTTTACTGCATACAAAGCAAACAATGATAAAACCAACATACAATCAATACGATAAATCACAATAGTAGCACGAGTCGAAATTTTGTTTTAAAACTCAATATTGTCAATGCGTGCAGCCTTCCTCCAAATAACAGCTCGATAACACCCATATAAACGATTATTTTGGAAAGCACTTCGATAGTAGTTAGGCAAGTATTTTGCAATGAAAAGAAAAAACAAAAGACTAACATAACTGTGAGAACTGTTATTATGAGATTTTAATAGCTCTGATAGTATATAAGTCGAATCAGCATCATAGACTTGTAAGAATCTCTTTTTTTGTTTTTTTTTTTTTTTTGGCAAATATATGTATGTTTCTATCATTCTATGACACTGGTAACTTTCGTGAGCTTCTCAATGAGTTGCACTTTTTTGCTAATGTTTACAAGTCACATGAAAATTTTAAAGCAAACTAACAGAGTGGCTTAACAAGACATCACAGGGGTTGCATTGGTAATGGCTATGGAAAAAGAAGTTTGGCTAAGAAAAGAAACAACACTTGAATTGACTTTATAACCTGACATTGGAGTGTGATGCATACCCTGAATGAGTTTTGTTTTCTGCCAAAATACAAACCTTTAGAAAATGGAAAATGATTAAAGAATGAAGTTTCAAAGTTCTTTTGTTGTTTCTGTGATAATTAATAACTTGCATTTGAACCCTTAAGTTAATTCTGGGATTCATGGTTGCTAGCACTAGTAGATGTGAATATTATCATTCAACCAAGTAAGAACCCTTAATTATGGGATTCATGTTTATGGGATTCATGGCATTTGAACCCTTAAGTTAATTTCGGGACGTCTAGAATGCACTTTTTGTCATTCTATAAAAAGTGTTATCTTAAGGTGTTATCTTATCTTCCAAGCTTTCATAGGGGTTTCAAACCTCTATCAAAGCTTGATTATTTCATAGGGGTTTGAAACCTCTATAATATCTTCAAAGGCTTTCATAGGGGTTTCAAACCCCTATCAATTGTAGTGATTTCATAGGAGTTTGAAACCTCTATATTATCATCAAAGGATTACATAGGGATTTCAAACCCCTATCAAATGTAATTTTAAAAAAAAAAATAGCTAAAAATGCTCAAAATTAATTTCCATTTCCATTTTCAATTGAAAATATACAAATCTACATTTCACTTGCAATATTATTATTCAATCAAGAAACAAAGTAATTTATATTAAAAGAAACATTTAGCTTTTCCCAAAGAGAGGGACATTGTTCTTCCCAAAAATGGAACTCCGCCTGCCGGCATTGCCAAACACTCAACGAAATTATTGACTTTCCTCAAGTCAAACCCAAAGCAAAAAGAATGAACATGTAGAATGATTGCTCGACCATCGGCACCAACAAATAGAGAAGGTTGGTTTATCGTGCATTTGGCCATTTTCCTCCAAGAATAGCTCCATTAGGGGAATTACCACCGATTGCGAGCCTGCACAATTCCAACCATGCCTCCAGTAGAGCCGCCAAAGCACCACCACCAGCAGATAGGAACACATCACCAGCGGGAGAAGCACTAAAATCACCATTAATAGATAAAGCTGGGTTATTGGTAACAGGTTGAGCAACACCAAAAAGCTGGTGCAACCGGAATGGTGCTAACCGGTGCACTGTGGGACCACCAACAGCACTTGGCAAACCTACAGGTGCAGAGAAAAATAACCACAAGAATGTGTGAGAAAACTATATAAAAAAGAAGAAAAAGACAGATTAAACTTTTCTTGCATTTAAATTTGCTCTTCATCAACAAATGGATAAATTCAAAGTTACAAGTAATTCTTCAAGAAAAGTATGAAACCGTAAATGAAATATGTAAATTCATCATGATTTAATTCATTTAATTTTTATCACCAAGGTCATGTCATGGAATTAAGCGAGTCTCTTTCTCTGAATTAATGAGACCCTTAATTGTTATTATATGTTTCCTCCACTCAACCTCTCTGTGTATAGAAGAAATGAGACGGCAGGGCATTTCACTTAAAGAAACAAAAAGGCAGATATGGGTACTGCAGAATCGCGAATCCCTTTTTAATGAAGAAATAGTAGTAAGCAGCAGACAACTTTTCAGATGAGAGTTTTGGATTGGAGAGAAGATTATAAATCCCCATTTTCAGTACTCTATTGGCCTTTGATCGGTAAAAGAAGATACCATAAGTGGCCGCCCCCACCCCCATCCCCACCCGCCACCCCACTTTTCTTTTCCTCTTCTTTTCTTTGGCCTATATATTTCACAACACTGTCACAAGTCACAACTAACAAAAAAATCACTCCCAAGACTTTGAAGCAAAGAAAAAAGAGGGTATAACTCAACAAAAAGCTTTAAAGCTTATCCTAGGATGAGAACTTTGAAAACTCATGTAAGGAAAAGCAAAGTTGTGAACAAAATTAAAATCGTCAAGTTCACGTGATGCCTCATCTCGTGCTATGTTTTCACCAATTTATGCATGTCTGTGTTAGTGGTTTAGGCAGATTCGACAATGCTAGCTCTTTCATCTTTACAATTAATTCTGTTACGCTCCCACTCCCACTATTCCCAACTTTGGAAAAATTAAATGCCCCCCCCCTCCCCCTCCCTATTTACGTCTTAATTTCATCCCAGACCAAAGCCTTTCAACCTTTTTTGGCCTATTGAATTAAGACCCATGTGAGTCTCTTTCTCATAATAAACACTTACTAAACCATCAATAACAATAATAAAATCCAAACAAACATATGACCACAACAAGATGGAAAAAGTAAAATGGCCTACCACACATTTGTTGCCCAAAAACCTAGCTAGCACAAAAATTTGACAGAGATTTTCACCTGTCTTTGCAGTACCATCAGCAACCTTCCCATCATTTGGCTTAGGAGGTCCAAAGTGTAGCTCTAGACAAGAAAAAAAAATACAACAATCATCACAAAGATGGAATAATGAATAACAGAAACAAGCATTAAACAATATCCTAACCTGCAATAACTGCTGGTGCTATTGAAAATCAAACTCATTAGCCTGTTAATTACTTTTAATAACAGCTGGTGCTATTGAAAATCAAACTCATTAGCCTGGTATTGAGACGGAAAGTCTTGATGGATTGCAGGTCAATCCAGAGGCAGACATCTCAAAAGAACTCAATGATTGACTTGAATTATGTAGCTTTATCCACTAAGAAATGCTCAATAATGAACCATGCGGCCGGCCAAAGGACCTGGCCATTTTGAAACAAGTGCAGATGCTGCTTGTAAAAATATAAATCGAGTACTAAAAAGACACAGAATAAGGAACTGGGGTAATCCTAGAAGACCAAACATGCAGATCACGTCCAAAAGAGAAAGCGAGAAAGGAAAAATGCAAACCATCAACATATCAATTCCTACCACTTTAAAATAGACTTAGACAAAACATATATAGATCAGCTTTGCCAATGCCCTATCCCAATTTCACCACAAAGAGAAATCAATAATATATCACATATCAGGTTCTATCGATTGGAATTTCGTTGAATTTACAAATCTTGACATTCAAGGTCCTACGAAAAAGATATGAAACCTTAGCTTGAATAATTTTTTTTTTTAACTCTATGGTAAATCCTTGCAAATTCGAACATATTTTGAAACTCAAATATTTCTACAAGAAATAAATTACTTTTAGTTATCACAACCTGCATTTTTCAACTCATGGAAACATGCTAACCAAACCTCGGACAAGACAAACATACGAATCTATTGATGAGAGTTTCACGAAGTTCCGACCTCAAGTACAACAACTGGATTAATATCAAAGCAAGGGTCTCGAACAAGAAAGATCGCTTTTGTCATACCAACTGAGCAGAAAGAAAAAACAGCCAAATGAAAAATCAGATTCTATAGATTTATAAAAACTTTGAATGCTCGACAGAAACAAACCAAATCCCATCTCAAATTAGACCAAAAAAACTTTGAAATAAAAGAGTTCCCCTTGCATCACAATTTTCTATTGAAACACACAAAAAAAAAAAAAAAACTGTAAATCATTATTAATCACTACTCCAAATCATTGAACCTACATTTTTAGCGACAAATCTTTAGCTGAAATCCAGTTCCTTTGTCTTTCTTTTTTCACCCTTTTCAATTAATCAATCGTTTTTATCAATTTTTGATTCATTTAATGCTCTGAGGTTCATTGACTTGCGAGAGCACCACTCAACCTTTCCACCTACATTTTTAGCAACGAGTCTTAGCTGCAATCCAGTTTCTTTGTATTTTTTTTTTTACCTTTTTCAATTATCAATCGTTTTATCAATTTTTGGTTCCTTTAATGCTCTGAGATTACCTTTTTTCTTCTTCTAATAGTTAAGACAACATATCTCATATAAATGAAGTAGAAAGGTGGAAGGCTTGAAAATTTACATGTTCTCCTACCCACATGCCGTAAGTTTTAGAACAAAACTTTTTGCCAACACAGGAAAGCAGGGTTAACAGAATGACCGTGACATGGGAAAATAAAAGCTAAACTCAACCGTGGCAATGCAATATGAAGAAAGATAAGAGCTGCCATTAACAACAAAATGGATCTTAAACTACAATTAATTCTAAAAAATGTTGGTTTCTTCCCTTCTTTCCCATATGCCAAGCAAAGATCAAGTCATAAGAGGAGTAACACGGTGAAAAATGAAGCTGAAACAAAAGCAAGAACTGACCCAGCCAATGCAACATGAGGGATTCACAATCCTAACAATATGTTGGCTTCTTCCCTTCCTTAGAAATCATTATGAATCACAAATAAGAAAATTTTAATTTTATCATCAAATTCCTTCAATTTTTATTTCGCCAAACAGCAGTAGCACAAACAGGTAAAAAAGTTTTATTTTCATCAAAGAAACTGTAAAAACTTTAATTTCTTCCCTTCAAACTGCATTGAAATTTCAGTCTATAACAAAATT
Organism: Stephania yunnanensis; assembly: GCA_039657365.1. Classification (NCBI taxonomy): domain Eukaryota; kingdom Viridiplantae; phylum Streptophyta; class Magnoliopsida; order Ranunculales; family Menispermaceae; genus Stephania; species Stephania yunnanensis. Next base: position 8,426,275 of record CM077585.1, read on the forward strand.
TTACTGAATTGAGTAATTCCCACAATTATTAATGCATAATTAGATCAAATGGGGAGCTTAAAAGTTAAAACTTACCATTTTGTGTAGTCTGTTAGGATAGTTGCTCGATCGTAGTTTCTTGAAATTCTGCTGAGACTTTCAATGTGTGTTTATGTGCAGCAGGAACAAAAGGAAAGGGTTTGCACGTGCTTGTTGGGCATTCATCTGGACAAAGTAAAACAATTATTACTTAGATAAATTGTTTTTCTTCAACACATCGGAATGACGATATAGGCTTCTTCTATTACCGCGTCAAGTCTGTCCCTCTCTTTCTCCACAGCAGACTTGATTTTTTGAGCCAATTCCTCAACAAATATCAAAGACCCACTAAACACATTTGCATCTTCAAGGTCTTTGCAGAATGTTTTGTATGTAGACTCATCTCTAAGCTCCTCAACCAAGTATCCAACAACTTCAAATGAGGCATACCTGTTTTTCTTTGTTGAGCTCCTCACCGCGGCTCGGAGAGAAGATTGGTACCGATCCTTCTCCACATCGCTAATCAGCTTCGAGTGCTTTATCGCTTCGCCAAGGTGTTTCATGGTGACGTTGAAGGCTATCTCCTATCACAACGTTGTTATGTTCTAAAGCAGGCACCTATAAAGAATTAAGTGTAAAGTTAGAGCAAACAGAATTTCTCCATTGTATTTGCATAAGGTTCATGAACTTTCAAGAGGGACTTCAATATTCATTAACATACAAATAAGCTAGCATTTTCGAGCATACGTAACAAGTGAAACCGCAATAGGATTTTTGTTTTAGAATCGCCAACACTGAAAGTGAATGTATCATTCTAATTCAGATAGCAATCAGAAAAGCCAACAACTTCTTCTTGAAAATCCAATAAGAGCAAACAACTAGACATTCACCAACAAATTAAGTAATAAAACTAATCATGTTCAGCGACAATTACCTTATTTTCGGGGTAGACTTTCTCCTTGTATCAGCAGGCCTCTTCCATAAGTCTATAGGGACCAGTTGGATCTTGTCTTGGAGCCCCTGCACACACAGATTAAAAGTAAGGAATGATTTCTTCGAAAAGGAAATACAATACAAGCACTCGTAGAGCGAAAAGGAACCGAACAACCTTGTAATTTCTAGTAATCCAAGCGTTGCAAGCACGCAAACGGGCATGTATATGCCATGTACAACTTATAAGAACAAAAAAGAGAAAAACAACAGAGCATATGAGAAATTCAAGGAGCATGATAAATATAATAGCAAACATTCACAAACCTCTTGCGCAAATTCTGTCAACCCATTCCTTCAAACCTATCTCTACCCTTGTCTTCACCCACATCTTCACCATATTAGCAATTGATGTTTCTGCTTCATATGGAACAACTGCAATGTCAAATATCATGTATGAAATATTTAATACAAGCACAACATATCAAAGGGCCAACTATAAATAATAACACACCAAATCTATAGCCTCAATTGTTTGTCTTTTCCTTCAGCTCCGCTCAAGCCTCAAACTAGTATCAGACATTTCAAAAGTTTGTTGAGCTTCTTGAAGGTGTTATTTCCAAGCTTAAGCAGTAGTAGACAAAGCATATCTAAGAACCCATATCAATCAAGGTTGGAAACATTCAATTTTAATTGATAGTTGAAAGGAAAGTTGATTTATAGAAATACGTTAAAATATGGAACATCACATTAGATTTTTAAAGTATCTAGACTTAAAAGTAGTCTATGTTAATCAATGTAAAAACTAAAACGTTTTAAGAAAAAGAACTTACAGCCAAAACAAGAAAAGGGATTACTTCCATTATGATTAGGGTGGACTTTACTCCAATGGCACTAAAAAATCCAATGGATCCATAACTCCTGAGAAGCCATGGCTATCTATGATAATAGGTTTTAATCCATTGAACAAGGGGCACCTATTCCAATAGTCTTTTTACTGCATTGGAATAGATCAATATCTTTCCACCTCGGTGAGATCAAAGTATATACACATTTTCTCAACCTTAGACAAACGCGATTAGTAGTGATAGTAATTAGGAAAATGCAAACAAGTAGACAAATATTCAATACTAGCTCTCTCGATTCTGCCTAACATCGGGGATTCTCATTATTTAAACTCAAATCTACCTTTCCTAGGTCAAAATCAACCCTAGATTTACCTAAACATAGCTTCATTTCAAAGGTTAGAAAAATCAAAATGAGATTTCACTTTCCTACTTTTCGAACACTTTGCAACGATTCAACATCATCAATTAATCATCCACTTCATCAAATCCACAAAACCTACATTCAAATGAGCAATTTCACAAAAAATATCCACACAACGAACCGAATTCGGTCAACATACTAGAACCATCAAAATCACACAAAAACGAGCAATGCTAAGAAGTTGAATCCACTTAATCGAACCAAAATGTCGACGATCCGTGGATTGTCAAAGCTCGCACAAGCATGAATGAGGTCGTTCGTTAACCTCACATTAGTTCATAAACCAAGCAAAGAAGACATCAATAAAAAGAGTAAAATTTAAAGAAGTATTGACCTTGATTTCTAAAAATAAAAAAGAATGAATTGAAAAACAAAATATAATGTAAACAGAAATTTTTTGGTAAAGAAAGAAGCATTTGGAAACAAGTATACCTCTTGAATCAATTTACCAAATTGAAAGTTTGCCTCAAACCCGATCGACTAAAAGTCTTTCATTTCTTCCTTTTCGCTCCGACTCAAACTCAACCTTATGTTTACACAGTCTCGCATGACCTCTAAACCTATGAATCAATCTCTACAAGTCACTAACACTACTGATTCTTCTATAACAAAATTTCATCGAATCAAAACTCGTAGATAACACATCGAATGACTAAATTAACAACTAGAGACTCTTCACTTGTCAATAATCAATCACAGTTCAATCTATAGAGCAAAAAGCGGCTTGGACTTCCGACCTAGAGCAAATCAATCATCAAAGCCAATTCAACACGAAACTATAAACGTCAAATACATTCATCGCTAATTCAAGTCACCGAACCATAAAAAAACAAAATTCATCAACCTAATGAACATAGAGACTTAGAGAGATCAAATCAAGAACCAATCGCCACAAACCAATCCAACACACAACCTAAGAACATCAAATACATGAATAGCTAATTCTAGTCATAGAACCATAGAAAACAATATCACCCAACCTAATCAACACAAATGCGAAATCAGTCCAGATTATCAAATCTACAACAAATGAACCAACAATCAGAGAAGACTCACAGATTCATCGAATCGACTCGTTAGGGTTTGAGATCGATCGAGTCTCACCTTGCAGATCGTATAACCGGTCTTGAAATCGAAGAAGGTCCGAGAGCGGTGAAGAAAAGGCAAGGTGGAGGCGGACCAAACCCTAGATGAAGAGGCAAGGTCCGATTGAAAAGTGCGAAATTGTCCGATTCGAGTTGACGGACGCGAGTGCGAGAGTGTTGGGCGAGAGTGAGCGAGCGAGAGTGTTGGGCGAGAGTGTTGGGCGAGTGAGCGAGCAAGGCGAGAGTGAGCAGTGAGGGCTGTTGGTCGAGAGTGAGCGACGCGAGAGTGCGCGAGTGAGCGAGAGAGAGCGACGCGAGAGTGAGCGACGCGAGTGAGCGAGTGAGAGTGTTGAGTGAGAGTGTTGAGTCACTTGTTGTTCTTGACCAAGAGTTTCCATAGGGGTTTTTTAACCTCTATGAATTAGTGCTATTAAAAGCTAAAATTTTCTAATTCATAGGGGTTTATTAAAACCTCTATCTATTAAGTGTTATTAAATCTAATTCATAGGGGTTTATTAAAACCTCTATCTATTAAGTGCTATTAAAAGTTAAATTTGTTCTAGTGTAAGAACCCTCCCCCACACCACAGTAGTAACAATAATACAGCATTAGGTCACCAACAACAACCCAAACCCTAATGTCGAGTTCACGTTGAGTAACAGCTCTCATCAATGATCAACTAAAATTTACCTCCTATGTAGTCAGCAACGGCTTATTGGTGCGTGGTGCTAAAACGCCTCGACCGCTCTCGCTTTAGATGCAGGAAAATGACTCGAATCGAAACGTCCGAGCAAGCCAAAATCAATTCCATAGTCGCATCAGTTCAAGCGATTCCGCGAGCAGATCAATTTTTGTTTCACGCAAGTCGATCACTCTTGTATTGGACGAAGGTGAAGCTTCTACTCATGGACGCGGAGAGCAGCAGCGATCTTCATGAGCAACATCAGCGATCTTCATGAGCAACAACAATCTTCATGAGCAAAGAGATGAGAAATGTGTGAAATGGGGGGTTTTGGTGTTATTTATCTAAAGGGTACTTTGGTAAATGTACATGTACAACCTCATTTAATCCTTACCTTAAAACTCCCAACCAAACAAGATACACAAATGAGACTAAACTATCTAAACTCATGTGTTAGTCCCATCACTAATTAATCCCATGTGTTAGGATTCACTAAAATGTGAACCAAACAGGCCATTATATACTCCTCAAAAGCATTGTCAAAATAACAATTTGAGTATCCATATTATCAAGAGTAAAAGAAAAAATGAGAGTAATATTGTCTAGGCATTGCCCCTACTTCCTCGCATCATTCCCTACCACTACTCATCCACCAACTCAAACCGCAACACTATTGTCGGTTGCCACTCACCCATCGACTCAAACTGCAACACTATTGCCCAGCGCCACTCATCCATCGATTCAAATCACAATACTGTTGCCTGCCACTTATCGTCCATTTTCTCAAACTGCACCACCATCCGTGGCCACTGATCATCATCTTTCACAGGCTCTGAAGACGTTTGAATCTCCCTCACATTTGTATTAAACACCAACTATACTACTGTTGTAATCGCCTCCACCATCAACATCCCATTCGATCCCATTCGATGCACCACTCATCATTCGTCAGTGCCCAAGCTGTTTAAGTTGCTAGGGAAGCCTGGCATAACCACATGCATGAATGAATTTACTGAGCATTTGTTAGCTCTTAATTTGAATATATCTATGTTTACTATTTAGGTGTTATAAATGTAATAGTGTTGCAACAAACAATAAAAACAATCCCTGAAGTTCGAATACGTTTAAGATGTCAATATGATAATAATAGTGTCCAATAAGACACTTTTTTAAGTACTCACGTAATTTTGTTATGCAATTAGGGTCTTAATATTATTTGTTGGAAAAATTTATATAGAAATGGAAGCGAAAGTATGTAAACATGGTACAATATATAAGGTGGTCAATACCTAGTTAGATTCTCATGTAACGACCCGTTACTTTAAGGAGGTGATTAGTATTAATCAGAATCTTAATTTAACATAACTTAACTCTATGAGTGTGTGGGTGCATTCTCGTGATTATATAGTCTTTGGTTGGTTTGATAAAGAATTAAATACACTACACGCTATTAATATAAATTAATGTAAGCCTATAGTTGAAAAATAAGTAATTAATTAATAAATTTTTAGTACGCCTAGTGTGACGTGGGGGTCGTGAAATGAGTGTGCACGCATGAGTGTACTCGTTGGCACGCTCGGTGAATTTATAGGCGTTAAAATGCATAGGTATATGTATAATTAATATATAAATATATAAAAATAAACCTATAGTTTTAATTTAATTAATTTGGACTATGAGATGGCCTCGAGATGACGTAAAGTATAAGATGGAGTCAAGTTGTATGCTAGTTTCGTGTCTTGTGTCACTATAGGACCATTTCCATCATATCATCCTCGAGATCGCACAAATGTGAATCTCAAGAAAACTCATCTATATAAATCAAAATAACTTAAACTTATCTCACTGTTGGATTGATTGATCAGGAGAAATTGGAAGAGGTGTGCCACGGCTCGTTTTCATTTAGCCTTGACTTTCCCTAATACTTTAATTAGGCTTCTATATTGTTCACTCATTTTATACTTTGAAATAATTTTTATTTCAGCCATTTATAGCCTCAAATTTGTATTAGATTCGCATATAAACTTTAGTTCTTAATTACTTTAATTAGAGCAAATTAAGAAATCATATTGTTTGTTTCTAAGATTCTATAAAAATTTCGGTGGGGTACTCCTTAAAAGCGGGTTGCCAACACCAAAAATCTGATAAACAATAGCTTGGGGAGAAAGTCTAGAAGGACTAACATCTCCCCAAAGTTCACGATATAATTTAAAAGTGAAATCAATCGATTAAATCCAAGTAAAATCATAAGTTAAAATTTTACAATCTCAAAATGAAGCTAAATTGCTCCACCAACTAAATTTACACAAAAAATAATTCATCAGTGGCTCAAACCATCTCATGAAGTCTCCACAAATCTATCAAAGGCATTTCACGCCTTACATTTACCCTGAGAAGGCCAAACATAATATACAACTAAAGTAATATACATATAATAAGGAAAAATGGTTGAAATCAACAGAAATCCTCAAGCTTCCTTTTTCCCATACTATCTTCGTTCACCATTGAAACTAACACAACAAATTTGGGAACACCAAAATAACACTGCATACAAAATAAACAATGTCATTTAAATAAACATTTATTTTGCTTCATACAACAGGTAATAACAAAAGTTAATACATAATTAACATGATAACAAGAATTAAAGAAGTAATGTATAAGAAATGAATCCCTTTGTTTCTATTCAAAGTTCACTGTTAAGTTGGCTATCCCAAAAGTAAACCAAGAATAGTAATAAGAATCTAATACATGTCCGAAATCACCTTTACTTCCTCAGACACTTCCTCATATAAGGCGCATCATCGTGAGTCCCACCCATGAATAGATGTTTAATTCCTTAGGCACTTATATGTATAAGGTGCCTCACCCTTAATCCTACTCACGAATAGAGGTTTAGTAAGCTAATGATCAATAAAGAATCTCTCTTATGGTACAAGAAAATAGTCCATATTAATGTAAAAAGCGAAAAAATAATATTTATTAAATAACAAACCAACTCAAAGTTGGTTAAACAAATAATCACTTACATGTTTCCTGGATTTTTTTTATTCGAAAGTCCTATTGAATTATAAAATTCACAACTTAAAGTCTTGACCCAATTATACTATTTTTAAAGCAGTTACTCATAATTTCCCTAGTCATGTCAGTGTTTCAACGCTAAAAACTCTCTTGAAATCTCTTTTCCATTCCCAATTATGTTCTTAAGCCGTTAATTTACCTCAAAAACTCATTTGTAAAGTCTTTGGAATCTAATTTCAAATTTTAAGTAATCCGGTCATTTCGTGCTTTACCACTTCATTCCATTTCATTTCTTACCTTATCATATTTCACATGTTCTTTTTGGAATGTGTATGTTTATCCCACTTTCTTGAACCTTGAGGACAAGGTTCATAGTATATTTGTGGGTATGCAGGTATGCAGGTTGGATGGAATGCATGGATGAACCGTAAGAATTTTTGGTAATTTCATGATTTTTTCAAAATTTATGGCAAAAATTAATATCATTTCATTTTATTTTAAAGGATTGATGGTTTGGTAGGTTGTGTATACTTTCCATACTTGTTAATTCTTTCTTTTTTTATCCATTTCTTTTAAGCCTAAATGAATGTCTAATTCTAGCTTAGAAAATGATTGACAATTTTCGAGATTCAGATGTGGAATGATGTTGCAAATGATGGACAAGACCTTAGGTAGAGCATAGGTGAAACATAATGTTCTTGTGGTTGGTATACTAATTGAGTTTACGCAAAGAGTGCTAGTGTGGAGTCAAGCCTCTATGCTAAATATGAAAGCGGGTAGAAGATTACAATTCGATAAGAGTCAACTTAATCTCTACAAATACCAAAATAGGTTTGCATCCATTTGAAACTGAGTGTAGCTTAAGAATAAGTTTGGGGGGAGGCATAGGTATTGTTTGTTTAGCCTTTAGTTTTAGCCCTCTTATAATTTATCTTTAGTTAGCCCAGTCGAGCCAATTCAACTTGATTTCTTCATCACCCATTGTGAAACCTATAGCCATTGGACTAAAAATCTTTTTACGTACATTGGAAAACTAACTTAATTATAACTAAAGTGAGAAGTGCTAACATGAATTTTTAAGTGATATAGAGTGTCACACATGCTCCAGAAGAAATTGAGCAGGGAATCCAGTAGTGAGTGTTAGTCCCCACCTAATTATGGCATCTGACCGGCCTAAATAACCTTAATTCCCTAATAATATAACAACCTTAATCTCACCATCAATAAATAATTAAAATTATATTTGAATTAATCATCAAATATAATACTTTATCAACTCTAAATGATTCTTTAGTAAATCTCAGACCTCAAGGTTCATTTAGATTGATTACATAATATGAGAATTTCATAAAAAAAACTTTGGTAGCACCTCTTCCATTTCTAAGCCTGCACCGAAAAACTCGGCCTTCTAAGATCTTCAACAAAACCTACTCAGCTTGGTGGAAATGCCGAAAGACTCATAATCTATTTCATAACAATATATTGCATCAAAAAAATCATTTATTCATTATAACCTATTTCAGATTTTCAAAATCCTTAAACCATTATTACCTTAGCTCCATAACATTTCAATCGGTCCTAAAACCGTTACAACCACTCCAAAAGAGATCCCAACCACACATGAACCCAAAAATCCATTTATACAATATATAGAGAGAAATGAACTAAGCAAGTCACAAAAAGCCGGAAAGCTTTTCCTTTCCTATGTCGTCACTAAAACTTGTCATTACCCAATTATAAAACTCGACAATGTCAGATAAGTAAATCTCACACTATCCAATACACTTGTAATAATCAAATGTATAATAATCCAAAAGACTAAAAGAACAATATAATCCAAGTAATCTAAATATAGCTGTGAATCCATCCCATTTCTGTTATCCGATCATAATCTGATGACGTCCTCCGAAAGTGTTAAGTAAACAGTAATAAGGACTCATGCCCAGAGAGGATAACCAAATGAGTCTCGTTCCATGAGTCTATCAAATTATGATCCGATTCAACGTGATCTCATGATAACCAAGTGATGCAAAGTATGGTGACACTGGCCCTCAAATATAATATAGTTATATCTTGTACACATAGTTAGGTAGACACTATATAGTTCTACCCCATATACACAGTCAGGTAGCTAAATATACATTATATGCACAGTCAGGTAGACACTATATAGTTCTACCCTATACACACAGTCAGTTAGACACTGCAAGGAGACTCGAATCAACCTTATCCTCCCTTCCATGTATGCATGTACAACAAAAATGGAATATTAAGGATCAATGCAATTTGTATGAAATTATAATCATACAATGTAAATATTACTATGGGATTTACTTAACCTTACAAACAACCAATTTTGAGCTTGATTTTTGAGGTTCCCGGAGTGTTCGATCACCTTGAAAATGCTTCCAATAGGTTTCCTACATACCCAATTATATTATAGGTAAGCTTCAAGTGAAATCTTATCACAAAACTTAATGAAAGTTGTGATGAAAGTACATTTAAGAATATTTTTCAAAAATATTAATTCATATAACTGTTTCAATTAACTTTCAACTAGCCAACTTGGGGCGACTTTTTAACTTTGAAAACCTTAATATTTTTCATGATGACCTAAAAGGAACTTGTGTACTCATATCCTACTTTCCATAGACTCCAACAACACTAAAATGGGATTACCGATGGAGAAGTTATGAATTTTTCAATATGGCTTGTCAATTAGACAAACTTTTCATCTACTTTGAACTGAAAAACTTCTATAAATCAATATTTTTGCAATTAAATCCTAAAAGCTTGACAATAAACGCAACGAAACCACTCGATATCAACACTGTGACGGCCCCAGTTCCACAATCCTGAAGCTGGGCCCCGCCCGGCCTAGACTTACGTGGACCCCCGAGCTCATTTCGCTGAGTCACGCAAGCCTAGTTAGCCTTCCCTTATCATTTACCATTTTTCAGCAATTAAAAATGTTGTTAATCAATTTGCGAGTTATCATAATTATAGCGAAAGCAATTTACACTTCAAAATAGCTGAAAAATTTCTAAATTTTCAGTTAGGACAACCTAGTGTGTGGAAACCCTGAATATGTATATCATCATTAAAAACTATTCATAGGAAAGTAAACGAAAGATATACAGGCCCAAAATTTTCTCAAAAAGCTAACTCCCCATGTTTTAAAACAAGTATAGATAAGTATACAAAAAGAATCACCTATGTCAAACAAGCAACAAAAACTGCTCCGGTTTCCTCAAACAATATCTCCTAACCGTGGAGCCTTTCCTTTGCTAGTATGTGGATCTGCACTCCGTCACACACCAAAAATGACGAGCACAGGTAAGTAAATCCAGTAGGACATATACACAACATTTCACAATATCCAAAACAACAGTTCACAATATCCAAAGCAGTCGAATTCATGCAAATAGAACAAAAGAAATCAAGAAACGCATGAATATAAAAGACTGTAACCAATCCATCGATGAGTGATACTCCAAAGGTAGATGTATATGCCTCCCCAATTACTCTGAAAGACATATACATCTTCTATGTTCCCCCCATATGTGCATGCGAGCGAGTTAACCCCAGCGAACTACACATATGGGCATAGTACTTTCACTCCCAATGTAGATGTATATGCCTCCCCAATTACTCTGAAAGACATATACATCTTCTATGTTTCCCCCATATGTGCGTGCGAGAGAGTTAACCCCTAGCGAACTACACATATAGGCATAGTTTTGTAGTGAACAACAATAAGTTATCATAAAACAGTAAATAACAACAGTCAATGGATAAACATGAAATATTGTATAGGTCCCTAGCTGGTTTACTTACCTCACACATCAATTCCAAAATTATACGGCTTCCGTCGCATTGATGTACGCACCCAAACCCCGTAATAGCTCCTCTAGGATCCTAACAGTTGAAAATGTATCAATTTAGATTCAGTTTAATGATTTAACATCCCAAATTTTGTCGACATCGGTCAAAATTGAGTTCGACAAAATTTATCGATTTCACGTTTTTCGAGGTAAAACCCCGGTATAATTCCTCGACCGACTCCCGAATTCTTCACTTTTTATGGAAACATTAACGTTTTATTGATTTGGGTCACAAAATATATTTTTTCTATTTTTCTAGAATTTTCCTGAATTTTTTCATATTTTTATCTATTTTTCAGGATTTTATTATATATATACAAACTATTTAATTTAATTCAATAAATATATATATATATATTATATTAAGGTGGGTCCGGGTCAAACCCGACCCGATCTAGCTGGACCCGGGTCGGTCTGACCCGGGTTCCATCGGGTCGGTCGGTCCGTCCTGACCCATATGGGTTCGGGTCGACCCGACCCGACTCCCATGTCTTCTTCCTCGCAGAGCCAACAGCGGCTCTGATCTTTTTTTTTTTCTTCTTCTTGTGAGGCATTGGGGCTGGCTCCAACTCCAACCCTAATGGGCTTTGATGGCAAGGGAGATCCCCTAGCCATCTCCCCCGCTCCTCTCTCGGTCGGCCATGGAGGTGGATCCTCCATGGCCACGACCACCAACAACAACAACAACGGACTGTAACAACTACATCAAATCAACAACGGAAACCAACTCACCTTCCACCTCCTCGAGCTTAGTCTTTTTCTCCCAGTCGTTCTCCTCTTTCTCCTTCCTTTCTCTTCTTCTTCTCTCACCACTGTTTTCTTCTCCTCTGCGTTTTTCATTTCTTTCTTTCTTTTTGTCAAATGTGGATAAACTCCACCTTATCCATATACCCACTTTATCCACTCATATATTTATTTATTTTCTATAAATGCTAGCCACTCATTTCATGTTTTTATTTTTTTTTCCACTAAAATATATTAAACGTACCCCATATTCCGCTACCTCACTCCCACGTCGACATGCGACTCGAGGCGCGTCCCGCTCGTGTCGTCACCATTTTGCCATGCATTAAATAAATATGTTCAACCTTTGGTATAAAATTTTAATACAAGCATCAAACCAAAAATAACATACCTCGGTGTCGACTCCCGAGGTTTGAATTTGTGTATCGTGACAAGTGGGTCCCACGCATGACCCTGAAATACACGTGGCACGAGATAAAATTTTTGGACCATTACAAACACCAAGATTTTTCTCACAACCTATGAAGTTAAATTGGATCAATACAAATAATCAATTCATCCATAAACCCAATGTAAATCAATATCAATTATAAAACATCTCCAAAATAGTTATCAACTGAACCGCATTAGTTCAACTCATCAAAACCTTAACCCTCATCGGTAGGATTTATTCCACATTGATCCTAATCAACCTAATATACCAATTAACAACAATCCTTACCAATTTTTATCAAAACCCCATGAAAAAAAAATCGAAAAGTCTCAAGAACTGAAATTGAATTGTGGAAAAAAGCCTGACATTAAGAATTTACAAATTGCTAGCCAAATACTCGTTTTCATCGTAAAAACTTAGCTTGAATTTATCGTCTCGCGATGCTCTACAATGTTGCAGAAATAAATCGAACGAAAATTGGACATAGGGAGCTTTACGAGCGAAAGTGTTTGTGAAGAAGTTTAGGAAACAAACGTTCTGTTGAAATTGTAAATGAATCATTTGATTTGATTTTGTTAATTTTTTATATATTTATATGTAAACCCTCAATTGTTTGTTAGTATCTTAATTTTTTTATTTATTAATTCTTGAAATTTCTATTTTAACCCATTTTGACTTATGATGCTCGTATTCAATTCGATTTTTCACCAAATAGAACCAACTTCTCAACGAAATAATTCAATTCATAGAACTTCTATACCCGAAAATCTTAACTTTGTCTACAACATACTAAAATCTTTCGGGCTAATCCACTTGCCATACTCAACCGAACTTACACTAATTTGGTCCCAATCTCAACCTCAACCATCATCGACCAACACGAAACTCAAAACAAGTTCTTGCATGAACTTCATCCTAATTTCACACTATCACTAATCCCAACTGGCATCCAAATCGAGGCAAACATTCTCATGTCAGCTCGTTAAATACATTTAAAATTCAAAACTCAGATTTTTGGACTTAATTACAATATTTTTTGTGAAATTCAAAAAAATAGTTCGAGTCAACTTTTCAACTTTATCGGAACTCATAGCGACACGTATCTCAAGACAAAACCATGTAACCATCGAATTTACTCTATTGAACTTGAATTTTGTAAAATTACATAATATATAGTACACCATATTAGACATGCATCACACAATAATAAAATTAATTAAAAACCTCAATTTCACTAGTCTTTAACTCCAAACTCACGACCAAAACCATAATTAGGCTTTATTAATCACTGATTAACCGTATTTATCGGTTTAAAAATTTTGAAATTTGACAATGAGAAAAAGTGAGAAAAAGCAAAATCCACTGGAAAAGGAGCAGGGACCGTAAAAAAATAATAATGAAAAAAAAGGGATATGAAAATTTAAATAAAATGCGAAACTCTATAAAAACTCCTTAAAAAGATTTAGCTCGAGTGCTTGTAACTAGATTAAGTATGTTTTTCCAATGCTTTGAATTCTTTAATATACTTTCCTTGTTACCCCAGCCTAGCCATTAAAAACCAAAAGAAACTCCTATTGACCCCAAATGATGTTTTGATTGTGTCAATAAAATAGTTGTATAAGTTTCTATTTATGCAATCTTGGTATTCAATGCCCTATTTATAGATTAAAGATTTTTGACTTGTTAAAAGTTATGAGGTAACTTGTGATTAATTAATGGCTTTAGTCTGAACAAAGTCTGGTGTTTTGCAGAGTATTCTTTGAGAAAGTGGCCGAAGTACCTTGACTCAAAGTAACCAGCTTTGCTTAAGTGTTTTTATCTCCTATTTAGCAAGATTTTGCGAAAAAATTGAATAAAACCATTTAAGTTAGAGTTGGGTATTAGAGAAGCTTAATTGTAATTTGTGTATGCAAGCTGACTATCTCATACTCCTTTGCTCGGGACGAGTAATTGCCTAAGTTTAGGAGTATTTGATACTTTTCAATTATGCTATATTTTTGTACACTTTTGCTATGAATTTTGATACATTTATCATCATTTATACTAATAAATCATTGTTTTTCTATTTTCAAGTCAGAATTAGACTTTTATTCAAAAAGGAGTGATTTCCACATAAAATCAATCAAAAAGCTGAACAATTCTTGGCCCCTTGACATTGATTTTAGTTCAACATTAAATCGCCAAGAAATGGCTAGTATAAATTTGGCTAGACTGTAGGAAGCTCACTGGAAAAGTTGCAGAGAAGTGTTGTAAAGACCTAGGAAAACGATGGAGCTAGTATTTCGAGAAAACACTAAGCACCTTTATAACAAAGTCATATTGCTTAAATGGCGCTGCAAAGTCGTTGGTCTCAATTTGGAAAGAACCATGGCAGAAAATATAGCATCACGGTGATTTGGCGGCGACTCTTCAACGATGTATCTATTCAACATATGACACTAAACTATTCCATTGGTGAATCTAAGGTTGGATGTACCAAAAACATCTTATCATTTATTTAGTTTTGATATTTTGAAGAGAAGAGATCTAAGGAGTTTTGGTTTTACTATTTTCAGGTGTTTGTTCTTTACTTTTAAGGTACTATTTAATTCTTTTATTGTTGAAATTAGTTTATATATGTGCTAGTAACCAAGTTCTCACTGGATTGAGAGTTTTCTACAATTACAAGTATTAATAATATTAAGTTTTGTTCTTTAAAGTAAATTTTCCTTTCATTGGAATCTTGTAATTTTGATTGTATTAATTATAAATCTACTTGTTTTCATTAGATTAGATTGAATATGCTTTGCTTGTGTAGTGGCCATTTCATAGGTGGGTGTAGGAAATCTAGGTCAATGAACCTACCGCCACTCAGTAAGGGGGTTTACGTTAGGTACCAAATGAGCCTTGTCTGTTGTCAATTTATGTGCTCTTGTATATTCGAAGTATAAGTTGGGTGACAATTCATACTAGTTACCACTTAGGATAAATGTTTTCATTAAACTGTAAGGCTGCTAGCTCGTTCAAAGCATATGTTATATCTGGTAGTTTTGCAGGTCTAGTTAGTATACGGTAATGTCACTTATTCCTACCATTGACCGTAGAAAATAGGGTGTCCACATTCAAATTTTTCTATAAGAACCCTATAGGATGGATATATTTTGTAACCAATGATTAAGTCAATTACTTACCAATTGTGAAAATCCTATCAATCCGGGCTTTTATTATATTGTTTGAATTATTATTTTTGGACGCCTATGCATGCTTCCATTATTTAGTGTAAGTCGTTAAGTTTATTTCTTCTATATTAGGTTGATTAGAAATCCCTCCCCCATTTCCTTTTAATTATAGCCTATGAATCCTTCTCAGTCTTTATGGGTCCGAACCCATACTTACCTCACTACATATCCAAGTAATAGGTAAATCGAGACTATTATTGGTGTTGTACGACACGACACCAAAATCTCAACCAAACGACTTAATTTTTTGAGCTCTTTTGCTCCTTCGAAGTTCAAGAAGTTCTACTCTTTCTTTTTCATCATCATTTTCCATGACTTCGTTCCATTTTTGGTTTTGTTCAGGAATATTTTTCGGAACAAATTTGAATATGGTCCCATAAAAATCGCATCCCTTGATTCA
This sequence comes from Stephania yunnanensis, assembly GCA_039657365.1. Classification (NCBI taxonomy): domain Eukaryota; kingdom Viridiplantae; phylum Streptophyta; class Magnoliopsida; order Ranunculales; family Menispermaceae; genus Stephania; species Stephania yunnanensis. Next base: position 8,441,959 of record CM077585.1, read on the forward strand.
ATCATATTATTTATTGAAATCAAATTATTAGGCTCAATTACCATGAGTTTGTATGCCTTAATATGTTATGCATATCCAATAAATATACATTCCCTCCCTTTTCGCCCGATTTTCTCTTTTTGGGTTCTGGTACTTTTACTACTGCTCTACAACCCCAAAATCTTAAATAATTAAGGTTTGGTTTTTAGTTATTTCAAAGCTCATATGGGGTGACTTATATCTTTTTTGTGGAATTCGGTTCAAAACATAGCATGCCGTTAGCAATGCCCCCACCCCCTAAAAAAACCACTACTTAGACTTGAGTTTGATAGCATAACATTAATCATTTCAATCAAAAACACGATTTTTGTGTTCAGCCATGCCATGTTGTTGTTGCTCATAGGGAGCTATAGTCTCATGGACTATTCCAGTGGATTCAAAGTACTTAGTATTATTGTACTTTCCTCCCGTATCAGACCTTAAGCATTTTATAAAGGTCTCACATTATAATTAAGTTTCTGCATTATAAGTCCAAAATGTTACCATCACATCATCTTTGGAATGCGACAAATAGACATAAGAAAACTTGCTAAAATCATCAATAAATGTTATAAAATATTTATTGCTCATATTGATGGTGTTTTATGTATGTTACATACATCAGAATGTATCAAGTCAAACAATTTTGGATTTCTTTCAACCATAGGAAAATAATTTCTTGTTGTTTTTGTTTTCATGCATGTATTACAATTTGCTTCACTTTTATCAAAATAAGATAATAATTCTAAAATCACCATGTCATATAATTTTCTAAAACTAACATGTCATAATATGTGATGCCATAAAAATGATGGGACTTAACAAGATACGCAGAAACAATATTTTTATTAGATAAAGTGATTTCATTATGCTTAAACTTACCCTCATATGCATAACTCCTCCCCACAAACATACTACCCTTGAACATTACAAATTTTTTAATCTTGAATGCAAGACTAAACCTAAACTTGTTCAACAAAATTCTCGCGGTCTAAAATTTCTAATTATGTTTTAATCCTTAAACAAAATCACCTACCTGTGACGTGGGACCAACATCGTGATACACACACTGGCTGAGGCGAGAGGCCGAAGTATATGTTACATTTGTGTGATGATTTCCTAGTGTGTTGTACATGTGTAGACTACTAAGTCACCTCTACTTGTTATTTATAGTGTGTCGATACGTGAGCGAGGGCACACCTTGAGATGCGTCTAGCCATGAGACTGAGTAGAAAGTGACATGATGAGTCATTTTTATTTAATTGGATGTATTAATGTGGCTTAATTAGTTAAATTTTACGTGGCTATAGTTGATTTATAAAAAATGTAGCCTAAGTTAGTAAAAGAAAATAATAGTCATTTGATGTTCCTCGAGATACGTATGGACACATTAAGAGACCAATGGAGTATGATTTGGTGTTAGCAAGGGTGAGTTAGTGGAGCGTTAGTGGATGTGAAACAAAATGAAATCCATTAAATTAGTTTAGAGATAAGTGTGTACACTAAGATCAATGGCTATAAATCAATCCTACCTCTATATATATATGCTTGTGATGAACATACAAACAATCTATATTCATTAAGAGAAATTATGATGTGTTTGATTGTTGGAATTTGGGTGTTCAAGAGATCAATTCATTATTAAAGAAAAAAATTGAAGGAGTTCAAGTGTAAGGTAATGCATCTATCCACCTATGATTTCATTTTCATAAGTCGTAGACATGAAGTCAAAAGGCTATTCTTTTATTCAATTTCAAAGCATTTTATGTGTTAAATATTTTCAAATGGAAGCTTTGGTTGGAGATTTGAAGCTCAATTTTTAAGATTTCAAGTTTTGCTCAAAATTGGGTTCAATCTAATGAAATTTGAATTCATTGAGATTTTCTAATATTTTAGCTATCAAAAATTCTGAAAATTAGTTTTGTTTTGATAAAGTTATGAATTTTTAAAGTTTTTGTGTCCTTGAGTTTTTCAACAAAATGGATGTTTAAATCTCTAAATTTTGATGTAATTGATGAATTATATGAAGTGCCTGGTGTATGTTTGATGGAGGAAGATGTTACGAATCCTTGGTGGCGGAGAACGGGGATCCGGGCTTTAAGGAGACCATTCCCGAGAGGAAACTCAAAATTCTGCACAAAGAGGGTTATTAGCATGCTAGGTAAACAACCTAGCACGTTGGGTACTCTAACAACACAAAAAGCTGCATTTTTTTCAAAACATACTTAACATATCTAGCTTAGTCTAAAACCCAAATATGTAGTTCGATGGGTACTCTAACAACACAAAAATCTGCATTTTTTTCAAAACATACTTAACATATCTAGCTTAGCCTAAAACCTAAATTAAGGGTCTAAACACACTTTAATACGTACTGAATTATACTAGGAGCCTAGCGAAGAGTCTCGAGAGTCTGGGTACACGTTTTGAGTGTCGGGAGGCCGATTAAACTTGGAAATACATTGCGTAACATGTAAGTAATCTTGTTGAGGTTCTTATTTATATTTCATTCCAATTATGTTTTGTTTTAAAGTTTATTTGACTATGATATGCTTTGTATTATGATATCATGAATTTATTTCATATTCTACTCATTATATGATTGTTTTTATCATGATATCATTTGTTTATGAAAAATCATTGATTCTATTCTTGTGTTCTATGTATTTCTTGATGTTTTGATGAAAATATGATCGAGAATAGCATGTTATTGGCATTATAGTAGTAGATTAGAGTATACGTGTGGACTTGTATTCTTTGAATGTTGGCTTTGAAGCATATTGTCTTGTCTTGGAATCCCTAATGTGAGTCTTCCTTGAAATTTCAAAGTAGTAGTGGAACTTAGTGTCCATTGTATGATTATGAGATTGCGGCACATGAGGTCATTAGAGTATTGGGGATAACGACACTCACCACCACACTTGCGCATCACGTGGGGTATGGGACCTAAGGTAGGTGACAAGTATATATATAGATGATTCATTTACATGTAGAGCTCAACTCCGCCTTTAAGGATTAGGATATGGATGATCAAGGATTCGTAGAGCTCAGCTTCGACTTTGACAGAGATGTAGAGCATAGCTCCACCCTGAGATAGTGGAATAAAGGCTTAGTGATAGGACTCACGACCGATCGGACCTAGATCATTACGACTTAGCCTGCGTCAGTTTCATATTTTTTAACTATGGTATTTCCTAGCATATTTCTTTTTTAACACTTCTTTGCTATATTTATGCTTTTAAAAACTAGTTGATTATGTTTGGAAATGTACATGAGAATATTCGAGAATTACTTTATTACTTATTGTACTCACCGTCATTTTTATGACGGTGGGTGCAGATCCGTTAAGCATTAGGCTTGGCAAGGAGAAGATCGACGAGTACCTCTGAGCATTCGACAATTTTCTACTTCCTATTTTGCAGGTCTCGACTTTTGATGTATTATATACTTTATGTATTTCCTATACATTTTGGATTGTATATTGGGTTGAGCGTATAGTTCCTCGACTTGAGATTTAACTATCATACTGTGTATCATCCTTTTGATGTTATATGCATGTGATATTATTTCCTGGTTTCCACACTTAGGATATTTTCTAATACTTGCTTCCGCATAACTGTTAAGACTTATGCTAAAACTTTTTAACTGTAAAAGTTTTAATTAACTATGAAAATAAATGATAATATGATATGTATTACTTATTTTGAACGAGTTTAACAAGGATAATAGGATAAAAAGATTGACTAATACATGGTTAAGTCCTACGTGGCTCACATTAGGCTTAATTATGGGATTAGGCTGCGCGATGCTCTGTTTATAAGAAAGGGTCATCACACTACCCAACAACAAATTCTTCCTCACTTCTAGTACATAATGCATATTAGTGATTGTTAAAAGATTTTTAGAAGTGAATTTCATTTCAACACTAATTATGCATTTGATGGGAACAATAGCTGCATTTCCCATGTACAAGACGATATTTTCATATATTATCTCCATGATCTTGAAGAATCATTTGTTCTTGCAAATATGTGGAGTAGCTCCAGAATCAACCTACCAAGCCATATCATTCTCAACCATGTTGATCATAGAAATCATGATAATGAGATTATCATTGTAATTTCTTGTATTAATTGAGGAAGCATGATGTTTCCTTTTCGTTCTCTTCCAGAACATACAATTAGACTTAAAGCAACCATCTTTCTTATAGAACCAACAAGTGACTTCCTACTTATTTTGATTCTAGTTTTGGTTATTCGATTTTCTTGAGCCACAACCCCTATTGAAACCACCAAGCTTGTTAGGCCTTTTGAGCGAGAGCTTTTTGAACTTTGCATCCTCCACCACATGCACCTTTGAAATTTCTAAGCATTCTTCTATTTTTTATTTTCCGCATGCGATAATCTGCTTCTATATGAAGATGGTTAGCAAGCTCATCAAAAGTAATATCCCTCTTTTTCATGTTTCATAAGATGGTGGCAGATTGTCAATAATAGAAGACACAACAATAGTTTCATCCATAATAAGATTATGTTGAGAGAAATGATAACGAATTCTCTCAATTTCACAAAATTGCTCCATGAAAGATCTATCATTTACCATTTTAAAACTACTAAAATCGGGATGAGAAAATTCTTATTTGTTGCGTCCATTTTGCAATACATTGTCTTTAGTTTATCCCATAATTCATTGACAAAAGGAATGTCGTGGTAGAAGTCAAACAGTGAGTCTTTCTTCACATTCAAGATGTGGTCCCTACAGGTGTAGTGATCCATCTCCCATTTATGTCTCTTTTTGATCTCCTTGAAAGTGTCGTCTTCGGATTCTTCAGGCTTTTGCTATATTCAAGAAATACACCAAATGAAATTCCACCAACAAGAAGTGGACCCATTTCTGCCACCTAAAAAATTTTCCTCCATCGAAGCGATCGAGATTAACAATGTTTGTCGCCAAATCCCTAACTGAACCCATTGCAATAGCAAAAAAACTCCTTTAGATGGTTAAACAAGAGGAATTAGTAATAACTTCAAAGTGTGTATCTATGCCTTTTTTCAGAAGGAGATTTTTGTTCTCAATTCCACAAGAGTCAGTAAAAATCCTACAGGATACGATGAAAACCTAGTTTGCACTTGTAGAAGTGAAAATTAATCTGGAGCTTTTGTTGTGATTTTTTGTGTTTATCTTCTTTCCATGCCTCTTTTTTATAAGAACTCTTGTTAAAGGAGTTGGAGTAGAGAGACGGATAGTCGGCAGTGTCTTAACTATTTGGTTAATTGAGACTTTCCCACAATCTCTCATTAACTACTCGTTTTCTTATTTAGTGGGTCTACTAACCACCCATTTGTAGCATATACTTGAAAATGAGAAAAAAAATGTAATCATGGTTACCTGCCCACACATACGCGCACATAACTCGTGTCAGTACGAAGTGCGCCTATAAAGTGCGCCTATAGAAGTGCATAAAATGCACCATATGTGCTGCGCGTTGCGTACGTGTGGCTAACTTGGCATAGCTCATGTGGAACTTCTTTTAACACTTAAATAAGTGTAAAACCTTTTATATTATTTTTGTGGGCCTAAAATTTTCATGTGGGACTAAAAACTTCTTTTGAAATTGTTCAAATACATCGTCCCTACATAAATATCTAACTTAGTTTTTTTTTTTTTTTTTTTTAAAAAAGGTATACATAATAGTATAGGTAGAGGATTAAGTGATATCAAATCTCCCATTTTTATGGCATAAAAGTCAGATGGGAATACTAATTCATCTACTTTTACTAAAATATCTTCTAATAACTCATATGACTTACTAGTTATATTGTCTACTAAAGTAAGATTAATAGGCGTATTAGTCAACGATCTTATTTTCAATGATTCATATAGTTTAAGTGAAATTAAATTAATTGATACTCCGAGGTCACACATAGCAAGTTCAATAGAAGAAAGTTTTATTGTGATTGATATAACAAACATTCATGGGTCGAAACATTTCTCATGCATCTTTTTAAGGATGATGCTTTGAGCCCTAAGTTTTCTTAGATTCTTCCAAAAAATTGTCGTTACATTTAGAGAATTTTTTTAGTAACTTCATCATAATTTGATAATTGCGTAATTGATTTCATTAATGGTTCATTGATTTCCATTTTGTTAAATGCTTCAAAAATGTCTTTCTTTAATTTCTTCCTTCCTAGCATCTGCTAATCGTTGTGGAATAGGAGAAATAGAATGTATATTTTCCTTTAAATTATAAGGAATATTATCATTTTTCTGGGATAACTATTTTAGATGTTTGTAATGATTTTTCGTAAGCTTCAACTATGGTTAAATACTATAGGTATGATCTTTCAGGAAAAAAATGTGTATTTTAATTATTCAACCATCTATTTTCTAGTAGGAACGACATTGGTCATCATCTCTTCTCCTTCTTCTTCTATTATTTTTTGTACTTTCTTTTTATTTTTACCTCTTTTAGGTATCGTTTTCGGCGTATGTGTTTCTCTTTCATTATCACAAAATAAAGTATTAAGTTGTACTTGAGTAGTAGTTTGAGTTGATCCTTTAGTTTGATTACTTAACTTATTAATTTGTAGGTTCATCTAATTTAATTGGTTTTTCAACTCATTAATATCAGTTTTAATCTGATTTTTAAAAATATGTGTAAAGTTTTGATGACTTTAGGTCGTAAAATTATGTAGAACTTGCTCTAAATTTTATTACATAGGTTGAACCATTTGTCAAGGTTGTTGAATTAGTGTAGGTTGTATTTGTGCTCTTGGTCGTGTCAAATATCACTAATCCTAGATAACCGATCGCGTCCGCTACCGATTTAACCTAGATCCAATTGTTGTACATTCAATGACCGTAAACCAACAACAATGAAATAGGAGAAATTAAATTAATTTAAATAATAAAATAAAAGATCTCACATAATATGTTTTGAATCCATGATTCCAACTTGCTTCCCCTTCGACTTAGGCAAGAAATTGATTAGCCGGGCATTGTCTTCAAAAACTACTACTAAAACTAATCTAAAATTATACTAATTAGTTCCTCTATTAATAATACCAAGGTTCCTAATATATAGAAATACTCCAAATTGGTCTAGGATACTAATTTTAGGGGTTAGGTACGTGACTCGTGCGTCGAGGAACATCGTACGGGTGTTTTTAGCTTGAAAAACCGACTCTGCCATGTCTCTGCCACGTGTCCCGCTATGATTGGTCGTCCGCTGCCCCGCCTCTGATGTGTCGCCGCGTGATTCGCGGAGATCCCGCGCGCGTGCTAGCTATGAGTTGCTAATTGTGTTTGCTTCGACTCGGTGCTACGTGTCAACTCTTGATTGGGTGGACCACCTCAAAGCACCTCGCCGGACGAATGAGAGCTCGCCACGTGGTATGACGTGGCACGGAAGAAATCGCACAAGAGTCGGCGAATTATCGGGAGTTTGTCTTTGCCTCGTATCCCGAGGCGCATCGACGGCTCTTGAAGCGTGATGATTGGCTTGCAGGTCGACGCGCCATGCACGCGTGGCATCTCCCGATTGGTCCCGCATCGTGCCGGCGCCGACGCGTCGTCGATTGGCCGAACGTGTCGTTGGCTATTCGACACATCCGACATCCGATTTCGCAAATAAATACTCCGTTTGATTATTTTTCCGCCACGAATTCAACCGCGCATCCGTTTCACCTAAAAATGACCAAAAAATATAATTAAATATATATTTTAAATACTTTTAATAAATAAACATATTAAAATAGACTAATAAATACCTATAAATACCGACTTATCAAATACCCCCAAACTTAGGACTTTGCACGTCCCGAGCAAAGGTGTAAATGACAACACAAACTAAACTAGACTCCTAATATAGTAATGTACTAACTCAACTAATCCTATACCCGACCCAAATTCATGGAGTTCCTTTGGTTTACATAGTCACCAAATTAACAAGTAACTCAGAAAATTTCTGAGTTATGATATGTCAAGCCTCGCAACCCAAACAAAATTGAGATCTCACTTTCAAAACATAGAATCGATCAAAACAAAGGCCGTCAACTAATCACAAGTTTTATTAGTCTATACATTCAAGCACGCAAGTTCAAAATATTACGTAATATAGTGAAAGCACTCGAACTAAATCTTTTATTTGAGGAGTTTCACAACTTCCGCCTTTATTCAATTTTTTTTTTTTCATTTTTATTTTCAAATTTTTTTTTCTCCAAATTTTTTTTTTTTTTTTTTCTTTTTCAAATAATACGGTCCCTGCTCCATTTCCTATGGACCGATTTTCTCACTTTTTCCCACCACAAGTTTCCCTGCTCCATTTCCTATGGAAACTTGTAGGACACTGTACATTAAGAAAACTCCTGTTAGTACTTCTCACTTTCACTATAATCAAGCAAATCCCCCAATGTGGGTTAAAATAATACAACTTGCATAAATTTGACCGTTTACTCATTTTCGTTATCTAGCACTAAGTCCAACCATCATCTAAGTCTCTAATCATGAAATCATAAAAATGCAGAGCTACAAACTTGATTAAATATTTCTCCTAATTTTCTCTAAGTTTCAAGTTAAAAAGGCAACTGTAATTTACTCATCCACAACCAAAGGCATGAACAAAGTTTCGGGTGACTCTAATAAATAAAACATACTAAATATATACATGAAAGTGTATCAATTCCTGATGAATGAGAAAGGAATATGAATGGACAAGAAATGAAAGAAATGATATAAAACACCACCGTTACCATCCAATATCCGCATATAACCGCATAAAAAAAATTAAACATTCTCACCTGCAGTCTTTCGCAAAAAATCCATCCAAAACAATCCACAATCCCTAAAACACCCCCAAACTTATTCCGAACCTTGTCCTCAAGGTTCAAAACAAGTCAAGGAGGTACACACATAGAAAACAAACAAGATGGTGAAAGAAGAACATGGATTAGAAAGTGATACAAGTTCATGAATAATAAGAAATTTCTAAAACTAGCAGTGAACGCATTAAATCACATATGTGAATGACTAAGGATACTAAAGAAAATAACAAGAGCAAGAACTAGCAAATATAGGAATTAACTAAAAAAAAATTCCAATCAAGTCTTGCGAGCCCGAAGTTATCCAACTAAGGGTGAAATCAACAAGATGATGGAATGAGATTTAGGGTTTTGGGTTTACTAAAAAAAACCCGCCACTAATGTAGCGACTTAAGTTAGGTATATCCAACCAAGTCTCAAAACACCTAAAATCCTTAAAACATGTTAAGTCCTAAAAAGAGATGCTCAAATTATGTTAAAAATGTAATCCAAAGTCAAACCTACAAAATTCAGCGCTCCAACCCTCTATTACCTGTAAAAATAAAGAGATCAAATTAGAGTGTAAATAGTAATAATAATAATAATAATAATAATAATAATAAGCTAAAACTAAAACTAAAATAAAACTAAAATGAATGCAAGAAATAAATAAAAGAAAAGAAAAATAAAGTTGGGCTGCCTCCCAACGAGCCGCCTTTCTTTTAAGTCTTTGGCTAGACTTAAAATGATTGATCACGTGATGCCCTCTCCTTTAGAGATGTCGACAACGAATGGCGCATCTACGTAATTGGGCAATGAAGCATGCATGCCCTCTTTCAGATTTGGGAGCTCATCCGGAACTTCCAACACGAATGAATCTATCGTATCAGGCTCGTCTAACACAAAAGTGTCGGCAGTGTAGAAGATCTGCAAACGCTCCCTTACTTCCACCCCCTTATAAGGTGTACCATATGTGCATGGGAGGGTGGGTGGTCGTACCAACACCAGAGGTTGGTCTTCCTTGCTCTCTATTTGCGGCATCTCCGGCTTGTCTGAATTAACATCAATTTCCATCTTATCATCTCCTTCGTTTAGTGCAATGACAATCTCTGGTTCAATTGGAAAGACTTCACATTCGTCGGATGTTTCTATCACATAGTCTTCCGGCTGTATATCCTCTCTCACCTCAAGATTCGTCAACGTATCATCACTCACATCCTCATCTGGGGTAAAAGTGAAGGAAGTTTGCACGTCCGTCAAGGCTGGCAAACTTAAATCGATATTTGGAATCTCATTGCGAGTTCGCCAACTTTCAGGCAAACTTTCCATCACTTCCATCATCATATCGTTCAAGGAGAGGCTTTGATGACACCGTTGATTTCGTTCATGTTGAGGAGCTTGTGTGTGTGACATGAATCCAGAGAAGTCAGGTTGTGGCGGTGCATAGCTGGAATAGTGATAATTCTCATACCGTGAATTATATGGACAATTATGTGCGGAATGAGAAGAATCTCCACAAATTTCGCAAACCTCGACCTGTTGCACAAAAGAATTCATGTTAATATTTTGATATCTATTTTGTGGCCTACCTACCCCATTCACATGATAATAATGTGAATCTTCGTATCGACCATAATTATGGGAGTAGGAGGAGTCCATGTCGGGGTTGACTTGCACTTCACAAGAGGAGAGGAGGTGTTCCATCATCGAGATTAGTCGGTCAAGTTTCTGGTCGGTGGAACTTGACATATTGCCTGCATACATGTTAAGAGCAAGGGACTAGACAGACAAAATAAAAAGAAAAAAGAAATAAAAAATAAAAAAGGAAGAAAATAGAAATCAGGGGTTAGAAAAAAATTAACTAAGCTAATTAATAAAGAAATAATAAATTAATTACTAATCTAACTAAGTAAACTAATAAAGTAATAAAAAAAACGTAAAAATATAAAAAAACAAAAACAGAGTAAAGGACAAAACAATAAAACAAAACAAAACTAAAAACAAAAACGTAACAGAACAAACAAAACTAAAAACAAAAACGTAATAAAAAAAAATAAAATGTTAAAAAACAAAAAAGAACTGAAAACGTAAAAAAACAAACTAACAGAAACGAAAAAAAAAAAAAAAAAAAAAAAAACGAAAACGTATTAATAAAATCGTAAACGAAAAAAAAACGAAAACGTAATAAAATATATTAATCGCTAATCTACCTAAACCAATTGACAAAATAAATAGATTAATTAAACTAACTAACACCTAAACTCAAAGTAAAGACTAAGTCCCCGGCAACGGCGCCAAAATTTGACGCGTGTCGTTCGTGTCAAATATAACCCGTAAAAGAGTTACCAACCGCAAGGGTGTAGTAGTGGTAAATACGGGGTCGAATCCGCAGGACTTAGTTTACTCTAAGTTAACTAAATATGGGGTTTTCAAATAAATATTAATTAAACTAATTAATCTAAGTAAACTAATTAAATAAAATAACTAACTACTTTTAAACCAATTAATTAATAATTAATTAATTCCTAAATAATGCCTAAATAATACCTAAATCTCCAGTTCCACAAATCAGAATCAAGATTCAATGACAATCATGGTCTTCAATCTTTCCCAAAAATTATTAATTTAATTCTCCTAGATTAGTGATGGAAAATCGACATCCGCCAGAAATTCTTAATTCCCCTAATTTTGATAATCAGGACATCCGCCACTAATTTCCCTAATTAATGTATAACCCTAGACATCCGCCAATAAGGTTTAATACACTAACCGCATTAATATAGATCTATGGGATCACTAATCCTAGATAACCGATCGCGTCCGCTACCGATTTAACCTAGATCCAATTGTTGTACATTCAATGACCGTAAACCAACAACAATGAAATAGGAGAAATTAAATTAATTTAAATAATAAAATAAAAGATCTCACATAATATGTTTTGAATCCATGATTCCAACTTGCTTCCCCTTCGACTTAGGCAAGAAATATACCGACTTATCACTATACATGGTATAATTTTGATTTTGTGGACCATAGTTAAGATTTCAATTTGGTTTCCAAGTCTTGTAACTATTGTTGTTATATTGATTCCCGGGAAGGGCATGCATTCGTAGGAAGTAAAGTAGGGCATGCATTCATAGGATGTGTAACTTCATAACAAAATCCATATAGTTTTACTTGGTTTGATATATCTCTTAATACTAACTTAACCATGCTAGATAATTCATCAAATATACTACTTATTTTATTATTAGCTTCATAAAGTTTTTTCTTGATGTTTCAATCTTTTTACCATATTACTTAAATTGTTTAACCATTTTACTAATAACTTCTTTTGCTAAAGTTGGTGTCACATCAAATAATGATCCACCACATACAATGTGTAATAGTCTTTGTTCAAAATGTTAAGTCCTTCGTAGAAGTATTCTAGTAAAACTCTTTGCGTATATTCATGTTGTGAACAAGATGAAATTAATCTTTGGAATATATCCCAAATTCATTAAAATCTTCATCTTCTTTTATTTTTACAGCTGTGATTTGTCTTTTATAAGAACTACTTTTTCTTGCAGGCATATATTGATATAGAAAAGCTTCTAAAATTTGAGCCCATATGGTTATTGAATCTTAAAGAAGATAAAACAACCAATATTGTGCTTGATCTTTTAATGTAAAAAGAAAAGCTTTAAGTCTGACTTGTTTTAACTTACTGCCTTTAGGTTTCATCCTATTGACTTTGTGTTAGTATTCCCTTATAAATTTTTGGGGACTTCATTATTTTTACCATAGAAGCTAAGTAGAGCACTAATGAATCCATATCTTAATTCAAATTCAGGAAATCACTCAGGATCGAAAATTCACATTGGTTCATAAGCAATGATATTTTGATTGGCTTGGCTAAAAGTAAGTTCTTTATTATCATTATTATTATTGATATTATTAATGTTATTATTGGCTTCCATTATGGTAGGTTGGTGTTCTATACATTGTTGTCTTAAATTACGATTGAAAGCCCTATCTTCCTCAAAATCAAATGGATGTAAAGCTCATGTGGAATTAGAATGATGAAGTGTGCAGACCATATAATGTCTAAAAATCTTAAGAAGTTTGTAAAATCTCCAGCAACTGCACCAAAAATTGACACATGTCAAGCGTGTACAATAAGTTTCTTGTATATTCTTATTATTTGTAGCAGTGATAAATGGAATCGTCTCCATAAGGATTTAGCAAATTTCCTTAGGAAAGAAGTTTTCCAAGGTTTTTATTAGTTTTATTTTACTGTAATATAACTAAAATGAGAATTAAAAATCACTTAATCAAACTATAATAATTAATTAAACTAAATAAACTCACTTAACTAATACAAACCAAATTCAATAAATTCAAATCAATTCAATTCAATAGAAAAAACATATAAACAAATATCTAAAACAATGAAACATTCATCCATTTTGTATCCAAATATATTACTTAAATCAAGGTTATAATCATATTTTACTCTTTTTACAAAGTAGCTTTAGATCATTAAACTCAAATCGTAAGTAGATAGTCCTTAGCAAACCGTCAGTTCTCCTTATATTAATGGAAAAGCTACATCCTAATTTTATTGAATTAATCCTTCGAAAGCACAAAGAAATTAATTGGATAGTAAAACAACTAAGCCTAATACCTTCAGAAAGTCGATTCAATGCTAAACTTAGATCTTAATCCATCTAAGATATCTAGATAGTAAAAAACCTCTTTAAACAATCTTAGTTACTACTTTAAACTAGATGTTGAATCCAGATATCAAAATACACATTATAGACTATGCATGCAATATAAAGCTTCATGATTAGAATCCATAAATAATAATCTATTAAATCAGTGACTCAAAGTATACGATTGGTTTAAAGCATGAAGTAGAAATAAATCTTAATTATGACTACATCACAAAATGGATTCATACTTTTTTTAGATTAATAAATTACTCACTCATATTCACAATAAATATCATAATAAAGTAAATAAAAGACAAAAATAAATACCTCTTATTGAATACTCTGAATCTTCAAATCGTCTCCAAAAATAATGGACAATAAATCTAAACTAAATAAAAACTAGTAAATATGGCTCCAAGAGCAATGGAAATTGATCTAGGGTACTCGAAGGCGATTGATTTCAAAGCCCAAGGTTCATATATAGTATTCTAGATAGTACATATCCCAAACTAATTTAAACTCCTCGTAGTTATCTAATATTCTCAAAATCAACTCCAACGATTCTTGCTTGGTTCCACATAAAACATCATTTATTGGGCAAATAGTGGAAATATGTCTTTGCACTTCACCAATTTGTTTAGTAATTTGTACATAAGCTATGAATCAGTGTCGATTCGCCGACAATGATTTTTGGTTCATTCTTGATTCACTAGTGATTTGTTGTGCACTTTCTTCACTTGATTAAAATTTTCATTTTCTTCCCTTTTTCATTTATTTCTTCATTAAATCCAAATAAAACTTGAAGTCACAAAAAAGAAAACCCAGTGTGATATAGCCTTTTATATCTAAAATGACTATAAAACATTGTCCAATTATTGATTATCATTGGCCCAACCTAGGTAGGGGAAGTGCAATGTCTATAATCTCGTTATTATTATAATTTTTTTTCAAAACCTCATCATCTCTCCCAATCAACAATACACCAACCATCTAACCTTACCAACAGCTTTAATTTTCCAATTAGCCCCCATAGATTTATCAAATTTATATAAACTCTATTAAAACTTACCTAAAGTTCCACAATAAACAATGAACACCAATAACCAATTTTTTTTTTCTTATTCTTCAAATCGAAAGAGAAACAGTAATAATGTGGAAGAGTGAGTTCTATAAAAAGGGAAGATGAATTCGTGAAAGGAGAATGTAGAGAGGTGAGATTATCGAACATAAAGGAAAAGAATTGTGTTGAAGATGATGATGATGATGATGATGTGGTTTTAGTCGAGTCTTCCTTAAGTTCACACTTGAATTTGCTTTGGGATGTGGTGAAATGATTAAACCACCCACAAAGCATATCCATTCCCTTCTTTTCTCAATGGTCCTTAAATGTAATTTTGCGTGTTTTTATTTTCAAGTTTTTTTAATTAATTTAACATTTTTAACTCCTAGTTACGCCTTAAAAATACCTTGATTTCAACAAAAATTGGGGAATAATCCTAAAACGCTCCAAAACACTCGCATAATTTGTCTGAACTTCAACTTGACCTATTTCGCAAGAATACAATACAATAAAAAATAGGCACACGATACAAAAATAAAATATTACCTTATGATCTTCGGTCTAATATACGTGGGTCCTACCTCGGATACCTGAACACAATTAAAAACTCAAAATTACTTAATTAGTCGTCTTATCAAATTTAAGAAATTCTTAGATTTCACAAGGTGCTTGATCATTTGGTTTTGGAAAAGCGAGGAATAGAGGGGAGGTGAAGAGAGATCAAATCATAGTTGGGTTTGTGATCATCAAAAATTGAATTGGGTGAGTTGGTAAGTTTTTATCTAGTTACTCTTTTTTTGAGTTGATCCATGAATTTGATAATGAATTTCCTTGGAATTCTCATTAATTTATGTTTCCAATGTTGGGAATGGATGAAAGACCTTTTTTAAAATGTTCATTGATGTTTTGGAGGTTTGGAAATGATTTGGTGATTGAATAGGGGTTGTTACGCTGTTCAGTTTTACAGTCACTCAATGGCGGAGCACATTCCATATTGCAAGGAAACGTGCTTCTTCATGAAGATGGGATGAACCTAAAAGGTGGAGTGTGCTCCACCAAAGCAGGGAGTGCGATCCCCACTCAGGAAACAATGGTGTTTCTAAATTGAACTTACGTTTTTTCTAAGGTTTAAGGACTGGTCTAGGAGTCCTAAACATAACATTGGACATATATTAACGTCAAATGATTGATGTTAGGTTTTCAAACACTAAGAGAGGTCCACGATCCTTGAGAGCTAGGAAACTCAGAACAAAACTTAAGGAGACTCGACTGAGATAAGTGGAACTCCCATTCTTATAAATTATGCTTCGTAAAATAGTATATTTATTTCATTTAGAGGATGGATTAAAAATTAAGGAAATGTATCATTACTTGACTGTTTTTTATATGAAAATGCTAGGAAGTGGTTTGATAAGGCCATTCTGGATTAGGTTGACAAAAAAGTAGTCGAGAGTGACCTCCTCCTTTATCCTCAGTAGTCATTGACTTACCTGAATTGTTACCATCTAATTAGAGTTGTTATACACCAAAAGAATCACATATTGGGTAACATGTGGATTATGTGGATCATATTCTTATGTAAGGTGAGAGTACGACTGTGAAATGAAAATTAAATTACAAGTCACTGGTACAGTAGCAATTCACTTATTTAATTGCATTCCATTGTATATTGAGTATATCATTCTTGATTCCTGAATAGATATAGTTTGGACTCATATTGCTATTCATTGATTCATTGATATTAGTATATGATAGATATGTTTACAAGTATTACTTGCTGAGCATCTTGAATGGCTCAACCCAATTCACATTTTAGGTTCACAACTTAGTGCATTAGCAAAAGGAAAATAGAAAGCGTAAGAGTTTTGTTGTTTTCTCTACAATGTAGTGAACCCTCTTTATATATAATGTTTAAATTATAGTCTACTAATATAATAAGGTTGGGAGGTTTTGTAACTGAGTTGTAATTTCATAAACTTTAGATCTATGTATATTGTATTATTATAAAAAAAATTTGAAAATTTTTGCTGCATTTATCTTTGATTTTATTTTGATATTAATATATAGATTGAGTTTATCAGACACTGAAGGAGAGGTTGCTAGCTTTAGTTAAATCGAACAGGTATAATGGGGCTTAATTAGTGTTTCACACCGAGTATTTCTCTAATCAGGATAGGGGAAGATATGTTCCATAAATGTAATAAATAGTAGATCGCCAAAGCATCGTTGGTGAGATAGATGAGGCATCACTTGCCAAAAAGGCAAGGTTTAGAGAAGTCATGGATTCGACTCTTGCTGAAATTAATAAATACATAAATAAATATTATACCTTTTGATAAGTAAATAATTAGACATGTTTTAAAGTACATTTTAGGACGATTTTAGATGTAAAAGACTATATTACACAAGATTTTCACTTGTTTTTGATATTTCAGGAGATAATTGGAATATTTGAAAAAATAAAAGAAAAGGGAAGAAAATGAAGGAATTGATCAAGTGAAAAGATTGCACGAAGACTCACTAAGGAATCAAGGAAAAAATTGAATTTTATACCTTGCAATTTTCAGCGATTCTTATAATACCCAGAATCACTACACAAAACGATGGAAACATGAATATTAGTTCCATGGATTTACCAACAATTTTTGTACACAAGAATCACTGAGAACTTGTTGGTTATGAATTTGGGGATTTTAAATTACAACATGGATTTTAAGTCGATTTAGGATATGTATTACTAATATAATATAAGTATAAATATTTTTTGGGAAGATTGAATATTCAAGTTATCATTAAGGTATTTTAATTATGTTTTTAAATTATAATGTTATGGTGTTATTTATTATCATGAGTTAGTAGTTTGTTAATATAAACAAAACTCCAAACATAAACTAGATCCATTTCGCAATGTGGTCATGATGAGATGAATGTGTACTTAATGCTTTAAACCAATTGTGTTCTTTGATTCACTATTTTTATAGATTGTTATTTACAGATTGCAATCATGAATTTAAGTGTTACGTGCATAGTGGGTAATACGTATGTGATATTTTGATTCATTATCTAATTGAAAGTAGTAACTATGACATTAAGGTAAAATACACCAAACTACAATACCTGAAAAAGAAAATGGCATTCCTACTAGGAATAGAACAAAAAGAAGAAGAAACGATGACAAATGTCATTTTCACTGGGGAATGGATGGTCGAGGAACAAAAATACAAACTTTTTCTCAAAATGCTATACTCATGGTATTTAGCGAAAGTTGAAGCCTATGAAATATCTTTACAAAATTCGGAATTAGTTAACCAATACAAAGTAAACGATATTTATAAGTCGAATGAATATATGCATTTTAATTCTACTGTTCCACGACGATTAGCAAATGCTAGGGTGGAATAACCTAAAAAAGACATATCTAAACCATTTAAGAAATTAGAAATTGATGAAAACTTAGAACAAAATATTTAATCCTTGAAGGGAATGCTTGAGAAATGTTCCAACTTTGAAATAGTTTTTATACCAATTACAATCGACAATTCTTCTATTGAGTTTGCTATATGTGATCTTGGAGCATCAATTAATATTATGTCACTCAAACTTTATGAATCATTGAAAAAAGGATCATTAACTAATACGCCTATTAAACTTACTTTACTAAACAATATCATTATTAAATCAAAGGAATTATTAGAAGATATCTTAGTACAAGTACTTAATTTAGTATTTCTAGCTGACTTTTATGTCATGGAAATGGGAGATTCAACATCACCCAATCTTTTACCTATATTATTAGGTAGACATTTTCTAAAGACAATTAGAACTAAGTTAGATATTTCTGAAAGAATAATGTCTATGTAATTTGAAGATAAAATTGTTAAATTTTAAAATTAATAACTATGATACTTATAAAGAATACGATGAGTTATTTGACAATGAAATATATGATGATGAATTTTTAGAATTAAACTATTATGATAATTTTAATGCTGAAATTTTAGCAATTAATGCAGTAACAATGGAAACCGATAAATGGATTCAAAAGAAAGAATCAGTTGAAGACGCTTCAAAAGAAAAGAAAGTAACTTAAGAATGGAGAGTTAAGTAACTGGAGAATGCATAAATTATTAACAAGATGGAAGTTTCAAGATCCAAATACAATAAGAAAAAGAAAAAGTCGGACTTGAATCCTATAAAGCTTAATGATCATGGAGGCATGCATTTGCACATTAAAGTTAAATGCTTGGTACTTCAGAGCTCAATATGATACGAACTCTAATGCAAATGTCATGCTCATACATTTCTTTCTACATACTCAATTGGAGTTAAATTCACTTGCTTCTGAATGATTCTCCTTACCGAATGTAACTTCAATTAAATCAATAAGAGTGGTCATGGATGTGCCAGTTCACATAGACAACAACACCGTATCCACAGGCTTTTTGGTCATGCCATACTTTATCAATGAAGATCTTCCTTTCATATGAGGATTATCTTTCTTAGTCACTACTCTTGTCGTTATGGATATGTTGAAAAAAATAATTATTTTGATAATTAATGGTCGAGCACTCACTTTTCAGAATGACACTAGAGTGGAAAACCCTAAATCCTAATTTAGAGATCAAACAAATTATGGAAGATTAAAGTCAAGCCAACGACATTAAACAAAAGCGTTCTATATGCAGCCCATATTCTATGTTAATTTTATATTTATTTAACTTTATTAGAAATTTAGTTTAATATGTTTTTATTCTCTCACTTCTTGACTTTGTATTGGAAATATTTTTAGGATTTAAATTCCAAGGTGATTTCAACTAAGAGGGAGTGATCGAGTTGTTTTTGCTTATATGGCCTTTCCGCAAGTTGCGTTATTTTACTTGCTTATATGTTTATTTATTTATTTATTTAATAAAAATATTTAGTTAGTTATATGTCCCACTTAAACTTTCAGATTTTTAGTCAATTCTACCTTAATATGAACTTTTATAAATGATGAATAAGTAAATTATAAGATAAATTACAAAAATCAATAAAAATAGGCCTAGAGATTCTCGGCAATTTGGATTAAGAATCACTGACAAAATTGGTAGCAGTACATAAGAAATTTTAGTGCAAATTTGGAGTCTACTGAATCCCGGCGATTCACTTGTACATGAGAATCATTGGCAAAATCAGTGAAAATAGTAAGTCAAGTTCCACCGATTTATAAAGCGATTCCCAGCGATTCCACTTACGCAGGAATCGCTGGGCTCGGTTTTTGGTTTTTAAAACCAAAATTGCAAATTGAAATACACACTAAACCTTTCACTCTTGCAAACCATTGCACCTCTTTACCAAAATTCTAATTTCTTGCCTAGATTCAACCATTCTAAGCTCAATTTTATAGTATTTAAGTGATTCTCACCTCAATCTAGTCTCATTCTAACCAAAAATATTATTTGGGAGTGTTGAGCCAAATTAAGGTTTTTGAAAATTTCAACTTAGGACTTGGAAGGATGATCTAAAGGAGTTCAAGAGCTTCAATCTTGAGAGAAACATTCTCAAAATGGTAATTACATCAACTTTATCTCTTTCCTTTAACAAATTTCTGATTCGAGGGATTTTCAAAAAAACTTCAATGTTTTTCGAAATCGTTTTGTTGGAATTTATTCAGTTTTATTGCACAAATGGTTTTATTGATTCCAATAGAATAGGAATACTGATCACATTGATCATTGATTTGAAAATTCAACAATTTCAAGATTTTTTCTTTATTTACGTATATTTGCATGGTTTACAAAAGCGAGTGTGCCATGAAGTTGGGAGTTTGGTTATGGTTTGACTTTTGCTATATTTTCGAAGAGACTTATAATTTTCTCCTAATTGCTTTACAATATTACAAAATCGATTTTCAAGTTTACATTTTAGTTATCACTTCAATGCCAATTATATTTACTACAAATTTCAAACTAGCTTTCCAAATAAATCTCACTTTTTAAAATAAAGTCTTAAATTTTACCGAACTATTTCCAACAACGGTTGTTTCTATCATTTATAGGTTTCTTTAGTTTTTGAGCTTGTGAGTTTTGTAAGTTGAAACAATGGGCAGAGGAGGTAGAGATAGAAACTCTCGAGAAGTGAATGGAAAGGCACAACTAGTAGAGAAGCCCAAATGAAAATCTAGAACTCCACCCAAATTAATTAGACCTACGAAGATTTTAATGAGTAACCCTGGAACTATAGTATTTAAAAAGCCTTCTAAGCCCTTAAGCTTTAGCTATGAAATGGAGGGAGAGGAAGATATTGAGGAGACACCTACTATTTCTTTCCATTACCATAATCTCATCAATGCCAAAGCTATTGTTAGGATGAACAATGACATTAAGAAGAATAAAAAGATTATACTAGAGAGGGGTTTCAACGTGAAAAATAAAGTTAAGTATGAGCCTAGGATCCTAAACATAATAAGGGAGAGGAATTGAGAATTGTTAGCTAGGGATTACTACATCGATAACAACATAGGGTCCTCAGTGTAAAAAGTCTGCAACTTTAGTGAGATAGTTCTATGCTAACGAGCACGGAGATGAACATAAAACAATAGCCATAGTTAGAAGACCAGTGGACTATTCACCCGAAAGAATAAACTTGTATTATGGTTTATTGGAAGTTCATTTGATACAAAATAACAAGTACCCTGAATCCGAATACATGTATAAACACGAATTTCCCTATGAGATCATTAGGAACGATGTAGAAGCTATTCTGAGGGATGGTTTCCATTTTGATTCAAACAGGTACCTGAAACACATACAATCCAAATACTTTAGGAAAACAACCTAAGCTTGGAGCATTTTCTCAAATGCGAGCGTACAGCCTAGTTTACAACCTTACAACATACGGGTTATAAGGCAGCTCTTTTATACCACATAATCCAAGGGATTGGGTATATTGATGTTGGTAGAATAATCTATAAATCAATTAGGAGTGTTATGACCACTAAGAAAAATGAAGGACAACCTTTTCCCTTGATGATTACTGAGTTTTGCAAGCAAGACCGAGTTTTGATGAGAGAAGTCGAGTTGGATTTTTCCTAGAGAAGACTATCACAGATGATGTTATTGAGAAAACCAAGAAGGTGTCGTGATACATTGATTCAGGGAGGAAAGAGAAAGAAACACTTCACAAAAGAGAGAGGCCACATAGAGAATAAGAATACAGGTAGAAAACCAAAGAAATATGGAAGAAATGCAAAATGTCGCGTACAATGAATAGATGAACTAAAGCTCAGAGCCACCTGGAGAGGATCTCACTGGCATGTATGTAGAGGAAATATAAATGGCCAAGATTAGGTCCATCTTGCGCAGCGGATGAGAACTCCGAGACATCAAAAGTTCATGTTCCAAAACCAATACGAGATTGTCAGAAGCATCTATGGATTCGGATGACGCAAGACCGGGAGGACTCAAGGCGAAAGAGCCAACATTCACGTTCCATCACTCCAGCTGAGAATGCCCAACTAAGGAGTCTCTAAAGCAAATAACCTAGTGAAGGGAGTAGACTAGACCCTATATGATCCTAAGGCAAGCTAGTAGTCCTAACAACCTGATCATGGGGATTGATAAGTCGGTATTTATATATTTAGTACTTTATATTAATATATTTAACTATAAAAAGTCTCTAAAATATATATTTAATTATATTTATTGGTCATTTTAAGCTGAAATGGAGTGCGGAGTTGAATTTGTGGCAGAAAAATACTCAAAATGGAGTATTTGTATACAGTGAATAACGTGAGGGCATGCCTCGAGACATGCATTGCACAACTGATTAGGTGTAGAGGAGCGATCAAGTGACGCAGCCGTGGCACGCCTTCATGTACACATCATACCAGAGACAGTTGATTATGCCTCGAGATTCGTGTTGCCACACTTTCTTAGAAGTTCGTCATCTTTTCCTACGATTTTCTCTTCACACCAGCTCCATGCGTCGCTCACCTATTGGTCCTCCACGTTCTCCGACATCATTCCACCAACTCTCCACCAATCAGACGTTGTCACGTTACTATCATCAATTACGCAACGTCCCGACCATTTCTTCTCCTCGTTTCAGCCTCCATCAGACATGCCTCGGGATCTGTGCTAGTGCACTATCTTAGCTTTTTCCACAAATCGTGCGAGCTTTCTTATTGCATCCCTTACTGCAACGTGTCACTCGCACACCTCATAGCAACATCATCGACAACGCTCTTCACCAATCAGGAGCCGCCATGTCAGTGCACGTCAGGAAAACAACCAATCGGCAGCAGACACGTGGTGAACATTAGTTTTCAAGCCCAAAAATAGTCCCTAGATGCTCCTCGTGCACGAGTCACGAGACCAACCCACAAAATTAATTTCTCTCACCTCTCGAGATTAATTTTTAGTAGTTTTATATATTAGGAACTTATGGCCTGTTTGGTTCGTGGGATTAGCTCAAATTATCTACACTGGACTAGTTAATCCGCTGTTTGCTTGGAGGATTAACTAGTCCAATGGACTAGTTAAGAGGCATGACAAGTGGATTAAATAATACCACCATTTTTTGTGGGATTAGCTAATCCATTGGGGGTGGTGGAGGAGATTACCACTTTACCCCTCCCATTAAAACAAACACCAAACAACAACCACGGGTTTTAAATCAATCCACCTCCGTTTCTCTGTTTTGGTCTTCTTCCTCGCGAGATCGGGAACAACCTCCCTCGAACCAGCCGATGTTAACGACTTCTTCTTCGTTCTCCCTCCCTGTTTTCCATCGACGGCCGAAGAGGAAGTGAGGAGGAGGAAGTCTGCGAACCGCAAGGCGCCGGTTTGTGCGAGAAGGAGAGGAGTTTCGCTAAGCCGAAATCGAACATACGAACAGCGTTACGAAATCGAACCAGCCGAAAGCGATCATTTTGAGGTATTCTTCTTCAGTTCTGTCAATCATTTTTAGGTATTCGAATTTTTCTTGCTCAATGTTCTCTTCATCTATATAAAATATGTATCTGTGAATCTGTAGTATTTCGCTAAAAATGGTTCATCAGTTGTGAAGAATTAGCAATTTTATGTGCTGCGGTGTGTGTACAAAAGTAGCAACTCTTCATCATAAATTCCTACAAAAAAAAAAATTCTTGAGCTTAATTTGAGAACCAAATTTGATTTTCTGCAGAGGAGATCTTCAATGGAACTGCAAAGTGGGAGCTAACGTGTGCCACTTTAGATTGAATGGACATTAATACATCATGAGGTACACCACAAATTAGTAAATGCAAGTGCAATAAGCACAAAAGGTGTATTAAGTGATAGAAAGCGCATAACGACATTTTACCAATTCGAAGTTTATTGTCATTTAGGTCTTTGGATATTAATGAAACCAAGACAAAGAATATAGGATTGGTGGCATATTGAACTAGAGAGTTTGACAAACAAGCAAAAAACTTCTTCGGTCAAAATGAACGAGATGTAGATGAGCGAGAAACCATTTGGGAAATGGAGTTAATTAGGACAAATTCTTCTCACCATTCTTCTTCATCGATTTTGTCAATTGAGCTATTGTATTCCTATTTTTTTCTTTGTGAATACTAGTTTCTTTTTTGATTGGGAATAGTATCTTCTTTTTTAATAGGATAAGCATCGGTTGAGCTCTTTCATAACTTAATCATAGGATTGACAAAGTAAATCTTTTTTTTAGTTAACAACCGAGTTGGTGCAAATCGGGAAACAAAAAGAAAGCTTTCTTGACAAGTACTAACAAAGGAAATCTTGACTCGACTTGGATAACTCAACCTAAAACGTTCGCCATACAATGTTTAGATTCATTTGCTCCAAGAGAAAAAGAAAAATTGATGAAATCCCATCACAATTTAATCACATCATGCATTGCACAATTTGTTAATATCCATTCACCATAAAGGAAAAATTTGGAATCGTTTGGATTGTTCTATCCGGACATATGGATTAGTTTTTTAAAATTTAATTCACATCATAATATGAATATGCAAAAACTCGAACCGAACATGACCTGAATTATTTTCTAGAAGCTGCATTTGGAGTGAATGAATCTATTGAAATCCTTTTGAATCCTTGCAAATCCTTGCAAATCCTTTTGAATCGTTTAGGAATTTGGATCCTAAACCTTAAAAAATGCTTGATGAAGATCATAACTTTGTGCTTTACCTTACCTATTTCTAATATAAGGCACAATATTCTTGACAAGAGGAAGCAACTTCTCAATTATGTCTGTGAACAAGACTTGATCTTGTAAAAAGTCCAAGCTCTTGATAGGCATGTACTCATATCTTATTATTATCTTTATTCTTCTAAATTTTGAACAAATAAATGCATGTTTGGCTACTATTTGAAATAGATTTCCCAACAATGGATTTAAATTCTTCAAGCGGTAGGCCTCGTGCAAGGGATATGGTAATGAACCACATCCACATTTGTCTTCGATTCATTGAACTCCTCGTACAAATGTTTAGAGTTTTGGCAAGTCGTAGGCGTCGTGTGGAACGAACATACGAACTAGGTTATGACAAGCATCGACAAATAATCCACAACCTCGTCTACAAGTCCGATGAAACTTGCTACAAAATGCTTCGGATGAGAAGGAAGCCATTTGAAAAACTGAGAGATATGTTGTTCGAACATGGAAAGTTGAGGATAAGCGTTGTGTGCTTCTCGATGTGCAATTGGCCATAACCCTCCACATACTAGGGCACAACATACGCAATAGGGTCATTTCAACATGGTTCCAAAGGTCAGGAGAAACTGTAAGTAAGGTCTTCAGGAGAACAATTCGCGCGCTAATACGATTGCACCGTATGCTTTTGAAGCACCCTGTCCCAATTGGTCCCAATGAAAATGATTTGAGATGGAGTTACTTTCAGGTACGAATATGGCACTTCCTCGTTCACCTTGCTATAGTTATAGAAATTAGCATTCGTTATATGATTTATGTAATACATATTTGTGGTCAATGTAGGGATGCCTCGGTGCTATTGACGGGACGCATATACCAATCATCGTTAGTACAAACCATAAGACAAGCACGCAAGAAATGGATCAAACATATATAATTGGTTACGCGTTCCATTTCATAAACATAGCTTTTTATCAGTTACATATCGATAAAGTTACTGCAGCTGTATTACATACACTGTCCAAAAATACTGTGTCAAAAAACAAACCACCAAACAACATTGTTCCGATCCAAAAAAACACAGCTGGTTCAACATTGCTTCCCTCCAAAAAATTAGTACCAAGAAGTCATAAGTCAATTAAACATCGCATGTAGCCAAGGAAGTCTGGACTCGGTTGCAAAGTCATGAATGCGGACCATAAGCTCCACGCGACCCATAATCTTTCTTTGCCATAATTGCTCTCTCAACGTCTGTCAATTCGTGGACTTCGGCCATAGCATTAATGAAAGATTCACGCAAGTCGTGTTCAACACGAATGGCACTAGTCATCTTGGAGATTTCGTTCGCAACGATTTGTGCCGCTGCCACCATTTGATCACCAATATAAACATCATTGCTCACTTTTCTCTTCTTCTTTGCTTCATTCCCACGACCATCAGCTGTAGTGGTCCGCGTTCTCGATGATGTGGGAGTAGCATCAAACTCTTCAATGGGCACCGTTAATGGCTCACTAGTACTGCTGGAGTCATGGACATCGTTTACATCCTCAAAAGCATCCTCTGGTGCATGTGCTTCCTCGTCTGTGGCCCGGTCATTCCCAAAAATGATAAAACAATTTTCGTAATGCGGGAATGACTTTAGACGCCAAGGTCTTGCTTCAGGGTAGTTCTGCATCCAGTGGTACTAGATTAGTCATAACATTTGGATGAAATAACACATTAGGATGCATTCAAAATAATTTCAAACTTGAAAGACAATTGCATACCTTTAGATAATCTTCCCATACATCCTCGGGAGCGGTGACCATGTTGGAAGTCGAGTCGAAGCCGAATTCGCTTGTACCATGCCGAATGCCGCATATCATATCATTCGCAATGAACCAATCTTTCTTCAACGATTTCAGTCTAGACTCAATATGTGGTCGAGCCTTTATCCCCGAGTTCGGACATGTTCTATTCAATGCCTCCTCAACTTTTGTCAAATAGCCGGGCTTGAAGCCATTGTCGCATTTGTAAACGCCACCGGCCACCATCTCAACCATGACATTTACGAGAGCAACATCCTCTCGCATGGCTCCACTTACGTCTAGATGTTTTCGAATTGTCGGCCGAGTCTCCATGCGAATCTTCACGCGAACACCTTCCTTTGCCCGCCCCCTTTTCTTTGTTGGCTTTTTGAACATTGTTGAAGGAGCTTGAAAGGTCTACCCCTTGTCGCCGATAATTTTCTCGGGGGTTGAAATGACCCTCCACTATGAATGCGTGATTCTAGTGAGCCAGGTTGATCCATTTTACTATAAGAAAAGAAGAAGTTCAGTACTTGTATTGGACATCATGACTACTTTCTTGCATACAAAACAAACAATGATAAAACCAACACACAATCAATACGATAAATCATGCCATTTGAACCCTTAGACGTCTAATGCATCTCATTCAACAGGCCATAAGAACCCTTAGACGTCTAATGCATCATCGTCAAATTGACTTGACAAAAATGGTGAACAAAACATCAATAACAATGGGATCATGATTAGACTAGTAATATTCATGGATTAACTTTGTCCAAAATTATATACTAGGAGAACATGAAAGCTGAAACAAAGAAGCAAATATATCTGCCACAATCGCAGAGGTGCACGTTCGCCATATTGACAATGTCATTCAACATTTTGCGCTTGAGATTTACAGAATTCTGCCATACTAGTACATGTTATTTTCTTGCCATGGTTTGCTTGATTATTTTGTTGTAAGCTATTCTGGGATGTGAAATTTATAGATTAGAATATTGACGTCTTAGATATTACTACAAATTAAGCAAAGTAGCAAACCTCATAGCTTGTTTCTTCACTTCTCAATACTCTTAACATGTTATTTGACAAGTAGGAAGCGATTTTCTTACAATGTGCTTTTGAACTTGGTTTGGAAGAGGTCATAAGTTTCGTACTTGTGTTTGACAGGGGGTTTGGACACTTTGTACATGCAAATGAACTCAATTACGAAGACTCCATTTCGATTGGAACAATTGTAAATATGATGGAATCTCGCGGGGACAAATTTCAAGCTTTCGAGGAAATTCGAAAAAGAAGAATGATGGAAGTTCTCTTCTGTTTACATTGGGGATTAGTTGGTGATTTACTCTGCCTGCTTCAGCGAGATATAGGTATAGTGATAGGATCAAGCACGAGGTTTGCTACTTTCTTTGCAAACAAACACCAAACAATGATAAAACCAACCCCATTTCAATACGATAAATCATGCCATTTGAACCCTAATGTCGACTTCATGTTGAGTAACAACTCTCATCAATGATTAACTAAAATTTACCTCCTATGTAGTCAATCACTGATGTGTTCAAGAGATTCCACGAGCAGCAGCGTTAGCGATCACGCAGCAGCAGCAGCAACGTCTTCTTCTCGAGCAGCCGAGCGTCTACTTCTTGAGCAAAGAGTGACAAATGTGTGAAATGGGGGGTTTTGATGTTATTTATATAAGGGTATTTTGGTAATGTACATATACAACCTCATTTAATCCCAACCTTAAAACTCCCAACCAAACAAGATACACAAATGGGACTAAACTATCTAAACCCATGTGTTAGTCCCATCACTAAATAATCCCATGTGTTAGGATTAACTAATATTTGAACCAAACAGGCCATTAGGGTATTATTTGAGAACATCCGACTAATATATTTTTAGCATCGACTTCTCTCGACAATTGCCTAGGTCGGCGGAAAACAAGTCATGATCATGGATTCATGGCATATTATGTGAGATCTTTTATTTTATTATTTTATTTAATTTTATTCTCTTATTTCATTGTTGTTGATTTTAATGAATATGGCTTAGATCTAGGGTGTGTATATGGCCAGTGCATGCTTTTAGATGGACAACCTATAGTTATTTGGACTGATAGAATCCGTATAATTGTACTTTTGGACCAATAAAGAGAAGAACACTCACCCATTTTCGGTAAAACCCTTTCAGTTCTTGAGTGTGCAACAATTGATCTAGGTTAAACCGGATGCGATCCGGTTATTTAGGATTAGTGTTCTCACAAACCCATATTATTGTCGTTAGTGTGTTAAACCCGATTGACAGATGTCTAGGGTTATGCATTAGTTAGGGAAGTAGTTAGTGGCGGATTTCCTGACTATCGAGATTAAGGGAATGAGGAATTCCTAGCGAATGTCGATTTTCTATAGCTAATATATGAGAACTTGAATTAATAACTTTTAGGGAATGATTTAAGACCATGATGTGCCATTGAATCTTGATCTTGTTTTGTAGAACTGTAGACCTAGGTATTATTTAGGTGTCCATTGAATCTTGATCCTGACTCTCCATTCGTCAGCCACATCCACTCCACCAATCGAGTCTGCCATGTCAACGAAATAGTAGAGTTTATCCAATCAACGCCTTCCACATACTCGAGACTAAAATAAAAAACTCACCTCAGCGATCAGATCTTCCTAAGCAGATGAGACACCAATAAACCCATGATTTCCACCTTCCTTTATTCTAGAGACCAAAATTAAAGGTTTTATTTATATAGACTTTACAAGTTTGTTTAGTATCCTATCCTTTCTCGACCAATCAAACTTATTTTTATTGTTTTTAGTGGAGTTCGTCAAGACAATGTCTGACTAAGCAATCTTGGCCTAGGTCGGAGGCGAAGCAAGTCCAAATTCTTGGTTTATAGTAGTGTTATGTAAGATCTATTTATTTATAATTTAAATTATTTTAGTTCGTTCTATTTTATTTGTTGTTGATTTCATGATTATGGTGCAAACTTAGGGTATGTATGTGGCCAGTGCATGCTTTTAGGTGGAAGGCCTATAGTTAATCGAGACAATCGTTTTCATAATCGTACAATTAGGCTAATACAAGTGACGATCACTCACCCGTTTTATGTCAAAACCTTTCAGTTCTTGAGTGTATGACAAATAAATCTAGGTTGACTCATAAATGCACGTGATCCGGTTATCTAGGATTAATATTCCCATGGAGCTTTAAGTGGTTAGTGCATTAAACCTGATTGACGGATGTCTAGGATTATATGTTAATTAGAGAAGTAGTTAGTGGTGGACATCCGATCTATCGAGACTAAGGGAATTAGAGGTTTCTTGCGGATGTCGATTTCCTGTAGCTAATCTAGGAGGAATATTGAATTAATAATCTTTTGGAAAGACTTAGGACCATGACATATTATTGAACTTTGATTTGGATTTGTGGAACCGTAGACCTAGGTATTTTCTCAAATTGAATTAACCTTTGCAAGTTTTAATTTCTAAGTAGTTTTAATTAGTTAATTAATTATTTTCTTAAAAATCTATAAAATCCTTCCGAGTTTTTATTTTTAGTTAACTCAAAGTAAAACTTAAGTCTTGTGGATTCGACCCCGTATTTACCATTGCTACACCCTTATGGGATTGGTGACTTGAGTAAGGGTATATTTGACACGAACGGCACGTGAACAATTTAATATGTAAAAGCTATATTACACGTGATTTTCTCTTGTTTTTGTTATTTCGAGTAATTAATGTAGAATATGAAGAAATGAATGAGAAAAAGTAAAGATTATGAAGGAATTATCAAAAGGAAAGAGTATGTGAAAAATTATCACCAAGGAAGAAAATGTGGCTGTGTAACGGCCCAAAAATTTGACTTGTGCCACGTGTCAAGTCAAGGTCGTATGTGGGACCCACTCGTCGAATACGTATGTCCGAATTTTGAGTGGAAACACCGAGAGTTCAATTGAGGTTTGAATTCGGGGAGCCGAAACACGATCGAGGGCGCCTCGAGTCGCGTGTCGATGTGGTCCGAGGTAGTGGTTTAAATGTAGTCACGTTACAAAAAATATAGATATACATTGGATGTGCCTCGTAATGCGTATGGCGTGAGTGTTGAGATTATGAAATGAGGCGGGTAGTAGAGTGAATATTTTGTGGTGCCTCGAGGTGCATGCTACCCAATTTTAAAGAAAATAGCTAAATAAATATGTTTTAATGTGCCTCGAGTTTCGTTCCGCACAACTCTCGAGGACACATTTGATTGGAAATCAAAAACAGAAAGAGAGATCGGATAAGAAATTAGAGGAGAGAAAAAAGAGAGAGAAAGAGGAGAGAGAGAGAGGGAAATTGGGCGAGAGGAAGAAGGAGATCCGAGAGAGAGAGAGAGAGAACCAGAGAAAGGGCGGAGAGAGAAGGAGTCGCGACGGCGATGGAGGTGAAGCCGCGGCGCGGACGGCGGAGCGCTCCAGTGACGGCCGGCAGCGGCGCGGCCAACAGCGGCGCAACCAGCAGCGGCTCAACAGCTCGCAGACGCGTTGCGGCGGCGACTCTGGCGGCTGCTCAGCTGCCGCGGTGAGGAGACGACTGGTGTGGACGGACCGGCGACGTTTCAGTAGCCGGCAGCGACGCAACACTGCAGTAGCAGCGGCGGCGACCAACGAAGACAGCGGCGGTGACTGGCAGCGGCATCGATGGCGACCAACGGCGGTGACCGGCAATGGCAGAGACGGTGACCGGCAGCGGTGCGACGCGGCAGCGGGTCGGTGTGGCAGCGGTGTCGGCGCGACAGCCTGCAGTGGCGGCGGCTGCGACTGCGCGGCCACGCGGTTTCGGCGGCGCGGTTTCGGCAGCGACTCCGGCGACGACAGCGACGTGACGGTCTTGACTTCGACAAAACGCGATTAAGCGAGGGGTTGCTTGCGAAGAGGCGTAGGCCATGGTGAGGTCCTACACCATTTTGTGAAATACGTTGCCTTTATTTTACGGTTTTAATCGCAAACATATTGAATTGAATGACTTAAGTAGTTTAATTGGTATAAATGGACACCAGGGACTTATGAGGTATAGTCGGGTGTCGGGTGCGCAAATCGAGGCGTGAACGGGACGTCTTGATGGTGATTTACGAGTTTCGAGGTAAGTAAACCAGTTAGAAAATGCACAGTAGTTCATTGAGCTTGCATGTTTGATTGATGTTGAATCATGTCCTTTTCTTGGAACTCTCACTCTTATGAGTGTCCGAGGGCCAAGTGAGTCGTACTCGTGTCTCTGATTGGAGTGGTTGCCGGCTCGCAACCGGGGCCATGACCTCGAGTCACAGTATTCAGAATGAGATGTGCTTTATCCGGGGAGCCGTTGATATCCCTCATTTGCGACATTTTAGGTACGGAGATGCCGCATCCGATAGACTACTTGGGCACCTCTCTATATTGTTTCCTTTGACACTCATTCTCGTTGTACGTTCATTGTTTTACAGTCTCATTATCATGCATTCCGTACAGTTTTCTTTTTATCTGCATGACTTTTAGATTGTTTTATTTTATCTTGAATTACTGTTTAGATTCTATTGGATTTTACTTACCTGGGCTCGTCAATCTCGTGTTTGATTGAGTGCAGAGCCGCAGACGAATAGCAGAGGGAAAGTTTCATAGTTAGGTGAATATTTTTTGTATATCTTGTATTTACTCTCCTCTGATGTGATACATTTTTACTGGGTTCCACAATTAGGTTGCCTAACTTTTTACACTATTGTTGAGTTATGTAATTCATTTAGAAATTCCTTCAGCTAAATTGTAAATCTTGAAAAATACTAATAACTCAACTTAAAACTTTGAATTTACTTGTAATGATGGATTGGAAGGCTGACTAGGCCTGCGTTGACCTTGCGAGACTGGCTCGGGGGTCCACGTGGGCTTAGGCCGGGCGGTGCCTAGTTTGTGGGAACTTTGGGCCGTCGCAGTTGGTATCAGAGCCGAAGTTTTAAATACTCGACTCTTGATTTAAATCACAAGTAATAGGGACGTAAATCGGCGGAAGTTAGGAACCCTGAACTTAGAGTGGAACCCTATGATCCTGACTGAATTCTTCGTTGGGAAGTGATGAGAGTTGGAGAAATTATATGCGATATTTGATGTGTTGTATTATGTTATTATCGATAGATATACGATATTCACTCTTGTGTATCGCGTAAGACGCGATAAGTAATAACAAAAAAAAGAGATTGATGGTAATGATTAATTGGATAGAAATTATAAGTATATATATACTTTTGATAGGAACGAGACTTTGTATTTACAAAGGTTTATAAAAATGAGCTTTTGATATTCTTTGGTGAAAGGCTCATTCGAAGAGGTTTGGTAAGGGCAGTTGAACCACTTTGTTCTGTTTCGAATGGAATCAGTTAGTGATTGATGTTTCATTTGTCTACTTGATATATTTATTAGTGGATGGTGAACTACATAGTCATAATTTCTCCCTTGGTAACAACACCCTATATATTTGATTAAATGTTTTAAAAAAAGGTTGTTTTCGTATCCTTTAGAAATAGAAATGATGCGGTCAAGGAAGTTTAGTGGTTCTAGTGGGTTTGAGTTATTTTAAAAGTACTCAATGGAGTCTAATGAACCGAAAATGATAATTTGAGATAATGTTTCAATGTTCAAATCTATAGTTCTTGATGTGGCAAGCATTGGTGAGGCTTAAACATGAGAATCTAGTTTATGGATCAACATATTGAGGTTGCACATTAAGTATTCGATGAAATGGCCGCAAGAAATTTTAACTTGTTTCATTGAAGTCTTCTAGTATAGATAAATGTCTATTCTTAGGGAGACGTGTTATAAAAAGGTGAACACCCTCAAATTTGATTTAAGTGGACCGTTATGTGCATTATAAAGGCATTATGAGTAAGCTTGAGTTCAAGACTTGCTCGATCATTTAGCTACCCTATAAATGAATTTGGGTGCTTACTAACAACTCTTCGCTTTCTTACTAAACTTTTGTTTCCTCAAAGTTTAGCCTAATGCTAATGAGGGACAAATAGCATGCTTCTCATAAAATTTGAGTTACAAGGGAGGTTGACAAACTTGAACTTAGATTATTATGAGTGAATGTTATTTATTCTCTAGAAATTTTTGCAATTATATTTTACTCATTTATGCCATTTTTTATTGAGGCTTTAAAAAACAATGGCAACAAAATAAACTAGAATTTAGTTAGTTCAATTGATAAATTGAAATAAATAGCATTGTTGGTTGGTGAAGCCAATGGAAAAAAAACAATTCATTTTGAGTAAAATGAGATAATTATGACTTTTAAGGTTTTCAATTTGAAACTTTGGTATTACAAATGGTATGATTTCCAATTGAAACTTAAAATGCCATTTTGGACTCAAACAAACTTGTGAATTGGTTTTCAAGCCATTTAGAGGAATTTTGATTTTATTTAGGACTCGAAAGTTTATTACTGAAATTGAGGATTTCCTATAGTATTGAGACTTGAAATGGAAGTTTGAGTCTCTAAATGATTTTAAATTGGTAATATGGAGACAATTGAATAATTTTGAGTCTACTTGGGACTTGAAATCAATGTTTTGGAATTTAGAGAGCGTTTGGAGTTTTAAAATGCTAGAACACCGATTGGATTTGTGGAAAAATGGAAAATACTAAAATGACAACAATACTTTAAGTGACACACCTATTTCACTTAAATGAGGCTACGATGATGATCTCGTCTTTGCTTGATAATCCTTTACTAGGACTTTGAGATTGTGCCGACAACAAAGAAAGAAAGTGTTTAGGAGTTATATCTCCATCTCCACTTGTGCACTTTAATGAGGTAACTCAGAAAGTCTCTAAGAAGAGAGATGGACATGCCTCTTACGATTTAAAAACTCTCTTGAAGAGCAACTGCTGTTGCAGCCATGGTTGTTGAGTGAAGAGTTTGGTTTTTGTCTTGTGACCATATCGAGCATATTGCCACAATGAGGTTAGCATCACAATCATAATATAATTATGCCTTGAATAATAGTGCCTTGCTGGATAAACCTTTAACCCTAAATACTTGATTATTTCTTGTCTGAAAAATGAACAAGATGGGTTTGAACATCAATTTTTTTTCATGTTAGAAGATCATTTTTCGACAATTATGTTTTGCACTCTTGACAAAGTTTGAGACGAGGTAGAAGGTGAGGTGTTAGGAAAAAGAAATACATCAATAGGTGCCCTACAAATAAATTGTGAGGCAAGTGGGATTAACGCCGACTCTAAGGGAGCAAAGTGTTGAGATGACTTGAGAGCTAATGATTACATCATGTACGAACTCCTTAGCTTTGAAGAAAGTTTTGGAGTAGTAGTGTTGAATCAGAAGCCCAAGTAACTCCACTTTAGTGACACTATGCATTTATAGTCTCAGGGTTGGTGAAGTCGACCACCACCTTTAGGGACTTATAAATGAATTAAGTGTTACGAGCTGAGGTAGTGTCCGCGGATCATTCTAACATTTAGTGAGTACCTAAGTATAAATCCTACGAGATTGTATATCTCAAGAATTCTCACATGCTAAAATTTGTTCAGATGCGTTAGTAAACGTACTGAAGGGAATTTTCGTGCAAGGTAGTGCATGTTAAAAAAATGTATTCGATATGGTATATTTGTTGAGTTGTAATATATATACGATATCGAGGATTTGTGGTTATGGAAAATGCGATGACGTTTCAGACTGGGTTTATGAATGATCGTGGAGCTGCAGGTTCGCGTTTTGCGAGTGCAGAGGAGCTGCATACTCGGTTAGATAGAATTGTATCGCAAGACCAACGACTGTAGGAGGTTCTTCGACTGTTAAGGCGCAGGGTACACCGTCGTCGTCTACGTCAGCGGCGCTAGTTATTCAGGCTGAGCGTGTTTTACAGTTCATAACCCACTGAAAAAAAAATCTCCAGTTCATGCAAGACTGACAGTGACCGAGGTGACACATGTTCGGGCCGAGATAGTATCTCCTATACCTGAGACACCGGCTGAGGATACGCCGAGCACGCCGATTGATACGGGTGTTAGGGCTACAGCTGAGGCGAGGCAGACTCGTGAGTTTCGGAGGCATCATCCGGAGAAGTTCCACGGGGTACTAACCTCGAGGCTGCAGAGGGTATATATAGTCATGTGAAGATACATGATGTACTTGCCGTACCAAGGCAAATGTAGTCGAGTATATCATCAACTCCACTGGTCGGCAAGGTCGAAGTCTGGTGGCGTACTACGGAGGCGTCGATGGGGAACAGTTCGTACCTGAAGAGTATTGAGTTTCAGACCATTCGACGAAGGACCGGGGAGTTAGTTATGCATTATATGGATCGATATATACGCGTGATGAAATATGTTTAGGGTGTGGCAGACACGGACACTGACAAGGCTTATTACGTCATACACGATTTCCTGGATGACGGCTCCGAGCACAGCACATGAGGCTTAGGCGAGGGCTATGGCTGGCGAGAGCTTTGGGAGCACATGCACCGGAGTACCGGTCGCATCATCAGCATCGTTATAGTCAATGCGAGGGTCTGGAGATGATTAGAGGAACACGAGAGTTAGACGGTCGTGGCAGATAGATCAACCTCAACGCATATTGCGTTTCCACCATATGTGGCGTATATGGCGCTAGTGTTAAATGGTCCAACGTAGAGTTACGCCAGTGCACTACAGTAGCCAGCACCGTCAGATCCTCAGCATCAGTACCATCAAAGGGTTGATGGCAGAGGCAGTGGCCAAAGACTGAGTCAAAGTTCCAGTCAAGTGTAGGGATGGAGACAGAGGCCTAGTCATGCACAGGGACAAGGACAGGGACAACATGCTTCATTTGGATTGGGATTTCAATGTACCTGTATGGGCGTGTGGACAGCCTGATACAACAAAGCCATGAAAAGATTCATGCTATTGCCACGTCAGGTCCGACTACTATCCATCGTAACCTGATAGAAGGTACGAGTTGGGTTGAGAACCACTCGATCAGAGAAACGGACGGACAGTCAGAGAGTTTGATTGACATTCTCGTGGACATATTGTGGATATGAGTGTTATTGACGGTGGATCATGAGACTAAGATGTTCATTTGTATTCCAATATATGTTGCGAGGATGTTGCCCTGGCATATATTGATGGGAGGAGACGGATGGTGTGATCATTGCTTGGAGGTCACGGAGGAGCCCAGCTCGTCACGGAGGAGCCCAGCTTGTCGCGGAGGAGCCCATCTCGTCGCGGAGGAGCCCAGCCCTACAGAGTAAGATGGGGGTAAGGCCTTGGGCAAGTATGGCCTTGGGCGAGTATGGCCTTGGACGAGTATGGCCTTGGGCGAGTATGACCTTGGGCGGGTATGGCCTTGGGCGAGTATGACCTTGGGTCTTCAGTCATAACACACTATCGAAGTGCGTAAATTTAAGGACGAAATTCTAATTCGTTGGGAAGATTGTAACGACCCGAAAATTTGACTTGTGCCACGTGTCAAGTCAAGGTCGTATGTGGGACCCACTCGTCGAATACGTATGTCCGAATTTTGAGTGGAAACACCGAGAGTTCAATTTGAGGTTTGAATGCTAATTGTTGAGCTATTTTAAGAGTTGGTATACGCGGAGAATTCGGGGAGCCGAAATACGATCGAGGGCGCCTCGAGTCACGTGTCGATGTGGTCCGAGGTAGTGGTTTAAATGTGGTCACGTTACAAAAAATATAGATATACATTAGATGTGCCTCATAATGCGTGTGGCGTGAGTGTCGAGATTGTGAAATGAGGCGGGTAGTAGTGTGAATATTTTGTGGTGCCTCGAGGTGCGTGCTACCCAATTTTTAAAGAAAATAGTTAAATAAATATGTTTTAATGTGCCTCGAGTTTCATTCTGCACGAATCTCGAGGACACATTTGATTGGAAATCAAAAAGAGAAAAGAGATTCGGATAAGAAATGAGAGGAGAGAAAAAAAAAGAGAAAGAGGAGAGAGAGAGGGAAATTGGGCGAGAGGAAGAAGGAGATCCTAGAGAGAGAGAGAGAGAGAACCGAGAAAGGGCGGAGAGAGAAGGAGTCGCGACGGCGATGGAGGTGAAAAGCGCGGCGCGGACGGCGGAGCGCTCCAAAGGAGTGACGGCGAGGCTGCGGCGGCAACAATGGCAAGCAACAAGCGGCTCAAATGCTCACGGCTCGTGGACGCGTTGCGGCGGCGACTCTGGCGGCGGCTTGGCTGCCGCGACGAGGAGACAACTAGTGTGGACGGACCGACAAGCGTTTCAGAAGCCGGCAAGCGACGCAAGACTTGCGATAGCAGCGGCGGCGACCAACGAAGACGGCGGCGGTGATCGGCAAGCGGCATCGACGGCGACAACTGCGGTGATCGGCAAGCAGCAGAAGAATGACGGTGGCCGCGCAATGGTGGCGACGCGCGCAGCGGTGTGTGGCAATGGTAGTCAGCGCTGACAACTGTGCGATGGCGGCGCTGCGATCGCGCGCGGCACGCGGTTTCGCGGCGCGGTTTCGGCGGCGAATCCGCGGCGACGACAGCGACATGGCGGTCTTGACTTCGACAAAACGCGATTAAGCGAGGGGTTGCTCGCGAATGGGACAAGAGGCGTAGGCCATGGTGAGGTCCTACACCATTTTGTGAAATACGTTGCCTTTATTTTGCGGTTTTAATCACGAACATATTGAATTTAATGACTTAAGTAGTTTAATTGGTATAAATGGACACCAGGGACTTATGAGGTATAGTCGGGTGTCGGGTGCGTAAATCGAGGCGTGAACGGGACGTCTTGATGGTGCTTTACGAATTTCGAGGTAAGTAAACCAGTTAGAAAATGCACAGTAGTTCATTGAGCTTGCAAGTTTGATTGATGTTGAATCATGTCCTTTTCTTAGAACTCTCACTCTTGTGAGTGTCCGAGGGCCAAGTGAGTCGTACTCGTGTCTCTGATTGGAGTGATTGCCGGCTCCAACCGGGGCCATGACCTCGAGTCACAGTTTTCGGAATGAGATGTGCTTTATCCGGGGCGCCGTTGATATCCCTCATTCGCGACATTTTAGGTACGGCGATGCCGCATCCGATAGACTACTTGGGCACCTCTTTATATTGTTTCCTTTGACACTCATTCTCGTTGTACGTTCATTGTTTTACAGTCTCATTATCATGCATTCCATACAGTTTTCTTTTTATCTGCATGACTTTTAGATTGTTTTATTTTATCTTGAATTACTGTTTAGATTCTACTGGATTTTACTTACCTGGGCTCGTTAATCTCGTGTTTGATTGAGTGCAGAGCCGCAGACGAATAGCAGAGGGAAAGCTTCATAGTAGGTGAATATTTTTTGTATATTTTGTATTTACTCTCCTCTGATGTGATACATTTTTACTGGGTTCCACAATTAGGTTGCCTAACTTTTTACATTATTGTTGATTTATGTAATTCATTTAGAAATTGCTTCCGCTAAATTGTAAATCTTGAAAAATACTAATAACTCAACTTAAAACTTTGAATTTACTTGTAATGATGGATTGGAAGGCTGACTAGGCCTGCGTTGACCTTGCGAGACGGCTCGGGGGTCCACGTGGGCTTAGGCCGGGCGGTGCCCAATTTGTGGGAAATTGGGGCCGTCACAGGCTGCCCCTAATCTCGAAACAAATCGGGCACCGCCACTTTGCCCGGACATGTCATCAAGATCGCTACTTCACTGAACACATCTCAATAATGGCCTGAATTCCTATTTCTTAACTTACACGTTTCCAATGCTTAGTCAAATTATTAAACCTTTTTAAAGAAAATATTAGTTTTGTTAGCACCGACTTAACATTCATCATTGAGTTGAGTATTTTAATAAAGTTATGCAATTGTAAGCGCGAAACCTTAATAGAAATGACAATAAAAAGCTAATATAGTGTGTTTTCATTAATCAAAAGTGTATCCTTATGGGTGGAAACCCGACAAAATATACATAGATATCATGCATCAAATGTGATAGATACAAAAATGATGCATATATCAGGTGTGTCCCTCAAGTCTCTCAAAACCCACAAAAATAAATATAATATATACCAAACACCCACGAGAGAAAAGCAGTCAAAGACATTCCTTAAGGTAGTCGCCTAGCACCTCCTAGTCATGACTCGTCGTAGGATCTGCAACTTGTTACCAAACAGTAACAAATTCCACTGTGTAAAATTCAGAGGAGCCCATGATGTATTCATAAGAAATCAATAATAATAATTTAAGTTCATACAGAAAATAAATAAGAAAGGAAAGCATCAACTGTATGGAAATAAGTTACGACTGGAAATGAAGATAAATAATGAATGCCAGAATAACAAAAAGGAATGGCCACTAAGTCCGTTTTTTTCGCAAGGCCAAGGTTCAGCAATAGTGTCCAATCGGTGGCTGCCAACCGATCCTATTTGCGAACCCCACACTACTCACTAGGTAGATCCTTGGACGTTTTTGACAAGTCATGAGAGGTTTCACACCTCACTTGGTAGTCCTCGGTCATTTTCGACTCTCGGTGGGGTAGGCTTTCGTCGTTCCGACTCACCACCGAGAGGAACTCGACGAATTTAGCCAGAAATTCATTACAAAGTAGAGTATGCAATACCGAAAATTTAAATCAAGAATAAAATATGAATTCATGCATAGTTTACACTACGTAACAAGCCACACACGCTTCGTAACTCGTGACAGACACCCACCTACGAATTTCAAGTTCTTGGTGTCCTAACAATACAAATTTTAGCGTATTTTATATGTGTTAAAATGCGTTCAAAGTCAAACTTTCAATATACAAAATATGATATTTTCTCAATGGCATCATTGACCGCGTCTCGATCAAACCACATTAGATAAGTCTCACCCCGACCAATTTTCTTGAATTTGATTCTTATTCCATTTTTTTGAAACCAATTATATATATATACACACACATTATATATAATATATAATTCAATATTATATATGTATCATATATATTATACTTTTATATTATATAATATATATTGAACAATTTGAATTAAATATGGGTGCGCATCGCGATATCAGACATTTGCGTCGAGACTCAACACTGCCTCGCGTCACAAACCAATTGAGTGCACGTCGTTGCCAAACATGCGAGTGCGTCACACATTACACGCCTCAAATCACGTGCGCGACACAAGTTAAAGTGCACGCGCACGCCCCTAAAGTGTGCGCGACACGCCTTCGAAGTGCTCGCGCGGCGCACACACGTTGCTGCCAAAATAGGCAGCCTGCCTAAATGGGCATTGGCAGCAATATATGCAGCCAACCTTGGCAAAAGATTTTTTTTTATGTTTTTTGAATGAAACTTTTTTTTTCTTTCAAAAATCGAACTTTTTGTTAAACAAAATTAAAATCATTCTATAACTTAAAAATGATTAGAATAATCAAAAATCCTATAAAAATCTGAAATAATGAAGTTAGGAGTTGATAACTCACCTAGATCTTCTCTTGAAGGTAGAATACTCCACTAATCTTGCTTTAAATTGATTGATTTGTCTTTTCTACGTGCCGATCTATCAATCTCTACTAAAAATTCTCAAGAAACCCCTCCAAATCTTCATAACCTCCTCACTTTTATCTCCAAAATTTTCCTCTCACTTGCAACACTCAACTAAGGACATGAGATCTCTCTCTCTCTCTCCAAAAATAACTCCCAACAACAAACAACTATAAACAAAATCAAAATATACTCATCTCTCTCACCTAACACCCCTCATTCACTCTCCACCACTCACTCATCTAACACACGTAATACACACATTTGAGTCACAAGTGTGTGAGACTAAATTAAAAACCCATTTAACCACATAGCTTTAACTTATTTAATTGACATCAAATTATTTATTTTCATAACTTAAACTTATTTATTAATTTCACTAGTCTAAGTTAGTTAATCTCACTTACATAGCTTATGATAAGTTTATTTTCTCAACTTATTTAATACCACTAAGCTACATAATATTTGCTAACCTCGCTTACCCGATGCTCCGCGTTAATGCGCGCCTTGAGTTAACACTTTCGCCCACCGGAACTCACACAATTTACTTGACATAAACTTGAACTATCACGCAATACATATATTTAAATATTTACATGAAATGTATATGCATCATGCCATCAATAACAAGTTACTTTGATTTTCGAGTTCGAGACGTTGCCCGAGCTTAACACGTCAGCCTGAATTACGTGTTGCTAATCTTTAATTAGAGTGTAACTCTGGTTTAATTAATTCGAGTCGTTATGGAAAAAGAAGAACTAGATTTTTATACCAATGATTCCCAGCGATTCCAAATTGTTGGCCAAATTGGTGAAACCAAAGAGCTCCAAACTACAAATTTTTCCAGCGATTCTACTTACACACTAATCGCCGAGAATCGTTGGACTAGATTGTTAAGGAAACTGGTATGTTAAGGAAACTACCAGTTATGACAACTCAATAATATATTCAGCAGTTAAGAAAAGTAGTATCTCGTGTAATTAATAGTTTTCATTTGTGATTGCACTTTCCTTTTGTATTATACGCCTTATACGTGTATATATAGATTACCTTGTACACAAGATCAAACACAATAAAATATTCCATTCAGAAATTGACATGGTATCAGAGCCCTAATTGTGGGTTCTCTGGTTGTGCGAGACACAACTCTGTCCTATCTGGTTATGCGAGACACAATGCCGCCAAGCCCCTACACACCCGACGGAGAACATTGCGATCTCTCTGTCCGTCACCGTCGCCTGAATACTCCGTTGCTGCTACACGTCGCCAGCATCGCGTCGGCCACCGCATCACCGCCGCCTCTGGCGCTCCGACGTCTCTGGTCCACGACTTGTCACCGTTGCTCGACTTGTCGTCGCTGCTGCATCCCGATCTCCAGCCGAGTTGTCATCTCGATCTCATCCTCGCCGAGCTTCCCGCCGAGCCTCCCGATCTTCAGCCGCGTCACCGTCCCTGGTCCCACGCTGCACTTCAGATCCGCTGCATCCTGATCTCCAGACCCACCACTGCTACCGCAATCGGGGCGAACAGATCCGTGCCGCCATCGCATGCATCGGGTCGCATTGGGCTTCGCTGCTGCACCGATGCCACATGCTGCCACCACCATGCCGCTCACCATCATCATTCGCTTGCAACCACCACTTGTCGCTTGGTTTGAGACGCAGTGGTGGGAACGCCCCTAGTTTCGGATGTGCGCCGCCGTATTCGATAGAGAAAAGTGACGCCTCACAACCCATTTCTATAATTCTTGATGGTTCAAACTACACGCTTTGGTCTCAAATGGATGAAAAGCTTTCTGATTGGTCGAGAACTCTTGCGACTCGTTACGGGAGACAACCCCAAACCAGAGAAGGATACCATGAAGACACAGGCCAAATTTCTTGATCGACTTGACGACTGGGACAGTAAGAATCATCAGATCATCACCTGATTTTGTAACACATCTACTCCCTCTATCCATATTCGGTTTGTTGATTTTGAGACAACTAAAGAAATTTGAGATTTTTTAGCCATTAGATACAAAATGTCTGGTTTGGCACAATATTATCAATTGTTCACCACCTTGAACAGTTTGAAACAAGAAGCTAATCAGT
The DNA here is from genome assembly GCA_039657365.1 of Stephania yunnanensis. Lineage (NCBI taxonomy): Eukaryota > Viridiplantae > Streptophyta > Magnoliopsida > Ranunculales > Menispermaceae > Stephania > Stephania yunnanensis. The sequence continues at coordinate 8,485,085 of CM077585.1, forward strand.
CCGTCAACAAATATTTGGCACATTCAGCCAATCTAGAACCAGTTGCAACAAGCTAAAATTAGCAAAGACCACCTTCATCTCATTCAAGTCCTCATGGCGCACTTCGTCCCGAATATGAATCAGTCCAAGCGGCCTCTGCATCGTGATCCCCTGCCTTCTTTCGATGCAGCTGTAAAAGAAATTTATTTGAAGAAACTCGGCTTGGCCTGGTCAACTCCACCCCTACATCAGAGGTGGCCCTAGCAACCACTCTATCATGGTCAAAGTCTACCGTTCCTTATTGTAAGAACTGTAAAAGAACATGCCATTCATTTGTTACCTATCCTACAGTTGAATGTCGCTATTGTCATGAGTGCGGTCATATCCTACCGAACTGTCCAACCAGACGACCTCGCTCTAAAAGCGCATTCAAGTCTTCATCTACTGATACAGCAAGTCCTTCGATTTTTGCTGCTGCCTCTGATGGGTCACACACTTCTTTGATGTTTTCTATGAGTGATTTGGAGGCAATCATCAAACAGGTGATACCTTCTCAACCCACTGCCCTATCCGTCACCTCAGGTAACCATTGGTTCTTTGATTCGGGGTGTTATAACCAAATGACACCAAATTTGTCTCTTCTTTTGACTAGTAGCCCCTCGTATCATTCTTCAAGCATTCAAACTGCAAATGATAACTCCATGTCTATCACCCATTCAAGAATAGCATCCACCCCAGTTTAACTCTCCCTGACACCCACTGTGTTTCTGACCTTACTCTAAATTTGATTTCGTTGGTCAATTATGTGAGCAAAGGTTGACTGTTTTATTTTCTCCTAATGGTTGTCAAGTACAGGACATTCAGACGGGTCAGATTCTAGGAACGGGAATCAAAGTAGGATGATTATTTGAGCTTACGTCACTTCACTTACCTGTAGTCAAGCAGATTTCTGTGGCGGTTTTCACTCCCTCAGTCTATAGTGGCACTTTCGCCTTGGCCATACATCAGCCAGTAAACTTCGTACTCTTGTCTCTAGTGGGTCATTAGGTATTTCTAAATTTGAGTCTTTTGATTGTGTGCATTGTCAATTAGCAAGACAACCTACTTCTTCCTTCAGTCTTAATGAATCCATCAATAATACTCCGTTTGGGTTAGTTCATTCTGATGTTTGGGGTCCTGCACCTACTTCCATTGTGAATAGTTATCGATATTTTGTACTTTTCATCGATGATTATTCCAGATTCACTTGGATATATTTTCTAAAGCTTCGATCTGAAATATCTCAAACATATATTGAGTTTGCTAATATGATCAAAACTCAATTTGCTCGCACAATCAAAATTCTTCATACTAACAATGCTTTAGAATAATGTGATTCTATGCTTCTTCAGTTTCGTAAACAACAAGGTACTATTGTTCAACGTTCCTGCCCATATACCTCTCAACAAAATGGTCGAGCTGAAAGAAAACATCGACATATCCTAGATTATGTCCGAGCCCAACTTCTCTGTGCATCTTGTCCTGAAAAGTTTTGGGGTGAAGCTGCTTTAACTTGTGTCTTTATCATTAATCGACTTCCTACACCAGTGTTAAAGAACATTTCTCTTTTTGAACGATTATATGGTACACCACCAGACTATTCTCATCTTCGGGTATTTGGTTGTGCATATTTTGTTTTCTTAACCCTCCTGAACATACCAAACTTGATCCGCGTGCTCGTTTGTGTTGTTTCCTTAGGTATGAAATTGAACATAAAGGCTATAGGTGTTGGAATCCTCTTTCTAGGAGATTACGCATCTCCACACATGTCACTTTTTGGGAAAATACCATATTCTCTACCCTATCCAAATTCGACCGTTCACTATCATGTCCTCAACCATTTTTCACTAACCCCTCTATCGAGCTTTTCCCATATCCTGTTGTAGGTACGTCAGATGAGCTCAATGATCGTGATCTCGTTCCCGCATCTGTCATTGAAGAATATGTCCCCTCTGATACTCATGTTCTTGCTCCTGTCCCACTTCGTCGGTCTGTACGGGTATCTAAACCTCCTCCTTACCTCAAAGATTATCATTATTTTTCTAGCTATTTCTTCTTTACATGAGCCCTCCTCCTATCGAGAGGCTATCTCTGATCCCTTGTGGCAGCAAGCAATGGCAGAAAAACTGAGTGCACTAGAGAAGACTCATACTTAGGACTAAGTGAAGCTACCTTCTGACAAAACTTCAATTGGATGCAAATGGATTTACAAGATAAAAACTCTCTTTGATGGCTCTATTGAGCGGTATAAGGCTCATTTGGTTGCTAAAGGTTACTCACAGGAATATGGTATTGACTATGAAGAAACGTTTGCCCCTATAGCCCGCCCGACCTCCGTTCGAAGTTTACTTGTTGTAGCAGTTGTTCAACATTGGTCATTGTTTCAAATGGATGTTAAAAATGCCTTTCTGAACGGTGATCTTGAAGAAGAGGTTTATATGTGTCCACCTCTTGGCTATTCTCATCATCCAAATCAAGTTTGTTGTGACGGCCCCAATTTTACACAAATTGGGCCCCGCCCGGCCTAAGCCCACGTGGACCCCCGAGCCATTCTCGCAAGGTCAACGAGAGCTTAGTCAGCCTTCCAATCCATAATTATACGTGAATTCACATTTTACAGTTGAGTTATTAATATTTTTCGAGTTTTACAATTTTAGCGGAAGCAACTAATAAGTTTAATAACTCAACAAAAATAAAAAATCAGGGAGTTAGGCAACCTAATTGTGGAACCCAATAAATATTAGCAGAGGAGAGTAAATACAAAATATACAAAAATCACCTAGCTATGAAGCCTTCCCTTCGCTACTCGTCCGCGGCGCTGCACTCAGTCAACATAAAAATGACGAGCCCAGGTAAGTAAATCCAGTAGGACATATACACAACATTTCACAATATCCAAAGCAACAGTTCATGATATCCAAAGCAACAATTCATGATATCCAAAGCAACAGTTCATGATATCTAAAGCAGTCAAATTCATGCAAATAAACCGAAAGAAATAAACACGCATGAATATACAAGACTGTAAACAATCATCAATGAGTGAGGCCCCTCCCCCAGCCCAGGCAAGCAAGCTCTGCGACTGCGACTGGCAAGGCAAGCAACCCTGGAACCCCCAAAGTAGATGTATATGGACACCTGGCGAGCAAGCTCAGCGACTGCGAATCCATATACATCTTCTATGTTCCCCCCCATATGTGCGTGCGAGCACACTCTGCGAACTACACGTATGGGCATAGATTTGCAATGAACAACAATATACATCTCATATACATCTTCTATGTTCCCCCATATGTGCGTGCGAGCACGCTCCGCGAACTACACATATGGGCATAGTACTTTTATCTCACCAGTCTCGAATCCTACGATAACAGTAAACAATAAAGGTTATCACAAAACAGTAAACAACAACAGTCAAAGGATAAACATGAAATACTGTATATGTCCCTAGCTGGTTTACTTACCTCGAGAAATCGCTAACCTCAAAACCAAGACGTCTCACTCGCGTCTCGACTTGCGCACCCGACACCCGACTCCTAGTCCCTGGTGTCCATTTAAACATTTTAAGTCTATTTTACTGAAAATCATTCAATTTACAACTCAAATTAGGTGAATAACCATCACCTCCATCGCGTCGTCGCGATTTCGTCGAAACCGCGCATCCGATCGATCGACAAAGCGCAACCGCGCAGTTCGTCGCGTCGTCGCTGCCTCGCCGGCGCCGCCACTGCCGGTCGCCTACGTCACCACCGGCGCTGCCTCGCGCCGCTGCGCCAGCCGGCCGTCCGCCCATCCGTCCGGCCTGCATGGTTCGTCCGTCCGCGCTGCTGCGCCACTTGCCGCAGCTGCCGCTGCTCATCGCGCCGCCGGCCAGGTCCGCCGCCACGCAGCGCCGCCGCCGCTGCTCTTGCGCGATCACCGCCTGCTGCTGCGCGCCGATGTTACCTCGCTAGCTCGCGTCGCTGCTTGCCGGCACTCGCTGCCGGCCGCCTCCGGCTCGCCCTTGCCGGAGCCGCTCGACCCGCCGGTCTCCTCCTCTCGCCACTTTCTCTCTCCTGCTCCTCACCTCCCGATTCTTATCCTCTTTTTTTTTTTTTTTCTTTCTTTCAAATCAATCTTATCTTTTTCTTTTCTATATATATATATATATATTATATTTGATATATATTATATATATACATTTTTCATTTTGATTTCAAATCAAAATGTCCTCGAGATTCGTGCAATGCGCATCTCGAGGCAAACTCAACAATCGAGCAGCGCGCATCTCGATGCACCAACCCGCCTCATTTTCAATCTCAATACCCGCACTACACGCAACATGAGGCATATCCAATGCACATTTTAAACCATATAGCCATTATTTCGGTCTCACGTCGGCACGCGACTCGAGGCGCATCCTCTTCCATGTTTCGACTCACCGAAATCCTCGCATAATTAGCATTTTCCTCCCAAATTGGATTCGGACATACGTATTTTGACGAGTGGGTCCCACATACGACTTTGACTTGACACGTAGCACAAGTCAAGTTTTTGGACCGTTACGATCTTCCCAACGAATTAGAATTTCGTCCTCGAAATTAAACCAAATCTCACAAGACAATGGTTTTTTACGAATAAATACACGAGGCCATACCCGCCCAAGGCCATACTCGCCCAAGGCCATACCCCCATCTTACTCTGTAGGGCTGGGCTCCTCCGCGACAAGCTGGGCTCCTCCGCGACCTCCAAGCAAAGAATGCACCATCCGTCTCTTCCCATCAATATATGTCAGGACAACATCCTCGCAACATATATTGGAATCCAAATGTATACCAATGAACATTTAATTTCACGATCCACCATCATTAACATACGTATATCCGTTTCTCTCATCGAGTGAATCTCAACCCAACTCGTACCTTTTCTCAGGTTACGATGGATAGTGGTCGGACCTGACGTGGCAATAACATGAATATATTTCTGGCTCTGCTGTACCTAGTTGTCCATACGCCTATACATGTACGTTGAAATCCCGCTCCAGCTGGAACATGTCTATATCCTTGCCCCTGTGCATGACTAGACTGATGTCCCCGTCTGTGCACTCGACTGGATCTCTGACCTTATCTCTGGCCACTGCCTCTGCTCCTAGATTCGTACTACCGTGAAACATTTCCGAGTGATGCCGCTAAAACTAGTGCAACTACCTCGCCTGAGTCGTCACTCTAATTCTCGTATGAGTAGGCGCGCTCAACATCTCCTCATGTAAGCACGAGTTCAACACGTTTACTCCAACGCGTTCACTTTTTGACTTTCAAAGTAAATGTGTCCTCGAGATTCGTGCAACACGAATCTCGAGGCACCACCTCAATGTGTGACCAAAATTGTATCGATTACGTATTTCGAGACACCTTCCAAGTTTCGAACTCGCATTTCCTAATCCAAATCTAATGTGTCCTTGAGATTCGTGCGGCGCGAAACTCGAGACACATTAAAACTTATCATCACATTGTTTGTTTGTTTGTGTGTTTTTCTTTTGTTTTCAACATGCATTACCTGCACGAGAATCTCCTTTCAGTGCGTTTACTAACGCATCTGAGCAACTTTTAGAATGCGAGAAGTTATCCTTAGGTGGCCTCTACTTTTCAAACGATTCGCGGACTCTACCTCAGCTCGTAACACTTAATTCATTTATAAGTCCCTAAAGGTGGTGGTCGACTTCACCAACCCTGAGACTATAAATGTATAGTGTCACTAAAGTGGAGTTACTTGGACTTCTGATCCAACAGTACTACTCCAAAGCTTTCGTCAAAGCTAAAGGAGTCCGTACACGATGTAATCGTTAGCTCTCAAGTCATCTCAACACTTTGCTCATTTTGAGTCCACTCTTCGTTTTTTTTTTTTAACTTGACGTTCCCGAATGTTCCTTACATTCGATGTTCCTTACATTCGATGTTCCTTACTCGAATGTTCCTTACATTCGAATATTCATTCATTTCACGAATGAGCTTTTCTCGAATGTTCCTTACCTTAACTTTTTCCATTCGTAACATCAATTTCCTTTATCAATTCCACACCACAGAGACTCTAGCTTTCGTTTCAAGTCTCACTACGTATAGGAAATTCTTAATTTCAGTACGAACTGAACAACTTGAAATGAATTTCCTACATGACGTTAAGTTTCAAATGAATTGTTTCATTTTCCATTAGCTTCACCAAACCAACATGCCAACCATGTTATTTATCTCCACTATTCGCGAAGCCGAATTGTAAAACGACTCCCGCATTTTCAAGACACGAGTACTTATCCATGTAGCTCCACTATTCCCAAATACGCCACAATCACCAACATTGTCTCATCTGATATGTGCATGGAGGCAATGCAATACGACCTCAGATCAGAAACATATTGTCCATAAGGTAGCTTCAAAGTAATTTTTCCAAGTGGATCCCCTAGCGACACGTGCAGGGAATTTTCAAGAGTTTTGGGTGACTTGAATCTAACTCCTTAAGGTATGAAATAAGTTTTCTTCCCCCACGTAGAAATCAAATGTGTCCTCGAGATACGTGCAACATGAATCTTGAGACAACTCCAATACTTTCACCCATTTGTCCACAATGTTGTACACTACTGGAAAAACTGTTGATTTACCAAAAATGAAATCACGTATGCAAATGGAACATCAATCACTGAACTGATTCCATTTATTTTCTATCCAATTAATCATTTACATAGCCATGATTCCTCGAATCAATATCGACATCATATATAGTATATAACATACCAAATATTATATATATACGCCAGGGGTACAAGCCCACCTCGAAACGCATATAAAAAAAAAATGTCATAAACATTTTCCATTTGCCATTTCTCACTTTCCATTTTCCATATCCGCCTGGTGTTCTACCATTTTCCATTTTCCAACTCTCCTCACTTCCCAACGAAGACTCAAGTCAGGATCATAGGGTTCCACTCTAAGTTCAACCATTCCTAACTTCCGCTTATTTTGTGTCTTAAATTCTTGTGCTAATCAAGAGTAGAGTTCTTTAAAAACGTCGGCTTTGATACCAACTGTGACGGCCCCAATTTTACACAAATTGGGCCCCGCCCGGCCTAAGCCCACGTGTCTCGCAAGGTCAACGAGAGCTTAGTCAGCCTTCCAATCCATCATTATACGTAAATTCACATTTTATAGTTGAGTTATTAATATTTTTCGAGATTTACAATTTTAGCGGAAGCAACTAATAAGTTTAATAACTCAACAAAAATAAAAAATCAGGGAGTTAGGCAACCTAATTGTGGAACCCAGTAAATATTAGCAGAGGAGAGTAAATACAAAATACACAAAAATCACCTAGCTATAAAGCCTTCCCTTCGCTACTCGTCCGCGGCGCTGCACTCAGTCAACATAAAAATGACGAGCCCAGATAAGTAAATCCAGTAGGACATATACACAACATTTCACAATATCCAAAGCAACAGTTCATGATATCCAAAGCAACAGTTCATGATATCTAAAGCAGTCAAATTCATGGAAATAAAACGAAAGAAATAAACACGCATGAATATACAAGACTGTAAACAATCATCAATGAGTGAGGCCCAAACAACAAGGAGTGAAGGCCCAGAGCCCCTCCCCCCAGCCCAGGCAAGCAAGCTCTGCGAGTGCGACTAGCAAAGCAAGCAACCCTGGAACCCCCAAAGTAGATGTATATGGACACCAGGCGAGCAAGCTCAGCGACTGCGAATCCATATACATCTTCTATGTTCCCCCCATATGTGCGTGCGAGCACGCTCTGCGAACTACACATATGGGCATAGATTTGCAGTGAACAACAATATACATCTAATATACATCTTCTATGTTCCCCCATATGTGCGTGCGAGCACGCTCAGCGAACTACACATATGGGCATAGTACTTTTATCTCACCAGTCTCGAATCCAACGATAACAGTACACAATAAAGGTTATCACAAAACAGTAAACAACAACAGTCAATGGATTGAACATGAAATACTGTATATGTCCCTAGCTGGTTTACTTACCTCGAGAAATCGTGAACCTCAAAATCAAGACGTCTCACTCGCGTCTCGACTTGCGCACCCGACACCCGACTCCTAGTCCCTGGTGTCCATTTAAACATTTTAAGTCTATTTTACTGAAAATCATTCAATTTACAACTCAAATTAGGTGAATAACCATCACCTCCATCGCGTCGTCGCGATTTCGTCGAAACGGCGCATCCGATCGATCGACAACGCGCAACCGCGCCGTTCGTCGCGTCGCGCGCTGCTGCCTTCGCGAGCGCTTTGCCACTGCCGGCGCGGCGTCATTACCGGCGTCGCGCCTCGCGCCGGCTGGCCTGGTTGGCCGCCCATCTGTCCGGCTCGCATGGTTCGTCCGTCCGCGCTCATGCTGCGCTCTGGCCGCGCCGCCAGTTGCTGCATTGCTGCTTGCCTGCGTGGCCTGGCTTCTGCGGCCAGTCCGCCGCACCTTGCAGCCGCCGCCGCCATTCTGCTTGCTCTCGCGTGATCACCGCGCTGCTGCTGCGCGCCAATGTTACCTCGCTAGCTCGCGTCGTTGCTTCTTTGCACTCTGATTGCCGTCGCCGCCTTTCGCGCGCCTCCGGCTCGCCCTCGCCGGAGCCGCTCGACCATTGGTCTCCTCTCGGCCATTTTCTCTCTCTTGCTCCTCACCTCCCGATTCTTATCGTTTTTTTTTTTTTTTTCTTTCTTTCACATCAATCTTATCTTTTTCTTTTCTATATATATATATATATATATATATTATATTTGATATATATTATATATATACATTTTCCATTTTGATTTCAAATCAAAATGTCCTCGAGATTCGTGCAACGCGCATCTCGAGGCAAACTCTACGACCGAGCAGCGCGCATTTCGATGCACCAACCCGCCTCATTCTCAATCTCAATACCCACGCTACATGCAACACGAGGCATATCCAACGCACGTTTTAAACCATATAGCCATTATTTCGGTCTCACGTCGGCATGCGACTCGAGGCGCATCCTCTTCCATGTTTCGACTCACCGAAATCCTCGCATAATTAGCATTTTCCTCCCAAATTGGATTCGGACATACGTATTTTGACGAGTGGGTCCCACATACGACTTTGACTTGACACGTAGCACAAGTCAAATTTTTGGACCGTTACATTTATCTTCTCCGTTGCACATTATATGGGCTTAAACAGGCTCCCCGTGCCTGGTTCGTCAAGTTCAGTTCCGTTATTACACAGTTTGGCTTTTAGTCGAGTCCTCATGATTCTGCCTTGTTTACCCGACGAAAAGAGCTCAAATTACCCAAGTCTTTCATCTCAAAGTGGCTTTTGAGATATTGATGTAAGTCAGAAATCCCGGTTGAGTCATCCCCGGTGATGATCATGTCATCGACATAAAGTAGGAGAAGAACTATGCCTCTATCGGTTCGTCAGGTAAACAAGGCAGAATCATGAGGACTCGACTGAAAGCCAAACTATGTAATAATGGAACTGAACTTGGAAAATCAGGCACAGGGAGCCTGTTTAAGCCCATATAATGCACGATTTTGGGAATTTAAGATAACTGCGAGTTGTTTGAGTTGATTTGGGATGTTTACTACTTAGAATATTATAGATATAAACCTACGGTTTCAAAATTAGTTGCCCTAGAATACTTAGATCAATATTTAATTGCTCTAGGAGCCATTGTTTATTTTTATATTTTATTGCTTTATTGTTCTTTGTTTTTGGAGAAGATTTGAGATTTAAAGTATTTATTCTAGAGATATTTATCTATGTCTTTTATTTATATTATTCTAATGTTATTTATGATTATGAGTTAGTAGTTATTTGATATAAACAAAGTTCGAACGTGAACTAAATCTGTTTTGCAATGTAGTTATGATGAGAAGAATATGTGCTTAATGCTTTAAACCAATTGTATTCTTTGATTCATTGATTTAATAGGTTGTTATTTATTGATTGCAATCATGATCTTTGTATTGCATGCATAGTTACAAATGTGAATTATTATCTATTTGAAGTAGTAACTATGATTATTTGAAAGGCGAACACCATTTTATATGTCTTAGGTGAATTTAAGACCTAAATCTGATGTTGAAGTGGCTTTCTGAAAATATTAGATTTACTAGTTCGAAGTTCTCATAAAGTGTAATGTAGCTTTATTGCATGAAATTAATATCTTTGTGCATTCAAGGGGTTAACTCATAAAATCAGAACGTGATTTTTTCACTGGTATAAAAAGAGCAAATGGTTGACTAAAGATTGTTTACTTACTTATGATTAGAGTTTAATGATTTATGATACTTTATAAATTATGCTTATAATTATATGGATTGAAGTTACATGTTTGGAATGCAAAATGGGTGAATGTTTCATTGTTCTAGATGTTTGTTTAGATATTTATTTATTATTGAATTGAACCTATTTGATTGGTATATTGAATTTGAATTGTATTAGTTAAGTTAATTTAGTTAGTTAATAATTATTATATTATAGCTAATTATTAGTTAGTTTAATTAATTTTTTAATTAAATTAAAGTAAAAAAAATATAAAAAACTTTTAAAAGTCATTTTTTCTAGAGAAGTAATTGATAAATCCATATGGAAACAATTCCCACTTATCACCATTACAAAATATTTAAAATATAATATAAAGAGAATTTATTGTACACGTGCAACACGTGTCAGTGCCAGCTTTAACCGAATGGGTGTAGGCTTTAGTAGTGTATGACTTTAGTAGAGCTCCCATCAACTTTCCCGCCTCCTCTCTAACCCTCAAAGCACACTCAACCTCAACTCCTCATCCTCCGTCATCTACCTAATCGTGGTTTCTATCCTACGCAATTGCCAAATGTACTAAATTGAGATGATTCAATTTATTTCTAATAAGTTGTTGCGTGCTAATTAAACTTGACAAGTGACAATAAAAGGTTTTCTCACTGTAGACCCCATTTACCAACGATTTTCTCTTGTTGCAAAACAATCGTCATTAAATGGTCAAATCCGAAGTTTTTTATTTTTTTTAACAACTCTACGCCAACAATATGAGTCCAAGACATCCCTAACTTTGTCTTTAAGCAAGCGATGCCTCATCCACCAATACGGTCAAATACTCAAGTATTATATATAGTAAAGATAAAGATAGTAAATAAACAACACTTGTCATTTTTTAGTTAATTTATAATAATTATTGTTAAAAGTATTTGCAGTTTCAAAATGTAGTAATTAATGATAACCTATTTGTCCCCACCTTTTGAAACATCAAATTAAAATGGTTAAAGTGCATGCCTAACTTAACAAGAAAAAAAATCTAATTTTGTGAAAATGTAAAAAAGAAGAGGACGAAAAAAACACAATTAAATTAACTCAAAACTACTTGCTGTTTAAAAATCTAACTAATTAATGGTCTACAAAAAAAAAAAAAAAAACTAATGATGAACTAGTTGTCCTTATTGTTGGGTTTTGGGGTTCATGCACAGCGGATATTACAAAACAATTTTGACAAAAACTCCAACAGGATCCGAATCTAATTCCATTAAAAACGTTTAAACCATGAAAAACTTAATCATACCTCAGTCGCAATATACCTTTCTGAAGGTTGATCGATCTCTAAGGCGCTGCTAACGACGAACGCCCTCTACTAGTAGTCCACACATGAACGGCGACTGAGATTCGAAGTGCTAGCTTCGAGAGAATACCCAACCTTTTGTTTCTCTCCAAAACGATCCAGAGCATACCAAAAAACCCTAAGTCGTTTCTAAAACGAAAATAGAGTTTCGGTCTTTTAATCTTTCGTACGTGTATTCTAACTTAAAGCGTCTATTTATACAACCATTGTATATAGACGGTTAAGTAAATTACACATATACCCCTACTTAAAGAAGTATAAGTGTAATACACCACAAGGACGTTTCTGTCATGAATTTTATCATATAAAATTCATTTTTTCTGAACCATCTTAAAATCTCGCAAAACCCTTCTTAGTGTGCGACCCAATAGGCTCATACAACGTTGGCAGTGTACCAAAATATATTTTGGTATACAAGTCATAAGCGGCCTCTAGAAAGACATTATAACTACCCAAGTTGTACGAATATCAAATCGATACAACCTAATCAATAGTGTATATAACATCCTTTTGTCACACGATATCCTTTTGATCAAACATAAGGCATGGAATTGTCATCCAACATGTTCAATCGTACTAGTCTCGATCTCTAGGTAGACTGAAAACATCCAAGTGACATTGATCAATATCAATTTACTTAGACTAGGCCTTTTAATAGTCTAACACATCGAGGGATCCACTAGATATATCTCTTTATATGAGAGGGACAAATTCTATCTGATTACACAACTTCATCACATTGCTCACACCAGTAACCAATCACAACCTTTATAATCGTCAGGTTAAAGACAACGTTTGATAGTGTCAAATCACTATGTTCCTAATGTTGAAGTCTCTGGTAATCTCAAGTCAGAGGACTGAAAAATATACCTATCATGATAAACAACTATGACTTAATCCATGTGATGTTCTCATAGCGGGTCGGTCCAGTACTTTGTTCCCTAACAAGTACTCGTGATCTTGATTCGTATCCTATACATATAATCATCATATGATCATCAATCAAGACTCACACTAGTCTTAATTCATTATAGTTCCCAGTATAATGATCGACTAGGGACATTTAGGATATTTATGTAAATACCCATGGATCTTATTATAATGTGCAAATTAATTATAATAAACAGAAAATGAAATCCTCTATTTTATTAACTAAAAGTATTCATAAAGACAGTTAATGGATTGACCTAGGGCATATGCCCCAACACTTACATCTTCAAACATCAAATTAACACACTAGTAAAAGTGCATAACTTAACAAGAAAAAAAGCCTAATTTATTCTTAAGACTCGATCACCCAATTTTATAGAGGTGGGAGTACACTTTTTCCACGGCCCTACATGCGCGTGGTTAGCACAAAAATAAAAAATAAAAAAAATAAAAAAATTATGAATAGTTTTGAACCTATAAATATGTGACCACAATGTGAGAGGAGAAATGGTGCATGGAAGACCCACAAAGAACTACTTTTTATATCCTCTCAAAGGAAGACCACCATTTCATTCGGTCCTACATAAAATGAGGAATTTCGAACTAGACCTTAAATATACTCGCCAAAGACATTGTCACGATGACAGCTTGAGTGTCCATATTATCAAGAATAAAAGAGAAAACAGAACTACTGCTGTCCAGGCCTTACCCTACTACCCACCCCAAACCGCAGCACCGTTGCCTGCCGCCGCCACTCATCCATCGACTCAAACTGATCGATCGCCAACTGCCACTCACCATCCATCCTCTCAAACTGCACCACCGCCCCTCGCCACTGATCATCAAACCCATCACCGTTCCCCACCAGTGATCATTTGTCACGGGCCGTGCCTGACCCTCCCACATATTCATATTATACACCAGTACTACTATTGCCATCGTCTCCACCATCAACGTCGCGGTGCATGCACCGCTCATCAGTCACCAGACAAGCTCTTGGTGCTGTCAGGGAAACCTGGCACAGCTACAGGGACGGATGAATTAACTGAATATTTCTCGGTTTTTAATTTGAATCTCTGTGTGTTTACTACTGGGTGTTACAAATGAAGTGGCGCTGCACCAACTATAAAAGCAGTCCATGAAGACATAATTAAGATGTATAAGAATATCAGTATCCAATAAGTCGCTCTTTTAAGTACTCACGTAATTTTGTTATGCAATTTGGGTCTTAATATTATTTGTTGGAATATATATATATATATATGATAAAATAAGAGAACATCTTCAGTTATCACATGGCTTCTTCTTAAGCCTCCTTTTTGCTACTTCATTAACACTTTTGCCACATTATCATCTCCAATATATATATATATTAAGGTTCCTAAGGTAAACCACTTTAGATACCTAGGATCAATAATACAAAATGATGGTAACATTGAGAATGATGTCACACATAGAATTCAAGCTGGATGGAAAAAATCACTACAAAAAAATCGCAAATCAAAGCGAATTTTCCGTTTCGATTTATAAAATTCGTCTCGAATGAAATCGAAGCGAACGAGAGACGAGAACGCGTTCGTCTCGAAAAACGTCGTCATTGATACGATCGAAACGGAAAATGGATTCCGTTTCGATTAGAGAACGAATAGAGGGAAATTATCCGTTTCGATTAGAGACGGATTTAGAGACGGAAATTAGAAACGAACAGAGACGAACGAGAAATGGATTTTATTTCGAAATGGTACATTTGTAATTGCATTCCGTCTACGATTAGTTGTTCGATTAACAACGGAATCGAGACGGAATTAATAAATTTATGAATTCGTCTCTCGATTCCGTTTCTAATCGCAACAACGGAATCGAGACGAATGCAAAGAGTCCGTCTCGATTCCGTCTCTAATTAGAAACGGATTCGAGACGGATTATTCCGTTTCGATTCCGTCTCGATTCCGTTGCTAATTAGAGACGGAATCGAGAGACGGAATTAATATTTCCGTCTCGATCCGTTTGTGATTGATAGAAATATTTTGGAAAATTAGAGACGGAATAGCAACGGAAAATTTGAATTCGTTGCTAATCCGTCTCTAATTTTCTGTTTTGTTTAAATATGGCACGGATACATAAGCCAATCGATTCTCCAACCTAAAAAATCAAAATACAACCCGATATGACATACTCCATCGCCTTTGCACCCTCCAACAACTCCTTGAGGGTGCTAACATCCCCCAAAGAAGCCAAATTGCGCATCCATACATCAAAAATATATATCAACAAAAATTCAAAAGAGAAAGAAAAAATGTGAAACTCAAAATTAGCCCAAAAATTTATATATCCACGGAAAGTTGTCATGTATTACAAAAGCTCCAAAATTTGGAAGTATACACAAAAACCAACCAATCCTATCGTTCAACAAGCAAAAAAAAAAGAACACTCACAAAAGGTCCAAAATTTGGAAGTATACACAAAAAGGACTTCATCTAATAAGTAAAACGCAAAGCATTGAAGCATTTCGAATCTCCATCGAGGGCAACAACCGGTGAGTATGCACTGAAAGAAGTAGGCAAAGGAGAGATTAATTAGTTTGAGGTCCCTGCGAGTTAGCGCGCTAATTCCAAAGATTAGCGCGCTAATTAGCCACTTGAGATATTTTTGACTTTTGGAAATCAAGCTTTAAATTTGAATTTTTAATTTCCTGGATTCCTAGAACGGCTATAAACGGTCATATTGGAATTCCTATCACTATAAAACCACCACAAACTTGGATTTAACATAAGGAAGACGAAACACATTCAAAAATGCAAGATCTACAAAGAGAAGAATGGCATAAGTGCAAGAATGCTAAAAGGGAAAAACTAAAAGTTAAGCACAAACCTATCATGTAAGTATGATTCTAGAACTCATCCTCTCACCCCATCTAAACTGTTGTGTGCTCCAAAGGCGACAAGCCATGTGTTCCTACTCAAAAAAAAAAAAAAAAAAAAAACAACCGGTGGGATTCAAGAAAAGCGAGTGAAGAACAGAAAAAACCATACAATGTTGAATAAGAATGCTTCCAAAAAAAACCATGATCATCAAGCAAATGCGATCACGGATCGAAGTTGGTGTCAATGTTGCTATTTTCCTACGCATAGGAGATGGCGAACAATGTTTCTATAAGATGGACCTATCATGTAAGTTGAGTTGTAAAACATGTATAACATGTTTTATAAGGGATGGTTAGGTCCTGGACGAGTTTAAGGGTCGCTAACACAAAGGGATAAATTAATTAGTTTGAGGTCCCTGCAGTTAGCGCGCTAATTCCAGTATTAGCGCGCTAATTAGCCACCGCCTGGGGATTTTTGACTTTTGGAAATCAAGCTTTAAATTTGAATTTTTGATTTCCTGGATTCCTAGAACGGCTATAAACGGTCATATTGGAATTCCTATCGCTATAAAACCACCAATAACTTGGTTTTAACATAAGGAAGAAGAAACACATTCCAAAATTCAAGATCTACAAAAAGAAGAAATTTGATTTTTTAGAAGGAGCAATAGGAGATCACTATAAAACCACCAAAAACTTGGTTTTAACTATAATATACTAGTGTTTGAAACAAAGTAAACCACCAACAATATGTAAATCAAGTAACTTAAAAAGTCTACACGACAAACTATTGAAAGGAAGTGATTCGATCGCTAATTAAAATAGAATAGCCAAGAGAAGATTCACCTCGATAAGCACCTAAGCCACTGCCCCCAAAGCCTCCATAACCCCCACCAAGCTCCACTATACCCACCACGCCTACCTCCGAGACCTGGAGTCCTATAAGGACCAAAATCACCACCACCAAAAAAAGAATGAGTTTAACATGCAAATGAAACAAATCGTCTACAACATGCTCATCGTCAAAAGCAATGAACCCATTCCCTCGAGAACGATAGGAAAAACTAAAACCCGCCTTTCCGAAACGGGAAAAATAAAAATAAAGGAACTTCATCATCGAACCTTCTACTACATCGGCTTCAACAAACCACCATCGTCCGCAGTAAATTCATTGTCCATTTATCCTCTCGTATATCTTAGTTGGCTTGGACGCCAGATTGATGCATAAGTTATCATGGATTTTATTTTTAATACATTAACCTCCCCAAAATAAATTTTTTAACCTCAGTTTAAGTAAAATATACTATAAGTACCGAATGTTCGCAGAATTAATCCATGGGAGAAGAAAACATCTTTGGCATGTTGTGTGCAAATCTTATCTTAGTTGCGGGTTCTCTCGAGTGCTATGATGAAGAAAGTGGTAGAATCGACGAGGGAGCAACATCTTCATGCCATACCAAATGAATTTGGGAAATCGATAAAGGGTCGTTTTAGGTCATCGTGTTGAGAACATGTAGGCTATTCTTCTTCTACGGACATGCCATAATAGAAGAAGAAGAGCCTACATGTGCGAATACATGACCGAAAAACGACCCTTTATCGACTTCCCAAATTCATTTGCTATTGCATGAAGATGTCGCTCCTCGTCGATTCTACCACTTTCTTCATCATAGCACTCGAGAGAACCTGCAACGGCATAAGATTTGCACACAACAGCCAGCATGTTTTCTTCTCCCATGGATTAATTCTGCAAACATTCGGTACTTATAGTATATTTTACTTAAAAACAAAAAAAAGAATTGGGGGAGCAAAAGGGAAAAACAATAAAATCCACGATAAAATATGGAACATCGACCTAAAAATGCACAAAAAGAAGTGTGAATCATAAAGTAATTCGATGAATTTCTAAAGTTGTCTACACTATAAAACGTTTAATCTAAGCATTTGAAACAAACAACAAGTGAAGTACCTATGTATCACCAACCTGCTCATCTCTCGAGAGCCACGCTTACGTCTCACGCCCAACATTGTCCCCTTGTTGGGGTGGATCGACCGGATCTATTTGCGGCGGCATTGCTTTGGTCATGAGGTGGCGGTGGTGGTGGCGGTGGTGGTGGTTGTTGCTTGAGCTAGGTCTATTTCGTCCATGTCCATCCCAAGATCTTTGTTGCATGAAGTTCATAACCTTTCGTAGTTGCTCCGCAACGACATCGAACTCGCCCACGGCACCACATCGGCGTCTGCGACGTGCTAGCACCGGGAGTTCCGTATCTCCTCTTCTTTCTCCCTACGGACCCGAGTCCGTGAGACACGTCCTTTGGAAGACTCACCCGCCACATTGAGGTACACCGCCTCATCATCCACCGATTGCTCTGGTGTAGCACTGGGTCGGCTCCGACGTCCGCTCCGGAGCCTATCCCGCATATATGCACAACAAACAAAGTACATGATATGGGGTAAGTGAAAGACTTAATAATATTTTACATATCATTTCTATACTTACATAGAACCGCTCCGATCTAGTATCGATGAATGTCGTCTGTCGTGATTAACGGTGTGGAGATGCAAGTACAAATCATTCACCGACGGTGGCGTCTCGGATGAATCAACTGCGTGCGGGACCAAGCATAGTGAACAAGAGTATAAATGTACAAAATATCCTAGATGTTAAAAAAAACTAACCAATCTTTCTTGGGTAGTCGCAAATGACACGGAACCACCACCGTGCTTCGAGGTCCGGTCCCGGGGCCTTCGACCTCGGTGTTCCTATTCTCCGTCGCTTGCCTAGACCTAGCACTGGAAGTCCTCGCTCTCCCAAGATCGCAAGTATCTCCTCCATGCCTCATCTCGTAACATAAACCGTGCACCCGATTCTTCTTCAACTTGTGCATCAACGCGGTGTACCTTGTGCTCGCAAGCTCGTCGTACGCCGCTCGCACGAGATCTCGGGAAGCGCATCATCCCATCTAAAAAATAGCTACAAATTGGCGATTGCTATTGTTAGCACTTATTTGAGAAAATAGTATAAATCATAAGGCACATGGTAGTCTTGTTTACCTGCCATTGTCGCCAGTATTGGTCTTTTTGATGAGGCGGTACCGACTTCCAACAATACCCTTCAGGAATCATCCATCGTTTAAAAACTTTTGTCATCCTCCGTGCACAAAAGTGCGAAGGATGCAACTCCCTGTGTTTCATGAACATGCATATCACCTTAACTACTTCTTCAATATTTGACATCCATATTGAAATTGACATATAAAAGTCAAACGCAAACTTACGTATCATTGGCAATCAGCGTGATAGGGATCCCCTGCACGCGAGGGGGCTCCATCCCTGGCCTCTGAGGTGGCCGCGGAGGGCTGTCACCTCCAACCCTGCTCTTACGTCTTCCTCTCGGGATGCCGCCGGTGATGCCTTGTGGCGGGGGGTGCAGCCTCGTGGGTAAAGGAGTCATTGATGTCGGAGAAGGTGTGGGGAAGTGTGTAGTAGGCATAGTCCTTGATGACGACGAAGATGGTACGGACGACACGACGGTATGGAAGGGGAAGGTGACGCCGCGGCGTATCGTGCTCGAGAGACCGAGAAGTCGGAATCGATAATGGAGGTATCGAACCACGACCTCGACCGCCACGACCTCTATGGACCCCTCTCTGTGGCCCGACCACGAGGCCGTTGGTATTTCGCCGCGGATGTCGGTGCCGCACCTATTCCGCCTGGACGATGGCCTCCTAATGGCAAACCTCGACATCCCCTACGACCACGTCCGGCCATGATACCTAACAATATTCACCAGTAAAACATCAGGAAAGAAGGGCATACAAAAAGTAGACATTCAGTCTATATTATTGGACTTAATAAGAACAAAATCCATGCAAATAAAAGTAACTACATTATTGGTCGTTGACATATCATATACAAACTTTATTCGCTATCATCCATTTCAAATTCACTCTCATGATGAGTAGAAGGTGATGATTCTTCTTCTGATTCATCTCCACTATAAACTTCATCGCTTGGACCCGCTTCAACAATGAATCGAGTCCCAGTCGGAACATCCAGATTGTTGATATCGGCGTCTGCATCATCGACTACGCACGGGGTGGGCATCCCATCTTGGAAAGCAATCTCTGCCGAGCCCTGGTCATTATCGTCTTTGCTAGTTTCCTCGTCAGCGAATTTTGGTGACAAAGACAACAAAGCGCTAGCCATTCTTGTCGATCGTTCCGCATAGAAGGGTACGAAAGGTAGTAGACTTGAGTGGCTTGCATTGCCAAGTACAAATGGCTCGTAGTTGTTATATCGTCGACTTCGTTGAACCTCTACCAATTGAAGTGTTGGGTGAGTCCTCACACCATGATTCGGTGTAGGGTCATACCATTCGCACTTAAACAAGACCACACGTTTGAGGCCGGTATACTCAATCTCCACAACCTCTTGCAGTACTCCATAATAGTTATGGGAAACATCAGCGTAGTTTGAACCCTTCACCAAAACACCGCGCTTTCTGCGTCGATCTATTAACGTCATATGTTGCGGAGTGGAACTTATACCCATTAACAAGGTAACCAGGGTAGACAGTACATGATCGACTAGGACCAACAGAAAGATCAACGAGCGTCTCGTCAACTATAGAATTCCGAGCCTATTCGTCAAAATTAGAGATGCAATATGACACATTAGTTATGGGAGAAACATTTGAATCTATAACGTACAAAAGTAATGCCCTTACATATGTTTGAAACCAAATGGGGAAGTTGTGCTCTAGACTACTATCAACTTGCGACTCCCCCATTGCTTGAGTGATTTCATCGACGAATATCCTAGAAGAAACGAACGTGTAAGTCGGATGTATTTATAATGTATGAACAATGAATGTACTGCATTAATGAAAGAAAGTGATGGACATACTGAACGTAAGGAGCGATCTCTGGACAATTGAGCAGTATGTACGAATGAGCGGCATTATACTCCTCGCTCTGTTAAGTACCGCTCCTTCGACTTGCCCATGGGTCGACCGGGATAAGTGAAAATTGAGAAATTGCCAACGAAGTTCGGTGTGGGCTCGAGATCGCCATCGTCGTTACGTGGCACTTTGTCATGCAACGTAAAGACGTGATCTTCGAAGTAGTAAGAACAAAAGGATGTGACCTCTTCGACCAAATAAGCATTACACATGGAGCCCTCAACCTTCGCTTTGTTTCGCACATTGTTCTTCAAATGTTTAAGGTACCTATATGAATGTTATAGGAAATGTTGATATAAAACCTATTGAATGGGAAAATAATATCAAGGGCTCAAGATAGTACCTCTCAAATGGATACATCCATCGAAATTGAACGGGACCAGGCCAGACGGGCCTCGTAGGCCAAGTGGATTGGTAGGTGTTCCATAGAGTCAAATAAGCTTGGAGGGAAAATTTTTTCCAACTTGCAAATGATTTTTGGTATTTCAGACTCTAAGACCTCCATATCTTGATATCTTGACACATTTCGTGATAAGGGACCGGAAAAATAGGCTTAATTCGCTAATTGCAACCCAAACCGGGTTTGGGAGAAGTTCTCTCGAATGCAATTGGTATCAACCGTTGCATGAATATATGACAATCATGGCTCTTCATGCCGAACATTCGATTTCTTTGGATCTACACATCGACCAAGATTCGATGCGTAACCATCAGAAAACGCAACTTTTCAACCCACTCGCACAATTTTTGTCTTCTTGATGTATCAAGAGCATAGCATCCAAGGACGTAAGTATTTGTCGCCGAATCAATGTGTAGAGAAGGTCGGTGACAATATTCACGAATATCTTGCCTCGATTTTGCATTGTCCTTACTCTTGCCCGTACACACATAATAGTGTTGAAAATGTTGTCAAAAACATTTTTTCGATGTGCATGACATCTAAGTTGTGGCGGATCAAGTTTGTCTTCCAATACGGCAAGTCCCAGAATATGCTTTTCTTCCTCCATCCCGAATTCTTAGCTATCCGCCCATTCACGATTCGGCGCCGATTTCTGTCACCTTCATCAAGCCAAACGATTCAATTTTCGCCAAAATTTCTACACCAGACCGCAAAGCGAAGCGGATCATCGATTATGACCATTTTGCCTCTAATGAAATTTTTTTGTCTTTCCTTAATGGTGATGACTTCTCCAAGAAACGACGATGACAATCAAACCACGATGTCTTACCTCCATTTCGCAATTGAAATGCATTTGTATCCTCCATACAATATGGACAAGCGTACTTACCGTGTGTGCTCCAACCGGACAACATGCTATATGCGGGGAAATCACTAACGAGTCCATAAAAGGGCAACTCGCATGACAAAATTTGTCTTGGTGGAAACGTCGTATGTAACCACCCCATTGTTCCATAAATCTTGCAACTCTTTCACAAGCGGTGAAGGAACACGTCGATTTTCTCGCTTTGGGCTGGTCGGTCCAGAACGATAACCGTTAAGAACATAAACTCAGATTTCATGCACATCGACGGTGGAAGGTTGTAAGGAGTCAAAATCACGGGCCACGAAGAGTACGATTTCCGGAAATCCCAAATACTTGAAAACCATCGGTGCACAATCCTAAACGAACATTCCGAACCTCGGCGGCAAAGTCTTTATTGACGTCATTAAAATGTCTCCAAGCAATCGAATCGAAACAGTGTTGCATAACATCTTCGGGCGATGAATGATCTCCATGCCATCGCATATGTTTTGCGGTTGACTCGACGCATACAATCGTTGCAACCGAGGGCCCAAAGGGAAGTAGTACATTCTTTTGCAAGGGCGGTTTTTTGTGTTCGACCACGACCTCGTCGATGTGCAACGTATCGTGATTTCCCACAAAATTTACATGACGTCAACTCAGAGTCCACTCCCCAATAAATCATACATTGGTCCTCACAACAATCTATTTTCTCAACAGGTAGACCTAGACCTCGCATTAGTCTTTTAGTGGCATAAAAATTCTCAACCATTGAGTTGTCATTTGGCAAACAATCCTTCATGAGTTTAATGATTTCATTATACCCTCGTTCAGATATATGATGTTCAGACTTGATCGCAAGTAATCTTGCTATTGCGGACAACGTTGTCATGGTTTCGCAACCAGGCCACAATTGTTCCCTACTTGCATCAATCATGTCATATAGTTGGCGTGCTTGGGGGTTTGGTGATTCTTCCACGACATTCCAATTGAAACTTGGACCTGCCACGTTGTGTAGCATCTCGCGGTAAGGTGTCGGATCGTAGCCTCGAACATCAGCATCATCAATATGGCAATCCATTGCGTGAAAATTTTGCGGCCCTTCATCTCCGTTCTCACCATGTTCGTACCAACTGTGATATCCCCGGACAAATCCATACCTACATAGGTGGTGCTCAACCGTTTCGACGTCCAGGTACGGAACAAGTCGACATTTCTTAAAATTGCACGGACATCTAATCTTCCGTTCACTTTGGTATGTAGGACAATGTTGTTTTGCAAATGATATGAATTCTTTAACCTTCGCCGCGAATTCAATTCGAACATAACCGTTGTCGAGCCGGTTGTACATCCAGTCTCTGTTTGTAGACGACATTCCTAGTCGAACGTAACCCTTGTCGAGCCGGTTGTCTATTCAAGTAATGAAATAATAATGATTAAGATGATAAGAAGCCTCCAAAATGGAGAATATTGTAAATCGGAAATGCGATATACACCATCTAAAGAGAAGAAATTGATAGCTAAGTGAAAGAACGAGGTTCGCACATTAAAGTCATGAATAGAGAATAAATTGACAAAGTTAGGAAGTCATTAATGAGTCATCACAATCTAAAGAGAAGGAATTGATTGAGTTATGTTGTTTATGTAAGAAGCTTGGGCATTATCAAAAGGATTCTTGTAAATGACTCATAATAAACATGTATAACATGTATTATAAGGGTTGGTTAGGTCCTGGACGAGTTTAAGGGTCGCTAACACAAAGGGATAAAATAATTTTTTGAGTTCCCTGCGAGTTAGCGCGCTAATTCCATATTAGCGCGCTAATTAGCCTACGCCATATATTTTTGACTTTTGGAAATCAACCTTTACATTTGAATTTTTGATTTCTGGATTCCTAACACCGCTATAAACGGTCATATTGGAATTCCTATCATGATAAAACCACCACAAACTTGGTTGTAACATAAGGGAGAAGAAACACATTTCAAAATTCAAGATCTACAAAGAGAAGAAATTTGATTTTTAGAAGGAGCAATAGGAGATCTTTGTGGCTGTTCTTAAGTCCTCAAATCCAGCACCTTTGAGGCTTTCAAAGGAAATGCGATATACACCATCTAAAGAGAAGAAATTGATAGCTAAGTGAAAGAACGAGGTTCGCACATTAAAGTCATGAATAGAGAATAAATTGACAAAGTTAGGAAGTCATTAATGAGTCATCACAATCTAAAGAGAAGGAATTGATTGAGTTATGTTGTTTATGTAAGAAGCTTGGGCATTATCAAAAGGATTGTTGTAAATGACTCATAATAAACATGTATAACATGTATTATAAGGGTTGGTTAGGTCCTGGACGAGTTTAAGGGTCGCTAACACAAAGGGATAAAATAATTTTTTTGAGTTCCCTGCGGTTAGCGCGCTAATTCCAGTATTAGCGCGCTAATTAGCCACTGCCATATATTTTTGACTTTTGGAAATCAACCTTTACATTTGAATTTTTGATTTCCTGGATTCCTAACACGGCTATAAACGGTCATATTGAAATTCCTATCATGATAAAACCACCACAAACTTGGTTGTAACATAAGGGAGAAGAAACACATTTCAAAATTCAAGATCTACAAAGAGAAGAAATTTGATTTTTTAGAAGGAGCAATAGGAGATCTTTGTGGCTGTTCTTAAGTCCTCAAATCCAGCACCTTTGAGGCTTTCAAAGGAATATAAGAGTCTCTGCAAAGCTGATCTCTTTTGTCATCCTCTTGGTTGTAAGGAAATCCTTGATATAAACTCTTTCTTGTGCTTAATCGACATA
This sequence comes from Stephania yunnanensis, assembly GCA_039657365.1. Classification (NCBI taxonomy): domain Eukaryota; kingdom Viridiplantae; phylum Streptophyta; class Magnoliopsida; order Ranunculales; family Menispermaceae; genus Stephania; species Stephania yunnanensis. The sequence continues at coordinate 8,509,556 of CM077585.1, forward strand.
GTTTTGTGTATTTGATTTGAAAATCAGTTTGATGTGTGTTTGAACAGTTTCATCCTGCCTCTTGCACTTAAATTAAAATTTTTAAGACCCTAAGATTGCAAAAAGAGACCACCAGTAGCCCGACATTTAGTTGTGTGGGGAATCGAAGTTGAGGCCGTGCGCCTAACCTATATCGATATCGAGGCATACAAATACCACATAGTATCAACGCGTCTACTACTTGTTCACTCATACGTCCTTAAGGTTATAGGTTTATTCCATTCTCTAGAAATGTAATGTGAAACAACAACATTCACTAAAAGAGTAATCCTAGTATTTCTAACCCTAACTAGTAGTAGAAATTAAGTAATTATAGGTATTATTCAATCGTAACCAACAACACCTAACTAATCAATCATCCATAGCAAGTGCATGAATATGAAATTACTAACAACTATAACATCAAACAACAAAGTAATTACCTCAGTACATGATTCTAATGTATTATAATGACTCTCATGACATGCTTTACCGATAAAATAAACATGGAATAACAACCAAATACGGATGACATGCTTTACCGATAAAATAAACATGGAATAACAACCAAATACGGAATCAATATAAATCTTGAATTGCTCAATTAAAAGGTTGAAATGAAATAGTACATATTAATAAACCTAAAAATAGAACAAGCATAACCTCAAAAACTATGCATGTAAGAGAAGAAGCGAGAACAAAAACTTCTAAACCAAACAAAAGACACAACATTAACTTAATAGATCAAGTGAAGAACACCAACTAATGCACAATCAACCAAGGAACAAATCAAATCACTCAAGAACAGTTAAAATAAAACCTCATAAAGTAATAACAATTATAAGAACTGAACTCTTTAAGTTGGTGTCACCTGATCAAGAGTTTGTTCCTTCACAGTTCATAAACAATAAGGTAGTACTATAACACGGCCAATTGCCAAGACGAATTTACAAAAATAAAATGGATTCCATGACCATAATAGCTAAGACCTTTCAAGAAAATAAATTTTTTATTTAAATCCATTTATTCGACTAGTATATAGTGAGCCGCTAAGAAAACCTAGTATACACAATGGTCACCACATTATGTTCATTTCCTATATTTGAACATCAAGGCATATATATGATCGCCTTCCCTAGCGAGATATAGCTTCAGTTCAAGTGAAAATCTATAACATATTTCATTCATGAGCATAATATTTGCAATGCTAACAAGTATTACGACTTTAATATTCCTGGATGCCGCATATAATGTACGTAGGAACACCGGACACCCCAAATATTTATTGATAGATGGAAATTTATGAAGTCTGCATGCTTAATTTAAATTGGAAAATCTTTCTAGATAAAATAGCTTCTTGCCTTCAACTCCGATGTTTACTAGAAGATCGAACTATCAAATGAACCATAGCGGAAACTTAAATAATTCTCATGTCACCCGACGGATTATTCCATAAATTTTTTAAATTAGATAAACAAGGGGACTAGAATGCCAACTCGACATGAGACGCAAATTTTTAGCGCTTGACCAAGCGATTCAAGACTTCCTCAAAACCGTCACAAGGTGAATGATCTCTATGAAAGCTGAAGAGCTCTTGATCATGAGTGTTGCCTGCATTATAAAGAACAATAAAAAACAAATAAGAAATGAAGATTGTAGTAAGACTCCAAAACTACAAATTCCTTGCTAACCGGATCCAAATCAGAGACCAGAGAGAGCGAGAGATATCGGCGATGACGGAGACCAAGCGCGACGAGACGGAGAGACCGAGAGACGGCGAGACCAGAGACAGCAGAGAGACCAGGTAGCACGACCAGACGGAGAAACGGAGACCACCGCGACCAGACGGCCAGAGCAGAGCACCAGAGAGACCAGCTCGCACGACCAGACGGAGAGACGAGACGATCGAACGGGATGGACGTCCTGGGGACGAGACGATCGCCCGGCGCGACGAGACGGAGAGACGGATTTAGGTTTTGGGGTTTTTTCGTGGGAATGATTTGGGGATTTCTTTGTTTTGTTGCGGGGGGGTGGGGTGCGGGAAGGAGAAGAGGCGCCAGGATCGGACAAAATACAAATCTCGAGGAATGATGAACGACCATAAGAAATGAAGAATTTGGCGGGAATGGTGGCGCCAAATTTCAGAGACGGAATTTAATTCCGTCTCTAATTCCGTCTCTAATTCCGTCTCTGATCCGTCTCAAATCCGTCTCTGAATATTTCCCTGTCAGTTCCGTCGCTAACTGTTACATTTAGAAACGGAACTTATTCCGTTTCTAATTCCGTTTCTGATTTAGAAACGGAAATAAGTTCCGTTTCTAATTCCGTTGCTGATTTGTTGTTTTTTTGTAGTGAATGGCGGAGTGCAACAGGGGTGATTTGTGATCGAAATGTTCCTATTAAGTTAAAAGAAAAATTTTATAAGACCGCAATTAGGTCATTTATACTCTATGGAAGTGAATGTTGGGCGGTAAAGCAACAACAATTACATAATATTAACGTAGCAGAAATGAGGATGCTTAGGTGGATGTGTGGTAAAACTTGTAAAGATAGAATAAGAAATATAGAAATTCAAAGACAAGTAGGAGTAGCACCAATTGATACAAAGATTAGGGAAGGGTGGTTGCGATGGTTTGGTCACCTGCAAAGACGACCTACAAATGCTCCAATTAGAAAACTTGACTCAATAGAAACTGTAGAAACTCGACGAGGTAGGGGCATACCAAAATTAAGATGGGATGCATTAATTAGGAGGGATTTGAATGGTTTGCAAAGCTCACCATCAATTGCACTTAATCGAGTACAATGGAAAAGTTTGATCCATGTAGCCGACCCCAGTTAATTTGGGACTGAGGCTATGTTGTTATGTTGTTGTTGTTGTATTTATATATTTATACATATTAAGGGAACATTTTTAGTTGCCACATGACTTCTTCTCGAGCCTCCTTTTCACCGTGTCGTCAACATTTTTTTCTCATATCATCATCTCCAAATTTAATGAAAATAAAGTAACATCTTTTGTTGCCACATAACACCTTCCCCTAATAGTAATTTGCTATGTCGGTTTTTACTTGATTCTATATTAGCAACTGATCAACACATGCATGCTATACATTTCATATTGTTAAAACTAAATTAAAGCACACATTAACTATTTCTAAAGCCTCTTAAGTCGTACAATATGGGCCACTTAATGAAATATAATGAATTATTTAACCATTTTTACATGATTATGTAACCACTTATACCATAATTATTTTTCTTTTGGCCTATTAACTTTTTTATGTTGGTGTAACCACTAATTTAAATAATTATTTAATTACACATTAATTATTTTTTTAGTCTTTTGATCTCCATAGGTAGGTAGTGTAACGTAACACGAATTTAAATGATTATGTAATTGTTTCTTTTATTATATTTTAATTATTATTTTTTTGGTCTCTTGATCTCCCTATGTAAGTGTAACAAAGCATTAATGTCCTAATCATTCTCTCCATTAGATAAGCCAAAACTTCTCAAGAACACTCACCTCTCAAAACTCATGACTATACAAGCCAAAGTAGGGGTGGCAATTTGGATTATGACACGATTAACACGACACGACACATAATAAACATCTCAAGGGTTTGACATAAGTGGGTCTAGGTCATAACATGTTAATACGTTTATACACGGTTAGCAAGAAATTCAAGAAACTAGTTCTTCAGAAACCTGTCAATGTTTAGATAATATACAAAATACTTGTACTTCTACCTCTGAAACAGACAATAAAATAAATGTATTACTTGCACATTAAGAATTGATTTTAGAAATAGGAGAGCAAATAGCATATCCTATTTTAAAATATAAATATCAAACAAAAATCTTGAATGAAGCAAACAATGAAGGGACAACATCTCAAGGGTCAAAGTCTAAAATTGATTTTCAAAAACAAATAGATTTACATAGTAATTATCATACTATGCAAGATGGTTTAAATGCAGTAAACAAAAAACGACTTTTAACAATGGAATCCACAATTAACTTTTTAAAACAAGAAATAAATCAATTAAAAATCGAAATAAAGACTCTTAAAGATAGAATGACAAAATTAGAAGAAGATAATGTCAATTCCAAGAATTTCTCAGTTTATGAAAATAATGTGGTTATAGAAACACTAACACATTATACTTATCAACGATGGTTTACCCCAATTACTTTAAAAATAAAAGATTTTAAATATTCAGGTCATGCATTAATTGACTCTGGAGCAGACTTAAACTGCATAAGAGAAGGTTTAGTCCCACTGCAATACTGTAAAAAACTAATAGTCGAATTTCTACTGCAGAAGGAAATAAATCCATCATTAAACTTAAATTTTCATGACATATATTTGTAGAAATAATGGTTGTATACCCACTTCATTCATTATTGTAAAAGATCTCCAGTGTGATGCTATTAGGCACTTTATTTTTACAAAAAATACAACCATTTTCTATCACTACAGAAGGAATAAAAACTTTGTTAGAAAATAAAGAAATTGACTTTCCTTTCATTTCACCACACTAGAATAGATATCTAAATCAAATAACAAACCAAATAGAATATAAACAAAATTATATAGGATTCTTTAAATTAGAGATTAAAAATCTAAAGATAGACCAAATAATTAATACCCCGTCTTTTCAATTAAAAATAAGCATTTTTCAAGAACATTTAGTTAAAAAAAATGTTGTTCAAATATCTCATCCGCATTTTGGGATCGAAGAAAGCATCAAGTATCGCTACCTTAAATTGATGATTTCGATGAAAACCACATCCCAACAAAAGCAAATATGTCTCAAATGAGTGATAGAATCTTAAATCTATGTGATCAAGAAATAAAAGATCTTTTGCAAAAGAAGTTAATAACTCCATCTAGATCTCCTTGGAGTTGTATCGCTTTTTATGTCAAAAACACCGCAAAATTAGAAAGGATCACCGAGTTTAGTAATAAATTATAAGCTATTAAATAAAGTATTAAAAACAATTAGATATCCTTTACCAAGAAAATGATTTAATAAAATGAATAACCAATTCAATTATTTTTTTCAAATTTGATCTTAAATCTGGTTTTTGGCAAATACAGATTAAGAAAGACAACAGATATAAAATTGCATTTAATAACCCTTTTGGTTAATATTAATGGAATGTTATGTCATTCGGACTAAAAATGTTCCATCTAAATTTCAAAAGATGATGAATGAAATCTTTCATCCTTTACATGAATATATTTTAGTATACATTGATGATATACTTATTTTTTTCTAAATCTCTGGATCAACATTGGAAACATTTAAATACATTTCGACAAATTATACTAACTAATGGTTTAGTATTATCCTAATGAAAAATAAAGCTTTTTCAAACTTCAATAAGTTTTTTAGGTTTTAAGATTACAAATCAAATCATAACCACTATAAATTGAGTTATTGAGTTTTTAGAAAAATTCTCATATAAACTCACAGATAAAAAAAACAACTACAAGATTTTTAAGATGTCTTAACTATTTAACAAATTTTTATAAAGACGTAGCTAAAGATAGAAAAGTATTACAAGATCTTCTAAAAAAATATGTAAAATCTCAATGGACTTGAGATCATACTAAAGCCATTCAACTCATCAAGTCTAAGGTTAAGTCTCTCCCATTTCTTCATTTAGCTAATCCTATTTATCCAAAAATTATCCAAATTGATGCCTCTGATTTAGGTTATGGTGACATTTTATTATAAAAACAACCTCCGAAAATGAACAATTAGTTTGTTTTACCTCAAAATCATGGAACGACACCCAAAAAAACTATGCAACAGTCAAAAAAGATATATTAGTAATAGTATTATGTGTTCAAAAATTTCAATATGATATTTTGAATCAAAAGATTTTGATAAAAGTTAATTGCAAATCTGCAAAAGAAACACTTTTAAAGGATATAAAAAAATCTAGCTTCTAAACAAATTTGTCAAATGGCAAGCTCTTTTAAGTATTTTTTATTTTGATATTGAATATATCAAGGGAGAAAATAATTCTCTTCCTGACTTCTTATCTCGAGAATTTCTCCTAACTCCTCAAATTCATTTTATATAAATTATGGCTGATAAAGGCAAAACTCTTCTTACCTATCAAAAATCATTTTTTTCTAATGAATTCTCTCTTCTGTTCAATCATTACAATAAAACTGATGATCATTCCATCTATCGACAAAGTAATCACCATATAGTCATCCTTCTAGAACATTATCTTCTAAGACAATCCCTAGAAAATCAAGTCAAAATCCTTGTGTCTCCCGCTTATCACTTTATCCCAAAATGACCTCAAGTCTCAATGAAGTTCTATGAAGCTTTACTTTCTCAAATGCATTATGTAATCTTTGAGCATTTCAAGAAACTAGGGACTGAAGAAATAGCATACTCAAAAACGAAGATTCAAAAGGTTCTTACAATGGAAGAATGGGCTCAGCGGAGTCTTATCAAGCAATCACCCTTCACTTACCAATCAATGACAATTTTAACAACTCATCCTCATCTGTTTGTCAGCTACGATGATTATATAGAAGCATGGAGATTCATCCTTCTCTATAAAGATCTCGTAGAAGGTCATTCATGGTATATAACTTTCAAAAAATCAATACGAATTACCTTACCAGCTTGGTTCCTCCATGAATGGTGGCCAAAATTTGGCCCAATAGAAAAATTATACCATCCAAAGTCAAGACTTTATATAAAAAGGAAAAACTTTCATTTTTCTAATTTATTCAGAAATACACCATTCCGTGGATCCTCAAGTGGAACTATAATACCTTAAAGTTCACCAATACAGATAAAAGAACTTCCCATTATTTAATCCAATAAATCCATGTTAAGTGGTGGGATAAATTTGATGTTGATTCTATCAAAGATGGTTCATTTACTCTCATCGAAGATAAACCTATTCTTATAACACCAGCAGGTCTATTTTTAAAACAACCATCAACTCCTAAGACTTATAAAAAAGTTAGTCTCCAAAAGGAAGAAAAATATGAAAAATCGATTCAACCATCCTTTTCTAATCAATTATCTTCAGATCTCGCTACCATAATCCTTCAACATCTTCAATGAATGGAAGAACGAATGAAGAGAGTTGAAAAAATTCAATCAACAACATCAAGAAATAACTCAGAAGATGGGGCTCGTTATTTAGCTCCTGATTTCTTTAAACTCTAAATCAGACCCATGGCAACATCAAAACTTCACGCCCATGTCGTAATCAATCAATCCGGTCAATGCCAAAATCAATTATTCTGGCCCTTGCCTCTAGGCTCATGCCTACCTTCATGCTCATGCCATAAATCATATTCAGGCTCATGCCTCCAAGCCCATTAACTTGCCTCTTGCTTATTATCCATACAGGACTACGCCACTCATTCAACTCAATAATTTATAGGACCACCAATAATTCAGCTCACAAAATCACCAATAACTCAGCTCACATTAGCATCACTCATTTAGTTCAATAATTTCTCTTCAAGCACAAAATATGGTTGTCATATCATTATATAGCTAAGTATCATTCAGTCAGTCTTTAACTCATACAGATCATACACGTGTCCATCAATTCATATAGTTCATAAAGTATTTGATGTCTGACTATACTTTTCTTAAACTAGATGCGTTATATTATCTTTTCTTTATTTTTGTAAAGTAGTTTGTCAAGAATATTAAAGTAGATCCGTCGTGTTATGTATTGAAGATCTTTCACACCAAGGGCTAGTTGGGTTTCACTCATTGTTAATAGTCAGTCTAGAATCATCTTTTCACAATGATCGTCTTTTTCTTTTCTTTTATTAAATCTTGGGTGAGTAATTTGGACTATCTTTCCTCGATAGTACGTCATTTGTCTTTTACTTCTGTAAGTGTACACTACAAAAAAACAGCAGATCAGAAATGGAAATTTCGTCTCTGATTTGCATAAATTTCGTCTCTAATTCAATTTCGATCGAACAGAGACGGAATCGATTCTCTAAAATCGTCGTTGATTCAATCGGCAATGAAAATGTGTTTCCGTTGCTGATTAAAGATGGATTAGAGACGGAATTTAGAAACGGAACAGAGACGGAACAGAAATGGAAATTCTTCTAAAGGGTACAATTGTAATTGCATTCCGTCTCTGATCCGTCTCTGATAGCAACGGATCAGAGATGGAATTATTGTACTCCGTCTCTGATCCGTCTCTGATCCGTCTCGATTAGCAACGGATTAGAGACGGAATTATTGTACTCCGTCTCTGATCCGTCTCTGATTAGCAACGGATCAGAGACGGAATTATTGTATTCCGTCTCTGATCCGTCTCTTATTAGCAACGGATCAGTGATGGAATCATTGTATTCTGTCTCTGATTAGCAACGGATCAGAGACGGAATACAATAATTCCGTCTCTGATCCGTTGCTGATTCATGCATCTATTCCTCGAAAATTAGAGACGGAATAGCAACGGAATCTCTGAATTCCGTTGCTAATCCGTCTCGATTCCGCTTTGTTTAGGTCTCAATCCATCTCAATATATATATATATGTCTCAATCCAAGCACATTTAACCTGCCAATATATAATACAAATCATAGCTAAATAATATATTGATATTGCACAGTTTATATAAACTTAACGTATCCATAAAATTATATTTTCTCAATGTACTGTACACGAAACAAAAAAAACAATCTAAAAAGTTTCTATTTCGTATCTTTCTACAAAAGTAAAAATAAAAATTGTTCTAAATGATAAAAAACAGCAGATGAAGAAGTGTTACGAGATTATATAAAGTTGATTGTGCTTCAAAAAATACTTGACTTCGTACAAAACACCTGAAAAAAGATCAAAAAGAAAAAAATCACTAAATTATACAAACAATAATAGGAATATAAGCAATATTATGGGAGAACTACATATCATCGCAAGCACAAGTGTATGAGCCAAACACAACATAAATAAAGTAATAAAGAAAAAGAAATTCATCATTATCCAGAAGGAAAAGAAATTCATCAATATTAAAGTTGTTCAAGACCCAAGAGACTAATTACTCATGATCCAAGCTAAATGAAAAAATACACAGCTAGCCCAGTTGTAACAACACCATTTCAGGTTTGTGATTTAAATTTTAGGACGCAAGCGAAAAAGTAAAATTCAGAAACTACCTTTTCCTGCCAAAAAAACAATGGTTTTTTTAAATAAAACTTTCAAAATCCTAATTGAATGAGCTAAACAAAAAACCTTAGATATTAAATTTTGTTTTACAGAAAACCGTGTATAAATATTAAACCAAACAGAACCTGACATTTTATCATGACTCGCGGTGGATGTGTTTTTCCTTAAAAATGGAATGGCTCCGAACTGTAGAACTGTGCAGAAGCATATCAATTAAAAACTAAGAAGTTATCTTATGGCTTAACAATCATCAGCACACCCAACCCAATCAAATAACAATTTTAACTTCAAGGAAGGTTTAAAACCTCAAATAGAACTAGGAACCATTGGAAACAAGGAACAACATATTATATATAATATGCTACACAAGACCCAAAAAAATCAGTCATATTAGAGCTACACAAGACCAAAGATCTGGATATGACAAATCTCATTCAAGATAAATACATGTCCAATCAATGGAAAATACAACTGAGCAATATATAATTTATCCTCAGAACACGGTAACGAGCATCAAATTCATGCTTGCATATCGGGACTACCAAGATTCGAAATTTGCTGGATAAAGAAAAGAGTAAATTCCATATATTCATGATTACAGTGAAATACTAATCTCACATCACATGTATGCAGATCTCACTTTAGCACGTTGAGATAAATCATCACAATCCCAAGTGAGGAAGAGCTCTTATATTAGAACAGATGAAAGATAATTTCTACAAGACACAGAGAAACTCGTCAATTAATAGAACTCTCCATAATTATTGTTCTCTTTTTTTTTGAAGAGAAAAACTAATTCATTTTACATGAATAAAGTCAGCTATATCACAAATACATCAAATGACAAGAAGAAACTCCCCATCATCATCTAAATTTCAACTTTCCCACCATCCAGGTCAGCATATTTGTAAAATCATAATATAGATATGTGAGTATCAAACTGAAGGAAATCTTTTGTAATAGCACAGAGAAAAGATGTCCAAGACGCAAAGGAACTCATTAAATAATAACTCTCCTTCACAATGTAAAGCTTCATTTTATAGTTTACAGAAGGAAGCATCAAATTAAAGGATGTTCCATGAACTAAACTATAACTAGAACTACATTAAATTAAGTAACCGATCATTAGTCCCTCTACAGAAGGAAGCATCAAATTAAGCATTTGGTGGTTTGTCATGCATCATTATAAGATAATTTTCAGTATTACAATATCATCACTTGTACACATACTCTGATCATGTTAAATATACCCCTGGTTGTGTAAGAGCGATTGCCATGATCGTTGCTGCTTCCATGACCCATGACAGAGGATTCCACATGAATGCCAAGAATTTGAGTATCTTACTTTCCTGAAAACATGATCATAAAACAACTAATTGAGGATATCAAACTTTCCTGAAAACATGATCATGAATGCCCCCTTAATTTCCTACAAAATATTTTAGCTATTAGTAAAAATGTGTTTCAATAGTAAAAATTAGGAAGTAGCGCATAGAATGAATTAGAATATGTTCCATACACCATCTGATTTAATACAGATAAAAGATACATACAAATTCTGTTAACCTTGAGACAATACTAGTTTCTTATCTCATGGTGAATCTTTGATAATCAACTTGCAGATCATATAAACTACTATTTGAAGCACGACAACGCACTTACTATGGTTAAAACTGATAAATCAGGAGACATCAAAGCTTGGTAAAACAACATGCCCAAGATTACAGTTTACACACGGACAATTTCGTTGGTGAAATAGCAATTTACACAAAAATTATCTATGCCAAAACATTCCAATAGCATTACAAAGGAATAAGCGAATATCTAAGTAGGACCAAACAACAAAATAAGAGGAGAAAGTTACCATAAACCAATATCCCAAGATTACTAGTCTGAACCGTAAATATTGAACTACTGAACGCCTAGGATCTAAAATAAGGAGATTTTGCACATTGCAAGTTTCGTTCACCTTAACCTTATAAACAGCCGGTTTTAATCCTAGAATGTAGAGTGTGTATTAGGTAACCGAGAGCCCAAAATATAACTTTGTCAAAACCTTGTTGAACACGAACTCGTTCACCCCTATAATAGGGTAAAGGTTTTATTCGGGTAGTTGCTAGTTCTCCATAAGCTTGCTCGATCACAAGAATGCATTGAAAGGATATCGAACTTAATTATTAACCCTTACGAGTTACGAGCTATGAGGGCATATAAGGTCCAACGCATGTAAAAACCATGAGATGAAACGAAGGAAAGAGAACTAAATGGTAAATCCACATTGCTATTCTATCCAATTAATCGGAGTAATGGAACTATGCAAATAGATCAAGCTATTAACTGATACCATATCTCTTACTCTTACCTTGTGAAACTGCCACCTGACGAAGCTTCAATAACAAGCATGATGATTTGGGACTTAGACACTTCATTAGATATTGCAACTAGTACATCATCTGCTTCAATTTGTACAATCTCCACTTCCACCTTCATGTATCGCATTAGAGTGAGTTCATTTTTTTTTTCTTTTTTTTCTCTTTCATAATATGTTTTTTTAATAGGCTTGAAGGTTAACATAGAAAACGTTACCTTTTTCTCACTACAAAGTTGCCTGTATGGGAGAAGCATTTTACTGGCTTTTCATTCCATTTCCTTCTTGTATGCAATCGCTACATCATCCCGTACTTACGAAATTGGAATATAGTTTCCTACTTGAAGGACAACAATTTCAAATGGCATTAAAAATTAAAGGATTGACATAATGCATACATGAGCTCAAAACTTGGTTTAGAGCACAATATTTGGAGAAGTGTTACTAATTTGCAAAAATGAAAGAAAATTTACTTGGCATCGTAACTGTAGTGATCCTCGCACAAACATGCAACAACTTGAATAAAACTTTACCCTCACTACTAAATCTCTCCAAAGCCCGCTTAAGAGTATATTTGCTTTTCCTACTTCCATTAACAGCCACAGCAACAGTTGAAGACGCCGAAAGCATCAGTGAACGTTTATCGACTTCAAGAACCTCCATTGACTTCCCTAACATTTTGATCACTGCAACAAAGCAACATAATTCCAACTAAGAATCAAGCTTTCAGCATGTAATACATTTTGGTGATATATACAATTGAATGTTTATGTTCTTAAGCAAATGAAGTGGATAAGAACACAAATGCTTTCTTCAAACAATTCAAAGTAAAAACATTCCAAAAGTCATTGAAATTATAAACATCAATGCAACCTTAAATTCTAGGACAGCTCAACTACCAATAGAGTTTCAATTTGGTGAAATTATCCAAAAAAACAAAACGTACCCAAAAAAAAAATGAATGAAATAACTTAAGCCATAGAGATGTGGCTTCGACAAATGCAACATAAAAACATAATTTACCTCTGCCTCAGACTCAGCGTCATCCAATTCTTCGTCATCATCTTCTATAATCCAATCTGTATTAGAAATTGTCTGAAGCTTGCTTTGATCACCATCTTTCATAGCCTGAATCAGTGCATCCTTCAAATCTGGTTCCACTTCTCGCAGTAGTCTACCTGAAACACATTACAATAATCGAGTTCAGAAATAAACACAAAAAGATAAAAAAAAATGAACAGACTATATAATCAATGGAAGCTAAAATTCTGCTATCAATACAAACTCGTTACTTCTCTAGTAAAAACCAACATAAATGGATGACCACCAATGACTGTAATAAACTGCATATGCATCACGAGAACAACAACATAGCCTCAAACCTAAAATTAATTGGGGTCTGCTACATGGATCAAACTCTTTCATTGCGCTCGATTTAGTGCAATTGATGGTGTACTTTCCAAATCGCGCATATGCATCACAACAAAGAATTGAATTGGGTGAAAATACATCAAGGAACCATTTATTGAGGGAACAAACTTGAAACCTATAAAAACCTAAGCCAACCAACAAGGAATCCTACAAAGTAACGATTATCGAATAATGCCGACAATTAAACACCGATATGGCCGAAATATGAGTGTCATCCACATTCCTACTGATTCACTATCCAATGAATGACCGGAGAAAAAAAAAACTGAACTTGTGTAGTAAGAAGTAATTATTCTGTATATAGCCGTGTATTATGCATTCACAACTACTTATTCAGGGAACCAAACCGAAACCTAAAAACCCTAAATTAATGATGAGACACCTATAGAGTTGAAATACAACTAATACCAAAAATTCATTCACGTTTCCGCCAATTCAATACCCAACTATCTCAAAATCTAAACAAAACACTGAATTTTTACGAATATCGAATCGCTTACCAATGTAATTGAATTGCCTTCGTCGGCCTTCTCGGACATCAGTTCCCATTCTCTTAACCAACACGAGGGCTTCCAAACATCCCCATCGAGCAACGCCAATCTACCACAATAACAATCACATCAAAACCCCCAAAATCCAATCTTTCAAACAAGCCCCTCAAAAAACCCTTACTTGAGAATCTGCTTAATCTGGGGAGCTGTGAAGGTCACGAGGTCCATCCCCCACTTCACTGCGCGCTTCGCCTCTCTCTTCTTCTGGTTCCGGCTCTTCTTCGTCGATAACAGAGAGAGCGGTGAGAGAGAGAGAGAGAGATCTGTCGTCGAGAGAGAGGGATTTTTGGGGAGATAGGGGTTCCGGAGAGACAGAGAATCGGGAGAGAGAGATAGAGCGCTGGGGAGATAGGGTTCGAAGAGAGAGAGAGGGAGAGAGAGAGAGGGAGCGTTGGGGAGATGGGGGTTCGGGGAGAGAGAGAATCGAGAGAGAGAAAGGGAGTTTTATTTTTGAGTCATCGAGATCGAAGGATGCACGAATCTCGAGATTTGATGAACGGTTATAAAAAATGAAAGTTTTGGTGGGAATGTCGGCGTCATTATTTAGAGACGGAATTTAATTCCGTCTCTATTTCCGTCTCTATTTCCGTCTCTGATCTCTCTCTATTCCGTCTCTGAATTAGTCCGTCTCAATTCCGTCTCTAACCATTTTTTTTTAGCAACGGAACTTAATTTCGTTGCTAATTTCGTTTCTAAATATCATTTTTCTTGTAGTGGTATGCCAGCACATTAAGTGTTGTATCTTTGATTGTGAGCCATACCTTTAGCATCTTTGTCAATGGCCACAAATTTTCTTATATGTTTGGTTATAAATACAAGCTTCGTTTGAGGAACTCCTCATTCGAAAGTTTAAGCTTTATATTTCTTCTTGTACTAGTCTTTCTCTTGAAATCATTAATCCCTTTAGTTTTTATCATAAAAACCCTTGTTCAATACATTCGCATCATTATTGTTGTCACCCACCACCTTTTTTAGTCTTATAGTAAGCTTCTTGGTTATTATTACTAGAAAATCGGTGAAGTAGTCTTTGATTTCTAAAGGATGTTCTTACTTTAACATCACGCCCACATTGATAACAAAAATTGCCTAAATCTTTATTTTTTTAATTTATTTTCTTTATTTAATTGCTTCTTAATAGTTTTGCCACATCTTTGACGTAATAATATTTTAACCTTTTCTGTAATGGATGGTGGCAATCCTATTATTAATTGTTCTTTCCAGAATAATGCATATGTTGTTGTTAATGTATATAGTTTAGATAGAAAGGTATCTTTATACCATCGAAAATATGTTAATGTTCTACATCTTAAACTCTGCAAGTGTTCTCCAATTCTCTCATTTATAGTGGATAATGTTCCTAAAAAATGTCATATTATGTTAGTGCTTAGACATAAAACACCATTTGGTTGTTCTTGTCCTTGCGCATTTAAAACTGAATTGTTATTAGCATCACATTGTGCTGAATTTAATTCTAATCATTGTTCTGCAGATAATGCATAGTTTCAGCAACCATGTAATCGCCCAGTAAAACCAATTGCTATTGCACAAGTTATATTAATTTCTAGATGATTTTGTGTCCTACATACCTTAGCATAAACTAACATATGTCGAACAACTTCTATTATTCGATATTCAAATAATCCATCTATATTTCATTCATAAATAGCATTTCCTTTAAATTTAATTCGTTTAGATGAGTTTTCTTCTAATAAAAAATCAATTGGAAATGGTCAAGAATAATAGTGCTTGATCTTTTTACATTATAAGTAGGATGTCTTTGAGGCCTATGAATACGATGAATTCATAAATCAGATGATCGGTTAGATTCGTTTATTTTTCCGTCAAAATGATTTAGCTCTAAAAAATCATATGATTGTTTTGATTGAGATTTTGAGATAATAGATTGATTTTCTAAATTAGCTATCACTGGAGTGTTGAGTCATTAATTATGTAATATTATATATAGGTTATCTATATATTTTTATTGTCAAGTCTCCAAAATACTAGCCTAATTACGATTATTTATTATTTTCAGGGTTATTGGAGGGCGCGGTTGAATCCGGGGTGAAAACTACCCAAAATCGAGTATTCATATGCTCGGATCCATTCGACATCGAAAATTATGCTAGCGCGTATTTCGAGGCAAATTTGATGGGCCCACTTGTGAAAAGCGTGTCATGGTGATTGATGAAGATCAAGTGGCGCACGATGCATTGCAAAATTTAAGGAAAAGAAAGTTGAAGGGTTGTTTCTTGATTTTTATGATTTTATATTATTTTATTAGTAACTTATATAGATATAGATATATAGAAAGTGAGGAGAGATATGCATGGAAGAAAGGAAACATAGGGAGGGATAGAAACGGTCAGAGAAACAAAGAAAAAGGCAAGAAAATGGACCGGAATTGAGATTGATATACTCTACCTATCGGCTATTCGGCTGGAGGGGCGCTCACTCTTAAACTCTTATCTTTTCTTATTTTTTTGGTGTTCTTCAATTATGCGAGGCTAAAACCTCTAGCCTAGGCAAAACTGCGAGGGAGATTCGACTGCGCATATCAATGGATTTGTGAGATTTATATATTTTAACTTCCGTGTTTTCATTATATTTTATTGTTTTTGGTATTGTTTGAACAATTAGAGTTAAATTCATATTTAAACTTTGATTTATTCGTTAGTGTGTCGCAAGCATCCGTACTTGTGCAATAAGACCACACTAGTGGAAATTGATCTTACCAATTGATTAGTCTCTTTTGGGACCGATTGAATACCTTAGAAATCTAGGCTAAATTGGACATACGAGTGATTCGGTTGTCTATGCGTAGTGCCTTCACGAAGTTTATTGCGGTCATCGTATTAAACCCAATGCGCTTAAGTATAAGGTTATAGTTTAACTAGAGAAATAGTCACCGTCGTACCTTGGCTATCGAGATTAGGAAGCGCGAGGAACCGCGTACGTTACCGGTTCTATAGCTACACTAGGATATTTTGATTTGCATATTTTACATAAATCGAATACCAAATCCAATTTTTTATCGAACTGAACTTGTATGTTTTGACCTAGGTGTTTTAATTAATTGTTTTCAAATTATTTTTATTGTTTTGTTTATTTATTTTAAACATTAGTTAATTTATTCATTCTTTAAAACCCTCGATTTCCCTTTTCGTTATTTTTGACCTTAGAAAGATTACCAATCCCTGTGGGATCGACCATTTGCCACTATTCTATAAAAATAGTTGGTTTAGGTATTTTAATTTTATTGACGCGTTCGGCGCGCGTCATGGAGATTTATCTTTTTTGTCCATTTTTCCTGAATCTAATTGTAATGTATCTAACTTAGATATTATTGTTTGCATTAGGGAATAGCGGTTACGATGGTTTGGTCACCTGCAAAGACGGCCTACAAATGCGCCAACTAGAAAACTTGACTCAATAGAAACTGTAGAAATTCGACGAGGTAGGGGCAGACCAAAGTTAACATGGGATACATTAATTAAGAGAGATTTGAATGGTTTGCAAAGCTCACCATCAATTGCACTTAATCGAGCACAATGGAAAAGTTTGATCCATGTAGCCGTTAGAGATCCTAATGTATCTTTTATTATAGGTTTTTTCCAGATAAGTTCATTGCTTGTTTGTTTACTTGTAGATGCTTCATTCTTAGAATGTTTTGATAAGGTAGATAAACATTAGTAAATTTATTTTGTTTGATAATATGGAAATCTTTTCGTGATATAGGTTATTTCATCAAAACTTCCTTTTAATGGAATTGTTTTGATATTTTCTGTTATTTTAATAGGAGCTAACGGGGGATGAGTATGAATATATTTTTCTCCTTTAGATCATTCCCATATAGTGTTAATTTTATTTATTATTTTAGGACAGGATTGTCCCAAATAACCAAAAATTGAATTTTGTTTTGTTGATTGTATGTAAGTAGAGTGATTTTCTTTGATGGACGTTTGTTGAGATTTAGAACATATTTTACAAAATATTGGAGTTAAAGGATTTTTAAGAAATTGTTCTTTTAAATATTTGTAATCCATTTCAAAAGTTTTTTTTTTCTCTGTAAAATCATTTATGGTAACATTATCTTCTGTAGGTGTAACTGGATACGCCACATGAGTTGGAATCCTATAAGTTGATGCTCTTGCAGGTTGTGTTTCATATACAAAATCATTATTCATAGTTGGTGTTGTTGAACAAGATTTTCGAGATGCAAAATTTATTTCTACTAACCCATCATCATGAGTTATTATGGTATATGAATTTGATCATTTGTATTATTAAGAGGGTTTTCTTCTTTATTTTTATCTTGTATTAGCCACGTTTTTGGTATATTAATATCTTTCCAATTTAATTGTTTTCTAGTGATAACTTTATTTTGTATATTTGTTAAAAATAATGTAGATGTCCCTTTTTGCAAATTAGTGTATGCAACAACGGGAATTATTGTGTGCAATAATTTATAGTAAATCCTCTAAACAATAGCAACATTTGAATATACTCCTTTCATTTTGAGTCCTTGAGTATAGAGACTTAATGTTGATGCTTCATGGGAAAATTGATTGTGAAGACATAATATGAAGTTAGAAAACAACTGAAGAAAATTGGACATTCGGTCAAACTTCTTTCAATTATTCCTAAAAGATAATCGTCAAATTCTATGTCTTTTATCCATTACAGATAACGCTAAAACTGACGTGTTAAGTCTTAATGTAGTTAGTGATTTTATTGCTACTTGAATTAATCCTATATGCAAATATTTATATTTTTCTTTATATAATCTAATTTTTTCAGGAGAGATTAATTGTATTACTTGACCTTCTTCATCTATTGATTTGGTATATTCTTCAAGTTTAACTATAAAATCCTAATTTTTTGAAAAATAAAAAACCTTAAATTTAAATTTGTTTTGGATCTATTATAGTCATATCCCAATTTTGATGAGATTGCTCTATATCTTTATAAGAAATTTCACTAATATTTCTTAAATCTATTTTTGATTGTATTTTCTCAGGCTTCAATTTATGGTCATGTAGGGTTTTAGAAGAGGATGATGATTCAAACTTTATAGTTGGTTTTTTAAATAAAAGAGCACCTTTCATTTTTTTTTTATTAATTCACTCATGTTTTGTTCTTAGGGTTTAAGTTCAAACTTGGTCAATGGTTTATTGGTAGACTTACTCTTATATTTCTGTTAGACTTACAACGTGATTAGGAAAGTCTAAGCTTAATTCCCTAAGAGTGAACAAGAGAAGGATTAATTTAAAAACGAAAGAAAAACTTTCAAATAAACTTAAAGTCTTAATTCAAAATCCTTTTTGAAATCCTTTTGACAAATATAAAATATATACTTACAATTGGGAGTGATTGAGGAACTCCTTTAATCGTTATAAGCGAATCATAAATGAGTTAAGTAGATTGACATGTTAATGACTCGTTTATTAATCGTGTATAAACATGTTAACATGTTTATGACCCATACCCACTTATGTCAAACCCTTGACATGTTTATTATGTATCATGTCGTGTTAATTAATTGTGTCATGTCGACCCAAATTGCCACCCCTACTTTGGCTTTTATAGTCATGAGTTTTAAGAGATGAGTGTTCTTGAGAAGTTCTCGCTTATATAGTGGAGAGAATGATTAAGACATTAATGTTATGTTACACTTACATTGGGAGATCAAGAGACCAAAAAATAATAATTAAAATATAATAAAAGAACCAATTACATAATCATTTAAATTCGTGTTACGTTACACTACCTACCTATGGAGATCAAAATACTAAAAAAATAATTAATGTGTAATTAAATAATTATTTAAATTAGTGGTTACATCAACATAAGGAAGTTAATTGGCCAAAAGAAAAATAATTATGGTATAAGTGGTTACATAATCATGTAAAAATGGTTAAATAATTCATTATATTTCATTAAGTGACCCATATTGCGCAACTTACACTACAAAAAAATAGCAAATCAGAAACGGAATTAGAAACGGAAATAAGTTCCGTTTCTAAATCAGAAACGGAATTAGAAACGGAATAATTTCCGTTTCTAAATTAAAAAGTTAGCGACGGAATTGAGACGGAAACATTCAGAGACGGATTTGAGACGGATCAGAGACGGAATTAGAGACGGAATTAATTCCGTCTCTAAAAAATGGCGCCAACATTCCCACCAAAATTTTCATTTATTACAACCGTCCGTTACGTCTCGAGATTCGTGCGTGGTTCGATCTCGATGATTCAAAAACGAGGACTAAGACTCTCACCCAAATCTCTCTCTCTCTCTCTCTCTCTCTCTCTCGCTCAACCCTAAACGCAACAACACCGCTCTCGCTTTCTCTCTCGCTCTTCTCTTCGCTCGCCCCGGTCACCTCTCTTTTCTCTCTCGCTCGGCCTTTCTATCGCCGGTCACCGCTCGCTTTTCTCTCGCCGGTCATCGCTCTCGCTTCTCTCTCGCTCGCCGGTCACCGCTTCGCTTCTCTCTCGCCGGTCACCGCTCGCTCTCGCTTTCTCGCTCGCGCTTTTCTCTCGCTTCGGTCACCGCTCTGCTTTTCTCTCGCCGGCGGCCCTCGCTGTGTCCTCTTCGCCGTTTCGAGAAGGTTCGATCTCTCTCTCTCTAGAATTTCGTCGATAAGGTTGGGAAGTGATTTCAGCTCTGTCCTTCACTCACATGGAAAATCTCCTTTAGGTTGAAGATAAGGTTGGGGTGCAGGGGAAGGTTAGGGTTTTGATTTTTTTTTGTTGAATACTTGAAATTTTAGTGATTTCTATGTGTTTTGGTGGAATTGGTGGTTCTTTAAACGTTCTCCGTATCTCTATCATTGAATACCTAACTTTCTCTGCTTCTAATCATCTAAATTTGGAGATTCCTCACGTGTGTTTTGTTTTGTGTCTCAATTTTTGGTATTGCGAGAATCTTCTGTAGTTTGTCTTAGCAATTTGTGCACTTTGAATTTCTTCAATTGCACAGCGATGGCGAAAATTTAGCAGGCCGTTCTTCTACTTCGTTTGATTTAGCAGTCAAGGAAGTATGTGTATTACTTTCGTAGTCGTTGATATGAAATTAAAAATTTGGTGACCTTAGCAGCCAAGCCAAGTTGCAGGGATGGTATATCAAGCCTCAAGAGGTACAATAATATATCACTTGCTAATTAATTACTTACGTCATTGCGATCATCATCAGGCTACACGAAAACTCTTGTATTATAATTCAGTTCTGCTCTTTTCTTTGATATTTTGATCCTTGATTGATTGTTGGTTTTTGTAGGTTGCCGGTGAAGATGGAATTCCTCAATTTGATAGAGAAGAGAACAAGTGTTTGTCTACCATCTTTGAAGGTTATGCAAAATGCTCAATTTAAGACTATGGCTTAGTGCCTTGGAAATGCTTTGATGCGGTATTTATATTTATATTTGTAATATCGAATTCCTTTATGGAAAGTTTTGCTAATACACTCGCATATTTAAATAAGGAAGAATGTTTATAATTCAGATTCGCGCTAATTATCTCTTGGTTCTATTACGCTTGTCTCTTTCCTATTGATCCAAAGATGAGAGGCGTTCAACACAAAGCTGCTACTATTTTTGCTTACAATTCGTAGTTGATTGCTATTGAGAAAAGCTATTAGTTTACTTTCTTCTAACATTAAGTCTGACTGTAGATGTAAAGTAAATGGTTTAGTTAGAGTTTGGGTTTGTTTGATACCAGTACAGCCTATTGGTTATGCTTTAATTACAACAAATTCGAATTATCGAACGACAAATAAATATCGAATGCGTATGCTCCATAAATTTATTGATCTTCCATTGTTTTTTGTTATTGCATTTAGCATGATTATTAGTAAGTTAGTTAAACATTTGCACACTTATGTCTCTCAATCATATGCATGACCTCGGTTAACATGTATCAGTCATGTGTATGCTCCATAAATTTATTGATCTTCCATTGTTTTTTGTTCTTATTTTTGAAATGTTTTTATCCATTAGGAGTTAAGAAAAAGGACGATCGAGTAAAGATTGGTTAAGATTGGTTACACGGATCAAACTCTTCCACTCCGCACAATTTAATGATGATCCTTCAAATGCAATCAATGCTTGGAAACTAACATAAGTGGAGCTATTTTTGATTAGGCTGCTTTCTAGTATGACATACAAAACGTGTTAGCGATGCATCTAAAATGAAATACATTTGGCTCTTTTATCTACAAGAAGGTTTAATTTTATATGTTTGCAAAAAAAAAAGGTTAAATCTTATATGCCTCCACTGAATTTCCTGTCCTTGAGATACAATGATATTGGGTCATCGATTTCGAAGTAAACCTTGATACAATCTGTTCCTAACAACTAATACTTGTATTATTATTTAACTAGGATTCTAAGAATGATGTTTGAAAGAGACGGAGGTGTTAACGAGTGAAGCGGCATGCATGAAAGCAGAATTACAAAAAGTGAGAGATGAAAGAGATACCCATTATTTACAAGCACAGGCTTTAACAAATTGAAAGTGTCTTTAAAGACAAAGAACGAACTGGCAGATCATGCTCTGAGTTGGATAATCTGACAACAAAATCAAGCCCTTGAGATAAGTTGCAGGTGTTTCTTTTATAAGGAGTATTTTCCTCTTACTTTTAATATTGTTTATTAAATTATCTTAGTTGAAGAACTCACTTCTAATATTGTTTATTAAATTATGTTTACCACTCCTTTTGTTTTAGATGGCTGATTTAAATACTATGAAGAGTAGAACTGAATTTGAAGAGCAAAAGAGACTTGCTTGGGATCTGCAAAACCGTATAGAAGATGTAATGTTTCAAAATGTTGTAGATGGTCACAAGGTATTTCTTTTTTCTTTAAATTTTCTTAATAAAAATTGTTAGATTCTGATTTATACTTCTTAGCACAGTTTCATAGGCATAGGTACAAATGTACAATTGAGATATGCAATGTGTACATCAGAGCAACCCTTTCATTGGAGATATCTATCGAATTGTATCTGAACATTCTAATTACTAAACCCTTGAATTGTACTTTAACCTCGCTAATTTCCAAGTGATGCTTGAGTATTTTCATAAGAATACCATGTGGCTCACTACAAGGAGATGTTTGTGAAGGTGTAGCCGAAAGTTCGGTTTTTAGCTCATGAAAAACCCCTAACGAATACTTGTACATATATGCATATGTATGTGAGCAGCATTAAATTATTTTGGATTCAAGTCAGCATGTTTATGAATATTGATGGATAGAAATTAGAAGTGAAAAAACAATGCAACCTTTTTAGTTCATTAACTAGCTTTCTATTTTTCTAATCGAACATGTGTCGTATTTATGTTTCCTTAGTTATCACTTTGGTATCCATCTTCAAATTGTTGATTTTGATTCTACATGTATCCCTTAATTATTTTTCTCGAAATCTTGCCGTGATATTGCAATGGTCACCGCGTGTGCTCTTTTTATTCCTTGTGGAGATTAATGTTGGAAATTCTCTTGCTTTCATATTGAAATGCGGTTTATGGAGCTCACTATCATTTTGCTTGTCTTGGCCATGGTTGTTGTGGATCTCATGGTAAGTCTTTATTTTCATCACGTCACGCCGTTATTCAACCTAGAACAGTTGAATAACCCGTATTTACCTAAAAAAAAAAGAGCTTATATACTCTTTTTCGTACTCGCAAAGTTGTCAATGTTGAACATTCGGGTGTG
The DNA here is from genome assembly GCA_039657365.1 of Stephania yunnanensis. Classification (NCBI taxonomy): domain Eukaryota; kingdom Viridiplantae; phylum Streptophyta; class Magnoliopsida; order Ranunculales; family Menispermaceae; genus Stephania; species Stephania yunnanensis. The sequence continues at coordinate 8,532,829 of CM077585.1, forward strand.
AAACTCGTCGCATTTTCTAATTCCGTATTATTTTAAGATAAACCATGTAAAAACCTTGATAGTATCATTGAAAGAAAAAATTTCTAGTTGGAAGTAGGAACATATTCTTCTGACTGACATGAATGGATGGGCATTAAGCAATAAGCTTTTAAATTCTTTCATTTTCGAAGGCCAAGTTGTTTTTTTTTTTTTTTTTTTCCATCCTGAGCTTTGGCAAAAAACTAGTCATGTTTTTCATGATTCCAGTATATATGAAACCGAACTAGCTAATAAGATCATCTGACAAAATAAATTTTAATGCTGGAACAAGTGTGCTATTTTAGGAACCTTAGATGAATGACTAAGAGAATCTTAATGCGGTAAAATATCCACAAAAATAAAAATTGCTAGATTATCTCATCCACAAACCCGACTCTAGGAAATTTCTCTGCAAAGTTTGGCCTACTAGAATCTTTATTTTCATATTTCTTAAAATCTAGTCAATAGGTGCCAACTTCCTACCTTGAAACCCACATAGAATTCATATTGCACAAGTTTCTTTGTTAGAAAATCTGAAATGCAACGTTACTCTCATTGTGAGTATTATGCCTGATTGATGTGTGACTTGGGTGCTTTTCTTTTCTTGGTCTTTTCACTAGTCATTTAGCATATATATATATATATATATATATATATATATATATATATATATATATATATATATTTAATTGTCTTCATCTACCTATATGTTTTTATTGAACCTTTTCCTTTAAAAAATTAACAAACAAAGCTTCAATCACAAAGTAGTTAGGATTGACTACATGGATCCAACTTTATATGTAATTCCATTTGATGTAGTTGACCATTTCACTTAGTAATCTATTAAATCTTTTATCTTAGGTGTACGGTGTACCCCTGTACCTATGAATTATTTCAATTTCTAGCACATCAAGTCTAATTGTGGTGTTTGGTTGCATATCATACACCTACATAGTTAGCGGACACGGCAAGGAAATAGCTGTGTTTGAGGGATTGGATAAGTGATTGTGTTTCACCATGTCAATTAAAGAACATATAAATATTTTTGTCTTGATTGATGACATGCTATTCGTATTTAATTTCATTCTTAGCATTTTAATTTGATAATCATATCATCCATGTTTAAGGTATGTATATGATTTTAATACCACAGACATGCCTACTTATCCTCTCATCTTTTATTTTATTTGCAGACTATTTGGTTTATGTACTTGATATCTTAGACACTCACTGCTCCATTAATTTTATGGATGATACGCTATAAATTGACATTATCATGCATTATCTGATAAATTGAATGCAGTGATAGGACCCTTTCTTCATTATGTTCCTCAAGTTTTAATGGTATTAATGTGATCCAAATTACAGAAAGCTAAATATGCAATTTTGCTAAGTGGAACGCTTGATTTGTCACGACCTATTTAGTTTGTCCAAACAGTATCATGTCATTTAATTTTCACTCATGTATTATTGAGGCTACCATGCTAATTTACTAAATTTGTGATTTGTCTTTGTAAATGACGTGCTCCGTATTTTTCAGTTGGAAGCATTGTATCCTGATGTCTACAGAAATGTTCATGAATATGGCATGGGAATCGATATTGCAAAGGTGTAAGTATTATTTTTTACGTTCATATTGTGGATGGTTTGAAGGATAATATGATTTTTAGATAATTTCTTTTTTTAGGGTGTATTTGGAATCTATCAAGGTGCAAGTAACCATGAAGAGCTACACAATTTGATGAAAGCAACAATTATGATTCGTCGGCTCAAGAAAGAAGTTCTCTCCGAGCTGCCTGTAACTTTTATAGTTGTTTACATGACTTTTATATTGATAATTCTTTTTGTGCATATTTAGAGGATTGTAAGTTTTTTTTCGTGGTTGTTGAACAATAGGATTGGTGGCTTTTGTGAATACTTAGAAATTTGGAGCATTTGTTATACTAGACAATTTTTCGTGGATATATAAATCTTTTTCAAATTTTGAATTTTACATTTTTTTTCTCATTTGAATATTTGTTGATATATATTGTCGATGTATGAATGTCAAATTTTGCTTTTTTGGGGATGTTAGCACCCCAAGGAGTTGTTGGAGGGGGCAAAGCGATGGAGTAGGTCATATGGTTTTAATTTCAAGTTATAGGTTGGAGAACCAATTGGATTATGTTTATGTTTCAAAATTAACCAAAAAGGAAAATTAGAGACGGATTAGCAACGGAATTCATACATTCCGTTGCTATTCCGTCTCTAATTTTCCGAATATATGCATGGAAATCATTATTTCCGTCTCTGATTCCGTTGCTAATCAGAAACAGAATCAGAGACGGAATTCTTTATTTCCGTCTCTGATCCGTTGCTAATCAGAGACGGATCAAAAATGGAATACAAGAATTCCGTCGCTGATTCCGTTTCTGATTAGCAACGGAATCAGAGACGGAATTCATGAATTTATTATTTCCGTCTCTGATTCCGTTTCTGATTAGAAACGGAATCAGAGACGGAATGCAATTACAATTGTATTATTTTGAAAAAAATCCATTTATGTTCCGTCTCTGTTCCGTTTCTAATTTCCGTCTCTAATCATAAACGGATTTTTTCCGTCTCTAATCAGAAACGGATTTTTTCCGTCTCTATTCCGTCTCTAATCAGAAACGGAATCCATTTTCCGTTTCTGATTGCATCAGCGACGACGTTTTCAGAGACGGAACTCATTCCGTCTCTGTTCCGTTTCTGATTGCAATTAGAGACGGAATTTTTGCAAATCAGAGACGGAAAATTCCGTTTCTGATTTGCTTTTTTTGTAGTGTTAAGAGGCTTTAGAAATAGTTAATGGGCATTTTAGTTTTAACAATATGAAATATATATAGTATGTGTTAATCAGTTGCTAATATAGAATCAAGTGGAAACCGACATAGCAGATTACTATTAGGGGAAGGTGTCATGTGGCAACAAAAGATGTTACTTTATTTCCATTAGATTTGGAGATGATAATATGACAAAAAAGTGTTGACGAAGGGGTGAAAAGAAGGCTCGAGAAGAAGTCATGTGGCAATTAAAGATGTTCCCTTAATATATAATATATATATATATATGTTGGAGATGATGATGTGGCAAAAGTGTTAATGACATAGCGAAAAGGATGCTTGAGAAGAAGCCATGTGATAACTGAAGATGTTATCTTATTATTATTATTATATATATATATATATATATATATATATATATATATATATATATATATATATATATAAAAGGGAGTTCTACCATGGGAAATCACCATGGATGGGGAGTTCTACCATGGAAAATTACCATGGATGGTGATCTCTATTGCAACCTATTATAATAGGTAACCCAAACTCTCATAAAGAGAATTAAATGCATATCTAATTCATTTCATATTGGAAACCCAAACTATCATAAATAAGCAAATTAAACTTTGTAAAAGTTGTTGGTACAAAACATTAATTCATCACTATAATTAATTAATATATAGTATATTCCTAATCAATCATTAATTGTAGATATTATTGACTATTAATTGATATATAGTCATCTTGAGATACATATATAAATTTATTTCTCCAATAATTCTTTTTTTCTTAAATCATTACTAAGACATGCATAAGGTCTTTTTTTATTTTGAAGAAAACTTGCAAACTTTTTTTGTTGATTATGTTTTGCTTTTATATTTGCTTTCCTAATAATTATCAATGTGATGTTCTCCGACAAAAAAAGCTAGTAACATTAAAAATTTACAAAATAAGAAATTAACATAATATATTTGCTTATTAACCATTTTAAATAAATGTGACCATATAGCTAGCTAGTGAGAATAAGCTCTGTTTGTCCAGTAATAGTATTCCTTGCTTCAAATCAACTAAAGATTACATCATAAGTTTTTTTTTTTACTTTTACTTTTAGTTTAAGTTAAATTTATTTTTATTTTATATTGATAATCAGGTCTTGCTCATGTGCGGAGCGCATAACTACAACTAGTAGAAATTATAAAAGAAAGACTTCACCTTTTGAAAAAAATATAATATAATTTTTAATATAAGAAATTAAAGTTAATAGTAACTTTTAAAAATAATATTGTAATATCTTATTTAAATTTTATACTTTTTCATACAATTTTCTATTTTTCTTGATAGTAGTTATTTATGTATTAATTTAGTTTTTAAGTTTTTTTTCATAGGTCAATTTACGTTTTATTTTTATTATTTTTTTGAAGGTAAATATATGTGTATGTATTAATATGTATAAGTGGCATTCTATAATTTTGTAAAGAAAAATGTGACATTTTATGATTAAGTAGGAAATGTGGTAAATTTTACATTAGTCTTATTTTTTAGTTTAAATTTTTTTAATGAAACATGTTCCAATCATACTTTTCTTAAGTTAATTTTATTAAATAAAATAATTTATCATATTGCGTGATTATTTTTTAAGAGAGTTCATTAATAACTTGCTAATTATTTTTTGAAGAAAATATAAAAGAAAATTAATTAAATCCCCAACTTGTTTTTTAGAAGTAAAACACCCAACTTTTTAGATAGTAAAAAAAAATTCAAAATTTAAATTTATTGAAAAAATTAATTTTAGTTGTAAATAATGATAAAATTTATTTTTTAATTATATTATACATTTATCTATTTAATTTAATAATTTTTCTCTTTAAAAAGTACGCAACATACATAATTTTGTGCATGACATATATTTTTATAAACCTTGTTCATAATATTAAAATGAATATAATATAATTGTTGATGTTTTAAAAATGAATGTAGTTTTTCATAATTTTGTTTTTTCTCAAAATCACAAGACTAGATCATAAATATACATTATTTTTATTCTTGATGTTTTAAATATCTAAAAATTTCTTCATGTTACATACTTTATTATTTAGCAAAACAAAAAGTTATTTAAAAAGTTTATAAAAAAATAAGACTTTTAAGACTAATCAAATTGCGTTATACTATTCCAAATAATATAAAGTACAACGATACTCTTAGAAATTAAGCATAATGTATGGAGTAATTAATAATTAAAGGTAGTAACTCACATAATCATATAATCATGTGTAGAACATTAAATGTTGTTTATTAAATACAAAATATTAAAAAGTAGCATAATTTAAATGTAGTAACTCGACCTATAGGTTACCCATTTCACAAATCTAGCACAATTTTTGAATTGAAGAGTTAGGTGAAGATCAAATGGCTAGAATTAAATATCATCATCTATGGTGATTTTTGTAATTACCATGGTAGAACTCCCCTATATATATATATATATATGACTTCCTGGACACTGATATTCTTATACATTTTAATTATGTCTTCATGGACTGCTTTTATAGTTGTTGCAGCACCACTTCATTTATAACACCCAGTAGTAAACACACAGAGATTCAAATTAAGAACCTAGAAATATTCAGTTAATTCATCCGTCCCTGTAGCTGTGCCAGGCTTCCCTGACAGCACCAAGAGCTTGTCTGGTGACTGATGAGCGGTGCATGCACCGCGACGTTGATGGTGGAGACGATGGCAATAGTAGCACTGGTGTGTAATATGAATATGTAGGAGGGTCAGGCACGGCCCGTGACAAATGATCACTGGTGGGGAACAGTGATGGGGTTTGATGATCAGTGGCGAGGGGCGGTGGTGCAGTTTGAGAGGATGGATGGTGAGTGGCAGTAGGCGATACTGCAGTTTGAGTCGATGGATGAGTGGCGGCGGCAGGCAACGGTGCTGCGGTTTGGGGTGGGTAGTAGGGTAAGGCCTGGACAGCAGTAGTTCTGTTTTCTCTTTTATTCTTGATAATATGGACACTCAAGCTGTCATCGTGACAATGTCTTTGGCGAGTATATTTAAGGTCTAGTTCGAAATTCCTCATTTTATGTAGGACGGAATGAAATGGTGGTCTTCCTTTGAGAGGATATAAAAAGTAGTTCTTTGTGGGTCTTCCATGCACCATTTCTCCTCTCACATTGTTGTCACATATTTATAGGTTCAAAACTATTCATAATTAAAAGTGGTTTTTTTTTTGTGCCAACCACGAGCATATAGGGCCGTGGAGAAGGTGTACTCCCACCTCTATAAAGTTGGGTGATCGACTCCTAAGAATAAATTAGTCTTTTTTTTTTCTTGTTAAGTTATGCACTTTTACTGTGTTAATTTGATGTTTGAAGAGGTAAGGACAACTAGTTTATCATTGGTTTCCTTTTTTTTTTGTAGACCATTAATTAGTTACATTTTTAAACAGCAAGTAGTTTTGAGTTAATTTATTTGTGTTTTTTTCGTCCTCTTCTCTTTTACACATTTTCACAAAATTAGGATTTTTTTTTTCTTGTTAAGTTAGGCATTCACTTTAACCATTTTAATTTGATGTTTCAAAAGGTGAGGACAAATAGTTTATCATTAATTAGTACATTTTGAAACTGCAAATACGTTTAACAATAATTATTATAAATTGACTAAAAAATGACAAGTGTTGTTTATTTATCTTTCTCTTTAATATATATAATACTTGAGTATTTGACCGCATTCATGCTTGCTTAAAGACATAGTTGGGGATGTCACTGGTTCGACTTCTATTGTTGGCGTAGAGTTGTTAAAAAATAAAAAATAAAAAACTATGGATTTTGAACAAATACAGAACAATAACAGCAGATCAATGATCAACAAAGATCATTGATCAATGTAACAGTACTCAATGAACACGATGAAACAATGTAATCTGATCTTATTTCATCAAAAATCAATCTGTGTATTACATTGTACTGCTTATATATAAAATTTACATGGTGTACATTGTACCCCTTGTTACAATCGCCTAGAACAAACTAACATGAACCTGTAGTACATTACATGAATATATGATTCAATACATAGTTATCAACTAACATAAACAACACCACCTCTTGTGTAACATAGCAACAAACTCGTCCACACCAAAGACTAACTAAAAGACCAACTCGTACATAATTCTACAACAAACTCTGTCCACACCAAGACCAACAAGACCAACTCGTACATAATGCTACATCCCCTCAAGATGGAAGTCTATGCCAATCACATAGACCCATCTTGGACAATAAATCGAAAACAAAGGAGCCGATAAAGATTTTGTAAATAAATCACCAATTGTAACCGAGTAGAAATGTACTCGAGGAAGAACAAATCCACACTTAAATCGATGTTTAACCAAGTGGCAATCAATTTCTAAATGCTTAGTACGTTCATGAAAAACTGGATTAGCAGATAGATGTATTGTACTTGGTTATCACACCAAAGAGGAATTGGAAGTGAAATAGGAACATGTAAATCCTTAAGGATATATGAAATCCATAAATTCACAAACCGTGGAAGACAAATCGCGATATTCAAATTTTCCAGAAGAAGACTTGGACACCGTAGCTTGTTTCTTAGCTTTCCAAGAAACCAAAGAAGATCCCATGAATACACAATAGCCGATGATAGATTTCCTTGAAATAGGACAAGCAAACCATCTCAATCACAATAAGCAACCATAGAAAGATCTTCTTCAGACGACAGGAAGAACGGACCTTTGGAAGGAGTACCCTTAAGATATCGTAAAACATGAAGGGCACCTGGACCAATGTTGCTCGTAGGGGCTTGAACATACCGACTTAATTGTTGTGTTGTAAAGGTAATATCAGACGCGTGAATCCTAGGTAAAGAAGACGACCAATAAGTCTTCTATATCTCGTCAACTTCAAGTAACAAAGGTGAATCAGATCTCAGAATTTGCAATCACGAGGAGTGGAGTAGCAAATTTGATTTAGCCATGAGAACACCAAAGATCGTAAGTAGATCAAGAACATACTTGCGTTGATGAACATAGAGACTCGAAGAAGATCGAACCAATTCCAAACCCAGGAAATAACGAGCTTGACCAAGATCCTTAATGGTAAACAATGTATGTAAAAAGGTCTTAACTTGATCAATTAAGTCAAGTGAAGTACCAAGAAGAAGAACATCATCAACATAAACCAACAAAGACCAAAAAATGACCAAGCATTGTTGTAAGTAAACAAGCTGCAGGATCATGAGCAGATTGAGTAAAACCAAAAGATTGAAGTTTGGTTGTAAGCTCATGATTCCATCATTGGCGAAGCCTGTTTCAAACCATATAGAGATCTATGAAGTTTGCAGACTTGATTAGGTGAAACCACATTATAACCATCAGGTGGCTTCATGTACACATCTTCATCTATGTATCCATGTAAGAAAGCATTGTTAACATCCAATTGATGTAAGGGCCAATCTCGAAAGCAAATTGCTAAAGATAATACAATTCTAACAAGTGACATTCTTGGCAATCTGGAGAAAAGGAATCAAGATAATCAACACCTTCAATTTGATTAAAACCTTTTGCAACCAAACGAGCCTTACACCTATCCAAGGAACCATCAGGATGAAGTTTAACCTTGTAGATCCACTTAGAACCAATGGCTTTCTTACCAGGTGGTAGAGTAGTAAGACTCCAAGTTCCATTAGTTTCCAAAGCCTGTAACTCTTTGTCCATTGCTTCAATCCAAACAGGATCATGTTGAGCTTGAACATAACTAGTAGGTTCCTTTATATTTGAAACAGCAGCTAGGAAGCATTTGTAGCTAGCAGTGATGTTTGGAGAATGTATAAAAGGAAATGTATGAGGGTTACCAGTAGATAGAGAAATTGGTGTATAAGGCAGAATAGACGTCTCTACATTATTTAGAACAAAATCATTCAGCCAAAGAGGCTTATGAACTGCACGAGTACTTTTCCTAGTAACAACAGCATTAGGAGGCAGGACATCTTCATGTAAATCATCATTAGTATGAGAATTCAAGATCCAAGAAGTGACCATATAATCCACCTTGATCCATCGATCAAGATTAGGATCAGTAGATTCTGGTTTTACACATCTACCATCAATAAAACCAATCTTTGTTTTTGCTCCCAATGCAATCATCATAGCTCTACTCCAAGACAGGTAATTTGAACCAGTAAGAGAATTAGAGACAAATACCATACCAGGATGATCAGATCCTTGAAGAAGTAAAGGATTCTCACCTCCAAGATCACCCTGTTTGTGAGCTCTTCCCGCTCCATTTCGAATCGAAGAACTCACGTAACCATGAACAGATGCCATGTTCAAATCAGTCAATTCAATCAAAAAACAACACAAATCAAGAATAGTAGAACCGCTTTGATACCATGAACAAATACGAACAATAACAATGAGATCAATGATCAACAAAGATCATTGATCAATGTAACAAGACTCAATGAACACGATGAAACAATGTAATCTGATCTTATTTCATCAAAAATCAATATGTGTATTACATTGTACCGCTTATATATAAAATTTACATGGTGTACATTGTACCCCTTATTACAAGCGCCTAGAACAAACTAACATGAACTCGTAGTACATTACACCGAATATATGATTCAATACATAGTTATCAACTAACATAAACAACACCACCCTTGTGTAACATAGCAACAGCTCTGTCCACACCAGCACTAACAGCACCAACTCTGTACATAATTCTACAACAGCTCTGTCCACACCAGCACCAACAACACCAACTCTGTACATAATGCTACATATTTGACCATTTAAGTTTGTGAAAATCGTTGCTAAATGCTGTCTACAGTGAGAAGAACTTTTGTTGTCACTAGTCAAGTTTAATTAGCACGCAACAACTTAATAGAAATAAATTGAATCATCTCAATTTAGTACATTTAACAATTGCGTGGGATAGAAACCACGATTAGGGAGATGACAGAGGATGAGGAGTTATGGTGAGTGTGCTTTAACACGATTAAAGAATAATGTATAAATAATAAATATGTTATAAAAATTGATTAATACAAAATTCACTCATTTGAATACATGTCAATAACATGATTTATTTATTTTTATTTGTGGACATATTTTATTTTATTTTCTAGAGGAAATATTTATTTTACTTTTAATATATTATTTATGTTTTATATTTTATGAATTATTTATTTATTCATAACAAAATAAAATTTTCATTTCAAGTATAATTTAATTAGATATTTTTAGGCAGTTTTTATAATTTTGTATATGTAATTATTACGAGTTATTTTTTCCTCTATTAAAAAGACTTGAACGAAAAAGTAAAGTAAAATTTAAGACTACATATAACCACATTATATTTTATTGGCTATTTAATTGTGTTTTTTTAAACTTATTCATGTAGATATATTTAAAAAGTAGTAAACAAATTATAAAAATTTAAATAAAATATTTAATAAATAAACGAAACGAATACACGACATTTTTAACACGACCTACTTAGACACGAAAGCGATTAACACGATTAATAAACTTGTTATGTAATGGGTTTACCTTATATATATATATGGGTCATAACCTATTTATGACGCGAAACATTTACAACTCGCCTACACGAATTGCCAACCCTAAGCCAAAGCTTCTCAAGAATTCACTCACCTCTCAAAACTTTCTTTTAATATCTAATTTTGCAAGCATTTGTCATAGCTCTACGAGTCTTTTGAGAAAGTTAACGCGAAGAAACACAGAGAAATACATCTCTCTTTTTACGATTTTATGTGCTTCTTTTGATCTTTTTTATTTTTAAATATATAATAATATTTGATAATTGTATGAACACTTTTATAGCAGATTTTTATTGTTGGTTATTTTTATTTTATTTTTGAAGTAACCTATTATTGTTTAATTATAACATTAACAATTACACCTACTAAGAATAACCTAAAATATTAGGATAAAAATAGGGAGTTACTATTAGCACTCCTTTTGCATTGCAATATTGGTTTTTTATCCTTAAAAGTAAGATTCAACAAAAATAAAATAATTCTAATCATTCAAGAATATGAACCAAATCTCAACCAAATACTATAATTAAGATGTTGTATTTGATGTGAATTATTGAGTGTATTGATACAAAGAGATGAGAGGGGGTGTAGAGATTAAAAAGTAGAAAAGAACATGAAATGAGTCTATATATGGTTTAATTTGGGGTGAGATATTGAAAGTGAAAATTAAGTAGAAGAGGAGAAGATGAGTGTATTGAGTGAGATATGAGTTGAGGATGAATTTAAAATTTCATTTAGGGAAGGGTATAGAAAGTAAAAAAGCAAAGTTGATGAGGGGTATAGAGAGTGGAAAGTATAAGGGAAAAAAGAAACAAAATATGTTCATGATTTGGAGTGGGGTTATTTTAAGTAATTTTGACTAAAGACATTTTAGTTTAAAATATATTAAATTAAGTGGGTGGTTGTTATAGGGTAGTTGGGGATTAATAGCCGCTCCCTAAAAATATTTAATATAATATATAATGCATATAACACAATGTATACCATTATACAATTGATATTGTGATATATTAAGATAAAATCTATATATTTATACGTATAAAGAACTTTTTTTTGTTTTTCTGAAAACTAATTAAAACCTTTTGTACTGATTGCGTGAGTTGTGTGCAAATTATTATTTTTATATTTTTAAAATCTTTGGAGGTGATTTAAGTAATTTAGAAGTTTTGGGTGAAAATCATCTTTTGAGTTGTATATTATTCTTTTTAATTTTTTTGTTTGCATTGAATAATTTGTTATTGACTTCAGGTTCATTAAAGATTTCACTTTTTATTTAATATAGATGCCTTTTATTTAATATGTGATACATTGAATAATTTGTTATTTAATAGTAGAATAGCTACAGTGGTCAAGATCTAACTTTCTCCGTACATAATAAGTTACGCGGGTGCGTCAAGTCAATCAGAGCCACCTAAGTGCTATTGGTTTGTGACCCACCTAGCTAGGTTTTGTCGCTATCTATTTCGACTAATTAAGTCTGTCCACTAAACTTTAGTAAGATTAAAGTGCTTCTCGTAAGCTTATAATTAGGACTAACAACTCCTAATTAAGCTTTTTGGTTTGATCATTGATAAAAAAAACTCATTCAATTTCAATTGGATAAATTAGCTATAGCATCTAACAAGCTCTAGAAATCTCATTTTCCCTATTTTGATGGGTTGCAAGGCTCTTCAACTATACTCGTTAATTATGAATATTCTTGCAACCTTAAATAAGCTTTTTTTCCTTTTGTAGAAATAGGAATTTCACTAATCATCCATAGGTCTCAAATACGTTCAATGGAACAAGATGAGACATATAGTCAATTACATTGGTAAATAGATTCACTAATCCTAATTGTTCACAAGAATATTCAACTGTGTCATAAAGTTGATTTTCAAGAAATGCGACTATAACGATGGAACAGTTTGACAATTAGTAACTACTCTCTTAGTAAACCTCTTGAACACGATAGGACACCAATACATTACTTAAACAATAACGAAAAATAAAACTTCTATCAAGGGGAGTAAACACAACTTTCAACGAAGGAAGACAATTTAAAGGAAAGAGTTCCTAATACCTAAATAAAACTTAGCGACGACGTACCAACTCCATACACACGAATCTATGCACAACCTTTGGAAAATGTTGCACAGGTAGAGAAGCAACTATTGCCACCAGTGAATTTAATGGCTGCAATACGGATAGAACTAATTATCTCATCAAAACTGAACACATCAAGTTTATTTAATAAATTAATAAGAATGAAATAGAGGGAAGACACCAACTCTAGACAACAATCATATATGCGATCGTTTGCTAGTAATAGTCCACAAAGTATCACAAGAAAACCCTTACTAGCACATCTTGAATCACAAAATCTAACAAGAGCCATCATATCCTTGCCCAACGGTTGCAGATTCGAGCTAAGCCTTTTGAAAAATGATTGGGTGACATGCTTTAGACACCCACTTATTGGTTTCCCTTCATTTGTGCATCAATGTTTGTGTACGCATAATTTGATCTATATTTAAGGAACACCAACAAGTGGGCATCCATTTCAAATAATAAATTAAGTTTCAAATCTCATAGGCGTCTAGCTTTTAAGAGGCTTGCACATCGTAAAAGTTCGAGCTTTATTTTGGAGGATTTTTTTGTCATATATGTCTCTTTGTGCTAAAGATTTACACTTTCGATCACAACCCCAAAATATTTGCACTTGTAACCCTTTTGATCAATTAAACTGCATTTTTGCCACACCAACCGCTAGCTAGGAATGAACTTCACTAAAAGATTGAAGGCACTATTTAAAAGCGTAGATTCTGAAAGCTAAACTTGCCTTTTGAAAGCTCGTTTTCAAAACGTGCCTTATGGCAATTTCTACCTATCTCACACTCAAACTCAAGATTTTGTTAGATTTTTTTTTCGCTCCTTCACATTTAGTCCCTACGTTTGCTCAGAAGTGGTTCTGTAAATTTCAAATCGCCCAATCAATTTTCGACTATTCCACAAGAATTGTAATTATAAAGCATCCAATTTAAGTAGGAAAAAATTTGAAAGAACTCTCATCATTTGATCACAACGATCATTTGTTGGTTGAGTTTTAAGCAAGTTAAAAAGCATAACTACAATTTTGGTGGGATGGTGGAATATTGATCGAGCGATCCAAAATTTACGGGACTACTTCCAAAAAAACGTAGGGACTTAATGTGAAGTGAGAGAGCAAAAACATCTTAAAAAACTTTAATTTGAGTGTAAGTAAAGTAAAAATTGTCATACTTAAATTGAAAGCATGTTTTGAAAATGAGTCTTCAGAAAGCACGTTGTCAAAACGTGCCTTTAATTTTTTTAGTGAAGTTCGTTCTAGTGGCGGCGTTGCTAGTATGACAAAATCGTGGTTTGGGTGGTAAAGGGGGTCACAAGTGCAAATCTTTTAGGGTTGGGATCCAAAGTGTCAATCTTTTGCTACAAAGGGACATAAAAAAATCCTATTTTGGAATGGTGGAACAAAAATTTTGGGAGTTAAACATGAACAAAGAACATTCGCAACAAGGCAGCCCAAACAAAGTAAAGAAAAAGAACCACCATTTCATGAAGGCACCCAAGTATTTTGTAAGTTTCTCAGCTAAAATGGAAATGACCATTTTGCCCCTTAATATATATTGACTCAAACCCCACAAACCATTTTGAAATTGAAACTGGGGCACCCCACCACCACTATTTTCTTCATAAGTGAACCATAAAGCCACATTGCGTTTGCCGAGCGTATCGATTGTTGCGGCTTGACATCATCCGACGGCGAGGTAACAAAGTTTGTCAACCTAATGATGTTTTGTAGGAACTGTAATTTCAGTAAAAATCTGAAGAAAAAAATGATGGTTTGATTTGTTAACGTAGGGCTTGGTAATTTCGAGGAATCCGAGTTTGTTTGCACTATAAAATGGAAGATTGTACTACATTGGTGCAAGAGGAGGTAGAAGAAGAGGTAATTTTTGAAATTTAATGTGTTATATATGCGGTTTCTCAAATTTTAAGTCGATTTTTGCACGGGCGTGAATGTCTCGGCCTCGCAGGACTGAGAGTTGTAGAAACGTCTCGGTCCACATCAACCGAGACTTCGTCGTAGTTCCCGTCATGCTGTGAACTTAACGAAGGCATAATCTCGGTATGGATCGACCGAGACAATGATGTAGGTCTCGGTTGGACATTACCGGCACTATGCATATATTCACGGATCTGAACAACCGAAAACGTGGTTTTTGGGGTTTTTTGGTGAATTAACTGTGCATTTCGATTGATCATAATGTTACAATGTTTGTATTGCAGGTAATGCCGGTCTCTAATTTATTTCAAGATTACAAGGAGACGTTTGCACCTTGTAGGCCATTCCCCTCTAGAGAAGCGGCAATTTCGTGGCTTCAAATGATAGGCCAGGAGAACATGTTTGTTTTAGTGACGAAGCACTCTGATGTCGGGGGCATTAAGCGTAGAGGAAGGGTGAAACTTGCGTGCGAGAGGTCCGAAACTTATAGGGGAATGTCTCAAAGAGTTGGAAAGGGGAAAGCGGCCAAAATTTCTTCGAAACCAAGAAATGAAGAAGAGGAGGAAAAGGGGAGGACTCAAACTGGTATGAAGAAATGTGGATGCCCTTTCCTTATTAACATAAAGGAAAATGCCTACTCTTTGTGGTACGTTACTATCATATGTGGGATGCACAATCACGAGCCCGCGAAAAACTTGGACGACCACTCATACGCTGAAAGATTGGATAAGGGGGAGCAGGTGGTTGTTGTGCATATGACAAAGGGTAATGTGAAGCCAAGAGACATCCTCAATACGTTGAAGCAAATAGATGTTACAAACGTATCGACAATGCAGACAATATATAATGCAAGACAGAAAGTCCGAATTGAGGATGCGGGTGGGAGGACTCAAATGCAACAAATGTTGCACATATTGGAGAAAAATAAGTGGATGTCGTGTCACAGGAAGCATCCCGATACGAATTTGTTTTGGGCACATCCTGATTCAATCAAGTTGCTAAGGTGTTTCCCTTCAAATCCACATTCTCTTGCTATTTCTCTTTCCGATAAGATGTCGTCGGGGGTCTCCGGCCGCCTCGCCCCCTGTTAGCCCTCTACACCTCAACACCAACCTCCTCCCTTGTCACCGGTGCTTTCGAACGAGCCATACCTGAAAACACTACAACATTTAAGCACCTGGAACAGAACCAAAAGTACATTTCTAGAAAAAAAGTTCAAAATCATCCATTTATGTTGTCTCGGTCAAGCAGGTTCGAAACATTCGACATAATTTCGTTCACTCCTTACCGAAAGTGGAAACACACTCTCGGCATTGTACAACCGAGAGAAATGCAACGTTCTCGATCGTACACCACCGATATGGCATAACCTATTCAATTCACCTTACTCTCGTCATGTGCATACCAGGTCGACTCTAACCGTCTCGGCAATGTACAACCGAGAGATAGAGTACATTATCGGTTGTACACCACCGACACAACATTAACTAACACTAAATGTTACTCTCGTGATGTCTCGATCGAGATATGACAATTAAGCTCGGCCATTCGTCACCGAGACAGTTTGAACTCTTCCGGCCTGCCTGACCGAGAACGACGAGTTCCCAAATATTTACCATCTGTCTCGGCCATGCTTGGCCGAGACAGTAAAAACACTCTTTAGCCTGTGTGGTCGAGAACCACGAATTTTCAATAATGGAACCATTCAATACACCGCCACACAAACATTACAACTACTCAACCAAATGTAACTTAATTAGACTATCAACGTATCTTCAAACGATCTAAAACGTGACTTGAGTGTGTACGACGAACTTCAACCGAGCCCTAATTTGGAGACGAAATCCGACAAGACCCCAATCCTTCAAACTGGAAAACCTCCTCCAACGAAACCGAAACACGGAAACGAACGAACGAAAACGATTTTCGGGTTTCCTCACAATGGCCAGATATCAACGATTTCGTGATTGCTCAAAAGTTCGATGGTGGGGGTGGTAGGGTGCCTCTGTTTTGCACGAGGGGTATTTTCGGTATTTTGAGCCTAATTTTTAGGTGCCCTTGGTAATTTGATTTGTGCCCTCAATAAGAGAGTGCCTTCATGAAATGGTGGGGTGCCCTTAGCGGCCCTAAAAATAAATTGAGCGGGAATGACAACAATGGAGGCTGAAGAAAACCCCAGTAAGAATCCGACACCATGTCTTTATATGTGAAGTGAAGATGACAAAATTCATGTTATTTTAGCAATCTACGAATCGATACTACACACATTATATAGTAGATCACAAGAAAATAAGACACAAAGTCACCGCTAAACCTGAAATTAAAACTACTAATTAAATCCCTTCAATTAAATTAGGTCAAAATAACTCAAGGCCTTCCATTTTTAGGTGACATGTAAATTCTCCTTTTCTCTTTTCCAAATAAGTTCCTCAGTTCTTGTTAGTAATAATGAGAAAAAGTTACAGCTTGATATCATCTACAATATTCACCATTCCCTACATGTATTTCTTCTACAATTAGAGTACATTTTCAATAAAACATCAAAGATAGTAGGGCGCAGCCGATTTAGGTTTTACATTGAATAAAGTGGACTGCCTAAAACATAAATGACTATAAGACAATGATGCCTGTGTTTTCACGGAGGTTACCTCTTAGTGCCTTTTTAGATCCGTGCAGAGGAGGACATCAAGGGAATGGCTTGGGATCTCAACCTCAAAATTTCCCAATAAATTAAATTGGGGGGAAAATGAAAGACCAAACAGTAATCTACAGTTCTGATTCGGCTTCTGTGTGTCTATGATTGTTGGCGATCACCGTGTCCGTCGTCTCTGGTAGTTTAGGAGTAACTGTAGTTTTCTGGATATTCAATTCTTCACCTAAAATTCTAGCTGTGAACTGTCTAGCCTCTGAATCAAGGTCGGGCCATTCCGAAACTATTCTTTTAGCACCCTGCGAGAAAGTAGAGAATGAATGAGCGAGTGTCCAGTTGAAAAAATAGATGATTTATAGTTTTGTGACGTACCTGAAGTTTCGGCTCCTTGGTCATTGGGTTATTGCAGAGGTCAATAGTCTTTGCTTTAGATTTAGTAGCATTGCCACACCATGACTCACACCAGAGCCACTCTTGAGGGAGAGAGAATATAGGTACAGTGTGCTGAGCATAGTTGGGAAGATCCTGCAATAAAAATGTTTAAAGTTAAACCTTTGGACACAATGGAAACAATTAATGCATCAATAGAACTATAAGTCACTAATCGATAATGTATAACTACTCTTGTTTATAACCATGGATTCGGAATCTAAGATATTTTACTGTGCAAGAGTCGATACCATGTTTATTTTCATAGTTTTATTCCCTACTGGCATCCATGTTCGATGAGATGAAAAGAAATGCAAGTAACACATGATAAAAAAAAAGTTAACGACATATATGCCGACTTCAAAATTTCAAATTGGCTAACAAGGCTAGTTACAGCTGTACCCTGTACGTAACGAATACTAAGGCATTTTACTGGCAAGATATACGCCAAATATACAATTCATAAACATGAAACAGATACCATAAACATGAAGCAGATATTTTGGTAAATAGATGAATCGGAAGCATTGTAAAACTTGGCTTTGGCTAACGCTTGTGCAGTTTGGAACATGACATTGGAGAGTCCAACTTGAAAGAACGAGTATAAGTAAAATAAAATTTCGACAATATAGCTAAATAGATATTGTATACATGCCAAATATCTCGCTTCTTATTCTAAAGCTAAAGTAGTGTACATATATGGAAGAACCGGTTTTCTTTTCTTCCCAAAACCCTAAAGTTTTTTTTTTCTTGATTCTCCTTCGTGATTTTTTATCTTGAACCACCGCAGATCCTTTTTTTCGATAGGCGGTGGTTCAAATCACATCTTTCCGCATTTTATTCATCCAATAAGCAGTAGATCTAGCCAGATTTATGCAGATTGGTTCTATCTTTGTTGCAGTACATCTTCCTCAACGGTTGTGCGTTGATTTGTGCGGCGGCTAGGTTGGTCTTTTCTTTAGTTTTCATTTTATAGTTAGTTTGCCTCCCTAGTTGGAAGTCTTTAATTTTGTCTTCCCTTATTGGAAGTCTTAAGTTTTCTTTTCTTGTTGGAAGTTTTGTTATTCGTTATGTGCTTCTAGTAGTGTTTGTCTATTGTCATATGTTCTAGATGTTTTAGAGACATTGTTTCAATTTCACAATCACATTTGCAACCAAATTTATTGCAGTTCTTTTAAACAAATAGGATTAGCGAATCAATGTACTTTTTACTAGGGCAATTGATTCTATGTCTGACCCTGTATCGAGCTATTAAAGATTAATGAAATTTCTATATTTATTAAAAAAAAAATGAAGAAAAATAAATATTCGATAAAAAAAAGTAGAGTATATAAATGAGGCTTATGAGTTGAGACACTAGTTACATTGATGACATAGTTAACTTGCTTAAATATGACTTTTCAGTTTTAAGATAAAAAGAGGGAAGCAAGACAAGGATGAAAAGGGTTCTTAAGGTCGGATATTATCTGACAATAGTTTTGCAATGGGATAAATAATTAAATATGTGAACGGTCACTTGCCTGATCAAGATTTGACAAACTATTAGGATCCTTGCTAAGTGTCTCATAAAAAACTCTTAGATTGTCCCCTGCAGCAGTTTGACGAAACTTGACCAAGTCAACCACATACAACGCACTGCAAAAGGTAAACAGATAAGGCTAGACTAACAAAATAATTTGAAAAGATATCTGTCATAAAAAACTCAATCGTGAGAGCGATCCTTCACCTAATATGATAATTCTTTCCTCGCAAATGCTCTTTCCAAAACCCCTATCAAATGAACCAAATAACAATTAAAATGCAAAGATAGAAAATATCCACAAAACTTAGTTCTTTTTCTTTCTTTTTTTTATTAGCACAAGACTTATTTCTCATTGACATGCAATGGAAAGTTTTGGATTTCAAATTGCATCAAGAACTGCAGAAAAATAATTACCTGTCTCCAAAACCGGTAGCCATCCATATCCTTATTATTGTCACAGAATGGTGTATATGCAAGTGGCTTTCCTTTTGTGTCCATGTCATATAGTTCTCCCATGTCTGCCCTCACAATTTGATCAGCATCAACAAATATAACCTGTTAATTGCGCAAAAAAAGGTGTCATTAAACATCTAAAGATTCAAAAATTTATGTCAAATAGGAGAGCTTCGCAATGTTGGATAATCCACATGAAGAGCATGAGACTAGCAACTGGGTACCTTTTCCAAGGAAAGAGGAAAAATAACATCAAGAAAGAGGATTTTATATGCCCATATAATCCGTTGCTTCTCTTTCTGCTTATGTAGCCATGAAGGCCACTTATAGGTGATAAGCTCGTATTCAAATCCATATTCCTTTGCCATGTGTGGTATAACATCCTGGTGACACAAAGGCAAACATTCACTGCACAATATACAACTCAAATTTCTAAACACTGACAAAAGAAAATGATAGCCCTCTTCCTCAACAATAAAATGAAAAAGGAAGACAAGAACCTTAAACTGTGGGGATAGGTAATTCTTTATGAACCAGAACTTTACAGGCCGCTGTGTGTTCTTAAGAACACTTAGGATCATAATTTTGAGGAAGCGCTCATACCTAGAATAACACAATTAAAATATTAAAAAAGATACAATAAAAATAAGAAATTGAAGAAGAAAGCAAGCCAGGAAGGGACAATAAAACATGACACAAGCAATATACATAAAGATTTCTCAGCCCCGAAATTTCTACAAGAAGATTCTAATTAAACAAACTTAACACAACCTTTTCCTAACTTTTTTAACCATGTTTGTTCCATTCAAAACTTATTAAAATTACAGGCCAAATCTAGGGTTATGGGCGTAAGAGGTTGGGGTTCGATTATCACCGGGAGCAAGTTTCTTTCTTATAAAAAAATCACAGGCTAAAACTTTAGTCATATTTGTAAAAGTTATATTTCACCATTGTATTTTTCGTCTTCCTCTTCCTAAATTTAATATACTGCAATATGTAATTCTTCAAACTTGTGTACAGTTCTTCATACCATGGGATCAAATCATCTCATTTTTCTCCCTTCTTTTTTCAAATTGAGGGCTATATAACAATTTCACAAAAGTATTTTAATATTTACCTTTATTCTTTACAAAATCTCTAATTCTGAATTCTTAATTTCATTACTTAACAAATTGATGCATATATTCTTCACAGCCCACCACATCATTCAATAAAAGTTATGTCAGACTGCAAAATATTCTTATAAAACTGTTACAACTTAGCAGAGTATTTGTTCGTTATGCTATTAAAACTGCACAAGTCGTTTTAATAAAACTGCACAAGTCGTTTTAATAAAACTGCACAAGAAGGCACTTACAAGTGTCCTGAAGCAACCGAAAATATATTAATTTTCTTTCCGTGCCTCGCATTGTGGTGGTCCCTCTATAAAAATGGAGCGAAAAGTTAATGCAGAAATAAGAAAAAACAGAGTTAACCCAGAATCAACACTAAATAAGGAACACCCTGTCAACAATCAATTACAAAGAAGTTATTTTGTATGAAACTTAGGTGATTTAAAACATAAGCACTACATTAAGAAAAAGAGACGAAATGCAACTTCTAATGGAAGAATGATGAACAAAAAATCTTATTTAACCAAACACAAAAAGCAGGATAAGATATTTTGCAAAAATGTGGTGAAAATTGTGAGAGAAAAGATGGATAGTGAGAGCATGAGAGAGGTTGGTCCATGCTGCATCAGGGATAGAGCAAGGACAGCTGAGAGCTGAGTGATCAAACACAACTGAACAGGGGCATGGAAAATGCTAATCCCATAACTTTTAGAAAAAAGCAATATGTCAAGCTATGCATGTATCCAAGAAAATAAAAAGGTTTCTCTACAAGATTCTACAAGATTTTAGGTCCCCTTCAATAAATTCAAATAAGTCATTTCTTATTTCAAGAACATTCTTGATCTCACATGTAATTAGGAATAACGATTGGTCTTTAAAGGATAACTTGGTATGGTTTAATTAGGAAGCATTAAATTAAAGGATTATTAAAGCACATCATCTACTACATCAAATAAATATGAGTGGATGCTTTTGACTCATGTAGCCGACCTCAACTAAATTGAAATTACTACTTCATTTTAGCTGTTGATTGTTCTTAGCTTTTGCAACTTTGTCTTCTAGTAGAACTTAGAAGTAATGAGCACATACACATGGTAGCCATTCCTATCGATCCAAATATATTTCAATAAAAGAATTTCACCTAAAACGCACAAAGAATGCTATCACGACACAAATTTGTAAATAAAATATTCGAGAATATGATGCAAACTAAAATAAGAGTTAGTAGTTCAACTTAACTTTTTTTTTTGTTTCTTTTTCGTTTTTTTTTTTTAGAATCTACAGGCATTAAGTTGAGTAGGACGAAGACCGAATACATGCAATGTGAGTTTAAAATACTAGACATCGAGATGGAGTGATAAAATTAGGGAAAGTAGAAGTTCCTAAGGTGAACAGCTTTAGATATCTAGGATCAATCATACAAAATGATAGCGATATTGAGAACGATGTCATAAATAGAATTCAAGCTGCATGGAAGAAATGCAGGAGTGCAACAGGTGTGATCTATGATAGAAATATGCCTACTAAGTTAAAAAGAAAACTTTATAAGACCACAACTAAGCCAGCTATGCTCTATGGAAGTGAATGTTGGGTGGTATTGCAACAAGTATATATAATGAACGTAGCATAAATGAGGATGCTTAGGTGGATGTGTAGTAAAACTCGTAAAGATAGAATAAGAAAAACAGAAATTCAAAGACAAGTAGAAGTAGCAACAATTTATACAAAGACTTGAGAAGGGCGGTTGCGATGGTTTGATCAACCGCAAAGACGGCTTACAAATGCCCCCATTAGAAAACTCGACTCAATAGAAACTGAAGAAATTCGACGAGGTAAGGTAGACAGAAGTTAACTTGGGACGCATTGATTAGGAGGGATTTGAATGGTTTGAAAAGCTCACCATCAATTGCACTAAATTGAGCACAATGGAAGAGTTTGATCCATGTAGCCGACCCCAATTAATTTGGGACTGAGGCTATGTTGTTGTATTTGTATTTAACATATAAATGAAAAAGTTATATAAGTGAGTACAACAATGTCAACGATGACAAAGTATCCTCATCCCTATCACATACACAAATTTTGCACTCATAAGACACTCCAGACCCTAAATAGATTGGAGAAAGATACAACAATTCCGCATTTAGAAAGTGCAATCCAAAAAGAGGCAAGGACCAAGGTTCCTCGTTGCTCCAAAATGATGAAACAACCTAGCGCTTAGTTTTCAAAAATCTTCTATTTCTGTCCAACCAAATTATCCAACAAGTAGCAAAGAATACCAGTTTGAAGATTTCCTAATTCCTCCTAGTTAGATTCGGTGAAGGGTACGCAAATAGCTCTATGTCATGTGTAAAAGTGATCCTTATTCCTCCCAGACTTCCTAGCAGTTCAACTTAACTTCGAAGAAATCAAATGAGTTAATTACTCATGAAATAAATGTTGAGACATATAATCCAATTTTCGGTAATATTTGTATTTATAATATTCTTCCATGGCAATGTTTTATTTAAGAATCGCATATAAATTACTGGAGACCCAAACCTTTACCGTGACAACTCCTAGAGGTACTGAGAACAGTGTGGAAAAACGAGGTTCCGGATGAAAGTGACTTGGAACGCAGAAGTTCTCCACACCTTTTGCTTGTTTGGTTAGAGCAAAACATGTTTCACAAGTCTGAATAGAATCCTAATTCACTAATGGCATGTTCGCTTCACAAACTCAATAGTCCTTGAGTTTATTAGATTAACTTATACATAGGATTATGGTTTGGATCAAGTGATTAGTCCCGAATAGGTCACTTGTTCGGTTGGATGTATTCATATTGGGATAAAATTTTTGGATCAGATGGAATGACCAACATGGTCCTCACTATGCCCCTATCATCAAAAGTGTCACATCACGTAGCTGGCGGTTAAGGAGGGACTGGCGGGAGCTTTGAGGGAGACATTGTAGTGGGAGTTTAAGTTGTCGAGGCCGAGGATGTCGTCGATGCACTTTTTCAAGGCGACGAAGCAGTGGGTGCCAATGAAGCCTGTGGCGCCGATTACTAACACGGAGAGGTTGTTACGGCAGCGGAGAGGCAGACTTGTTTCTCCCAGGCGGCGCCATCGAGGGAGGAGGCGTTGCGAGTGGGAGGGTTGTGAGGTTGTATGGGGGATTGAGAGTGATGAAGAACAGTAGATGTAGCGCCTCCAGGAGGGTCAAGTAGAACAAGAGCTTGGAAGGGGCAGCGAGGAGGTTCGTGTGGTTCACTCGCCAGAGGTAGCTATTGTACCGCTCTAGCTTCGATGTCTTGCTTGTGTCCAGCGGAGACAGCGATCTGAAGATGAAGTTCTCCCAAATCGAAAACATGGGCACTTGCTTTTAACGATTTTGTTTAAGAGGGGAGCGTAATTTTGTAATGTCCAAAAGACAAGCACTGGGACTAATTAAGGAGCCCAAAAGGATGGTTTAGTTTAGTCACTTGTATTGGGTATTAAGTAGTCCGGTTGACTAATTAATCCTTCCAAGCGAACACTTGATTAGCCATTCCAATGTGGCTAATCCGACCTAAGAAGGTGAAGCAAACATACCATAAGGGATTTAATCCATCACAAGACATCGTTTTCGCTGTAGTAGTTTTAGTGGATATTGTTGTCCAACATTGTGGGGGCTGGTCCATTCAATGCTAGAATTTCTTGCTTTCACTTGATGATCCCTCTCTTCCTCATTTCGCATATTCTAACTCTAAATGCATCTTGTTAAAAATAGAAATAAAAACTAGAATGTGAAATGTAAACATATCTTGCAAAAGAAAACACAATTACCTGTATAACTCCGTTACTCTTCTTTGAATCCTCATTTCCACCAATCAAATCAGATGCCCATTTCAACAAGTTTGAATTCCAACTACTGGAAGATCCCTGCAATGGAAGTACTTTAGAAAATTAGAGGGAACCGTTATAGTAGACAAAGAGGAAGGACGACAATGCCTAAGAAGTGAAAGATGAGGAAGTAACCTTCTCCTGCTCTTCCGAATTGTCTTCATCAATAGTAGACAACAGTTGTTCATGCTCCTTCCCTTTCTTTTTTGCTACTTCCAAATGCACTACTTTGCCACGCAAATCATTTATGATGATTTGAGTCATATTTTCTTTCAATTTGTAGAGATCACTGCTTCTACCTGGTGCAAGTTGCAAACACCAGACACCAGGAGAAACCTTCATTTGCCAATATCCCAAGTTGGACATTACTAGAGTATCAACCAAGTGGGGCTTGCTCTTAGTTCCAAGAATCAACTGAAGACCTCGAGGAGGATCATGGTCCTTTTCAGAACAATGACCTGGTTATAGTGACTCAAAAAATTAGAATCTTAAGTAAACAGGAGTAAGAACTTCAAGCCCATTTCAATCGACAAAGTAAAAACAACACCTAAAAAAGCAACATTAAAAAAAAAAAAAAAAAAAAAAAAAAAAAAAAAAAAAAAAAAAAAACATTACCAGTGAGAACAAGTGCTTCTAGTTCAAAAACAGCTTGCAATGTCCTTGCATCTCCAAGATTCTCAAGCAAAATATTATCTAAATCATGGCTGTCAAGTGAAAAACAAAATAAAACACAAAATACTTAAGGGTTTTATATTAATGAATTTCAGCAGAGACAATATTGAATAAAAACATCATGGAAATGCAACATCGAAGACCACGTACACAGCAATAACAGGCTCAACAAGCCATGGTTCAGGAACATCAAGATTCATCGTGAGGGTTTTTGACAAAGGCATATTTGAAAAAAAGGCTTTTGGTCCATTTATTGAGTAATCAACAGAACTGAAGTCATCCTGAAATTGTGAGGCATAGATAAGAAACCAAAAATTTCAAAATTTTGCAACTCAAACATTGAAAAAACTACATGTTCTTATAACTGTCTACCTCCATTGGCAGTACAAATCTGTAATAATTTTTTAGCGGAAGGTCGACAAGAGAGCTCTGCAACAACAACAACAACAACAACAACAACATATATTATCATTACACGGAAGATGTTGAGTATAAAACAGGTTTTTGAAAAAGTAAAAGAGAAAGAAATAAAACGTTTGCAAACCCTACATATTGTGAGAGGTTTCAACTTTCAAAAATAAAACTAATTTAAGAAAATACAAAAAAATAAACTGAGTAAAGTGCAGAATAAATAGAGGTTAAATCTTTTTTTTTGTCACAGTAGGTTAAACCTAATTCATTGCCATTTAATAAGAAATAATTGAATAAAAAGATTTAATTTCTAAATAATTAAATGTGCATATGGTTTTACCGAAATTATCAACTTTATTGAAGTCTGTGATGCCCGTTTGATTGTTGAATTTCACGGAAAAGACAACCACATTAATGGTATGCGTATAACCCAAATTCTAATTTCCAACCAAATATTTCAACAAACGCTAAACAAAAAACGTTATCAAATGACAAAATTTGATGTCAAAAAGTAATTGTCATTTTTAAAGGAAGCGGCTAAACGGAACCCACCTATTGCTGAGGGGACCCCATTACTTCAATGTACCCAAATATTGAATTATTTTTACTTTGTTTACCCTAGTTCTTTTTCAAAATTCCAAGAATACTCTTGCTCATCCCCAACACCCCTCAATCCTCTCAATCTCTCGGTTTTAGTCATTGTAGAGCACTTTGTAATGGACAGCAAGTGTCGTAAGAATGTTATTCTCGTCGAACAAGGAGGATGTGGTTACATCGTGCCCTAGAAGTGAAGAAGTGTCGCTCGCGGGTTTTGGAAAGAGGTCTCGAATGGCTTCGATTGATACCACTTTAGAGGTCTCGGCCGACTTTGACCGAGACCTCTTTAGAGATCTTGACTGCCTCCCACCGAGGGATCCAGCCGATACCACTTTAAAGATGCCAGCCTGTATGTCCGATACCTTTTTAGAGGTGTTGGCCCTGTGCGTCCAAGACCCAAGACAACAAGAACGAACGAAAAATCTTCAAAATTCCTAAAACAATACATGAAAATGACAAAAAAAAATAGTGGATTTTGCCCGGAATCACTTGATATTCTTGATTCCATCGACATTTTGTACCCAAAATGCAAGATTCAAGACCCGAATTGAAGATCTAAACCCAACGACAAAATCATAAATACTATTGACTCAAAAAAGCAAAAGAAGCCCAAAAAACACTAGAAATCGACACGAAAAGAGGTGGGGATTCCATGGCTTCTAATCGATGGGGTTTCGCTCCGATTTCATCGCATTTGGATTGATGGTCAGAGTGTGATTCAAGAGAGGAGACTAGGGTAGGGGTGAGTAAAAACCTTTTTATATGGAGGGGTAGTTGGGTCATTTTGCTAGGGGGCAAAAACAACATTCAAAACTAGGGTCTCCTAAGCAAAAGGTATGGTTCGTTTAGCTGCTTCCCTTTTAAATTGCGTAAAGAGGCCATAGGGTTAGGAAGCAATTATTTATCAAAAGTTCGTTAGCCACGACCATGGCTTCGAAACATTCCCAAGGTATACAAGCTAGAACTTATCGAAATTTCTTCTTCCACGTCCAGTGGATACAAGTGCACATACTTTTGACTAATACTTTCATTGTCAAAAAACTCATTTAAAAAATTGATCTGAAGCTATTGAAGATAACTTTAAAATGGCCCATGCACTCATATTCTATCTTTATAATGTACACATTACACAACCATCTATGTCACAACAATAGCTCTCATTTTGGGATGCAAGCAGGACAGGGAATCCCACGGGGGATGGGGATTCCCTGCAAAGGGGATGAGGATGAGGAATTTAAATGGAGATGGAGGTAGGAATAGGGATAAAGTCTCATACCCACGCGGGTATAGGTATAGGGATAGGGAAAAAATATATTCGTGGGGATCTCCGCGAGGAATCCCAATTGGTAATCTCCGTGGGGATCCCCGTGGGTGTCACTATTGGAGATCTCCGTGAGGATTACCCACGGGGATCTCCGTGGGTATCCCTTTTTGGGATCCTAGGATCCCCGCGCGGAGATCCCCGTATATATCAAATACATCTATATATATTGTGAATATCAATTTTATATAATATTACAAGATTTTTTCACCCAACTCCACCTATGTTGTACACTATGTGCGCTACATAGCCGGTCCCAAGTCCGGATAAAGGAGGAGGGTTGCGATAGGTTGACAGCCAGCGTAAAACTTTTGTCACTTTTCATGAAATGTAAACTATACACGCAATATTAGAATTGTAGAAGTTAAGGAGGCATTGAAAAGAATGAAAATAGGGAAAGCATGTGGCCCAGATGAAATACCCATAGAGGTTTGGAAATGCTTAGGAGAAATCGGATTGACTTGGTTGACAAAACTTTTCAATAAAATTTTAAAATCAAAACGGATGTCAATGGATTGGAGAAGAAGCACGCTCGTGCCAATCTTCAAAAACAAAGGAGACATTCAAAGTTGCTCAAACTACCGGGGAATTAAACTCATGAGTCACACTATGAAACTGTGGGAGAGGATAATTGACAATAGGCTAAGGAGAGAAACAACAATATCAGAGAACCAATTTGGTTTCATGCCTGGGAGGTCAACTATGGAGGCGATTTTCCTTGTAAGACGATTGTTAGAAAAATATAGAGAAAAGAAAAAGATCTTCATATGGTATTCGTAGATTTAGAAAAAGCATATGATAGGGTCCCTAGAGATGTTCTTTGGTGGGTTCTAGAAAGAAAAAGAGTGCACGCTAGATACATAGACACTATTAAAGATATGTACGATGGAGTAGTAACGAGTATAAAGACTTTTGGAGGAGCTACAAAAGAATTTTCCATTACGATAGGACTACATCAAGGATCGGCTTTAAGCCCATATCTATTTACTTTAGTTATGGATGAATTAACTAGACATATTCAAGAGGATATACCATGGTGTATGCTATTTGCAGATGATATTGTCTTAGTGGATGAAACTAAAGATGGAGTGAATAGGAAATTAGAACTCTGGAGAAATACATTAGAATCTAAAGGCTTTAAGTTGAGTAGGACGAAAACGGAATACATGCACTGTGAGTTTGGAAACACTAGACATCGAGATGACGGAGTGGTAAAATTAGGGGAAGTAGAAGTTCCTAGGGTAAACCACTTTAGATACCTAGGTTCAATCATACAAAATGATGGTAACATTGAAAATGATGTCACACATAGAATCCAAGTTGGATGGAAGAAATGGCGGAGTGCAACGGGGTGATTTGTGATCGACATGTTCCTACTAAGTTAAAAGGAAAATTTTATAGGACCGCAATTAGGCCAGCTATGCTCTATGGAAGTGAATGTTGGGCGGTAAAACAACAACAATTACATAAAGTGAATGTAGCAGAAATGAGGATGCTTAGGTGGATGTGTGGTAAAACTCGTAAAGATAGAATAAGAAATATAAAAATTCAAAGACAAGTAGGAGTAGCACCAATTGATACAAAGATTAGGGAAGGGCGGTTGCGATGGTTTGGTCACCTGCAAAGACGGCCTACAAATGCCCCAACTAGAAAACTTGACTCAATAGAAACTGTAAAAATTCGACGAGGTAGGGGTAGACCAAAGTTAACATGGGATGCATTAATTAAGAGAGATTTGAATGGTTTGCAAAGCTCACCATCAATTGCACTTAATCGAGCACAATGGAAAAGTTTGATCCATGTAGCCGACCCCAGTTAATTTGGGACTGAGGCTATGTTGTTGTTGTTGTATTACAAGATTTTCACCCAAAACACTAATGATAAACAAACTCGAATGTGATTTATAATTTTAACTTGTTTAGTTAATTATATGTTTTGTTTTGAATTGTTTGCAACTATATTTATATGTTATACTTTATTTGGTTGGAATTTTCAACAATTGTGATCATATGTATGTGTACCATACTTTTTATAAATCTTTTTGAAAAAAATTAAGTGGGAAAAAATATTTCCCTTTGGTGATTCTTCGCAAAATCCTTGCAATAATCCCCACAGGGACTTCAATGGGAATAAAATGGGGAAAGATTTTTCCCTATAGGAATTCCCCATCCTCACGTGGATTAGGTGGGGATGGGGATGGGGATGGAAGTTCATCCCAGCGTGGGGATGGGTATGGGGATGGGGGAAGAATTCTTAAGCGGGGATGGGGATGGAGATGAGATCCCCATCCCCTACCCTCCCCATTTGCATCCCTACTCTCACTTTATGGTAACAATATTTTCTTGCTATTGGAGAGATAAACCTCCTATAAGCATCAATAATTTATCTTCATTGACTAAATGACTTTTCATGGAGAAGCAACAAAGCAATTTTCATACAAGTCAGCCACATGCAACCGCCTCCATCATTTCTGAGTAGGTGAGTGAAGATTTTTTCCTTCATTCTAAGAGGTTATGGAGCCACCCAAAATCGAAATTGCGAGAAGGATCAGGAATTCAGATATTCCACTTTTTCCTCAATAAAACCAAAAATGAAGCAAATTATCCAAAAAAGAGGCAGCGCATTGGAGATCAATGGACTGATTTTTGAGTTTCAGATTACAACACTTACATTAGAGCTTTATCTTGTAGGTTTTTCCATTCCTTTGCTTTGGTCAAATTCAAATCAACAAAGGCTTGTTTCAGCTTGTGATGACGCTGCGTTGGGTGATGAGTACAGATTTTTCATGAAGTTTCTCAATAAGACTAAAACGGAAAAGGAGGCTTGCACTACGTGTAACCCACATAACACTTTACCATTAGTGCACAACTAAGTTTTTAAAGCCTTTGCATTAAAATTTATTTAGTTAATTTCCCTCATCAAGATATATCACCCATATGTTTACCACAACTAAACGTTATATCTCACCATAGTATATTAAATTATGCACCTTCAGTTTCATGTGTATTATATGCATGAAAGTTATTGACATTAGTATTTTATCATTTCTTTTTTTGGTACATTATCATTTCTTTTTGTTCCTATTTAAGGTTTATTTCACTAATTCAACATGGTTAGATCATTCAACTTAGAGTTTTTAGCCAACAGTTCACAGGAATTCTTCATTTCATTGTTTTTTACCAAAAAAAAAGTCGAATTAATTTAGGGAGAAACTAATTGCCCCCCTACCAACCATATATCAACCCCCTTTTATTTATATGTTATTAGCGGCCCCCATTAAGTTATTGAATATACTAATCACCCCCCTCAAACATCAGTGAATTTTCCAACATACCCTAAGCTTATTCGTATCCTCCACACAAACTTCAAAGTTGTTTTTTGCACTCACATAACTCGCTCATTGAAGTAACTCAATCACCGTCACCCCCAACCCCACAACACTACGGTGGCATCTATACCATACTCACTTCTCCTCCTTCCGACCCCCACCCTCATTAACACACTCTCTCAGGCCACTCATCACTTCTCCTCTGCCCCCACCTGCGTATAACCACACACTCTCAACCTACTCATTAGTCACTTCCCTTCTATCCATGGTTTAAAAAATCGACAAACTTTGCCAAAGTTCGGGCGAAGTTTGTCGATGTTGAGGTGAGCGAAGCAAAGTTCAAGAGCAGTTGAAAAATTGCAAAACTTCTACTCAACTTCGGCTAACTTTGACCAAAATTCGAAAACATCGATGGAAGTTCATAAAACATGAAGTAAAATTGTTATGTTTCGTGGAAGTTGAACAAACTTCGACCGAAACTTCGGAAACTTCGCCTATGCTAAAAATATACTTAAAATTTGGAATATCCTCCGCTAACATGAGTTTTATGCATTATTGTTGTATGATTAAGTATATTCCTAACATCTCTACGAACAAACTTGAGTTTTCTAACTTTAAAGTGAAATTCCGTAAACTTCCGTACACCGGCGAATTCTTGTCAAACTTCCATCGTCGAAGATAACTTCCTCGAGTTAATTCCGAATTTTAAGTGAGCAAAGTCATAGGCGAAGTCGAAGTTTCGAACCTTGCTTCTATCCCCCTACCGCCACCCTCTCATCAGCCAACCCCAAAGATTCGCTTTGACATAGGTCAGCAGCTCCCTAGTTGATCCTTTACCTTGTTTCCTAGTGGATCCATTGTTGATCTACTTGGAGACAAGGCAATGGCTCCCTCATGGACCTGCTGCCTTGCTCATAGCGAATACACAACATTAAAAACTTTCAACTACCATCCATCTTAATTCACTTCACATATATATAGATGAACTGCACAAAAGAGTGATCATGACAGATATCCAAATATAATTAGCTATGAACATTAAAACTGCATATACGTGTATATATACACCTATACATGTGCAAATTTGACACAAATTATAATAGACATCCAACGAAGTCTTTTTGTTTTGGTGCAATGCAACATTATCATGCGTCATCAAACAAGTTTTTTCATGTGTAGGCAATATTATGCACACGTGTATATGTAATGGGCCACTGCTGAACAAGGTCGCAGCCCAAAGAAACCGCCACAACCAAATGGAGTAGCAACCCAAAGAAGTCGCCGCTACCAAAGGGGGTAGCAGCCCAAAGAATCCGCCACTGCCAAATGAGGTAGCAGCCCAAAGAATCTGCCGCTGCCAAAAGGAGTAGCGACAGCTCATTGGTTCGTTGCCAAAAAGGGTAGCAACTCATGAATACATGCCGCTGTCAAACGGGATAGCAAACCATCAAGAAAATACACATTTTCCTCAAAAAAAAAAAAACAAAAAAAGGGTCTAAAATTCAATTTGATCCATGATGCATTATAAGATTGATTCTTCATTCCTTGAAGGCCAAAATTCACAAATTCAATAATCAAGATGTATTGTACAAAGTGCATTTAAGCAATAATTTTACAAGCGCTTAGAGAAAAGTTATTGAAGGGTTGTTGAAATCCAAACTTGGTTGGTGATGAATTATTGAGTGTAAGGCGGAGATGGGGTCGGGTGTAGAGAGTGGAAAGTAAAGAGGAAAGGAGAAGAGTTTAGGGTTTAATTTAAATAACAAAACTTGTCTGCAATTTTAAATGGATATCCTTTAGTCAAAAAATTATTAAATAAGTAGGGGGGCTAGTAGTTGCTCTCTTAATTTAAATTATTTCTTATTTGCTCATTACTTATTTTATTCCTTTCCTAGTCATAAATTTATTAATTCACCCTCCGCCATGTTTTTTGCATAGAAAAGGACAATATTCTTAGGAAAATAGTGATTTCCAAGGGAAACTTACGTTTTCTTGCGAAATATTTTCTCACGACTGCTAATTTTCTATCCCAAACCTCATCATATATCATCCCACCTATTAGGGTGGGAAAATCGAGTTTTCTCTTGCGAAAATGATTATGAACACAAAAATCTGATGTTCAACTACATTAATTGTCATGTCTTTCATAGTAGTCACCCCTTAACAAAAAAGAATGTAGCATAAGAAATTACAAAAATACTTCGATCATACAAAATTACTTTTTTGCTCATATATTTAAAATTAAATTACTAAAATAGCCCTAACTACGTAAAATAATATTTTTATCTTATTTAAAATATTGAAATTACTTAAGTATCGCTAAACGTATATAATTACATTTTAATCTATATTAATGAAAAAAGGATTTATCCTTTGAATTTTGATAGGTCCACATACCAATGTAGCATCGATATGACGTGTCATATAAACATGTGAAATAATCAAAATATTAAAAATGACATGATAATCACAATTTCTAATATGGGCGAAATTGTAATTTTATATAATTAAAGTATTTTATTTATATTTATATGTTTTTCGTGTGAAATAATATTTATTATTATGCATAAGAAACTGAAGAAATTCGACGAGGTAGGAGTAGACCAAAGTCAACTTGGAATGCATTAATTAGGAAGGATTTGAATGGTTTGGAAAGCTCACCATCAATTTCACTAAATCAAGCACAATGGAAGAGTTTGACCCATGTAGCCGACCCCAATTAATTTGGGACTGAGACTATGTTTTTGTTGTTGTATAAATATTAAATTCCTAACATTTATTTCAAAATTTGTTGTTGGTGACTTGTGAGCGCAAAAAATTCCTATGTGGAATCAAACGAACAAGGAAGAATTTTCTTAAGAACATTTACTCAATTATTTCATTTGATTAAAATACCATAACTTTAACATAAATGACAATAATACAATGCAATAAACGTGTATGTCAAATGTACTTAGGCAGTATAGTTCTTAGAAAAATTAGACAAGGGACTCAAAACCATTTCAAATTGAATTCAGGTCATGCATATGGAAGAACTCAATAGTAATATAAACGTTGCGGAGTCAAAATTGGGTGTTGTGCAGTTCATCAACTAGCTCATAGATGGTGATGATAGTCTTATAATGCCCTCTTTCAAAAAATTTCTTTACTTTGAATCTTTGATTAATGATTGCTAGTGAGTTCTAAACGGGCTGCGGCCCACTTGACAGTATTGTCAGGTCAAGGATTTGGTGCTCAATTTGACCCCTATGGATTACTTTGTTCAGTGGTGAATAATTCATCAAAAAGAAATTTGGACTACTTCCATATTTTCTATAGACGATAACCAATCAAATCTCAGAGCCAAGCATAGCTTTTTTATAGTTTATTCATTTATTTATCATTCATGTGTTTGAAAAGTACATCAAGTTAAGAAATTAATCGTCAAATATCTTTCAAGCTGCACGTGGAAATATTTTAAATTGTGGTTTGATATAAGAAAATTATAAATCTGGTCTCCCCAACAATAAGCACTCATCAACTAATAAAATTGTGCTTGAATGATAAAAAAAAAAAAAACAAACAAGAGGGAACACAGTAAAATCACTCCTAATGCAATTTGATCAAAGACCATATTAAGTTGTACAAAGAAAAAAAGAGTCATTAAGAAACTTACTAAAGGATTAAGCACAATTCGCATGCTTGGTTGAATGCTCTTCCAAAGCACATGAAGAAGAGGAGAGAGTCTTTGGCCCAGTGGACTAAGTGGATCAATTACAGCATCAATGTGAATGCTAGAATCCTCATTATTAAGCACAACAGCACTGGAAACAAAAACAAGGCAAATAAATTCATTTGTTATTGCCCATCTCTATGAGAAAAGAAAATTGCAATTTATATATAAACTAAACGACGAAAAAAAAAAACAAATATTAAGACAGATGCAGCAACTTGTATTTTAAAGGTGTCCAGATTTTTCTTAAGAATTGTTACACATTTTCCTACAAATATAAAACAAAAAATGGGGATCCTTACTAATTCACTATCACGTTTCACACCCTGAAAATGAAACAGGAGAGTCAAAGGTCCTCAATTTTAATATGCCGGCAAGCTATATTCTGAAATCAATAAGATAGATTGATTTTAATTTTTCTAAATGAGCTATTGACAAATACAAAAGCAATGACACTCGGGAAGAGTTTTGTTTGGCATACATGCAAGATTAAGAAAATAATGTGATCGCATATGTTTTGACGATTCTTAATGTGTATGAACATAAAATCTTAACCTAGGACTTGCATCACATTACATAGTTAGCATCACATCCAAAATTTATGCATCAACCTTATTAGTAGATACTATTGCTGCAAGGGAAATAGGTGAAATTCCCATAGAACAGCACGAGTATCGAACCACTGCTCATGGAAATTCATTTATATACCTACCAATATGTTTGACCCATTATGTCCTTAAAAGTGGGTAAAAGGGGAGGGGATTCAAAGTTTTGTCAACGAATTCCCATCATTGTACTCCTTGTCTCAAATTCATAATTCATCTATTTTAGCTTTCATTTCTAATTTGCAATTGCATACATCCTTTTTAACAATTATGAAAATTTGATTTTCCATGTGATCATACAAGGAGAGGATATTGCATCCCTTCTGATGCACCTAGAAAGAGTCCACATTGCACCAAATTGAGCTGATAGGTTTTGTTTGGGACTTTGAACCTTCTGGCCATTTTACATGTAAATCTTTCTTTAAGGTTATTATGATAATCCATCATTTCCAACACTCCCCAGGGCAGGTTTTCTTTGGAAAACTTTAGTATCATCAAAGATTTAAAGTATTTGGGTGGCATCTGGCCTTGAAGAAGGTTCATGCACAGGATTGAGTGTGAAGAAGATATCCTAAATTCCTAATAGAGTTCTTTCTCCACACTGTTCTTATTTATGCATGCAAGACTTGGAAGATGTCAAATCCATGTTTTTATGGTCTATCATTGCAGGGAAAATACTGGACAGTGGTCTTCTTTCACAAATTGAAGAATTTTGAAGCCCATCTAATCAAGATATTTTTACATCGCCAGAAACAACAAAGTCCAAGTCCAAGCAAGCTTAGAATATTTTCCAAATTGTGGACAAATGTTATTTCACCAGCTTGGTTGGTATGGATGGAAAGGAACTGTACATATGAGCATAAGGAGCTGGATTGGTTAAGTATTGGAAAAGGAAAATTTATTAGCATATTCTTAAATTATATCTACTAAGTGCATCAGGAGTTACTAAGTTTCCACATTGGGCAGAGAGTGAGGAAAACTACGGACTGAAAGAGAGAATTACTCAATAATTAGCTGATTTTGAGAACTTCTGTTCCTCAAGGATGGTTTGTGATCAGGTTTTTTTTTTTATTCAACTAATATAATTAAAAGGTTTCTACAAAAAAAAAAAAGAAACTGCATTTTTTCATTGCTCATTTTTCCATTAAGAATTTAGTCATGAACTTACGAAAATTGAGCCATAAAACATACAAACAGAAAATTTATTCCCACAAAATCAAATCACAATGTGGATGAACTGCTTTTCACGAGAATGAATAAGTTCCTATGCAGATACAAGATCACTAAACGTGCCTCTTTTCTGTGCTTGACAATAAGACATTGAGAAGCTTAAGGTGTCAAAAACCAATGGCATTATTAAAAACCAACATGGAAGCCAAGTCCTCAGTGTGTATAATATAATGTATAATCAACCATATGAAGGTAATAATCCTAATAAAAAACTATCACTAATATAACCTAGGATCTTGTTTTATCGTGTTTTCATGTAAAAGAAATATTCAGGTCATTATTAACTGTAATTGAGAATTCTCTTCAATAACAGATTTTATAATCTCTACATTTACATAGCCTTGGCCAAGTTAGTTCCAGATAATAGCAACTAATGCTTATTATCTGTTTGAATTAACATGTTAAAAATTGTTCTCTGAAACAGCACAAAATTACGTCAAGAGAAACTAACAAAAGGGCAACATAAAAAGTCTGACGCAAATACAGCGTAAATGAAGCTGCCAGCGTTTTGTTTTGGCCATCATTAGGAACAAGCAGGTAAAAGTAATAATAGTACAAATAATTGTTTCCATCTTAAGAATTCGACAAAAAAAAAACATAAACAGTTTGTACCTGTATTTTGCATTTAAAACTTCAAAGCGTGCGCCCTCTGAGTTTTTTTCCCGCGAAGCCATCGAAGACGAAACAAACATGACAAGGTCACTCAGAAATTTGCTGAAAAAAAAAAAGAAAAAAAGTTAAAGCAAGAAACTTCACAAATAAATATACTAGGAGCAATCCTCCTTCAAGCGCATCAATAGTAAAAGTAAACCATATCTTGAAAATAATTGAATAGTATATTGTCACTAAACCCCAATTGATTTACCACGTCAGTAATGTTTACAGATGAAAAAGTAAATGCATGAGCGGATACACTTCGAGCACCAGACAAACATTATTTTTTTACCTAACTTCGATCAAAACTTCTTTAATATCTACTTCGTAATTTGGTTATAAACTAACTTATCGGGGAAAAACCAAAGCAGTTTCATGACACATAAATAATGAAATAATAAGATTGGAAGTAGATAAACATAAGACCAAATTAAATACTAGATCACTATTCACCTCAAGACATGATGTATTAATATCCATAAAGGAAAGGAATCATTACATTAAAATATGCCCAACAGGACATGCCTCAAACAAGAACTAGACCACAAAGGCGAACAAACTAGATCAACCGCTTTACTTTTAAATTTTTCTTAACGATGCCTCCATAAAAGTTTTATGGAGGCATCTTAGTGGACAAAACAAGAGATAGTGAATAGGAAATTAGAACTTTGGAGGAATACATTAGAATCTAAAGGCTTAAGTTGAATAGGACGAAGACCGAATATATGCACTGTGAGTTTAGAAATACTAGCTATCGAGATTATGGAGTGGTAAAGTTCCTAAAGTGAACCACTTTAGATATCGAGGATTAAATAATCAATCATATAAAATGAAGGTAATATTGAGAAGGATGTCACACATAGAATTCAAACTGGATGGAAGAAGCACGGGAGTGCAACAGGTGTGACCTGTAATAAAAGTATGTCTACCAAGTTAAAAAAAAAATTTTATAGGACCACAATTAGGTGCCAGCTTATGCTCTATGAAAGTGAATGTTGTACGGTAAAGCAACAACAATTACATAAAATGAACGTAGTATAAATGAGGATGCTTAGGTGGATGTATGGTAAAACTAGTAAAGATAGAAAAAGAAATACAAAAAATCAAAGACAAGTAGGAGTAGCGCACCAATTGACACAAAGATTAAGGAATGGCGATTGCAATAGTTTGGTCACCTGCAAAGGCGACCTACAAATGCCCCCACTCGAAAACTTGACTCAATAGAAACTGAAAAAATTCAACGAGATAGGGTAAACCGAAGTTATCTTGGGACTTATAAATTAGGAGGAATTTGAATGGTTGCGGTTGCAATGGTTTGGTCACCTGCAAAGGTGGCCTACAAATGCCTCCACTAGAAAATTTGACTCAATAGAAACTGAAGAAATTCGACGAGATAGGGTAAACCGAAGTTATCTTGGGACACATAAATTAGGAGGGATTTGAATGGTTTGGAAAGCTCACTATCAATTGCACTAATTCAAGCACAATGGAAGAGTTTGATCTATGTAGCCGACCACAATTAATTTGAGACGGAGACTTTGTTTATTATAGTTGTATGCTTCCATAAGAGTACAAGAAATTGCATTCTTTAAGTGGCTCGTGATAGCGTCTTTTTTTTTTTTTTCAAAAAAAATAAAATGTAGAACTGCAATTAGCCCTACTATGCTTCATAGAAGTGGGTCGTGATGGCATCTTTCAGAAAAATAAAATAAAATAAGGGTAACCAAGGCTTACGCAATGAGACTCGCCTCAATTATTTTTTGGAATTTTTGCATTGACGCTTAGGCCTCAATGTGATTAAATGAGGCTTACGCATAAGTGTTTTACGAACTGAGGCTTAAGTAAGGCTTATGCATCACTTTATTTGCATTTTTAAGAGCAACTTTTTTTTTTTTTTTTTTTTTTGGGGGGTGGGGGCTCTAATTGTTCATGCCCTAAATCTTTAATTGAGACTTGATCGAGAAAGTTTCTCAATTTTTTTTAGTTTGTTTAATTTTTGATAAAACAACTCTTATTGTTGGAACAACATATATTTTGCTTGAACTACAAAAGAGATCTTGTTGGAACAAAGATGTTCCAACAAGATGTTGTTCATGCAACATCTAAATGTTGAAATGCTGAGATGTTGTTCATACAACAAAAATAATTGTTTAGTTACTCATATTCGAGTAGCAAAGAACAATAGAAAAAATTGATATTATAGAGCTCGAATAAGAAGTTAGAACTACTAAATACCACTGCTTGAATAAATCTCTCAAAAGAGCATGAGCAAGCAATGCATGTACAAATTTAAAAAATAAAAATAAAAATCTTTTGATAGTTGAGATTGACAATTCACAGTTTTTTCGTTCCCATATATGTTGGTACACAAATTAAGATATGGTTGCTATTTTATTTTATTTGTTTGTTTTTACAGAAAAGAAGGTTGATAGTTCACAATTTTATCATTTCAAAGCCTTATATAAGACATGTTACACACTAACTTCACAATTAGTTTTTTTTTTCCCTTGAAACATCCACAGTTAGTTTTACTTATTATTAACTTATTAATGTAATATGTTTGTTCTTAATAATCAGTTTTGTGAATTTATTGATGCTATATGAATTATTAATAATAATATTTAGAATATTTTTGAGAAACAATTGAGGCTTACGCCTAATTCCGCTTAGAGGCTCAAGCCTCGCTTCTCTCAACCAAACGCCTCTCGTTACGCCTTAATAATATTTAAATATTCAAAAAAAAAAAACATAGCCTCAGCCCCAAATTAGTTAGGGTTGGCTACATAATTCAAATTCTTTCATTGTGCTCAATTCAGTGCAATAAACATTCAAACAATAGCTACATAAAATGAATGTAGCGGAAAATGTGGAATCTTAGGTGGTTCTGTAGTAAAACTCGTAAAGATAAAATAATAAATACATAAATTAGCATCAATTGATGCATAGATTAGGGAAGGGCGATTGTGGTGGTTTGGATATTTCCAAAGTGGCATATAAATGCCCCCGCAAGAAAACACTACTCAATAAAAACTGAAGAAATTAGATAACGAAAGGGTAGACCGAAGCTAACTTGGGACTAGGGGTGGGCGGCGGTTTTCGAAAAAACGCCCAAACCGACCAAACCGCATGGTTTGGTCTGATTTTTAAAACTCGCGGTTTGGTCGCGGTTTGAAAAACGTAAAAACCGCAGAATCGCGGTTTGGTCACGGTTTTCATTTTGGGAAAACCGCAGTTTAACCAAACCGAAGGCATTTTGGTAAATGCAAACCAAAAACCCTAAAATGTAACAAAAAAAACAATCCTCTCCTCTTCCTCTCATTCACTCCTGTCGTCACCTCCCTCTCACTCCCGCTCCCGCTCCCGCTCCCCTCCCGCTCCCCTCCCGCCCCCGCGTCACCTCCTCTCACTCCCGCCGTCACCTCCTCTCACTCCCGCCGCTCCTCCTCCCTCCTCTCACCGCCGGCTCCTCTCTCCTCTCACTCTCGCCGACTCCTCTCTCCTCTCACCGCCGTCTCCTCTCTCCTCTCGTTCCCGCCGCTCCTCTCACTCCCGTCACTCCCGCCGCTCCTCTCTCGCTCATAACCGCCGTCACCGCCGTCTCCTCTCTCCTCTCACTCCCGTCTCACCGCCGCCGCCGAATCCATCGCCATCGTCGTCGCTTCCACCGCGCGAACGTTCACCGCCGCCTCGCACCGCTGCCTCGCACCAAAACCGCAACCAAACCGTGCAAACCGCGATTCGGTTTTGTTGCGATTTTGGTGGTTCGCGGTTTGGTGATGGTTTGGAAAATCACTAAACCGTAAACCCTCGGTTTGGTCGCGGTTTGGTGGTTTTCACCACCAAACCGCGGTTTGCCCACCCCTACTTGGGACGCATTGATTAGGAATTTAGGAGGTATTTAAATGACTTGAAAAGCCCATTATCAATTACACTAAATCGAGTGCAATGGAAGAGTATTATTCATGCAGCCGACCGCAATTGATTTGGGATTGAAGCTTTGTTGTTGTATTCTTTAATGTTCATAAACATCATTTTCTTACTTTCATGACTTCTCCCAGGTTATGGGGTTGGGGCGTCTGACTAACTTCCATGGGATTAGTCAAACCAAAGTAAGGAAGTGTTGAAAAAGGTTCGACACCCATGGTTATCAAAAAAAAAAAAATAATCATTTCCTTGTAAATGAGAGAAAAAGAAGTTAATGAAATTAGGATGTACAATTGCCCATACAACCACACCATCATAAGTTCAAATATTACTATGTTGTTGTGAGTTGTTGAAAGAAACTCCCAACTAGATGAAGTGAGAGTCAAAAGGATATGAAAAGCTGGTGCATGCAATCACCATGAAGTCTGCAAACATTTGGGGGTACAAAGGCAAAAGCACTACTTTCTTTGTTGGAGATGTGAGAGTAGTAATCCCACATTCTTTGTTGGAGTTGAGAGTACTAATAGAAAGACAACGACTTGGAAGTTTGGAGTGGAACTCCAACTTGCCTTGGCATTTTAGAGAACTTTCACTTCCAAACTTAAGCCTGCACATAAACTAGTCTATCCAAACACAAACTAGTCTATCTAAAAACCCTCTAGACTTGGACCGGGCCATACACTAACAAGACTTCTTATGGTATTAGAGACCACATGGCCTAACAACCTATAAGACCCAAGGTACTAGTAGATTGAAATCCAACAAAAATGGAGGCCCAAACAAAAGAAAGGAAAATAGAGGGGCTAGCAAAAAGAAATGATAAAGCTAGACCGAAGTTGGAAGATCTGTGACCTCTAAGGTTCAAAGAGTCCAAGCTACAACAACACCATAGCCTCAGTCCTTAATTGGGGTCGGCTACAAGGATCAAACTTTTCCATTGTGCTCGATTAAAGAGTCCAAGCTACCAAAAAAAAAAAAAAAAGAACACAAGCCTAAGCTACCAAAAATAAAAGCCTGGCTTTACGCACCCCAAAGTTCCATGAGAGCACCCCAATTTTGAGTGGACCCCAAATTCAAATTTCGATTGACGAGAACATCCCAGCATCATTACCAAAATATCTCTTCACCCCAACCGAAGCACCCACTCCAAAACTTTGGTCTAGACATTTATTTTAAGTTCGGCGACACAAAGCCGAGACTTATCTTCTAGGTTCGGTGTTGTCCAATCGAACCTCTTTTGTGAAACTTGGTTGACAACTACCAATCAAAAGGTTCGGAGGGTTCCAACCGACTCTCCAATTAAACGTTCAACAGGCTTTGACTGACAAGGTTTGAAACTTCG
Source organism: Stephania yunnanensis (assembly GCA_039657365.1). NCBI lineage: Eukaryota > Viridiplantae > Streptophyta > Magnoliopsida > Ranunculales > Menispermaceae > Stephania > Stephania yunnanensis. Next base: position 8,575,102 of record CM077585.1, read on the forward strand.
ACTTCGCCTGTGACATTGCTCACTTAAAATTCGGAATTAATTCGAGGAAGTTAACTTCGACGATGGAAGTTTAACAAAAATTTGTCGGTGTATGAAAGTTTACGGAATTTCACTTTAAATGTTGAAAAACTCAAGTTTCTTTGTAGAGATGCTAGAACTATGCTTAATCATACAACGATAATGCATAAAACTCATGTCACCGGAGGATATTCCGAATTTTAAATACATTTTTAGCATAGGAGATGTTTCATTCGAAGTTTCAGTCGAAGTTTGCTCAACTTCCACGAAGCATAACAATTTAACTTCATATTTTATTAACTTCCATCGAAGTTTACGAAGTTCGGTTGAAGTTTAGCCGAAGTTGAATAAAATTTTTGCAATTTTTCTACTGCCTCTAAACTTCGCTTCGCGTCCCTCAAACCCGACAAACTTCGCCCGAACTTCGACAAAGTTTGTCGATTTTTTAAACCTTGTTGACCGACTCTCCAACTAGAATCAGCACGCTCTGACCACTCTCCATCTAGAAAAACAAACTATAAGAAGGAGAAAGCGGGTTAAAGGGAGTGAGTGATCAAGCCACTAATGACTCCTCCTCCTGACTGGCCGAAGGAATCAATATAGTCGATTTGATTACCAGATACTATAGTGGTAGTATCATCTCAAGCCCGTACGCTTATTCCCCTTCCCCATAGCCACTCCCGGCCCTCATTCATTCAAACAAGTTCAAACCTGTGAGGCCAAGCCACTCGATGATACCCTACAAATCACAAGAAGATAGTGTTTGTAGGGATGATAATTGGGTGCACAAAACGAGAGGAAAAGGTGGCGGGAATCATTAATCACAATGAAGGGCATAAGGGTCATTTTGTAGTAGAATTAACCTTTTGTAAGTTTGACTTTTTCGCTGGGGTACCCTAAGTAATAGGTGGGTTGCGTATAACCAGGCTAAAAAAAAGACCTCCAAAGTTCATGACTAAAGACAAGTCCAACTGGTCTACGACAAGTCACAACTAGTAAGACAAGTTGGACTCAAGGGGTAGTGTTGGAGATGTGAGAATAATCCCACATCGATTAGTTGAGTAGAAAGACAACGATTAATAAGTTAACAGTGGGGACGTACTAAACCCAAGGCACAATCTCAGTATAAGTTAGTCCCATTAATTTAGGATACAAATAAATGTGAACAAAACAGGCCATAAGTAGTTAAAAGGTCACAATCTCACTGGTATATCGATCTTAAATTATGAAAGATTTGTCGATTTTTTTTTTCAGACAAGCATCTTCTAAATTTCTAATTAATCAACAAACAGCACAAACAATAATATAGTGTAAAGTTTCGTGTGTAAGGTCCGGTCCAAGTCATGAGAGTGTGGAGAGATTAGTTGTATATATGCACGCTTTAGTATGAGAGTGGGTGGGTTCTACAAAATACCAATGCAAGTTAGAATTCCTACTCGATACTTATACGCCATTGTCCTTCTTCACAAACAACTCAATAAGGGGCTATTATTTCATCTCAAAAATATAATAGCCAAGACAATGGCCGAGATATACCAAACACCCTGACAATTGTTATTACAGATCCCAAGACCAAATAGAAAATGATGATTGCATAAAGTTTGCGGCTAAATAAAAAATTGTTCAGTACAAGCTAGGATCAAGTTGACTTAGCCAGGAACTCCTGTTAACTAACTTAAGGCTCTACAGAATCATAACATTCACATTTCGATAGAACAACCACAAAAAATAAAATGATTACTGAAAATGTACAGAAGCATTTAATAAACATTGAAATAAAAAATGTTCCAGAACATGGTAAAAATCTGCGAGAAAGAAATTAAAGTATTTAACCATAAATAACCTTGTCAAAGCATCAGGATCGATATCATGCCACTCCACTTCTTCAATAATTTCCGCTAAATGCTTTATTCTTTGCTCATATTCTACAGATTCAGGAGACTGAAATCGTGACTCAAAAAGGGGCTCCCCTCCATAGGAACCATTACCTGTCATGAATAGATCAGAAGGGGGGAACACCAAATAAATCTAGTCTTAAATAAGAAGAAAGCAACATATTGCCAAATTCTGAACTTCACAAGTATTATGTCACTTATGCCCAGTTGAATACGAGTTCCTACACAATCAAAACATTAAGGCTCACCCTTCCATTGGTAATGACTGCACTGACACCAAATGCAAGCCCCAGCTGGCCATGTAGAAAATGTGATACCTACAACAAATTTGACATCATTTTTTTTTTTTTTGTGAAACGCTGAACACAGAAGTCACTCATAACAAGTGTACTGTGTACCACAGAATTTCGAAGAAAACAGAACTTCGAAGAAACACAGAAGACAATAGAAAATTAATAAAAAAAAACAATAATGGAGAAAGATTAACTTAATTGGGACCTTAGATAATGAATAATTATAAAGATAAATTCATGATTACACATAAAACCAGGCAACTGTTTAGATCAGGCAAGAATGTTAATTACAATTATGGTATCTTTTATTCTAATCAAAGTGCCTATGTGGCCATTGTCAGACAAGAATATCAATGAATCATGATACAAGTTGGGCATTTCCCTTGAGAGGCTTTACTGTTTCACAACCACAGCATATACTTGAAGGAAATGACAAGGAAATTCAATAGACCAAAACCTGAAAGGAGTGTTAAAGTTCATCTGTGCAGTAAAAAGTTACTTTTTCAATAGTAGAAAAAAGAAAATCGAAATCATTGCAAGCTGTCATCCTCAGATAAGAAAGCATTAAGCAAAAGAAATAACAAAAGAATAAACCCAGAAAAGCATTACAGATATATAAACCTTAGTTAGATGATTCTTCAGCAGATCCACAGAAAAGTTTGAAAGAGCAGCTTTATAGTCATCAGGGTTTAGCATATTTGCTTTGGCCACTTCACAAGCTACTTTGATAAATGATGGAGCACTTTCAACATCCGTCAAAGATATTGACATATAGTCTTTCTCAAAAACCAAGGATAATTGATCCAAAAAATTCAACACATTCTGCTTATGGCTGCAAAAGGCATAAAACAAAGTGAAATGCTGATATAAATACAAATCTAGGAAATTTCTTGTTAGAACTCTCTGAAACTGGCAACTAAATGATATGTAGAAAATAAAGATCAAATGACAGAGTAGACAGCATAACACCTAAGGGTGAACTGACCTAAATGAGGCTGCAGTAAATTCAAAGGCCTTCATGAAAAGGTAACTGGATGAATGAGCGGTAGTACCTACGGTAAACAAGACACCTAGACGAGCCCTTCTTGGCCCACTCATCTGTGTAACGTACAGAATTTGGCATGAGAAGGGAGAAAAGAAAAGCATAAAACAATAATGAAATATTTGCATCAAGATCACGGGGATGAAAGCAATAACCAGATAATAAATTCCCTCGTGGAGAAGCTTCATCCCTTTATTGGACGTTACATCAACAGCAACAAGATGAGTGACTGGCTTCAAGTCATCAACAGCTAGAACCAAAATGGATCAAACAAAACAACTGTCGTTAAAAATATAAAATCATCCTATATTCCACTTGGCGATTTTTCATAACTAAATATGGGCTTACTTTCAGGAAAATGCAGGTAAGCCATATCTTTCAAAATAGAATCACTCCCAAGAACCGATGCCAAGAGAGATACATAATTCTTTTGTGCCTTTCCATCTCCAATAATCTACGTCAATTCAGGTAACAAGCCACAAACTTTAAAAAAAATTTCCAAATCAAATCTGTCAATTTGAAACAATTCAAGCATTGAATACCAATGGCATCTAACAATTGTACCTGGGGATTATAGCGGCGATGAGCACTTTCAGACAGAAATTTATCCAGAACATTCGTGTGGCTATTTATGTGTCCATAGTAAACTTGCTCTTGGATTCTTGGAAGCTCGTCATTCATAGCATTTACCAAGGCATCCTAAGATGAACAAATTCAAAACACTATATTGTTCAGCTCAGCAAACCCACAGCATAGGTCTGAAGTAAATCTGTATTTTTATAGAAGGAATACTTTTCAAACAAACATGACAGTGAATTTTTGTAGCCTAATAAGGACTTGTTCCTGCATTTATGGGATTCAATTTTCCGTAGCTCATTGTCTCGCGCAATATTATATCAGAACTAGTGAAGATTTTCCACTATACAGTCATAGTTAAACAGAGAAATTACAGATTAAGAACTGCATTTTGTCCATGACAATTTTTTTTTTCATTTAAAGAGCTTATAACTCAAGCCTGTATATAAAGGTGTGTAGATTTTTAGATGATTGTCTTGAAGATGAATGACTGTTCACTGCGACAGGATCCCTGTTGTTACAGTAAATTTCTCAGGAGATCCAACCATTATGGACAGAGTCACTCCGCTTTATTCTTCACAAATCCTCCTAAAATCCTTGTAATATCATATTATTTCTCAATTCAAGAGTCTAGGCCAATGTACATATAGTAATTAGGTGATGTGGATGTAGGTTATATGTCCGATACTCAGATTTCCAGGGGACCATCTTCAAACCGTCACCCGATTAAGATAAGAGGAAAGAAAAAGGATAATATAACTCAATACTATGAGTTTAAAGGGGGGGAAGCTTTGGAGCATAGAATACATAATTAATTTTAACTATCGCATAAATACAACTTAAAATTACTATACTCAATCAAGTGAAGACAGCAATGTGTATGTACAGATGTTCTTCGTAATCGTATGTTGTATACCAATGCTATAAGCTTCATAAAGTCAATTTCCACTAAAACTTATGCAATTAAAAAGACTCGTACTTTCTAATACCAATCAAGATTATATATGAGTATATGACTCCAACCGAGATTATGTATGATGTGTTGGAAAGAAAACTCAAGTTCTATACCTCAGTGTCTCACACAAGTTTCCAGATTTTGGCATTTCGAGGGTCAAGGCTTGAGTCAAAGCTGCTATTCAGGACAAGAACAAATTTGTGTGATTTTTACAAAAATTTAGCATTTTAATTTTTTGAGAGGACGCTATAAAGCATGTTGTGTCCAATATTTCATTTTCTCTTTTTACACTCGAATCTTAAATTTCTTACAATTCATATTTAATAGTTTCGATCATTTTTGAAATACTATTTCTTTCTTCAGCAATGCGTAAGAAATCATTTCTTATTTGTGAGAATGATTCTTTGTTTGGCATTCTTTACCATGTTTTTAGTTTTGAAGAATTTCCTTAAATAAAAATTGGCAGTAACTGTATTTCATTTCTCTAACAAGTTTGCATTAAATTTGCAAATCACATCATTCTTTCACAAATTCATTTGCAGCCAAATATAACATACCTCAGTCGGCTGATAGACAATCCCATTCATTAAGAGACAACATTGCAACTTAGACAAACCAAGGCTATACATGAAAAGAGAACTTTCATCAGCCTTTTCCTTGAACATCAATTCTTTTTCTACCTTCAACAACACGTCCTGAGGTGGAGATTTCACTTTTGATCTGTGCAAACAGCAAACAACGTCATCAATCCACTAATGCTATGAATGAAATATTCCAAAAAAAAAAAAATATATATATATATATATATATATGTATATATTTTGGCGCAAACATATATAGATTAGAAAGATAAAGCAAATGTGGTATCTGATAACTCACGATTTATTGAGCAACAAAAGATTAAGAATATCATCAGCTTAATATAAATAGTGAAACTTGAGAACTTTAAACGTACAGAAGTGTTTCAACAAATGCTCCTTCTACATGGTGTCCTTCTAGAATTTCATTACTGGACTCTTCACTTTGTAGTCGATTCACCTGCAAATACCCATGAAGGAACAGTTGGTTGGCTAAAGTTAAAGATCAATTGTAAATAATCAAAAGGAAGAAACACCATAACATGTCTGTCACAGATTAGTATTTTAAACAGGTAGACATAGTAGTTACTGTATCTTTAAATCAAAGATTTCATCGGAAAAATTAAAAAAAAAAACAAAAAACTACAAAAACTTATACCATTGGGCCTTGTCCTCATATAAAAGCAAGAAACAATTGATCATTACTGGCTGCATCTCATTTTGTATCTTAAATGTTCGCAAAACTCTTTCTTCGAGTTTTGTATAAATGTGGCAACAATTTGACTCATATTCTTTTCTTTCTTATTCAGTTATTCTCAACTTATTAAATTTTTATTAGATGTTTCTCTATATTGAGCCACAGCTAATTTCTTGCTTGTTGAACCCATTCAATCAAAAATGTTTTTCTTAACTGTAATTATACTTGTACAAAATGCAAGCTTTGTTCTGTAGTGATTTTCTGCTCTAAAGTATGTTTGGCATGAAGCAAGAGAATGGAAAAATACAACAAATTCAACAGAATGTCTTAGAATCCGGGTTTTTTTTCCTGATAAGAAAGAAACCAACTTTGCTTGCCCCCTATAGGACTTGAACTTCCACCCTCTTGCAACAATACCACATACCAAACCATTGGGCCACCCACTTGGCTTAGAATCCAGAATATTAACATAAGCAAGTTGCATAGATAAAATTAATTAACTCATATTACTAAAGGATGTGCTTGGAAAAAAAGTTTTTGGTACCTAGGCCTCACCTAAATGCTTCCTAGGAACCAGCTCGCCGAAATTGGACTAGTTGCCTCAGTACCACCTAGATGCGATAACAACAATGGTCTACATTAAAAGGCCACCTCAAGATGGACATGCATGCTTTGCAAAGAACTTAAGCATTAAGTGGCTAATGAAGGAGCGTATGCCTAAAGATTATTGTTCTTTAACATGTACCCATCAGTTTATCTACTCGAGTTTCCTTTTAATTTCCTAGAAATAAGCCATTAAAGGTAGATTTCTATCTCAACATCAATGCATGAATTAATTATGCTTAGTTACAGTTTACAAACTTAAGAAGTTAAGTCATCTTCATCCTACTCGGAACATTGAGCATCATTTTATTTTATTTTATTTTATTTTATTTTTTAAGAGCAGATAGTCATTTTGTCATCTGGCATTCGAATATCCTTAAGTCAGTTGTTCACATAAAAGCCCTACTTATTTCTGTGATGGGCCGGTTACATCAAAGTGGAAAAGAAAAAGCATCCATTTGGTAACTCGTAGATTGTGATTAGATCTCAGAAATATTGTGAAATCGCAAAGCATAGAGTCAGCTGTGGCCTTTGATTCTTGAGGAGGTAACCTCGTGTGGCACCTATATATTGGGAGCTGTGCACAACAAAGACAATTTTTCACAATTCTGTTTCAGGTTTTTGGCAAATTACAGATTCCCTATTTTTCACTCTCTCATTTCAAAACCAATTAAAATTTATGCGAAGTTTGTTTACTAATGGGTTAAAAAGGTCATAAAACTAGGTCAATCCAAATTATAACATGCATTATGTATATTTAGCAATAAATTAATACATATTATGTTAATAAATTAATGTCACAGTAATCACTTTCTATATGGAAGAGGGTAACGTCTTTTTCAACAAAAGTACATTTCAACCACTCCTATAAACAGATTTATAATATGAGAAATACTTATCAAATCAGTAACCACAGAGACTAAAACTACATATGATAAGTACTCATATGATGATTACAGTTCTATAAGAAATAAGCATAGAGGCTTGCTATTTGCACACCTCTTTTCTCCAAACACACACCATCTAAACTACCACACTAGTCAAACTTTATTTTAAAATACACATATCACATTAAAATTTTGACCAAATTACCTACCACCACTGCCCCCGCCACCCACTAAACCTGCTGCCCCATAGGAAACCCAAGTTCTTGGTTCCACTTGAAGATGCTTCAACTAACAAATACATCAACTCTTCATGAAATGCTTAGAAATTTTGAAGAAAATCCAAATACCCCAAACACCCAAAATACAGAAAACCGCCCTTGACAAGCAAACATCAAACAAATGAACCTTAAGAGACCACTGTGTCTAACAATGGCCATAATTTGATAATCCTCTCTGCCCAAGAAAGCCCACAAAAAAATGAACCAAAAATCCACAAAAAAAAAGCTCAAAGAAGACAAATAATCAAGAAATTAAATGCAAGTGGTTGTACACAAAATGGGAAATGGTTATTGCTGTCACAGGAACAAAGCAAAGAAGGGTCTTATGGCAAATCCCCCCCCCCCCCCCCCCCCCCCCCCCCCAACATGGAGGTGGGGAAGAGGGGGACCCGAGGAAGGTGATGATGATGGTGGTGGTTTGTGGTGGGGGTGGTGGAGTGTGTTGTGTGTGTGGTGGGGGGGAGTGGTTATTAAGGAGAAATCAAGACTTTTCACAAAAGTGAAAGAAGTCAATAAAATTTGGTGTGTGTTTGGAGAAAAGAGGTGTGCAAATAGAAGCCCCCTAAGCATAAGCTGAACCAAATGAGGCCCAAGTCAAAAAGGTTTTCCCTATTAGTAAATTGAAACTTGAGAATCGAACATTAGTAAGATCTGATTTCTTTCTGCAACAACGTTTTCGTCCTTCTTGTTATTCAAATTGTTAAACTTTAATGTGAGTGGACATTAAGCTCAGGGAACAAACAACCTTGCTATCATGGTCCAGCTTTATTGTAAACCATCATAGAAATTCAAGCATGCTCAAATCACCTCACGAGTCTACAAGCCCTTTTTCCTTCTTATTCAGAATACCAAGCCTTTCTCATTAAACAATAACAAATAAGACACCAAAAATAATAATAATAATAATAACAATTAACATATATTACTAAAAAGCACAGAAATTATTGGATTACATCTCTTTTGCTTACTTTATGATTCCTTTTGACCATTATTAGCAGAACTCCTCTGAGTTATCATTTCAGGAAAATATACCTAACTTTTACAAAAGGAAACCTTAATGATTACAATCACAATAGTTTAAGAACTTCCACTCCTAGAACAATCAATTGTGAATTGTCCACATATCATCTAAAAAGACTGACATATACCAATTAATAACGAAAGGAACTTGAACATAACCAAAAGGAACAATCAAAACCCTTCCTTACATTGCTCAAGAACTGGAAAGCCAATTGTGTCCCATGGTTCTCTTCAATATAATTGAATAGACGTATAATCTGTAAAATGAGTAAATACAACAAATGAATGGCAAAGTATCAACAACTGTGATTTTCAAGCAACAACGAATTAGAATTAGGTGTCTAAAACCAGTGTGTGACACAATATTATGTATTGCACAATGAATTGCAAGTAGCTTTTTTTCCATACATTACTAATTTGCAAATTCAACAAATCATAAATATTTTTGCCACTCGAAACCTGATCGATCAGTAAATATGACAATGTAAGCTTCAAATTTTGAATTTTGAACGGCACCAAATAACCAGATGGACAAGCCACAAAAGATGGTCATTCTTCACCAAAGAAGTACCAGCTTAATAAGTTGTGTCAAACTCAAAATCAAAAATACCTAAACAATGTCCAAGTTGAAAATTGATTAAGGCTTAAGAACAACAGCCAAAATCCCCTCAATGCAAAAAAGTATAAGAGATCACCATATTATTGACCCATTATACTATTCTATGGTACTATCTGGTCTGGACTGAAAGAAAATCTAGAATGTTTGAGAGTAAATCTCAAGAAGTATTTTGGTAATGAGTATTTGGCTTTGAAGCGAGGGAGAAATTGGTCCATTAAATTTAAAACAACAGGCATATGGTTTTTTTGTGTTGGCTTTGTTGAGAATGGTTTAGTCAGACATGAGAGTAAATCTGGTGCTCTTGGTTGTGATAAGTTATGTTGCTTTTTGTAAATTTTCATTTCATAGTTATAAATATAGTTTGTTACATACCAAGTGGCACCTCAGTGGTTTGGCATGTGGTCATCTATGCATGAGGTTGAGGGTTCGAGTCCCATGTGAAATTTTAAGGGGTAATTTATAAGTTGGCTTCTTATTAAAAAAAAAAAATGTAGTTTGTTACATCTCCCAAAAATGACCAGCTAAACTGAAGTAACAACACGAGAAAAAATTGTTGTCGTAATTTTTTTTTTCATAATTAAGCAATTATTGATATAACTCGATATTCTCAAATATAACACAATCTAGAAAAGGAAATAGGAGTGACCTTGGCAAAAATCTCCAAAATTCTCAATAAAAAAAAAGAAATATGCTTAGATAGTAGATAAAGAAATAAATCTTAAGTAACAAACAGAGAGAAATTAGTGTCTTATCAAAAAAAAAAAAAAACAAAAACAAAAACAAAAACAAAAAAAAACAAAAAAAAAAAAAAACGAAAACAAAGAAACAGAGAAATTAGTGGAATCCAGAATTTAACATCAAGTTCTAAATAAGAAATAGCTTTCATACAGAAATGCACCCATTACCATACTGGAGAGATCCTCTTCAATGTCATCATTATTGTTCCCTACTATGTAAGGGGGGAGGTTGCCACCATTTTCTTCAATTTTAACAATTAACTTTGATGAATAAAGTATAACTCCAAATCTCATTGGAAAGCTATTTTCATACATAGAAATGATTGTGTCTATAGCCTGCCAAAAAGAAGTAAATAATAAGACACTATGAGCATCAAGCATCGTCATAGCTACTCATATTAACAAAATGAATCCAAATATACAAGCAAACAAATTTACCTCAAGGCCACAAGTAGAAGCAGGATCAAGTACATAAACAGCATGGAAGATATTTTTGCGAATATATCGAAGTTGTCCAGGAAAAACTGGCATCAAAAGCTACAACAGCGAAAGATAACAATGTTAGCCACAATGAGCAAAGTGAACGAATCAAATCCAGATATAAAGAAACTGTAGAGACAGCGTTTGAGAGAAAAAGAAGGTACGTCATTTATATTGTTCCGCCACCATCTATACATTGAATCCTCTTCCAAGTTATTGAGATAATGGACATGACTTGACCTAAAATCAACACGGAGTATATTGGCCTCTGATGGAGGCAATGTCGATAGTAATCTCCTAATGGTACCTCGAGGAATCTGAAAATGTTTTAAGAATTTATTAATGGAAGTCAGACTAAGAACAACAAATTTGCAAATAAAGTCAATATTGATTTCTTTCTACAATATTTGATAAGTTGTTCTTAGTTCAAGGCTAAGTTGCCTCTATAAAATAACACGAACAAAGAAATATGAGTAGATAAAGTGCATTGAAGTTAAGGCATCCTTCCATGGTTATAAACCAATGGATCATGAACCACTGTATGGAGTAAAGAAATAAAATGAACTAATTAACAAAATTGTAGCGAGCAACTACAAAAAGAATTTAATGGACGAACTACAAACAACATTTGAAATAAACCATTCAATGATATCAACGAAAATACAGTTCAACCAAAACAAAACTGAAATAATAATGTATGGAGATTCTGAACAATAAAAAAATAATATTTTATTTAAAAACTAATCTAATATTCTATTGATCTCTTGGGTTAGTCCATGCCTAACATGCATGTGCACATGCTAGAACATAAGTTTCAGATTAAAACATTTTGTTGAACTAATATAGTAATAACAAATAGAGATAAGTATTGTGGATTTCCTAAACTAATGCTAAAAGGAATTACATTAAGAATTTTAGTGGTGGAGTTGAATATATGGCACTTTACACATTTAAGCAGATGAGATGATGGCCTTCTTAGCAAAGGAGACTGGATACTCACAAGAGTTAAGTACACATGCCACCCTATGGGGTAGATCAAAGTATTTAGATTTAAGTGTAAGATTAAAGAATATTTCCAAGATTTTAAGTTTATCATTTTCTTAATTAGTTTTGAACTTCCCCAACTTGACCAGCTCGTGAAAATATCTACATTAAATCAGATTTTCCCTCATTAGCTTTGTATTATTGAATTGAGATAGTATTTGTTAGGGGTAGGCAGCGGTTTCCATAAAAACACCCAAACCGTCCAAACCGCGTGGTCTTGTGTGATTTTTTAAACTAGCGGTTTGGGGTGGTTTAGAAAACTTGAAAACCGTGATTCCGCGGTGTGGTGGTGGTTTTCATTTATGAAAAACCGTGGTTAACCAAACCACCAAACCACCCCTAAACTTGGAATTGAATGGAATGGAGTTGAGGCCTTTTTCATGTTGTTTGAACTTTGAAAATGAACTAAGACTCTTAATTTTGATTGAGTTCATGTGTTTTATTGTGTTTTTGGTAGTCATCTATGGACATTTATATGTTTTGTTGCATGTTTTGTTGATGAACATGTATGGACTTGTATGGAATGTGTGGCAATTTTTATTTTTTTTTGAAATGTATTGCACGAAAACCGCAAAACCAAACCGACCAAACCACGTAAACCGCAGTCGGTGTGGTTGCAGTTATGAGGGTCCGCGGTTTGGCGGTGGTTTGCAAAACGATCAAACCGTGAATCCTCGGTTTGGTCCCTTGGTTTGGTCGTGGTTTGATGGTTTTCACCATCAAACCGCGGTTTGCTTACCCCTAATATTTGGATAAAGTCATACTTTCAATCCTTGCCAAGAAAAAAAAAAGGAATAATTCAACATCCAAGTCTATTCAATTGCTAACAAGATCCAACTCTGGGACTCGAAAAATTTGATATAAAGATCATATTATAACTGAACCTACTATCAAAAAGCAAAGGACAATTGGTTCATTCCATGGTTTTAAAAATCGATGATTCCTCAAAGTTCGGTTAATTTGTCGATTTTCAAAAGATGGTAAATGAATTCCATGTGTTTGGAAAAAAATGTCAAAATTTGCTGAAACATTCGACATAATTCTAGGAAGTCCTACCAAACAATGGCGAAAGTTGCAAAACTTTTGATTACGTGGAAGTTTCGGGGAAGCTACATTGAAGTTGATAAGCCCATAAATGTGTCAATATTAAGTCTACGTTTTATGTGTTTTTGTGGTGTAAAGTCTCCAATTCATGATTTATCAATCTTTTGTATATTTCAGCACTTACGGAGTTGGATTGAGAGCGCAACGCGACAAAAAACGGAGCACGCGGGAGTCACAGCACTTGCGCAAGGGAAGATCATCAATTAAAGAGGATTGATGCATGGTTCGAGGAGTGGTTGGCACAAAATCTGAGGTGCAAAGGGCACCACAAACATGCCCTAACCGCCATGGGCAGAGGAGACAAGCAACCGCCAAGAGGGATCGCTATGGCGGTTAGCACTAAAGACGAAGGGAGAACCACTGAGACAACCACCACGGAAGTCACCTTGACGGTCGAGGCAATTTACTTACGGGAAAGAGTGAAATTTTGAGATATTTAAGAACTTTTAGGATCTTGGGAGGCTTAGACTATAACTAGAAACTATCTAGGGTTTAATAAACACTTTTGCTTCTACTTTGATTGTGGGTTTTGGGATTTCTTAGTGGAGATCATAGTTCTTGTTTCCTTTGTGTCTTCAATGCAAAACTTAAGGATTTCAATAGCTAGGAGTGGCTAACTTTCTTGTCTAGATCAAAGAGTCAAGAACAAGTTTTAAGTAGTTTGTTTAGGAGGCTTTTTTATTGATTGCTTTTCCTGAATCTTGTATTCTTTCTTTCATTGACTTTATCTTATGACTCATGAACTAGTTTTTGTAGTGCTCAATGCAATTTTTTTTACTGAGTCTACCACTAGTTAATTTCTCGAGAATTTTAACACAAGTAATGACTAGGTTATGTTGTTGTTTTTGAAAACCCCTAGGTGATTGTTTGTTGTTGTTGTTGTTGTTGAGTCTCAACTTGCTAAATCCTAAAAGCATGTTCAGGGTTGCGAGTCAGTTAGAACGTAGTCAAAGAGCTTGTTTTAGTTACTTTACATTGCCGCTGGGATGTCAAGAAAAATGAACAAGGGTTCTCGCACAGAGGATGGGTGTGGGTAAATAAGCTAGTTCAAAACAATAACAAACACGAAAACAAAAACAAAATCATAGATAATGAGACTAGATCTTTCAGACAAAATAAAAATAGAAAAGGAAAACAAACACAAAAGGAAAACAAACACAAACACATAAGAACACTTACAAGGAAGTCAATGGAATTAGTAGATACTATGATTAGAAGGAGAGTCAATATTTGCTTTCCTTCAAGAGACAAAATGGGTAGGAGAAAAGAGAATGAAAATAGGAAACATTGGGTTTTTAAGTTGTGGTACACATGTATAGATAGAAAATGCAACGGAGTAGGAATTCTTGTGGATAATGATTATAAGGATAAGGTCGTAGAGGTTAAGAGAATGGAAGATAGATTCACCCTGGTCAAATTAATTACTGTAGACGAAAAGATTAACATAGTTAGCGCATATGCACCGCAAGTAGGATTAAACGAGAGCATCAAAAGCAGATTTTAGGACGATATGGATGGATTTATACAAGGTATACCATTAGATGAAATGGCTTTTATTGGAGGAGATTTAAATGGGCATGTGGGGACAAGTAATGTTGGGTTCGAGAGAGTTCATGAAGGCTTTGGTAGTGGCAATAGAAATGAAGGAGAATCAATCTTAAAATTTGCTTTAGCAAGCTATCTTGTCTTAGTAAACACTAGTTTTAAGAAAAATGAGTAACACATGATTACTTTTAGTAGTGGTCATAAAAAGAAACAAATAAATTTCCTTTTAACTAGAAAATAGATAGAAAAATATGGAGAGAATGCAAAGTAATACCTGGTGATGCACTTACTACCCAACATAAGTTAGTAGTACTCGATATTAAGTTGAAACGACTTAATACGGAATAAAAGAGAGAATGACCCTAGAATAAAGTGGTGGAACCTAAAAAATAGTAACCAAGTAAGGTTTACATAAAACTATTAAAGGAAAACGCTTGGAATCATGATTTAGATGATGATACAATGTGACTAGAAATGAGTAGTTGCATAAGGTGAGTAGCCTCAAACGTGTTAGGTATATCCAAAGGCTTTGGACCACTAAAGAAGGAAACTGATGAGATTTGAAATCAACCGAAACAAAAGAAAAGGTTGCCTCCTAGATTTTATTGATAGAAAGAGAAAAGAGAGGATTACAAGCACAGAGAGCCTATGAACCCAATTGAGAAAGAGTGACTCACTATTCTCCCCAAGACCGGTTGGTCTCCCCAGCACAATAACAAGCTACCGAAAAAATGCTCCAAAAGATGAACATAACATCCCTTATACTCTCCTCACTCACCCCCACCTAATGTTCTCATGTGCCAGGCCACACACGCACACACAATACGTGTTTGACTCTTCTAGACTGACCTTTGGGACCCACTTGACTCATTCTGTTCAAGACGTACTCATGCTGACCCAACCCCTTTCCCACGCTTCCTGTAATAAACATTGTGTAGACTTTGAAATGACCTTCGTACCCTGGTTAGGAGCAGTTGGACAGCTATCAATACTCCTCATCCCCCCCCCCCCCGAGCAATCAACTTGTCCTCATGGTGGAAGGTTGGAAAGGACTTTTTGATGTGCTTAACCAGCTCCCACGAAGCATCGGATTGAGGAAGGTGTGTCCACTTGATCAGGACTTCCAGACCCGCAGTTGAGCAGAGATAAGAAAGGACTAGTTCAAGCTCGAGGGTAACTACCACTGATTCAGGAGAGAAAGGAGGGAGATCAGCCTCCACAATAGCATTGCCCATGGCACGTTTCAGCTGCGAAACATGAAAGACCGGATGAAGGGAGAAGGGTGGAGGAAGGAGGAAGCTCAAGCTTGTACGAAACAGAACCAATACGACTCAACACCTTGTAAGGCCCAAAATAACGCCGGCTGAGCTTAGAATAAGAACCCCGTGACAAGGATAATTGGCGATACGATTTCAATTTGAGAAAAACCATATCGCCTACCTCAAAAGAGATATCTCGACGATGTAAATCAGCATGGTGTTTCATCCTATTATGGGCAGCAAGTAGCTGATTTCGGAGCTCCTCAAGCACTTGATCCCGAGCCCGTAACATAGTATCAACATCCGAAAAGGAGGCAGCTGAGGAAGAGCCATAACGCAGCAACGGAGGGGGATCTTTTCCATATACAACCTTAAAGGGGGTACAATTGAGTGATGAATGGAAGGAGGTGTTAAACCAATACTCGGCTCGATGAAGCCACTCCGACCACTCCTTAGGCCGAGGAGAAATGAAGCAACGAAGGTGAGTCTCGAGACAACGATTGACAACCTTCATCTAGCCATCACTTTGAGGATGATATGTCGTGCTAAGGTTGAGCTGGGTATGCTGGAGAGGAACAATTCACACCAAAAGTGGCTCAAGAAAACTTTGTCCCTATCAGACACAATACTCTTTGGGAACCCATGTAATTTCACCACCCCTTTGATGAATGTTTCAGCCACGGCCTTAGCAGAAAACGGATGCTTAGGAGGCAAAAAATGACCGAACTTGCTGAGGCGGTCGACCACCATAAGGATAGAAGTAAACCTTCTTGAACTTGGTATTCCCTCCACGAAATTCATTAAGATGTCATCCCAAATAGCTACCAAGATTGACAAAGGTTGCAACAAACCTCCCGGGGCAAGTGACTCGTATTTATTGCTGGCACACTGCACAATCAGCCACAAAGCGTTTGATATCCTGTTTCATCCCTTTCCAATATAGCTCAGCTGAAATGCGCTTGTAGGTCTTTAAAAATCTGTCATGTCCCCCAATCGAGCTTGAGTGAAATTTTGTGATGATCCGCGGCTTCATAGAAGATGTAGAAGAAAGCACAACACGATTCTTGTACCGCAACTGTCCTTGCACGACTGTACAGCGAGGTTTAGATGATGGATCGACCACAACCGTTTTGAAGATAGGAGCCAAATACGGGTCTGCATCCACCTCTCTTCGTAACTTGAAAGTATCAGCCAAGGAGATTAGCGAGATGGACTGCAATTCGGTCACCACTGGATATCGAGAGAGAGCATCCGCGACGACATTATAGTATCCGGTTTGTAATGAATGTCAAAGTAGAATCCTAATAACTTAACAAGCCAACGCTGGTATTCGGGTGCTACTTCACGCTGTTCAAGCAAAAATTTGAGGCTCTTTTGATCAGTCTTCACCAAGAACCGTTGGCCAAGGAGGTAGTGCCTCCATTTTCGCACTGCTAGGACAATGGCCATCAATTCCCTTTCATAGGCAGACTTGTTACGGGCCCGAGGAGACAAAGCTTGAGTGAAAAATGCAATTGGACGCTCTGATTGAGATAAGACAGTGCCTACGCCAACCCCGGAAGCATCAATCTCGATCACGAATAAGTCATCAAAATTAGGAAGAGCAAGTGTAGGGACCTTTTCATGGACTGTTTTTGGAGAATGCAAAAGATGTTTCGGCAGACCACTCACAGGCGTCCTTGCGCAACAGCTATGTTAAAGGTGCAGCGATCTTTCCGTAGTTGCGTACGAAACGCCTCTAATACCAAGTTAATCCTAAAAACACACGCAACTCCTCAGGGGAAACTGGAGTTGGCCAAACATCCATCACCGAAACCTTCTCCACATCGGCCATGACTCCGTCGGCCGAAATGATGTGCCCCAAATATGCCAAGCTTGTCCTAGCAAAACAACATTTCTTTAAGTTGACACAAAGAGAATTGGAATAGATGATAGAGAGAACTTGAGATAAATGACAGTGATTACTCATGGTACGGCTGTAAACCAAAATGTCATCGAAGAATATGAGGATTGATTTGCGCAAGAGCCCCTTGAAGATGGAGTTCATCAAGGATTGAAAGGTGACCAGAGCATTCGACAAGCCAAACGACATCACTAAGAACTCTAAGTGTCTGTCATGGGTCCGAAAGGCTGTTTTGGGTGCATCCTCTGCCTTTACTCAAATTTGGTGATAGCCGAGCGGAGGTCCAATTTTGAAAAGAATGCTGCCCCATGGAGTTCGTCCAATAACTCATCAATGTTGGGGATGGGAAATCTATCAGAAATCGTATTCTTGTTCAACGCCCGGTAATCCACGCAAAATCTCCTCCAACTCATGTCTTTCTTATTGACCAAAAGAACGGGACTAGAAAAAGGACTGTTACTTGGTTGGATGATTCCTGCTTCAAGCATCTCTGATACCATCTTCTCGATTTCGGCTTTCTGAACATGTGGATAACGATACGAGCGCACCTGAACCGAATCAAAGCCTTCCTTCAACATGATTGAATGATCACAATTTCGAATAGGAGGTAAGGCTGTCGAGTGGGCAAATAATGCAAAGAAAGAAGCTAAAATGGCTTGAATGCATGGTTCCACCACGGGCTATGCGGAATGGACCACTGTGCAACATTCAATCAAAAAACAACCCAAATCATCATCCATAGACTTCTGAACAGATTTGCAAGAGACTAGAGCACGGTGAAGAGTGGGGTCCCCTCGGACTACCACCGGCTTGCCATTCATGTCGAAATACATTGTGAGGTTCGGCCAATCAATAGTGGTGATACCCAAAGACTTCGGCTAAGTCATTCCCAAAATTAGATCTGAGTTAGGCATACCAATTGGATAAAAACGGTCGTAACCTTTAGGCCTTGGAATGACACTGTGACATCCCTGCACACCCCCGAGCCCGCGAGGCGTGCTCCACCTCCCACATCAACTCCATACTCGCTTGTAGGTGTCGCCACGAGAGACAAGACATCGACCAATTATGGAGTAATAAAGTTGTGCGAAGCACCACAATCAATGAGCACAACAACCGCCTTACCAAGCACTTCGCCTCGGACCTTAATTGTACGCGGATCTAGTACGCCACTCAAGGAATGAGTCGAAAATTCCATCACCGTGCACTCAGTTTGTTCCCTCGGTCTGTCAGGTGGGGACTCACTGAACTCGTCTCCCGTATCATCGTTAACTAGCATTGCATTCAACACCTTGGGCTTACACATATGTGAGGCATGCCATTTCTCATCACAACGATAATACAAACCCAATTTCCGACGAGCCAACGCCTCTGTCTCTCGATCTTTTGAACTTTGGAGGATACACATTGGGTGTAGCAGTTGAAGAACTGGGGCTTATGGAATTGATGACGTTGGGGTAGACCTCTGCCGTGGAACTGGTAGACGAGCTGGGTTTTGCTAGAGTGGTTAATGGGCCTTTAGAGGACCCGGTATGGTGTGAGAAACCCAAGTGGATGGTCTCCCTTCAGTCTTGTTGGGTTGAATCACGTTGGATGGGCTGGTGGGCCCAGAGGAACATCCCAATCAAGCCCGTCTCCCTCAGTGAGCTTTTCTCAATTTATTTTGCTCGCTCGACCACAACACGAAACGTCGACGGCGGATTGACCAACATCTCCACTCGGATGCGATCCTTCTGGCCATTAATGAACATGGCGATTTTGAATGCCACTGGCAGTCCTTTCGTATGCAAGAGAGAAGCTCAAACCGTTTGCGGTACTACGCCACCGTCGACTTTTGTTTGATAGAAAAAAATTGTTGATGAAGATACAAGGGATTTGCTTCTGAGAACCTTTGACATAGTTGAGCTCTAAGTTCCTTCCAGCTCTCGAATGGCCTCTCAAGTTCCTCCGTCTGGAGCCAAATGTGGGCGGCTCCGATCAAGCAGATCCGGGCAACTCCGATCAAGCAAATCTAGGCGGCTCTGATCAAGCAGATACGGGGCGACTCCGATCAAGCAGATTAGGCGACTCCGATCAAGCAAATCTAGGCGGCTCCGATCAAGTAAATATGGGCTCCGATCAAGCAGATTCGGGTTGCTGACATCTCATGTAAAGCAAAATAGTGTTCCGCTTGGTCCAGCCACACCAACAACTCCTCATCGTCGCATGTGGGCATTTTGATCTTTCAGATGTCTAGGCCGGATCGGTAAGGCGTACCACTCCGATCTGCGCTCTCTTCAAGCAACGACCCCAGTCGTACTCCAAGATCGGGTGGATCTAGTCCCTTAGCCCCGCTTGTCTCTCCGATCTGAGGAGATCCACTCCATCTGGACCTCTGTTGAAGCATAGCCTTCATCTTTTATGACAAGAGACTGAGTCTCCATGGTGGATCGTTGCGCATCAACTGCAGATCTAATCTCCCCCATCGAGATCTTCGTCTTCTTCATCTCGCCTCTAACAGATCAACTCGAGAGTTGACTTTTGGACCCATCGCACGAATGCTCTGATACCAGTGATGAGATTCGAAATCAACCAAAACTAAAGAGGGGGTCGCCACCTTAGATTTTATTGATAGAAAGGGAAAAGAGAGGATTACAAGCACAAAGAGCCTATGAACCCAATTAAGAAAGAGTGACTCACTCTTCTCCCCAAGACCAGTTGGTCCCCCCAGTACAATAACAAGCTACCGAAAAAATGCTCCAAAAGATGAACATCGCATCCCTTATACTCTCCTCACTCACCCCCACCTAATGCTCATATGTGCCAAACCACACACGCACACATAATACGTGTTTGACTCTTCTAGACTGACCTTTGGGACCCACTTGACCAAACCCCTTTCCACACTTCCTGTAATAAACTTTGTGTGTAAGCTTTGAAATGATCTTCATACCTTGGTTAGGAGCAGTTGGGCTGCTATCAGAAACATGGTAGAACGAGGATGTCCGCAATTAAGACTAAAAGAGAAATGCATAGGAAATACCTAAGTGACAAGATGAAGATGTGTACAATCAATACAGAGAAGCTAGAAAACGAGCTAAAAAAGTAGTTAGTCAAGCTAAAACAAACTTCATGGAATATCTATATAGAAAGTTAGGCAATAGAGATTGTGAAAAATATATTTATAGGCTAAGCCAAATTAAGAGACAAAAGAAACAAGACCTAAGTCATGTAAGATGTATTAAAGACGAAAATCAAAATGTTTTAATGCGCAAAGCTGATATTTAGGAGAGACGGAGATGCTACTTCGATAGTTTATTTGATGATGGCCAAGTTGATATCATAGTAGATGAAAACGCACACCAAGAAAGAAATGTTAACTATACACGCAATATTAGAATTCTGGAAGTAAAAGAAGCATTGAAAAAAATGAAAATAGGGAAAGCATGTGGCCCAGATGAAATAGTCATAGACGTTTGGAAATGCTTAGGGGAAATTGGATTGACTTGGTTAACAAAATTTTTCAACAAAATTTTAAAATCAAAATGGATGTCAATGGATTGAAGAAGAAGCATGCTTAGACCAATCTTTAAAAACAAATGAGACATTCAAAATTCTTCAAACTACTGTGGAATTAAACTTACAAGTCATACTATGAAAATTTGGAAGGGGATAATTGACAATAGGCTAAGAAGAGAAAACAAAAATATCAGAGAATCAATTTGGCTTCGTGTCTAGAAGGTCAACTATGGAGGTGATTTTCCTAGTAAGAAGATTGATGGAAAAATATGGAGAAAGGAAAAAGGATCTTCATATAGTATAAAAAGCATATGATAGGGTTCCTAGAGATGTTCTTTGATGGGTTCTAGAAAAAAAAGAAATGCACGCTAGATACATAGAAACTATTAAAGATATGTATGAAGGAGTAGTAACGAATATAAAGACATTTGAAGGAACTAAAAAAGAATTTCTCATTACAATAGAACTACACCAAGGATCGATTTTAAACCTATATCTATTTACTCTACTTATGGATGAACTAACTAGGCATATACAAGAGGATATACCTTAGTGTATGTTGTTTGCAGATGATATTATCTTAATGAACGAAACAAGAGATGGAATGAATAGGAAATTAAAACTTTGGAGGAATACATTAGAATCTAAAAGCTTTACATTGAGTAGGACGAAGACCGAATACATGCAAAGTGACTCTGTGAGTTTACAAACACTATACATCGAGATCGAGTGGTCAAATTAGAGGAAATAGAAGTTCCCAATGTGAATCACTTTAGATATTAATGGTCAATCATACAAAATGATGTCAATATTGAGAATGATGTCACACATGGAATGATAGAATTTAAGCTGGGTGAAAGAAATGGAGTAGTGCAATAGGTGTGATCTGTGATAGAAATATTTTGTTACAATTCAGGACAGACCTCCATAACCAAGGTGTACGTTAGGAAGGCCAAGAGGACTACCGAATCATCTCTGTCTCTAGAAGCTTCGTTGGGTACTGTGGTTGGGCCCACTAAGTAGTTGGTTAGGCGAGTCATATAATTGTGTATGTAGGTCATGTATGCATGTCACACAGTTAGGATGAGCAGGAGTTTGTTACTGTAACATGTGCGTGTGAGGTCAGTAGGTGATTCAAATACTTATAAGAGAACTATTCTGATAAAACCGTGAACTTTAATGGAACTGAACTAACAAAGAAAAGATACAGAACAAGTGAATTGTGAGAGAAGAAGATATATTGCTAAACTGAACCACAGAACAAGCAATCCCACATCACTCAAGAGATTGGACTCTCCAAGAACTCAAATGAGTTTCTAAACCAAGACAAATGTACTGAATACCTTTACAAGAACAGAAATGAGTTTCTAAACCAAGATAATGCTAACAAAACGAGGGACGCCTAAGAGTGAATGAGCCATGGCAAAAAATAAAAAAAAAAAAAATCCAAGCCAAGATTCCAGATGAACCTCGCAACGAAAGGTGAGACAACAATCGCCGCTAGCAACATCATGACTTTAATCGCAAACAAAGTGTCCGTGAAATCGATGTGAGTGTGGGCATGGTGAAAGTCACAACCACCAAAATAAAGATGATGTCTTAAAAAGAAAAAATCTTGAACCCATGTTATCTCAGTAACACGAGGCAACATTTCAGTCCATGCAAAGACCCAAATAAGCCTTGTATCCCAGTAATGCTCCACCATAATAACGTCAACAAGAACGCCTCAAAAATGATGTTAGTGAGCTGTTGTGTACCATTCCAACCTTGGAATAAAAGTTGAGCAACAACACATAGATCTCTTTAGGCGTACGCAAGTAGACTCAGAGAAGAAATGTGGTCCATAGAGAAATGTCATATCACCCAATTATCCATTCCTATTTCTGGTGAGGGTGGAAAGACACATGTCCAAATAAACACACCCAACACCTCATCCATTATAACTGATGGAGCAAGAGATATTATGGTAATGGGAAAAGTCATCTGGGAGGGTGAAGCACGGGAACGCAATCCCATGTCCATTGATTTACCTAGTAATCTGAATGTACCAATTAACCCATATTAAAAGCTTCATGGTAGCACTATAGATAGCTCAACGATACCACACATACAAGCAGATCCCCAAAATGCAAAGATGTCGGTAATAGTCGAAACTGCCGGACAAGCAATTGAAAATGTAAATTCAATATAATGTATAAAGTATATATGTGGTGTTGGTACCTTCACCGCCTGAGATGATGGAGATATCCACAAAAATAGCAAACTCCACCAACCTGGGAAAACTCTAAGTTGGGTGTCAATAGGAGAGTAAATTGGAAAGGTTGAAGACAAAACGAGCTCCCTAAGATGATTCTCGAAGAACACGCAACCCAAGTTGACTAGAAACTTTAATTGAAGTAAAAGGCACGTGACTTGAGGATAATCAAGCGTCCTAATGCAATAGACTTTAGGTCTTTTAGTGCTTACGTGAACATGAAGGCAGCATCGAACACATGGATGCAGCGTATCTCTCGTCGTCCAATAACCTCGAGATTTGCGTCCCTCCCTAAAAGTCATCTTCCCTGAATGAACTAGCATAGAGATATGGAGCTCAGTAGAGAAAGTTTCGTCGCGGAAAGCTATAGTCACCCAAGTAATGGAGGGTGTCGGTAATAGAGGATATCTTGGCGATGGCTAAGGAGGCAGATCTACGGTGGAATAAGTCATGGCCAGATCTAGTGGTTGCGGGGGCGGTGGAGGGGTTGAATGTGTGTCGCAAAGGCGCTTGAATCGTGTACCCACAACATTGAACCGGCTCCATTGGACCCATCGATGTGTTGAACAATCGAGAACTTGGACGAGATAGCATGAGATGGAAGGAAAGCCTCTTTGATAATCACTGCCAGAACTTTAGCCTCTGATTTCGCCTCAGGTCTGAGGTCAAACAATTGTTTGTTCACCAAATATGAATCACCAATGAACCGGATCAACTTGGACGCCACCGGATTTGTACCACCAATAGTCCCCCCCCCCTCTCTCGCGGTCGTCACTAGATCTAGATTACCAACAATCAGAATCGACTCAGCATCCACCAAATCTAGCGGATCTGGTGCTTTGTGTTGCATTACTCTTTGATTTGCTACTTTTGTGCGTCGATAGACATGATCCCACTATGATGAAGAAAGAGTTCATCGATCCTCCAAGCAAAGCCTCTGAACTCGACCCTCAAATCTGATCTAAGCTTATCCAACTGAGTTATGATATTCTCCATTGATGCCTTGGTGGAAAACTTGTTTAGCTCCTCTTCAATTTGATTTACTCGCACTCCCATCTTTGAAGGTATGCTCTGATACCAAAAATAGAACCCTGAAATTTAATGGAACTAAACTAACAAAGAAAAGATAGAGAACAAGTGAATTGTGAGAGAAGAAGATGTATTGTTGAACTGAGCCACAGAACAAGCAATCCCACAGCATTGAAGAGGTTGGACTCTCCAAGAACTCAAATGAGTTTCTAAACCAAGACAAATCTATTGAATACATTTACAAAAACTCTCTATCCCTATTAATAATATTCCCCACTAACTAACTCTAGAAGACTCTATAAGGGATCTTATCATATTAATTGTGTAAGGGAATTGATTGTACCTTCTTCTTGGCGACTTAGGTTTGGTGAGTAGAGAGTCTTTCCTACTCTGGTGTGTGAGCATGTCTAGCTCTAGCTTGTCCCTCTGTGTTGTATTCTCGATTTTGGGTGTTTTCATTCCTATCAATAAAGCTATCGAGGCATCGCCCTCGTTTCGTCTCCTGGTTATAGCTAGACTTCTATCATATTTCAACCAAGTTATAAGGAAAATTTTATAGAACCGCAATTAAGCCACCCTCTATGGAAGTGAATGTTGGACAGTAAAACAACAACTACATAAAATGAACGTAGCATAAATGAGGATACTTGGAAGGATGTGTGGTAAAATTCGTAAAGATAAAATAAAAAATACAAATATTCAAAGACAAGTAAAAGTAGCACCAATTGACACAAATATTAGGGAAAGGCGGTTGTGATGCTTTGGTGACCTGCAAAGACGGCCTACAAATGCGCCCACTAGAAAACTTGACTCAATAGAAACTGAAGAAATTCGACGAGATAGGGGGTAGACCAAAGTTAACTAGTGACGCATTAATTATGAGGGATTTGAATGGTTTGAAAAGCTCACCATCAATTTTATTGAATCGAGCACAATGGAAGAGTTTGATTAATGTAGCCGACCTCAATTACTTTGGGATTGATGCTATGTTGTTGTTTGTTGGTTTTGTTGATTAAACAACAAATTTCAACTGGTGATGTGCTCGGTCTAGGTTTTCATCGATTTGTTAACAAATTGATTTTGATTGCTTGTGTTTCTTTACTTTGATTTCCAATTAGTCAATTTCTCAATTTTTCTACAAAAACCCCCTTTCGACCTAAGAATAATCCAATCCCTAAGGATTCGATACCCGTTTATCACTACTACAAAATTAATAGTAGTTTGTGATTTGAGAAAAATTATCGGCACGTTCGATGCGTATCAGAAGTTTTAGGGACGTCTGTAGAACGTACCAAAACCAATCTAAAATGAAACCCTTTTTTTTTTCGAAATCTAAAATGAAACCTTAACACCTCAAAAGAGTAATCGATGAATTGAACATTGTATTGTGAAATAATGTTATGGAATTGCATATTGTATATGTTGTATTAAAGAATAATTATTTTAAACAATTGTATTGTGACTCTTGAACTAAATCAATAGAAAATGAAGAGTTTGATCCATGTAGCCGACCCCAACTTTTTTTTTGGGATTGAGGCTTTGTTGTTGTTGTATTGTTACTCTTATGCAAAACATTTGTATAACTATGTATTTTAAACATCTTTAAAGAGAAATTCGAGTTTTTAGCATTTATAATAAGATTCTATAAACTTCCATACACAGACAATTTTTGCACAACTTCCCCTCGTTGACCTTCCCGAAATTATTTTCGATTTTTAGGTGGGTGAATTACAAGGCGAAGTCGAAGTCTTGAACCTTGAAAAGGATGATAGCTAGCATTTGTTTAAATTGATAGGTCAATTGAACTCTTGCCAAAGTGGAAATTTGTAGAATCTCAGTTCAAACTCCACAGCCTATTCCAATTAGAATTTTGGTGTTTTAATGTGCACCTAATTTTATAATTAGAGTTGAAGTAGGATTTAGATTTTAGAGATAAATATTAGTAATATTTATGTTGGCATAGAATTAAGATTGAATAGTAGAGTTATGATCTATAAAAAGAGCTCACTAGGTAAGATTCAGATGTGTGCTTTGAGTGTGCACTCATGGTGACTTGTACACCATGTTTGGGTGAAGTTGACTGCATATATTTCTAAAATTGAATTAAGGATGGTAAAGATTGATTGTGTTCTTGTGCGTTTGTTAAAACAGAATTCAGTACAAATGGAAGATAAACCGATTGACTTCAAAACCCAACCATACTCATTTTTGTTTTTTGAAAACAAACCAACTTAATTACAAATTTACAACGATCATGATTCCAACATGAGTCCCCAACCTAGCCTTTGGCAAGTGATGCCTCATCCATCTCACTAGAGATGCTTTGGCCCAACAATACTCATTGTAAACATTAATGATTGAATGTTTTAGAATAAGGATATAGACAAATAAATAGCATTATACCCAACTGGCAAATGTGTATGTATTGAATGAATCCTTGAATTTTACCTATACCACTAGCAATGATAAAATTTTACTTCATAAAAGTGAGGGGGAGTGGAAGTACATACAATGAGCCAAATATGAAAAATATTTATATTTCAACTACCATATTCAAATAAAAACTATTCGTGTATCATCGTTATATTATCAAATATGTGTTAGTTTCAACCAAAATCATACAAGTAAAACAAATCATATCAACAATGCTCCAACTACAAGAATAATCCTCAATTCCCTTCAATTACAGGAACTTTGATTGGATCGTATGATCCACAAAAATAACAGAAATTAGCACAACTAATAACCAAATGATAGAACACCAATGCCTCAATCCCAAATTAGTAGGGGTCAGTGATACGACTTAGTGAATTTAATGGTGTGCTTTTCAAATCCTTTAAATCCTTCCAAATCAATGCATCATAAGTGCTTTCAAAAAAAAAAAAAAATGCATCCCAAGTTGGCTTATGTCTATCCCTAGATCGTCGAATTCTTGAATTTCTATTAAGTCAAGTTTTCTAACTAGGCAATTGCAAGTTATCTTTGGAGGTGTCCGAACCACCGCAACTACCCATTCCTAATTTTTGCGTTGATTGGTGCTATACTAATTTTCTTTGAGTTTACGCGTTTCTAATACTATCTTTAGTAGTTTCACCACAAACAAGATGATAGTCCACTCTTAAAGAATATTTGCTGGGGAAAAAAAAATGAAAACATAAGGGAAAAGGCCCATCAATGTGGCAGACAATCTTGGGTATCTAAAAGACAGATGATCCTTCAAATCTCTTCAAGTTTGAAAACACTACATTGAAGTGAGGCAAACAAGATCCAAAAAAATTACTTAAATTCGATGAAGTATTTGCAACTTAAACCAATCCATCACAGCAACAGCAACAATTCTTTGCTTCTCCCTTTTTTGTTCTAACATCTTAAACAACCCTCAGTCACTACTGAGCAACAGCTCTTGATGACCTTACTAATTTGTCCTTCAACCATAATGTGGAAAATTTCATCACTGACACATATTACTTATCCAAAGTACCTTTATTTTGTTTTAGTAAGAAAGTAACAAAGATTCTGGAGACACTAGAAGCCTAAAGATGCACCATTTAAATCTTCATAGCAGAAAAGAAAGTCAACAGATAATTCTTTACTTTTGTACTTTTGTTTCTTTTCTTTTCTTTTTCCAGGAAACAAGTTTATTCTTCTGACATAGAGGTAAACTCAACAATGATAAAAGGAAAACCATCAATTCTTTATCAAACTGCAGGTTGTTGTTACCAGTGTACTTTGCTAATGAGAACTGATATGCAATTCTTTCATATATCACATTTTCGCTTACAGCCCATTTAAAATTCTTCGTCCGGATTGCAAGGGCAAGGAAACCGGACAAGGATACTTATTGGAAATCTGCTCTCTGGATCTATGGATTCTTGGCTTCATATTGATATAAGTAAAGAATAGTTAAGGAAGACTCAGGTGGCAACAACTTAATTTTAAACATCATAGGATCCGGTGCTTCTTCAAGATTCACCTCCTAAAGAAGAATTTCAATATTTTTCCATTAGGCTAAATTAAAGAACCAAAAACATCTTTGCTTCTTCTTTTTTACATTTCTATGTGGCCAAACTCAGAGCAATACTGGATTGTCACTTGTCACTCATTGCCATTACAAAGAGACTAAAGAGCAATGTGCTTTTGTTTCACAAAGACTGACTACAGCCATTTATGATTTCCAATGTAAATGGAAAAGTAAAATAAGTAGTCACCTTTAATTTTGAAAATTGATCAGCAAGTGATAGCTCCTGATGGACCATGTCAATTAACCTATAAGAAATCCCCTTCAGTAAATACATCATGGCAATAAGATTATGATTGACTAATAAAAGCAAATAAGAAAATTGAAATGGAAAAAAATGATCTTTCCCAACATTCACCATTTGGATTTTGGATAGAAAGATCATATTTAAAAAAAAAAAAAAGAAGAAAGAAAACATAGTTGCAAATTAATATAAGTGACGCAGACATGATAAATAAAACATGGACAAAACTAGATACTTTGAATCAAACATTGAGCAAAAAGCCATAAGTGGAAGGAATATCAGTAGAAGTCAAAAGTATTACGTAAAAATGTCAATATCTTCAATATTGACCAAAGCACCATTTAGAGCCAGTAAGGACTTGCCAGGGGGGAGCATTCGCTGGTTTGCATTTATTTCATCTTTAATAGAATCATCAATCTGCCAAGAGAAAATAATGAAACAACTCTTCCTACGAAAATTATAATTTGATCAAGTAAGGCAGAAAGTAGAGATGCACATAGCTCTTGTGCATCAGTTATTCAATAAAAAAGTAGAATCACTTAATATACCTTCATGCGAGATAATGAAGAAACTATGTTAGGAAAGTTCTGGTTAATTTCCTGCATTGACTGCAAGGGATCAGATGCGTGAACTATTCTTTGTGCAGTTTGATGACCCAAATCTAAAAGAGAAAAATTTACTCATAAGAGCATACATAATTATAGTTAGAACAAGTGACATTGATTCTTTTCAAGAAAAAAAGAAAAAAATATTGATACTGATCATTGATTCAATATATACCTTTCAATTCCCAAACTTCCAATGTATCTGATACAGTCAAAGATAATAAGTAATCTCTGAAAGCCATTACATCAGTTTTCATGTCCGGCTTACGCTCCTGCAGATACATGGTAGAAGTAGAACATACCACTATTTACTACACAAACTATTAAAATCCGAATATAGGTTTAAAAAAATGACAATCAGGGTGCCTCAAATCAAAAGAGATGGCTTAGATCAAGATAACAAAAAAGTAAAGAAGGGACACTGAAAACTTAAGCAATCACTCTTTCAGTACTTTGACTTTCCACAACCAAATGTAAACCTCACACGGTGCAGCAACAATATTTCAATTGGATACTAAACCTCAAGGTTATAAGATTAGATTAGAAACACCAAATTGCCTTGGTATAAGCCTCCACTCTCAAACCTTAAGTAACACTTACACAGTTACACTTTCCTCAAAAAAAAACACTTACACAGTTACACTTTCCTCAAAAAAACACTTAACACGGTTACACTCTTCTAAAAACTCGGATTGAGCCTATCTACTTTCAAATGTTAAGATGGCATCAGAAGATGCTGAACCCAAGTAGCTTAAGAATCAAAGAGTTCAAAGTAGCACAAAATCTAAGGCTTAACAACACATGAAGAACCAATAAGATCAAATCAAGTAACAAATAGGACAATGCAAGTTGGCCTAGTTTTTAGAACAGTTTCACATCAACTATTCAAACAAGAATAGAATGGATTATAAATTTGGGTTGAAAATACCAAATTGCCTTAGCATTTTGGTGACACCTCCACTGTCAAACCTTCGGCCTCACTCATTGTCTCACACTAATTTGGGTTGGGCCTACCAACTTACAAAAGTTAAGACAAATGTGTAGCCAATCCTCTATGTCAAGCTTGTTCTGTCCTCACACACATAAATCTCACATTGCTGATTTCCTTGAGGTACTTTGCACTATTAGTTGGAATTTTCATTTCTCAAGACCTCAAAGATTAACAATTGAAGCTACTTATCACTCTAGAACCAATTACAATTTCTCACATGTGCGTGACAAAACATCTTAGACACTTGATATAAGACTTCATGCAAATCCATATTTCTTCATCTCATCCAATCCAACAATAACGAGTCTTTCCCCTTTTCCTCCACTTGAAAAGCACCTATAGCCCATAAGCTAAAGTTTTCATATAGCTAACCCACGAGAAGATTTACACACGCAACAATCTCCAAATTAGGCTATCCCACATTATTTTTTCGTATGCAAATTGCCTTCACCATAATGATGGAGGAACTATTCATCATTTCTATTGATCCTATGTTATTTGAATCGACCTTTACTAAAAGGTGTGGACTGCAATGCTAGAAGACTTTAGAAGCGCACATTTGGTTGTTGACAGCTGGGGTGTGCTCTTCAGACCCAATTCGAGAACATCCTTTCAAAATTGCATGGTACTACAGCCCTGGCAGATTTGTTGGGCATCAGAATGAGAAGAACAACAGAATTTTTTAAGGAACACAAACATGAAACACACTCACAGTAGTGACTTGACTGCTAGCAAAAGAAATTTTGGCTTTTCCTCAGATAAATGGGTAGGAAACTCAAACATCTTAGTAGGGGGCTGCAGCTTGCACTTTTTCAAAAACTGACACTAGCTACAATCTTTTTATTTTCTTTTAATTTTTACATTTAAAAAAGAAACTAAAAGATTTTCTTCAAAGCTACAGATGGTATCATTTTTTCCAAATGCCGTTTTCAATGTGATTTCATGCAATAATCAATTGAGAGAAGCTCGAAGAAGTTTAGAGAATCTTCATCCAATGTTGCCGCTTTTATAACCAATGGTCATCGATACTGCTAGTGCTAACTATATAGTATGAACCAATATGGAATTTAGTTATAACCATTCGATAAAATTATAAAAATCTCAATTCGGCAACAAAAAAAATTAACTGTAAATAAACAGCATATAACTAGATGCGAAAAAGATGATAAAAAAAGAATGGCTGCAACAACCATCAAAATATGAAGAAAATAGTCATAAAAAAATCAGAAGAAAATAGATGACTATCTCTTCGAGATAGGAAAAAAAATAACCAACCAAAATTTTGAGAAAATGAACCCTCTAACTTCTTGACTAAGGTCTTCAATGTGTGGATCTTCCAAAGTAACACCTGCAATCCAGAGAAGAAGCTTTTAGTAAAGGACCTAACAACGTAAAAGTATCAGGAACTTTTGTCAGCAACGATTGCCCCTTCTTATGATCATAGCCCCCAATCCAACCCCAAAAATACTTTTGATGAAAAAGAGCAGAACATTTTTCAATAACATCACATGAATTTTAATACACTAGAAAGGAATGATTATGCAAGAACTATAAGGGTAAGGAGATCAAAACCAACAACAGGTTATGCAAAAATAAAACTATACCTATGCAGGAACTATGAGGATAAGGATATCAAAATCAAAGATTGCAAGGCGTCAAGGCGATGCCTAGGCATTTTCCTTGCTAAGGCGATGCGTTGCCTAGGCAACAAAAGAATATTTATTTAGAGGCCCCTCAAATTTATTTAATTTTCTACACCTCTATGTCTGCCAATAATACAACTACTCATTGTCTGTCTACAACATCATAAGCATTAATATTAAAGCTTCGTTCTTAAAAAAATAATAAAAATAAAAGATAAAATAATTCTTCAAAAAATACAAAATAAAGGACATTACAAATTTACAACTCATACAATAATGCAATTTCAAGTTTCAAGTTTCGACAACGAACCAAGCAACCAATTATCTAGCACAAAGAAAAATACACTCATTAACAAACCAAAGTTAAAAAAAAAAAAAAAAAAAAGTAAAAAACACAAGTTAAAAAATATAAATTTTAGTAAATATTTAAAAAAAAAGATATTTTTTTAAGAAAACAACAACATAGCCTCGATCCCAAATTAAATGGGGTCGGCTACATGGATCAAACTCTTCCATTGTGCTCGATTAAGTGCAATTGATGGTGAGCATTCCAAACCATTCAAATCTCTCCTAATTAATGTGTCTCGAGTTAACTTTGGTCTACCCCTATCTCGTCGCATTTCTACAGTTTCTATTGAGTCAAGTTTTCTAGTGGGGCATTTATAGGTCGTCTTTGTAGGTGACCAAACCACCGCAACCGCCCTTCCTTAATCTTCATGTCAATTGGTGTTACTCCTACTTGTCTTTGAATTTCTATATTTCTTATTCTATCTTTACGAGTTTTACCACACATCCACCTAAGCATCTTCATTTCTTCTATGTTCATTTTATGTAATTTTTTAAGAAAAACGTAAGTAAATAATTTAAAAAAAAAAACATAAGTAAATAAATTTAAAAAAAAAACGAATTTTTTTTTGGAGCTGCCGGAGAGTCATCGAAAACTTGTCAAAGTGTCAAAGCTCATCGATTTCCTCGCCGGAGATCGAAAAATGGATGGCAGTGGGGCACAACAAATGGTGAGGTGGGGAAGAGTTGTGAAATTGGTGGAGGAGTAGTGTTAAATCTTGTTGTTTATATATATAAAGATTTATCTATGAAGTGGTTCCCTATCTTTATAGAAGTTTAGTTAGACCTCCCTCAAGACTTTAAAAATATGTTAAGAAACTCCCCATGCCTAGAAACGCCTAAGGCGACGCTTTGCAATCATTGATCAAAACCAACAAAACTAAATAGGAGTTCTTGCTTGATGATGCCCATCTTAGAATATGGAAATTGGAAGGCCTCTTCAAACTGTTAGTCTGTCAAATTGTCGATCATTTATTTTGGTAAGAAAGAAACCAATTCATCACCTTTCAAACTTGCCCCCAATAAGCCTCGAATCCTCAACTTCTTGCAAAAGTAACCAGTAACCACTACCAAACCATTAAGCTACTTGGTTGGTTCAAACTACCAATCATTTGAAAGTGTGCCTCATAGCTTGTGTTAGCCTTTTCTAATGTGACAAGGGGAAACACAAGCCACGCACAAGCATGTTTCACTTATGTATATTTAAAATTGATTCTCATTTGACTCTTTAGAATATGGATTTCATGAAAAAAAAAATATATATATATATATTACTTTTTTATATAAAAAAATATTACAAAGATAGCATAGTTCATTGTAAAAATTTGCTTTATGCAATAACTATTGGCAATTCATATCGTAAAATTATAAATAGAAGTCCTAACAATATAATCAAATTCTAAAATGATTTAGTAATAAAATTAGTAAAAGTTTATAATCTATTCCAGTACAACTAACTCTCAGTCAAATCTACAGAAATTGGACCAAACTGGACGCGTTTAGCGGACTAACACATTTTTTTGAAAAAACATACTCTAAGATTTTGGTAGAATTCCACATCTACTCGAGATCATTTTCGCTCATAAGTTCCCAACCTCCCTATGAACTCTCAAGTACCATCTATTCCCAGCAATCTTCCTTTACCTCAATTGCTAAAGGTATCCTTAGACTCTATTGGTTTGTGTACCATCCCACCATTTACTTAATAAGTGTTGGAATTCCCCTTTGTCCCATTCCACCAGAAATCCCTGATGATCTTCTTAATTTTCGTGTCAACACACCTTGCTTTTGCACAGGGTTTCAAAGACAAGGAAATTATTTTCCTTCTAGTTGATCAGCTCATTTTGACTACCTTCATCTCATATTGAAAGCTTGTCCCATCTCAATTGTTTCTCTAGCCAGCAATAAATTTCCTCATGGTGGCAATTATTATCCCCTATGCTCTTCAATGCACTTCCTTTGGGGCGATGGCTAAGCTATATTGCGATTTATCATCTTTAAAAACCGAATGAAGTCGCCCTTCTTTGATTCAAACGTTTGGAGAAAAAGAGACAACAAATACACTTAAAAATGTCATAACAACTACTACTAGACAACAAATACACTTAAAAAAGTCATAACTTGGCATCTCTGAAATTGGAGCTTAAAAAAGCTTAATTCATGCTTTTTGTCAACCACTCATGGCATCACACCAAATCTCAACAACTATTAGACAACAAGTACACTTAAGATACTCAAGAAAAACTACTTTGGGAGGCCACGTAGCAGTATCACATAGTCATAACAAGAATCTGCAACTAACTAGAATGATTCATCCCAAGTTGTTAGAGAGAACGCGAATTAAGGAAAAAAAAAGTTGAAGGAATAATGTATTAAGAAAAATTACTCTGTCCATAGAAGATAACCCTATCGAACTGGCTGTCCAATTCCATATTCATTCCTATCTCCATTCTTCAGTTATTAAATATGTTGGTACATAGGATCGCTTTACAATCATAGTCAATTTAGACAGCATTTCTCCTTTATTTTAACAAGAAAAGGAACATATGCAGAAATTCTTTTAATAGACATTCCCATTTCACAATAGAATAATAATAGCTCAAGTAAGAAATGAACGATTAAAGATAATACATGCATCTACTTAGCATCAAATAAAAAGAAAAGGAAAATCTGTTCCACTGAATCCCACCACACAAAAAGGACGAAGACAGCTATCATAACCACAC
The DNA here is from genome assembly GCA_039657365.1 of Stephania yunnanensis. Classification (NCBI taxonomy): domain Eukaryota; kingdom Viridiplantae; phylum Streptophyta; class Magnoliopsida; order Ranunculales; family Menispermaceae; genus Stephania; species Stephania yunnanensis. Next base: position 8,609,988 of record CM077585.1, read on the forward strand.
AATAACAGGTGTAACCATGAATAGTCACTTTACAAGAACTGGTCGAATTATGTAATCTAGTCTACCGCAATGCACATGATGAAATATTTGCAAAATAACTGCTGGCTAACCTTTTTTTATTGCACTGTCATCCATAGCTTTATACTCCATATTCTTCAAAGCGAGCTCTACGCCATAACCACCCAAGTTTATAGGGTCCCCAGCACCAAGTATACCACAGGGCTCACTAGCTCCTTCACATCCAAAAGGTAAGACAGGTCTAACAACATATTTGACACTCCCCTAGAAGCAAGAAGAGCAATTTATCAATTACATGCTGGCTATGTTACAAAAAGACCTAAGAACAAAGTTTGAAGCCGCTTGATACAAAGAATAAAGACAAAGTCAATAGTTGACCAAAAAAAGAGTCAATAATGAATCGATTTGAAAAATCATGAAAACAATAATAGAACCAGAAGTCAATCCATGCCTGAAAAACGAAGGGGAAGGACAGTGAAAATGTGAACTAGATATGACCCAAGGAACATCCTGGAAAACCTTAACCAGTTAAATGATTTGGTCATAATTCAAATAGTAAGCCTAGAAATCCTAAATTGGATATTCCAGGAAAAATTACATTTTTAGCATAATTGGACCAAAAATGGCTAACGCATTTTTGATTAAGTATTGGATAACATTTAATGAATTCAGACATTGTGAGAATCTATATTTTTATGCATTCTTATTCATGTCAGTATAATTAGCACATATTTATGGATATACTTAGAAAAGTGCATGAATAAGGGCAAGCATTTGCTTGAGCATAATTTTTGCTACTGAATCAAGAAAAATAGAAAACATATTTTAAGTAAATTCGTTAACATTAAGAAACAAGAGAAATTACAACGATCTGAATCCTATTTTTGAGGAGGAAAGAGGATACATAATATCTAAAACAAATGGATCTTCTTCTATCAAATGAAAAACAGATCTTCTGATTTATATTAGATATAGATCTGAAACTGGAACCACAAATTTTAATTCATAACATTGTACGCAAATACAAGTCCCTAATTTGAATTTGTGACGCCCAATGATTTTGAGTCATTGGAGTGAAACTGGAACCACAAATTTTCAGATCTGGATTTTTACTTTTTAAAAGCATATAGAGCTTCCGTAAGAGGTCCGATGTCCTAACAAAACAAATGAAAGAGAGCAAGAGAAAAGTGAGAAAATCCGCACTATAGTCTCCAGTGACAAATTATCCAATCATTGAGATCAAATAGAATGAATAGATTTCACAAGAGAAGACAATATAAATCTTTTATTAATTGAAAAGGACTAACAAGTAACAACTGAATTGAAACACCAAGAACAGCTTTTCAGAGGTTGTTTTCTCCAAAACTCACTCTCAAAGTGCCCATTATTACAACCAGAATTCAGAATATGCCCCCCTTCGCTCTCGCCTTGCATTTGATAACTGAATGAAATTATCAAACTAAAAAGTAAGAAGTAGCCACCATTACACAAACGTGGGACTACAACTTCATGATTTGTAATGGTTCAAGGATCAAAACTTCGACTTCGCTTATGGTTTCACTCACTTAAAATTTGAAATTAATCCAGGGAAGTGTAATTCGATCAATCTATATCTATATTTATATCCATCTATGTATCTATATTCTATATTATATACATCTATATTAAGTGAACATCTAGATTTTCCATGTGGCATTTTCTTGCAATTTCGTTGAGCCACGTCTTCCGATTACTCATTTGCTTGAGCCACATCATCCACTTATTGAAGATCCCCACTATGCCATGTGGCATTTTCGAGCATTTTCCTTGAGCCACGTCATCCACCTATTCATTTTCTTGAGCCACATCATCCACTTTTCAACCCGCGAAGCCACTACGCCACTCATTTAATTAATTATGTAACAATTTTTTAATTGTACCTTAATTATTTGTTTTTAGCCTCCTGATCTCGCTAAATAGGTATAACCATTAATTTAAATAATTATGTAACAAAATAATTAATTGTAACCATTTTTTAATTATACCTTACTTATTTACTTTTGGCCTCTTGATCTCCCTATGTGGGTGTAACCACTAACGTTAAATAATTATATACTTGTTTTAAACTATACCTTCATAATTTTTTTTGGTCTTTTGGTCTTTCTATATAGGTATGTAACGTAACACTATTTAAATAATTATGTAACCCTTTTAATTATATCTCAATTATTTGTTTTTCGTCTCTTGATCTCTATAAATTGGTACATGTAACTTTACATTAAAGCCCTAATAATTTTTTCTGCTATATAAGACAAAATTCTCAGTCGCTACAACTCTCTTAAAGCTTCTTGTAACGTAACATTAATGTCCTAATCATTCTCTCCACTATATAAAGCTTCTTATAACGTAACATTAATGCCCTAATCATTCTCTCCACTACATAAATTAAAGCTTCACAGTCACTCACTCACTCACTCTCTTAAAACTCTCTTTCAATATCTAATTTTATAAGCAATTGACATTGCTATGATTCTTGGCAAGTTAGCTCTTCATGCGTCTCTTATGATATGTCTTGGGACCTTTGACATATGAGGCTCGGGAGTCGCGCTTCAAGTCTGGGTAGTAAGAATTATATAGAGCCATATGATATGTTTATTTGGGGCTTTTTAATTGCATTGTGGGTTTAGGTCCTTTTGAAGTCTTTTTTTGGATGATTATATAGCATTTTTGCAATGTCTCTCCTTTTCATTTTACTTTTCCTCGCCACAATTTTGAGTTTTGCAATGGCTCTTATGGTTACTTTACATTTTGTTATTTGTTTAAAAAAAATGCTAGCAATTTTGTAATACAATTTAGCCGCTAATAATTTTTAACACAATTTGGATTTAACCCAATTGAGATTGCAACACCATTGTAATGTCTTAATAGCTAATTTCTAACACAATTAGGAAAAAATAGAAATATAAAATAGTTGTAACACAATTATGATTGTAACAAAATTCCCAAATGAAAAAAAAACTCACAATTATTAAGATTTTTGAAAAATATAATAACTGGTACACACGATTAGGAATGACAAATTGTATCTATCTAAATCTAATACTATCTAATAATTTACCAACAAAAGTACTTACACATTATATCTATCTAAATTTAATAATCTAATACTAATATCATCTTTCTATATTTTTTTGTAATTTTTTTATTTTTCTATTTAATTAATAGTCGGCTAATAATACTATCTAAATAGGATTGTAACTTTTTTTTTGTCTTTGTGCCTAATTACAATTGTACCAACAATTAAGAATTATGCTTCTTTTCTTATAAGAAACGAGACCAACATTTTTAACTTACCAGCAAAAAATGATTTCTTCCGCGTGCAACGCACAGGATGCCAACTAGTTGCATCTAAGCCAGTTTTAACATTTAATGAATCCCTGTTCTTAATTCTTAATGACCCTTCTAGAACAATTTCAACATGACAAAGGATGCAGTAAGAAGTTTTTGGATTAAAACCAAGACTTTTTTTTTTTTTTTTTTTTTACTTTTTGCAAAATAAACCCTAGAAGTTATTGATCTATTTAGTTTTCATGAATTAGACAAATATTTTATTTTTTAGAAAAAACGATGGCTTTTATGTCATAATTATCGAAGTAACATACAAACCTCATAAGAGAAAAAACAACAATAAGCTTTTTACTAAATGACCATTCAGTCAATACGAAGGTCAGCAATGAGCAACAACTCTAAAATATTTTTTTCCAAAGAGTGCAGTCAATGACTTCTGAGAGAGACTACCCTGAAGATTCTATAGCTGTTTAACACTTATTGAGTAATGAGTCACAAGATGTTGGCCCCTCGACAGAGAACTAAGATAATGCAGAAAAATGTGCTTGGTCTTTACAACTCACTAGATCTCTCATAGTACATTGCATTTTATACATCAGAGAGGTAGGGAGACATTTTCTCCCCAAGGTAAGGAGTGAATATTGTATCACCTCACATGCATTAGTATCGTGACGCATTGTGACATTAGGTCAAGTCTTCAAATATCAGATGTTTAGACCTCCCAACCTTAATGTTGGAAAACTGAAGGAATCTCAATTTGACATTAGATAGGTAGGGATCCCAATATGCCAGGAATATAACAAGATGTAACTTTACAGGTAATTAGCAGCACTACCTTCCAATAAAAAAAGGTATACCAGAAAAACTCAAAATAATGTTGTCAACTTTTATTCAAATTTAAGCATAGATAACTAAATCCAATAATTTGATCATTGAGTTTTACTGAGACAAAACCTACATGCATAATTCAAACAGAAAGTCGAAGTTTTCCAAGTTAACTCACATGTTTTGAGGCATCCGATAGAATAGAGTGAAATTTCTTGAAACAATCTGTTCCAAGGGCTCCATATAGAACAGCAACAGAACTTATGAAGAGCGAATCAGGGTGAACGTGATCAAAATCAAAAAGTTCAGGCAACTCAGTTCCATTTCTATCTCTGCCACCAATTTTTAAAACACATAAGGCATGATTCACAGGAAAGTGACATGATTTTTCTTTCTCTTGAAGCGACAATATGAAACACAATTAAAAACAAAAAACGCAAGGATTTTACACACAACCTTACTGAAGTGCTGAGCCACAACTGCAACTCTGGAACATCATAAAGTAAAGAACCACCGATATCCACCCAACAACAATTACCACTAGGATTCGTAGCATTCGAGCCCATAAACAAGTGATCCGTTCTATGTCCATTTCCAGTTGCATCAATTGTCGAAGGAAAGGAAAAGAGAGAATCCCATGCCAACTTCCTGTAGACTTCCAATCTAGCTGATGACGACCGGAGAGTAAGAGACAATTCAAAAAGTGATGCCAATGATTCTGGCAAAAGGGATCGGCCAGATTTGACAATCCTTTGCATACAATGCTTGGCCGATGGAGAATCTGAATCATCTTTCTCACGAAGCCAAACTTCAACGAAATCCCAAAATAGGTCCTTCCACTGTTTAGATAACACTTCACTGTTATGGAAACAATTGAGCCTATTAGAAGAATGCAAGTTGCAAACTTTGCAAAAATAATGAGAGTGGATCTGGAAATACTTTAAAAAATGATCATTCAATTTCTAGAAAGGATAGAGCTTTCAGAATTTATTTTAAGTTTTGAGGATGACATGTCTAATACCATTTCCTCCCTTAAGGACTAGTTGGCAAAAATTTTGGCAGGAACATCCCTAAATTATGATAGAATGTACTTCTTATCTACGTTACCTAGACTCCATACTCAAATTCTGAGTAATAATTTTGGCAGGAGAATCCAAAAATGACGATGGAACATTTTTCTCATCTATGTTATCTAGACTCAATATTCAGATTCTGAGAACCACTGTACAACTCCAGAAAAAAAAAAAAAAAAAAAAAAAAAAAAAAAAAAAAAAAAAAAAAAAAAGTGCCTCATTCTCAGCTTTGAGATCCCCATTTGGACATCATCCGTGCATAAAAAGAGGTAATAGTAAATTCATAGAATACATACAGTCTATGTTTCACAATAAATTCAAGTTTTTTTGGGGTTGGCCTGAATTTCTATGACACTGAAGTCGTACAAAAAGGTTCCCTCGTATCATCCAGGTCATAATAATATTCAACATCTAAACAAACAAAAACACCCAACAGACTTAAAGTCTACATAAAACAAAATCAAATACCCATTCACTTTAAAATGTTTCTAAAAGAAAGATGGTGTTTCCTAAAGTTGCTATATAGAGATTGCAACATCAAGAATTTAGAACAGGAAGTATCATGTCGAAACATGTTGGGGTGCACATAGGAAGATTTTTAAGATCAAAGATTCAATGTCATTGATTCTTTATCTTTTAGCAAGTGTCGTTTTTTTTTTTTTTTTTTGATGCTTCTTAGCACTGTAATTGTATTATTATTCAACATGAGCTTATGGAAATACAGGAAAAGGCAAGGAAGCTGGTTGGAGGGTCATTAAAGTAAACAGCAATCACAAAGAAAACGGCATTTCTTGGCCAAGCACCAAATACCAAATGAAACTGCTACTTTTAAACGAAGAAGAAAACAATTAGAAATAACTTCCCAATCTTGGGCAAAACCAAACATGAGGTGCACAGTAATGAGCACATTGCATCATCACTTATGGATGCTTCCACCCATGAGGAGTCCTCCAGCTATTGAGGCTGCTTTTGCTTGAATTGCTTCTCCTTAATCAAACGAAGTGAGAAATTATATAGCACTAATACAAAGGATGATAATAGGAGGTTTTAAATCTAATACAATTCCGAAGAGCACTATACCTAACAAGTTATTTCCAATCATATGTACCAAGAGCTTTTACCAGTCCAATCTATGAACATATTTTACCTCATTCCACTAAAAAGTTTAAATGAAGGATCATGATATACAATCAAAATGTGCACCACTGCCAGCTCTAAACCTCTAAGGCCCCTTTCTACTTTTAAATTCTAAGCAAAAGATTTTGATAGTTGATACACCCCATCAATGATAACCTTCATAACCCCATGCCACTTTAAAGTAGCAAGAAGAGAGTATATGAATAATGGGTACGACGCTCCATTGGCATAAACCACAAATATTTCCAAAGAAGTGTCAATGAAAGGCCTTCACTTTCAAAAAACAACAAGGACGCTTAGTTACATAGTTACTCCATAACAAATACTCTAACCGTGACTCGGACCTTGGTCTGCTAAGAATGGGAAATGAGGGAGCAAAAGTAGCTTATGTATTAATCAACGATGGAAGAGAGAATATGGAGAAAACCCTAATTTTATCAAGGAGTGATAAACTCCTATGTTGCATGCCCAAATGGACATGCGCTCTTCCGTGATACCTAACACCAACCTATTCACTAAACTTGCAATCAAGCATGTTTTGGCAAAACTGGGTAATCCACAAGTGAACTTCTATGAGTTGAATAACAAAAACTTATGAAATCCAAAGTTTACTTATGAAGACACTAGGTGAAGACACAAGGATAGCTTGAACAAAGAGGGGACGAAAGACAAAAGAACTTCCCTAAACCAATGTTCTGCAATGTACAAACCTAATTCTAGATCTCTAGAGACTGCAAAAAAGATATAAAGTAAGCCAGACTTTCCAAAGGAAGAGTTTTTTTTCCCAATCTTCTACTACATCCATTCTTTAAGTTCAAAGCTTTAGTACCTCCCCATTACAAAATTTAGGCATTCATTAATGAAATATTTTCTATAAATAATGGGCTACTTTCAGTAAATTACTCTTATTTATTACTATTTTGATTAAACCATTTGGTTATTAGAAAATAGGCCTATTTCAAGCATAAATTCCAAATGCAAGTGATTAGAGAAGTCTATATTAGTACATTTCAAGAGTCTCCTCTTATATAAGGATTGAATATTGCATATCAAAAGGATTCATGATAAAAGAAAACACAAACTTTATGAGCTTTTTTTTGCAGAAATAGCACGGAATTTGAATTTTGTCAAATATAGCACCCACTCTTAACATTTTTGCAACTTGCAATTTTAGCCCACAAGGAAATCGCAGGCTGAAGAGCACTGATGTGACTGGAAAACTTAAAGCAAGGAAAAGGGAAAAAAAAACTCTAGGCAAATGACAGAAGTTGAAGACTATTTCAATTACCCTCAGACCAAATCGTGTCACGCAATTACTTAGAACCCTCTTACAGGAACAATACCAATTGATCTTCCTAGAGCACAAAATGAACACGTCCATGTGCGAGTGGCTACATCACAGGGCACTAATCGGTTGCTCGATCGAGCACCAGGGGAGTTACAATGATTCGCATTGCACCGGCCCATATCATCCTATCTCATTAGTAACAACCAACAACGCTCTCTTTCACAGACAATTAACTAACCATTTTTTTTATGACAGGTGGGTGTCCCAACCCCCTCCGCCCTCCTAACTATGGCCTGACTAATATATCCACAGGTGCTAGGAGGAAGCCCCAACCACTAACACAAATGTCAAAGGAAAATGGCACAAATCGAGCCCATCACATCTGCCTTAACTAAAACCCTGTTCGTAGCTGCTCCACCACAACCCTCGGCGGCAACAATTAGATAACATTGAGCAGCCAACATCAACTAAGATCTAACTTTCCGCTATAAAAACGAAACCTTTTCATTCCAATGAACATAAAGTAAATAAATTTGAAGAAACAATTATTTGAAACCTAAAATTACAGTCCAACAACAGCAATGCGACCAATTCAAATCAAAAGAAAACACAATCGAACTGAAAACGAATCAATCGTACCCGGCCTCCAAGAGCAAGGGAGTTCCGGGCCACTTGGCGCGGAGCGAGACCTGCACGTTCTTCGATCGAGGAGGAGGTCCCGCAGAGACCAGAGTCGCACATAAGAGCAGGATCAAGAAGGACCAACCAGTGCGAGCTCTGCAAAATCTGGTTGTTCTGAGATTCATCGTGCGGGGAAGGAAGAGACGGATCGTCGTGATAGAGCAAGCGGTGTAGATCTGATATCTATGTGTGTGCTAAATTTGCCGCTACTAAAATAGGAAGGTTTCGCCGGGACGACGACCTTGCTCGAAACAAGTCCTTGTTGTTTCAGAGGACCGACGCACGGAAGGTCGTCCTTTTTGGTGCAAGGGACTCCGTTTCGTTGAGTGTGGTCTTGTATTGAGTCTCCTCAGGGTGTATTTAATTAAAATTTTAATAGATTTTTAATTACTTTTAATTATTAAAAAAAAATTATGTATTCAATTAAATTTTAATAGACTTTTGGTTACTTTTATAAGTGGATGACTTTTTAAAGTTTGTAGATTTTCGTAGATTTTTAAAGACTTTCATAAACTTTTAAGTAAACTTCTTTTTGATGACTTTTATCAACATTTAAGATTTTTAGTGACTTTTGGAAACTTCTTAAACATGATTTTGATTGATACTAGTAGATTTTTATGATTTTAATATTGAAACAAATATTTTGCACTTTATTATAAAAAAATGAATAATTATATTTCTTTTTCTTAAGAACTATTATTAATTTTCTAAAAGTATTTTTATATTTTAATAAAAAATCATATAGACAAAGTAATGAATTACGACTATCAAGATAGTAACATAATAAATAACTAAATAAATATCAACAAAACAAATATGCAAATGAATAATCTTGAGGGTCGCTAAGGGCACCCCACCTTTTCATGAAGGCACTCAAATTATTTGTGAAAATTCCAGCAAAACTGGAAAAGACCATTTTGCCACTGTATATATAATGATTCAAACCCCACAAATCATTTTGACAAAGAAAAAGGGCACCCCACCACCAAGCTTGAACCACAAAGCCACATTGCGTTTGGCGAGCGTTTATCGATTCTTGCGGATTGACATCATCCGACGAGGTAACAATGTTTGACAACCATATGATGGTTTCTTAGAATTGTTTAGTTGGGTAAAACTGTGAAAATGATGATTTGTTTGTCAACGTAGGGTTTGGTAATTTTCTCAAATCCGAACTTGTTTCCACTATATAATGGACGATTGTACTGCTACGGTGCAAGAGGAGTTTGAACTTGAGGTAATTTTGCGAATTTATTGTATTTTTTATGAGGTTATACGAAGTTTCTGTCGATGTGTGCGATTGTTTCGGCCTCGCAGGACCGAGATATATTGAAATGTCTTGGTCATAGAGGACCGAGAGGTGTAAGTAGGTCACGGTATGGTACGACCGAGAGTACTTCGTAACTCTCGGTCGTACGCGAGCGAGACGCGGAAGAAAGTATCGGACCTGTACAACCGAGAACCTATTTTTTGGGGTTTTTTGTGATTATGCTGTACATTTTGGTTGATTATAATGTGACACTGTTTGTATTGCAGGTAATGTATGTTTCTACCCTATTTCCAGACTACAAGGACACGTTTACACCTTTATAGGCCATTCCCCTCTAGAGAAGCGGCTATTTATGACTTCAAATGATAGGCCGTGAGAACATGTTTGTGCTAGTGACAAAGCACTCTGATGCCGGGGGCATTAAGCTCAAGGGGAGGGTGAAACTTGCGTGTGAGAGGTCTAAAACATATAGGGGCATACAACTATATGCAATGTAAAACAACAAGTAAAGTAGCACAATGTCCAAACAGTGACAACAAAAATTAATCAACTTCGCCAAACTATTATAAATCACTCATCAACCAACAAGTACTCCGATGCATGCCCCTCCTCTTCCCCTCGGGCAACAACAAGATCCTCAGGTCGCCCAGCATCGATGTTCGAACCTCATCGTGCAATTGTAACCTTCCACGATTACCATCTACCTTCGTCTTTCCCTTAACATCCTCATTCTCATTCTCTTTCTCTTTCCAGTACGATGTTGTCGGGGGTCTCCGACCACCTCGCCCCCGATTAGGCCTCGACACCTCAACACCAGCCTCCTCCCTAGTCACCGGTACCTTCGGACGAGCCATACCTTAAAACAGTACAACATATAAGCGAATGGAACAGAACCCAAAAAAAATTTACAAAAAAAAAAATGTTCAAATTCATCCATTTCTGATGTCTCGGTCAAGCAGGTTCATGAAACAACCCATATTTTCGATCACCCATGATCGACAAGGAGTCCAATATATCGGCAGTGTACAACCGAGTCCAATAGAAAGTTCTCGGTTGTACACCACCGAGATGGATTGACTATTTCAATTCGCCTTACTCTCGTCCTATCATGATCGAGCCTACTCTAACCCTCTCGCCAGTGTACAACCGAGAGTAGGAGAAAATTCTCGATTGTACACCACCGATGCCACATTACCTATCACTAATTGTAGCTCTCGTCATGTCTCGGCCGAGATAACTGAAGTATTCTCAGCCGTGCGTAACCGAGACACTGTGAACTCTTTCGGCCTTCGTGGCCGAGACTGCGAGTTCCCAAAAATTTAGCTTTTTGTCTCGGTTATGCTTGGCGAGACATTAACACGCTCTCGATCTCGCTGTGTGGCCGAGAACCGCGATTTCCCAATTTTTTTACCATTCTACAAACCGCCACACACACATTACAACTACTCTACCAAATGTAACTTAATTATACTATAAACGTACCTTCAAACGATCGATTTCGTGCAAAATATGTGTGTTCGACGATCTTCAACCAAGCCCTAATTTGGAGACGAAATCGGCTCACACCCCGACCCTACAAACTGCAAAAAACTCGTACAACGAAGGAGAAACACACGGCGAGGGATGGAAAATATGATTTCGGGGATTCCTCTCACTGGTCGGTTCAAAACAAACTGATTCTTCCACAAGGAGTTCGGTGAAGGTGGTGGTGGGGTGCGGGAGGTTTGCACGAGGGGTATTTTGGGTATTTCGGGTCTAATTTTTGGGTGCCCCATGTAAATTGGTTTGTGCCCACATTAATTGGGTGCCTTCATGAAAAGGTGGGGTGCCCTTAACGGCACTCATAATCTTTTAGTGGCAAAAAAGAACCAAGTAAGATCATTGTGTGTAAAAATTTCACTTTTTTTACTTAAGGAAAAAAAATTGGTATCTTTTTCTTTAAGAATGATAATTTAAAATTTTTAAAATGCACTTCTTGCATTTGAAAAAAAAAAATACACGATTATTTTCTCCAAAAATAATAATATTACATTTTTTGAGATTATAATTATACACTTAATAACAAAACTTCTTTGTAAGAAAATCCTATAAAATGTACAATGATCCAAAAATGAAATTTTGTTAATAACGACATCATTTTCATTTTCATCAACATAAACATTAGAATATAATGAATGACCAATAAAATTCACGAGTTGTTGAGTGATTGGAGAAGTTGATAAAAACAATTGATAAGGAAAAACATTATGAACAATGAAGTTCTTATAGAATAAGGGAACCAACAAAAATTAGAAGTTTCTAAAAGTTTTTTGGTTGAGGTGAGGAGAAGTTGGAGATTTGTTTATGTGTATTTTTATATAAAAAGTCTATAAAAGTCGAGATTTGTAACCAAACTACAAAAGTAATCATAAAATTAAATACACCTTACTTTTATAAACTCTCTAAAAGTTTAAATTGAATACCCCAAAACTTTTATAAACTTTTAAAAATCTATAAAAGTTTACATTGAATACATCTTACTTCTAGAAACTCTCTAAAAGTTTTAATGAATACACCTAAACTTTTTTAGTAATTAAAAGTAACCAAAAGTCTATTAAAATCTCAATTGAATACACCATGTAGGTGTATTCAATTAAAACTTTTAAAGAGTTTCTAAAAGTAAAGTGTATTTAATGTGAACTTTTATAGACTTTTTGAAAGTTTATAAAAGTTTTGGGGTATTCAATTTAAATTTTTACAGGGGTGTATTCAATTGAGATTTTAATAGACTTTTGGTTACTTTTATAAGTGGATGATTTTTCTAAAGTTCGTAGATTTTCGTAGATTTTTAAAGACTTTGATAAACTTTTAAGTAAACTTCTTATTGATAACTTTTATTAACATTTAATATTTTTAGTGACTTTTGTGAACTTCTTAAACATGATTTTGATTGATACTAGTAGGTTTTTGTGATTTTAATATTGAAACAAATATTTTGCACTTTATTATAAAAAAGATGAATAATTATATTTCTTTTTCTTAAGAACTATTATTAATTTTTTAAAAGTGTTTTTATATTTTAATAAAAAATCATATAGACATATTAATGAATTACGACTATCAAGATAGTAACATAATAAATAAGTAAATAAATATGAACAAAACAAATATGCAAATGAATAATCTTTTAGTGACAAAAAAGAACAAAGTAAGGTCATTGTGTGTAAAAATTTTGCACTTTTTTTTACTTAAGTAAAAAAAACTTATATTTTTTCTTTAAGAATGATAGTTTAAAATTTTTAAAATGCACTTCTAGCATTTGAAAAAAAAAAATACGATTATTTTCTCCAAAAATAATAATATTACATTTTTGATATTATAATTACACACTTAATAAACAAAACTTCTTTGTAAAAAAATCATATAAAATTTACAATGATGCCAAAGTGAGATCTTGTTAATAACGACATCCTTTTCATTTTCATCAACATAAACATTCGAATATAATGAGTGACCAATAAAATTCACGAGTTGTTGAGTGATTGGAGAAGTTGATAAAAATAATTGATAAAAAAAACATTATGAACAATGAAGTCCTTATTGAATAAGGGAACCAACAAAAATTAGAAGTCTCTAAAAGTTTTTGGGTTGAGGGAGGAGAAGTTGGAGATTTGTTTGTGTGTATTTTATACAAAAAGTCTATAAAAGTCGAGATTTGTAACCAAACTACAAAAGTCATCAAAAATTAAAACTTTTTTAGTAATTAAAAGTAACCAAAAGTCTATTAAAATCTCAATTGAATACACCCCTGTTAAAGAGTTTATAAAAGTAAGGTATATTTAATTTTTTGATGACTTTTATAGTTTGGTTACAAATCTCGACTTTTATAGACTTTTTGTATAAATTACACGCAAACAAATCTCCAACTTCTCCTCACCTCAACCCAAAAACTTTTAGAAACTTCTAATTTTTGTTGGTTCCCTTATTCAATAAGGACTTTATTGTTCATAATGTCTTTTCTTATCAATTGTTTTTATCAACTTCTCCAATCACTCAACAACTCGTGAATTTCATTGCTCACTCATTATATTCTAATGTTTATGTTGATGAAAATGAAAATGATGTCGTTATTAACAAGATCTCATTTTTGCATCATTGTACATTTTATAGGATTTTTACAAAGAAGTTTTATTTATTAAGTGTATAATTATAATCTCAAAAAATGTAATATTATTATTTTTGGAGAAAATAATCGTATTTTTTTTTCAAATGCAAGACGTGCATTTTAAAAATTTTAAACTATCATTTTTAAAGAAAAAAAAAATAAGTTTTTTTTTACTTAAGTAAAAAAAGTGAAAATTTTTTACACATAATGACCTTGCTTTGTTCTTTTTTGCCAGTAAAAGATTATTCATTTGCATATTTGTTTTGTTGATATTTATTTACTTATTTATTATGTTACTATCTTGATAGTCGTAATTCATTAATATGTCTATATGATTTTTTATTAAAATATAAAAACACTTTTAAAAAATTAATAATAGTTCTTAAGAAAAAGAAATATAATTATTCGTCTTTTTTATAATAAAGTGTAAAATATTTGTTTCAATATTAAAATCACAAAAATCTATTCGTATCAATCAAAATCATGTTTAAGAAGTTCACAAAAGTCACTAAAAATATTAAATGTTAATAAAAGTCATCAATAAGAAATTTACTTAAAAGTTTATCAAAGTCTTTAAAAATCTACGAAAATCTACGAACTTTAGAAAAGTCATCCACTTATAAAAGTAACAAAAAGTCTATTAAAATCTCAATTGAATACACTCTTGTAAGTTTATTTAGAGCATCTCCAATAGTACCTTTTTTTAGATTGGTGTCACATCATGGATTGGTGTCACATTATAGATGAGGAGATGATGTCTATCATATGTAGCACTAGATAGACATTTACTTTCTAAAATAATCTCTAATGGTCACGTGGATTTAGACCATAAATTGATGAGTTGTCACTTCTATTTTCAATTTGTCATAATAATAATAAGGGCTTAAAAAAATAAAAAACTTTAAAACAATTAATAATGTCGATGTGGCATCCACTTTGATTTCATGTCACATAGGATGGACATTATGAATCTATAGTCCCATTGGAGAGCATTTTTTGTATTGGATGTGGATTGTATTCAGGTAGATCCATTTCCACCCCAATTTATGGTCCCATTAGAGATGCTCTTAGCACCCCACTTTTTGCTTTTTGTCCCTCATTACTTCAATGTACCCTATTTTTAAGTTTTTTTATACACACCACTCTCAATTTTTTGACAAAACTACCCTTCCACATACACGCGCACGCCTCTTCACTTCACAAAATATACACCACCTTCCTCCCAAGAACTTTAACCCTCACAGTCGCCACCATTGTTATTCCACCTCCCACCGTCACCACCATACCCCCTTCGTTACCACCACACTAGCGTCTCTCTCTTTTTCTCTTATAGCCGCCACCATTGTCGTTTCCAACTCTCACCGTCGTCGCCTCACTGTTATCACCGCCCCACCGCTATCACCACCCCACCACATCTTTCTCTACAAAGTTTGTGGTGTCATTGTGTTCAGTCACTCTGGCTAAACACGATGACCATGTTCGGCCTAAGTGACCGAACATGTGTTGAATGCTTGGTCATCAACACATGTTTGGCCAACATGGCCAATATTTCTTGAATGTTCGGTCAACATGGTCGAACGTATGTTAATTGTTTGGTCAGTGTGGCCGAACGGGTGATTAGCCACCAGAGTTGATGGCCAGATCTGGTGGGAGAGAGAAAGGTAGCAATGGTAGTGGCGGTGATGGAGTGGTGACGATGTTAGTGGCGATGTTGGTAGAGGAGAGAGAGAAAGAGAGGTCAACCACGACAAACAACGACATCATTGGTGGTAATGGTGGAGGCGGTGGATGAGGGAGGTGAGGAAAGTGGTGTGTATGAGAGGTGAAGGTAATTTGGTTAAAATCAAAATAGTAATGCGTGTGGCGTGTGTGTTTATGGGCCATGAGCGGGAGGCGAACGGTGGACGACAGCGGCGGTGGAGAGTAGTGGGGTGGTGGTATATGTAGGGAGGTGGTGGTGTGTGTGGTAGGGATAAGGGTAGTTTAGTCGAAAATTTAAAAAAAATGCGTGAGTGGTGCATGTATGGGCATTAGATATGTGCATTTAGCAAGCCCATTTTTAATGTGTTTACCCCTTCTTTTGTAAATTATACCAAAACTATACCTTATCTCCTACTCACATTCGAAATATGCGTACCACGTTACAAAAGTCGTGAGAACCATCATTCATTCATTATTTCGAACCCTCGATAAGGTTCGCCAGTGCTGTTGGAGCGTTTGACTAGGTGGAAACTCGCCAGAGTAGTGGTCGGTGGTGGTTGAGGAAGTGACAAAACTTCAGCTATTTCTTTGTCTTACTTGGTGATTTAGGTAAGTATTTTGCCCTAACAGTTTATGGGTTCTCATCTTAAAGTGTTTTTGTGTGTTTTAACGGTGTTTTTTGTCCTTTGGTTATTGGGAATACGATTTTAGGTTTGCTAGGTTTTTAAATGGGATTGAAACAAACGGTTGCACATAACCGAGACCTTGCAAATTGTCTCAAAGACATATAGCCATTAGGTTTGAAAGGTTAGCATGCTGCCAAACGTAATCAACATTTTGTCATAGGTATTAGTCAATGAAAACAGCTACCAATCGAGACCTATCGCTTGATATCCACCGATACCCTAACTATTATGCTCGACTCTGTGCAACCGACATTTAAGAAATTGCATTTCTTGTTAGGATTCATGGAACTGTGTTCTTGATTTTGTTATTGTGGGACAATGCAACAATTTTTTGTGTTTAGGTATTGCAAAACAAAAAATGTCTAAAACCATCTAATCAGGTATGCGAATTCATGTACTTCAGGGTCCCAAGCTGAGGTTTCGTAGCCCAAAAGGAAGCGTGTGACTTCTTTTACCGGAAGCAATTGAAGGAGAATTACCCTAACCCTAAAAAGCAATGAGTAAGGCATGCTAATGTGAGTGACAAGACTCGGGTGGAGACTAAAGTTTTATATGGGTGTGCAACATTTTCTGTAAAGGAGAAAGGTGAAGTCACAATCAAAATGAGAGGTGGTAGTGGATCAAGGGAGGCTACCAAAAGGAGTCATACACCATCATGTGATTTTGCGCACAACTCGAACAGTGGAGAAGACTTAGCTAGTACATAAGCAGCTGGTACATCGACAAGCTGAAATGACCACTTCATTTCCTAGTGGGCCATTGAGTTTATTGTTGTTTCCGACTTTCTGAAACCATGTCTTGGTGGATATTTAGAATAACCAGGTACATGTTTAATGTACATATTCTTTCGTTAATGCGTTCAATTTTTTGGTAATTACGTTGCTTTATGGAAATGTTCATATTTTAAATATGATATATTTATCTTTGTACTGTCGAGTATATTTAAAGTGCATCAACCATGGTTATCAGATCACTATTTGGGATAAGATTAAGCGACACCCTAAGAAGGAAAGGTTCAACAAGCTCATTCAAACTCTAGTTTAGGCCAGTTAAGATACATCTTATACGATAAATGCAATAAGATATATATGTATAGCATTGCGGAAAAGTGACAACCAGAGACTAACACATTTCACTTACCCTTTGGTGAGATGACTATCACATTAGAAGACGTGTGTGTCCTCCTCGAGATCCTGATTATCGGAAAGCCAGTCATCGCAAAAGCTAAAGATCGGAGTGGAGTGTTAGTGCTGACTAGTTGGCTATTAGGGGTGACAATATGGGCAGGCGAGGACAAGATTAAAAGATGTTTCTGGCCATAAAGTGAGTTTGTCACGGTTAAAGGATCAGTTCTCTACTCCAATTAAAGAGAGAGACTACCAAATGGGAAGAAAAGACAAGTCAGGTACAAGAGTCTTCCTTAGTCCATTTCAACTTCTGGACAATATGAAGAACATTGGTTCATATGGTTGGGGGTTGCATTGGCTTATATGTACCGTTAACTCAACATTGCAAGTCGCACCGGGGACAACCAAATTATCTGTTACATATCCTTACCGGTAGTATACCACTACACCATTATATTTGTTTTTAATTTCATTTGTATGACCGCATTCCCTTCATTAATCCCACTTCGCTTAGCGATTACAAGCCGAGTATGCCCCGAGCAATGAGGTGGCACCATAAAAGGGAGCCAAGGCAATCCAATGACCTTATCCCTATTTTTAGAGCCCGACTTGACAAGTTTAGATCCTACGAGGTTAGCTACTCACCTTGAATGCATTTATACATGGAACATTTACTTAATGGAGAATAACTTAACTTTTTCTTAAGAATAACTCGAGGCCTCCATGGGACTCGCCACGTCGCATCATACGTCAACAAGCCTCGCCACGTAGTGGCTTGCTTGTATACAATGCCCCTTGATGCAACTGACTGCTTACACATTTTACATTAAACTCTAACTTATTTAATTAATCTTTATATAAATGTTAATGATTTAAATTAGACGGTTAATCAGTTTATCAAGTATTAATACAATTTTATAGCGAAAGTCTTTAAGTGAATAAATAATGCAATATTTAACAATCCTAAGTAGTTTAAAAAAACCCGGTAAAAAATACCATGTATATATCCAAGGCGAAATAAGTACAACAAAATTTCTATATACATGTATTTAGTGTTCTATAATCCCCAAAACCTAACAAAAAGTAAATATATACACACTGTAATCAAACACAAGCTGACATCACTATCTCGGAGGTAGTTGCCCAATACCTTATTGCCCTTGCCTTTGCTCATCGAAGGATCTGCATTCGGTTACCCAACAAATACAATAACGAGTCTAATAAGTAAGATGCCAAGAGAAGTCTACACAATATTCTTGAAATAAAACTAGTAAATTACGAAACATGTGAATATAACATCTGACAATAGTAAATCATATTCCCATGAATGTAGGCGACATAAAACAAGCAAAAACAACAGCGAAAAAATGTAACAACACATACCAATAAAAGCATGCTCGAAAAATAAAACAACAATAAATAAATAAACAAGTGAATAATATGAGAAAACTTGACCTAAACCAATCGGTAATCGATAAAACAGGATAGGATCCACGTATATACTCGTAGGCTTACAATGACTAAACCCTAACTACGGTTAATAGATGAACCCCTCCAAATGCTATTTCAAGTCAATGGAATATCTTACATCCCTCCCGACGGTTGTAAATACATTCTATTGCTATCAACATGAGTGCTAAAAACAAGTAAACCCATGCAAGTGATTTTACTATAACCAATAAATTAGAGTGAAGAAGTGTGCCCACTACCAGTCACACATGTAATTCGATGTTGATAAAGCAAACCCAGAAATTCTGTGAGGAATTCCAATTAGTTTACGCACTTCAATACACATTTTGACTTCCCTAGACTCTCGAACTCAACCTCCCATAGTTCTCCTGTACCAGAGCTACATCCTCTCAGTCCCTTAAAGTCAATTAAATGTGTTTATTATATAATTAGATTGATTGAATATGTTTTAAATTGATCTTCTCATTCAATCCCTAAAGACTAAATAAAGTCTCAATTTCGATCATGTGTTGCAGCACATTTTTAGGCATGAAATTGTCCAAATCTCAAAAACTTCCATATGTACAAAGTTTTTTGTCTCTATCTTAGCTTTTTGAAAAGGTTTGATGTGATGACCCTTTCTCAAATTAGGGCACTACCCGGCTTAATCCCGTTATTAAGCCCTAATCTCACCATATAAGATCTAACAAGGAATTAGTCAGTATTTCTTAAACCCTATTACTTACCAATTATTATTACATATTTTTTAAATGATTATAAACCTATACGTATCCTATATCCATTCATAAATCAAAGTTAATTAAAAATTTTACTTATTTAAAGTTTTATTCAGTGGAAGTCTAAACTAATTAGCGGAAGCTTATAACATAATGCTTAACAATTGTGGAAAAACCAGGGAATAAAGGTCGCATGCATATATATAATGAAATGACGAGATATAACATCATGTGTCTGGTCAATGTACTACTCATTCAACCCATAATATATAACCCCAAAAGTATATCATATACATAAAAATAATACATCAAAAAATCAAACCTACAAAATCTGGTGTAGCACAGCTCCACTGGCTCAAAGGTAGTCGCCGATCTTCTCTTTGTTCGGTCAGCTACTGATGGATCTGCACCTACCATCACAAACTATATGATGAGTATAGGAAAGTAGAAAGTAATACTGAGAGACATTTGTTCACCTTCCTAATTATGCAACAAGTATCTAAAAGCATGATAATAGCAACTATGTAGTAAAGAGAACATATACAAAAAGATACTAAACAACATGAAACTGACACATGGCTAAGTTGTAATGATCTAAGGCGGTCGGTCGTGATCTTCATCACATCAGTTTTTCCACTATACGAGGATAAAGCTGAGCTCTACATCAATATGAAGGTCTGAGCAGTGCTCTAATCTTTATAACCTTTCGCTGGTGCCAGTCACCTGCGATATAAACTTGTGAACAACGCTGAGACTCATTTCCCGTGTGCTGCACAAGATAGCGGAGAGATATCGATCAACCTGAAAATCTAGTGGCCCCCGTATGTTTGACGGGCCTCTATAATGTAATAACCCTAGATACAAGAACCACTTTCATATTTCAATAAACAACATGGTTTGAGAATCCAATAAAGCAATTGTATATCTAATGCACAAAGGAAATTGATTATAATACTATGTAACACCTACCTAATAGCATGTTATTTCGCTGGCCACATATGTTAACAATCAATAATGAGATAGCACATGAATTTGAGTAAATGAAATTATTTTATCAACAAACTATACCATGAAAGCAACCTCATGTAATGAAAATGAACAAGAAGTCATGACATATAGAATACAAAGGCAATTTAGTCCAAATAACTAGAAATGAATATATGAATAGGAATGAAATCTAAATGAACATCCTAGCCACACTGGAGCACATGAGACTGAGTATATCATCAGGGTTGAGGTTTGGAGAGGCCGATGCATGGTGGTGCAGTATGGTGGCTACCCAGGGTATGCCCGAGGATTGGGCATAATTCAATAGGCAGTTTAACAAAAAATACTTTTCGCTAGCTGAAGAGGGCCGAGTACACTAAGGAGTTGGTGATGTAGTATATGGGCAGGTATCTGCAGTTGTTAGAATGTGCTGGAGGCATAGCTGACACAGACGCCGACTAGGCACACTATTTCATGGAGGGTATCTGTTGAAGGACATCAGAGGCACCGTGGTGACTACTGAACCAACACAAGCGACATACGAGAGAAGCCTAGCCAAATGCACACACCACAATAGGACCATCCCATCACTGACACCAACACAGTCAAATTATAGGTCAGGTGGTGACAGAAGGAGAAAAAGACACCAACCGTTCAGGTTGAGAAATGCAAGGGCGCAGAGTATAGGATTCGTGGTGCCACCATCCCATCCAGCGCTTATCGCGCCGATATCATCTACATTGGCACGGAGTTATGCCAATACACTACAGTAGCCAACACAGTTAGGGCCGCCACAGTAGTATCAATAGACCGAGGGTAGAGGTGGAGGCGGTGGTCAAGGGTAGAGGTATAGACAGGGTCAGGGACAAGGACAAAGGTCTAGTCAAACACAGGGACAGGGACATCAGATTCCTCTAGGGCCCAAACCACGCCAAGCATGTTTTGAGTGTGGACAAATAGGGCACTTCATCAGTACTTGTCGATGACTAGGCAGGGCTCAGCCATAGTAGTGCAGAAAGCAAGTTCATGTTATCGCTACACCAGATCCAGTTGCCACTCATAACCTTATCGAGGGTATAGTTTATATTTGCAGTCGATTTATGCATTCAATGATTAATCCGGGGTCTACTATATTTTTTATTTAAGGTCGTATGGTTAATGAGTTACAATCGAGACCTATTAGGATAGAACGACCCTTGATCGTCAGCACGACTGCTGGGCACAAGATATACCCGAGAACCTATTTTGTGTTGACTGCCCAGTTGAGGTAGAAGGTCAAGAGATACTTGCAGACTTAAGGGTATTGCAGTTCCTAGAGTTTGACGCCTTATTAAGCATGTATTACTTAGTCGCGTACCACGCAGCAAGGTGGCTACGTTTTAGTTTCCGGACCAAGCATAGTTAAGTTTTTAGGGGGTTTCGACCACGTTACCAATCAACCGAGCTAGAGTGGCCACAAGTTTAGATCTCGAGACTTTTGCTAGTATTTTGAGTATATGACAGATAGAGTTAAGAGGAAGATGGAGGAGGTGCTATTGTATATGATTTTTCAGATGATTTTCCAGCAGAGCTACCAGGATTACCTTCGCCTAGAGAGAACGACTTCATTATAAACTTGGTATCGGGACCAAACCCATATCGATTCTGTCGTAAAGATTGACTCCTAAGGAGCAAGAGGCGCTGAGGACCTAAGTAGATGAGTTGTTAGAGTTGAGATTCATACGCCCAAACATGTTATCTTGGGATACGCTAGTATGTTTTTCAAGAAGAAAGACGACAGTTTGAGACTTTGCATTGACTACCAACAACCCAATAAAGTCACGGTGAAGAACAAGTATCTACTCTCACGTATTAATGACTTGTCCAATCAGCTAATAGGAGAACAATGGTTTTTAAAGACTGATTTGAGATCAGGATACCACCAGTTGATGATTCAAGATGAGGATAAGGAGAAGACTATTTTCCTCACGAGATATAGGCTCTACTAATTTACAGTCATCCTTTTTGGGCTAACGAATGCCTCGACGATGTTCATGAATCTTATGCACCGAGTATTAAGAGAATATTTAGATAGATTCGTGATAGTGTTCATCAGTGACATTCTCATCTATTCTAGGACTCGTAAAGATCACGAAGGACACCTCCGAACATTTCTACACACTTGAGGGAATAGAGACTGGACGCTAAGTTCAATTAGTGCAAATTTAGGCTCATAGAGGTCGAATTTCTTGGGCATATTATTGGAGCTAGCGGAGTGTCAGTGGACCCCGCTAAGATTAGAGTAGTGATCAGCTGGCCTACATCGACATCAATGATAGACATTCGCAGTTTTCTAGGATTAGCAAGTTACTACAGACAATTTGTTCAGGATTTTACCAAGATCGTTACGTCGATGACATTGTTAACGACGAAAGAAGTCAAATTTCAGTAGAATGACTGTTCGTGAGCAAGCTTTCTAGACTCTGAAGGAACGATTGATGATTGCGCCAGTATTAGTACTACTAGAGTCGAGAAAGGGTTTTGAGGTGAACATCGATGGTTGTAAAGTTGGTTTGGATTGTGTTTTGATACAGGACGGGAAAGTGATTGCTTACTTATCCCGATAGCTGAAGATTCATGAGAAGAAACCTATTCATGAGTTGGAGTTAGTAGTAGTGATTTTTGTATTAAAAATTTGGTGGCATTACCTCTACGAGATATATTCACGTTGTTTACTGACCATAAAAGTTTGAAATACCTCTTCACTCAGAAGGAGTTGAATATGACATAAAGGCGTTGGCTAGAATTTCTTAAGGAATATGATTTCTCTTTAGAGTACTACTCGGGGAAAGCCAATGTCGTGGCAAATGCATTGAGTCGGAGAGGAGAAGACCTAGAGATAGTGACTTTCCATATGACACACGAGTATCGGTTACTCAAGGCAATCGGATTATTGAATTTAGTTGATATATCGATCACTACCAAAGTGTTGATTTATGGGCGGATGAGGACTTAGACAGTGTCTTTACAGAGTGTACTTGAGGGTCAGCAGGCAGATGAGTAGTATTAAAAGTTTAGCTAGTTAGTTTAGAGTCCTGATCACCCGGAATGGAGTCAGTCGACAGACTCAAGCCTAAGATTTATAGGAGGAGACTGTGGATTCCATTAGTAGCAGAGATTCGCGATGAGATACTTTAGGAGGCTTACCACTTATGTTTTACTGTTCATTCTGGTCGGACCAAGATATATGCGGATATGCTTCGTCTATTGTAGTGGTCGGGGATAAAGACCGATGTTAGTGATTATGTTTGAGTGGGTGAGATATGCTAGCGAGTTAAGGCTACGCATCGGAGACCCGGAGGATTATAACAACCTCTTCCCATTCTTTGGTGGAAATGGGAGCATATTGCCATGGAATTTGTCACCGGATTACTTCGATCTCAGCATGGCCATGATAGCATCTGGATGATTAAAGATAGGTTGACTAAGTCTGCGCACTTCTTACCAGTGTCAACAATTCAAATGTGGATAAGTTAGCTATTTTGTACCAATGAGAGATTGTTAGGTTACATAGAGTTCCATTATCTATCGTGTCAGATAGAGGATCACAATTTACATCACAAATTTGGCAGAGCACGCAGGTACTGTTTGACACCATATTAGATTTGAGTACAACTTATCACCCATAGCACCATATTAGATTTGAGTAAAACTTATCACCCACAAATAGATGGACAGTCAGAGTAGTTAATTCAGGTGATAGAGGACATGCTAGGTATGTGTGTGTGCTTGAGTATGGTGGTTTTTGAAGGGAATATCTTCATGTGTGTGAATTTGCTTATAATAATAGTAATCTGACTAGTATTGGGATGACACCATTTGAGGCACTCTATGACAGACCATGTAAATCTCCATCGTGTTAGGCAGAGCCCAAGGATATGGCAATTATTGGGCCAGAGATTGTGGTGGATCATACAGAGAAGATAAGATAGATCATACTACGTCTGAAGGGTGCACTTGGAGAGACAAAATAAATATTACAACAAGTACCATAGTGAGTTAGAGTATGATGAGGGAGCCTATGTGTATTTAAAGGTCTCGCCTTTGAAATGTCATAAGAGATTTGGAATGAAAGGAAAGCTCACGTCGACATTCATTGATCCTTTCAAAGTCAAAAGAAGAGTTGGCAAGGTTGCATATAAGTTAGAGTCACCGCCTCAGTTAGCCGAGACCTACCCCGTATTTCATATTTCGATGCTTGGAATGGATAGGTCGAGAGGAACGTACGACCAATGGTGGATCTAAGTCAGATAGATTTGAGAAAGGACATTACCAACGTGAAACAACCTATTCAGATATTAGACCATTAGGTGAAGAGACTGAGGAATAAGGACATCCCGTCGATCCTCGTCAAATGGCAACATTATAGAGACGATGAGCTAACTTGAGAATTAGAGTCCTATATGCGTGAACATTTTCCATACCTATTTGATTCCAATAAGTCTTACTTTAAGTTATATTAATTTCGAGGATGAAATTATTATTAGGTGGGAAGACTGTAATGACACTAAAATTTTAACCCATGCTATGTGGCATTTCAAGACTGTGACTTAGGCCTATCATGACGTGGCACACTTAGTCAACCCTAGGGAGTCGACACCGAGGTATTTTATTTTTCGATGATTTGTGCATTACGTATGTAAAATAAAAAGTGTCCGTAGTTTTAGTATTCAACTTTGATAATCGATTTATTAGTGAGGTAACTTCTCGAGATACGTACGGTTATGGGTATGGGACTAGAGTTTGATTAATAAATCAAAAAAAGTTTCATAAAGTTTTAAATTGTGTCAAATAGTTGAGTGAATGAATGAATTAATTATAGAGGTAAATTAGACAATTCCTAAGTAGAATACATGTGTCACTTAATGGTGGAGTGAGTGTGATAAGTAAGTGCAAAGTGGAAGTAGATAAGAGAGAAAATGTGAGGATTTGTTGTTGAGCTTATTGATAGAGAAGAGAGAGAACATGGAGAGAGTGAGGGAAAAAAAAGGCATTAACCAAGAAAAACCCAACAAAAGATTGAGTTTGAAGAGAAAGATTGAGCAAGCTAAAAGTTGATGCAAGCCTTCAATCACCGTCAAGATCTAGGTGAGCATTCTCTTTAAATCTTTACTTTCTCTAGATAGATTTAATTAGTTGACATTGTCGAGGAATTAGTGAAATCTCGTTGGGAATTCGTTATTGTTAATGGTGCTAAAGTGGTGGTGATGATAGGTAGAATGAAGAAGAAAAAGAAGAAAAAAATTTGAGGAATGAATAGAGAGCTTTTGCTCTCTGTTAAGCTATTTGTTCTTAATGAATTGGGATGGGGTATTGTGCACGGTGTGCGTGCCGTGTGCAACACATGTCCAACCAACTGGGCCCTAACGCGCACCGAACGTGTCAATAAAATTAAAAATACCTAAACCAACTATTTTGTAGAATAGTGGCAAAGGGTCAATCCCACAAGGATTGGTAATTTTCTAAGGTCAAAAATAACGAAAAGGAAAATCGGGGGTTTTGAGAGAGTGAATAAGAAAGCTAATCTAAATATCAACAAAATAAATAAAACAATGAAAATAAATTTGAAAACAATTAATAAAAACACCTAGGTCAAGACATACAAGTTTAGTTCGATAAAAGATTGGATTTGGTCTTCGATTTATGTAAAATATGCAAATCAAAATATCCTAGTGTAGCTATAGAACCAGTAACATACGCGGTTCCTCGCACTTCCTAATCTCGATAGCCACGGTACGACGGTGACTATTTCTCTAATCAATCGTATAACCCTATACTCAAGCACATTAGGTTTAACACGATGACCGCAATAAACTTCGTGAAGGCACTACACCTAGACAATCGAATCACTCGTGTGTCCGATTTAGCCTAGATTTCTAAGGTATTCAACCGTTC
Source organism: Stephania yunnanensis (assembly GCA_039657365.1). NCBI lineage: Eukaryota > Viridiplantae > Streptophyta > Magnoliopsida > Ranunculales > Menispermaceae > Stephania > Stephania yunnanensis. Next base: position 8,636,372 of record CM077585.1, read on the forward strand.
CCAAAAAGACTAATCAATTGGTAGGGTTAATTGCCACTAGTGTGGTCTTATTGCACAAGTACGGATGCTTACGACTCACTGACAAATAAATCAAGGTTTAAACAAGTGTTTAACTTCAATTGTTCAAATAATACCAAAGAAAATAAAATAATAATGAAAAGATTGAAAGTAAAATATATAAATCTCACAAAACCATTGATATGCACAGTCGAACCTCCCTCGTAATCTTGCCTAGGCTAGGAGTTTTTAGCCTCGCATAGTTGAAGAACACACAAGAAAAGAAAAAATAAAGAACGGGGGAGAAGGATTTCGGCCAGTCGGTCCGCCTAAAAACATATAGGAGTCGATCTTTTTTTTTTTTTTTTTTTTTCTCGTGCGTCTGACCGTCCTTCTTTCACCCTATCTTTTCTTTCCTTTATGCATATCTCTCCCATAATATATATATATATATATATATATATATATATATATATATATATATATATATATAATATTTCTATTAAAACCAAAACATTCCTAACTTATATCCTTCAATCATGCAAGCACCACTGGACACATGTATGCCTAGCTGTTTGCCACATCATCTTTTCATGTCTCACTTGTGGACCCCACCAAATTTGTCTCGAGATACGTGCTAGCGTGACTTTCGATGTAAAATGGATCCAGGCATATAAATACTCGATTTTGCGTAGTTTTTCGCCCTGGATTTAACCGCACACTCCAATAACCTTGAAAATAATAAATAAATGCAATTAAACTAGTATTTTGGAGACTTGAAAATAAAAATATATAAATAATCTATATATATATATATAATATTACATAATTAACGACTCAACAAATACCCCCAAACTTAGGACTTTGCACATCCCGAGCAAAAGTGTAAATGACAAACACATAAATAAACTAGACTCATAATATAGCTATGCACAGACTCAACTAATCCTATACCTGATTCAGAATTCACGGAGTTCCTTTGGTTTACGTAGTTGTCAAGTTAACAAGCCACTCATGAAATTTCGGAGTTAAGATATGTCAAGAACCGCAACCCAAACACAATTAAGATCACAATTTAAAGACATAGACTCGGTCAAGACAAATGTCATCAACTACTCGCGGGTTTTCTTGGTCTATACATTCAAGCATGCAAGTTTTACAATTTTACTTGATCTAGCTATAAGCACTCGAGCTAAATCTTTTTATTTGAGGAGTTTCCATGCTCTTCCCTCTTTATCCATTTTATATGTATACTCTCTATTTTTTTCTTCTCCAAATTTTCTTTTTTTTTTCTTTTCCAATTTTTTTTTTCAAATGATATGGTCCCTGCTCCATTTCATGTAGACCGATTTTCTCGATTTTTCCCACCACAAGTTTCCCTGCTCCATTTCATGTGGAAACTTGTGGGACACTCTATATTTTGAAAAGTCTTGTTAGCCCTTCTCACTTTTACTATAATTAAGCAAATTCCCCATAGTGGGTTAACGTCTCATCACTTGCACAATTTCAACCGTCTACCCATTTTAGTATCTAGCACAAGGCTTAACCATCATACTAAGTCCCTAATCATGAAATCATAAAAATGCTGAGCTACGGACTCGAGTGAGTATTTCTCCTACTTTTTCCTAAGTTTCAAGTCAAAAAGGCAATCGTAATATACTCATCCACAACCAAAGGCATGAAACAAAGTTTCGGGTAACTCTAAACAATATAATAATGAAAACTATACTAAATACATGCATGAAAATGTATCAACTCCTAATAAAATGAGATAGATGAGTATGGAGGGAAAACAAATTATAGAAGAAATGAATGAATAAGAGATACCTAACACCAACAATACCATCCAACAACCACATATAGCCGCATATAATTGAAAAACAATTTAAACGATCTCACCCGCTGTCTTTCGCAAAGCAATCCATCCTACTCAATCCACAAATCCTAAAATTCCCCCAAACTTATTCTGAATTTTGTCCTCAAGGTTCAAAATAAGTCAATGAATCCATGCAACAAAAAGACAAAAATAGTGGTGAAAAAGAATATGGATAAAATAAGAAGATGATACAAGTGCACGCATAACAAAAGTCTCCAAAAACTAGTGAATGCTCAAATCTCACATGTCTAGGTGGTAAGGAAACTATGAAATAAAATTATCATAATAAGAACAATAACTAATAAGCATGAGAGTTAATTCAAATGATTCCTATCAAATCTTGCGAGCTCAAGTCTTTCAACTACGGGTGAAGTCAACAAGATGATGGAATGAGGTTTTGGGTTTTGGGTCTACTTAAAGACCCGCCACTAATGTGGGGACTTAAGTTGAATATGTCCTAACCAAGTCTCAAAACACCTAAAACTCTAATAATATGTTAATTCCTAAAAAAATGCTCAAATTACTCCAAAAACAATGTAATCATAGTCAAACCTAGCAAAACTCAGGGGGTGGTCTAGTGCCATCAGTGCTCATCAAACATTCATTACACCTGTAAAAATCCATGAGACCAAATTAGTGCTTTATTAAACATAAAAAAATAAAACTAAATTAAAATTGAAATAAATGCAATAAAAATAAAAACAAAGCTGGGCTGCCTCCCAACGAGCGCCTTTCTTTTAAATCTTTGGGTAGACTTATTGTGATTCATCACGCGATGCCTTCTCCTTTGGATATGTCAACAACAAATGGCGCATCAACATATTTAGGCAATGCAGCATGCACGCCCTTCTTTAGAATTGGGAGCTCATTCGGGACCTCTAACATAAACGAATCTATCATATCATGGTCCTCCAACATAAAGGTGTCAACAATGTAGAAAATCTGCGAACGCTCCTTTACTTCCACACCTCGTATAAGGTTTAACAAATATGCATGGGAGGGTGGGTGGTTTCACCAACACCAGAGGTTGGTCTTCCTTGCTCTCTATCTGCGGCTCCTCTGGCCTTTCTGAAATGACTCCAGTTTCTATCGCAGCTTCATCATGTCATTCTGTGCAATAAAAATGTCCAACTCAATTTGAAGGACTTTAAGTCCTTACGTTGTTTCGCGCCAATAGTTCTCCACCTAGTGTATCAACATTCACCTCAACATTCCTCAATGTATCAACATTCACATTCTCTCTTGAGTAAGAAATTGGTTGTGTATTACACAACTCTTTCTCGTCAAGCATATTCTGGAACGTGGCCTTCACTTGAATAAATTGAGTTTCCAAGTTTTGCAAGCTTGGAAACTCATGCGAAAATTGTTGAAGCTCTTCATGAAACCGATGTTGATCATCTAGTAATTTTTTCATCATATATTCTAAAGAGGTGCTTTGTTGAGGAATCTGTGGACTTGGCATGAGCCCAGAGAAGTCGGGCTGTGGCGATGCATAGCTACGATATTGATAATTCTCATATTTTGGATAATATGGACAATCATATGTGGAATGAGAATAATCTTCACAAATTTCGCAAACCTCGACGTGTTGCACAAAAGAATGCATGTTAGAAAATTGATGTCCATTATATAACATACCTACCCCATTCATATTATAATAATGTGAGTCTTCAAATCGACCGTAATTGTGGGGGTAGGAGGCCATCGCGGGGTTATCTGAATACATGTTAAGAACAAAGGACTAGATACAAAATAAACAAAATAGACAAAATAAATAAAATAAAATAAAATAAAATAAAATAACAAAAAATAAAATAATAAAAATAATAATAAAAATAATAATAAAAAATAACCAAAGAAAGAAAAAGGTCAATCCCCGGCAATGGCGACAAAAATTGACGTGCGCCGAACGCGTCAATAAAATTAAAAATACCTAAACCAAGTATTTTGTAGAATAGTGGCAAAGGATCGATCCCACAGGGATTGGTAATCTTTCTAAGGTCAAAAATAACGAAAAGGGAAATCGGGGGTTTTGAGAGAGTGAATAATAAAGCTAATCTAAATATCAACAAAATAAATAAAACAATGGAAATAAATTTGAAAACAATTAATAAAAACACCTAGGTCAAGACATACAAGTTAAGTTCGATAAAAGATTGGATTTGGTCTTCGATTTATGTAAAATATGCAAATCAAAATATCCTAGTGTAGCTATAGAAGCGATAACGTACGCGGTTCCTCGCACTGGCTAATCTCGATAGCCAATGTACGACGGTGACTATTTCTCTAATTAATCGTATAACCCTATACTCAAGCGCATTGGGTTTAACACGATGACCACAATAAACTTTGTGAAGGCACTACACCTAGACAACCGAATCACTCGCGTGTCCGATTTAGCCTAGATTTCTAAGGTATTCAACCGGTCCCAAAAAAGTCTAATCAATTGGTAGGGTCAATTGCCACTAGTGTGGTCTTATTGCACAAGTATGGATGCTTACGACTCACTGACAAATAAATCAAGGTTTAAACAAGTGTTTAACTTCAATTATTCAAATAATACCAGAGAAAATAAAATAATAATGAAAAGATTGAAATTAAAATATATAAATATCACAAATCCATTGATATGCGCAGTCGAACCTCCCTCGCAATCTTGCCTAGGCTAGAAGTTTTTAGCCTCGCATAGTTGAAGAACGCACAAGAAAAGAAAAAATAAAGAACGGGGGAGAAGGAGTTCGTCCGGTCGGTCTGCCTAAAAACATATAGGAGTTGATCCTTTTTTTTTTTTTTTTTTTCTTGCGCGTCTGACCGTCCTTCTTTCACCCTATCTTTTGTTCCCATAATATATATATATATATATATAATATTTCTATTAAAACCAAAACATTCCTAACTTATATCCTTAAATCATGCAAGCACCACTGGACACATGTATGCCTAGTTGTCCTCCACATCATCTCTTTCGTGTCTCACGTGTGGGGCCCACCAAATTTATCTCGAGATACGTGCTAGCGTGACTTTCGATGTAAAATGGATCCATACATATGAATACTCGATTTTGCGTAGTTTTTTTCCCTGGATTCAGTCGCGCACTCCAATAACCTTGAAAATAATAAATAAATGCAATTAGACTAGTATTTTGGAGACTTGAAAATAAAAATATATAAATAATCTATATATAATATTACATAATTAACGACTCAACAGGCTCCCAGAAGATTAGATCGAACTAGTTCAGTCAAACCAGTGAATCGGACTCGGTCTAGCAACCCAAACCCCTATTTAATAAAATAATAAAACAAATAACTAAAAATCATAAAAAAAATTAGAAAATTTCAAGAAAATTCAGAAAAAACTAAAAAAATAGAAAAACGTAAGTTGGCTTTGGAGTTTCGAAGATTTTTTTACACCGAAATCTCTCTCGAAAAGCGTGTCATTGATATGATTTTAATATTTTGAACAATTTAAAGATTTAAAAATCTGAACTTGATTAAATAGGCTCAAACACACCTAATTTAATGTAAATTGATACCAGGAGGCTAGGAGACCAGCGTCGTGCACCGGGTGTCAATTTTGGAAGCCTGTCAGAGTTGCGAGGGCGTGATAGCATGAATCTGAAGTAAGTAAAACCAGCTAGGAAATGCACAGTAGTTCATTTAAGCTTATATTTTTATTGATATTGTACTGTGTCCCTTTCTTGGAATCTCCATCCACCTATAAGTGTCTGAGGCTAAGTGAGTCATGAGAGTATCTCTGATGGAGTGGTTACCGACTTGCAACCGGGGCCATGACCTCGAGTCACTAGAGTATTTGATCAGAATGAGATGTGTTTTATCCGAGGAATCGTTGATATCCCTCATTCACACTTTGTGGTCATGGACTACATGGGCACATCTCTATTGTTTCTTTTGACACTCATTCATCGTTGTATTTTTATTTTTACAGTCTTATTATCATGCATTCCTTATAGCTTTCTTTCTATTCGCATGGCTTTTAGACTATTTTATTTATTTTGAATTACTGTTTAGATTCTACTGGTTTTTACTTACTAGACTCGACATTCGTATGTTTGAACGAGTGCAGATCTTAGCCGGACAAGGGCAAGGCGCCCATACTTGGCAATCTACTATGAGGATATCAGAACAACTCTCTTCCATTCACTTTTAAAGGTTTTTTTATATTACTTATATATGTTGTTTTATCACACTTGGGATATTTGTTTGGGTTGGGATATATACATGATTACACATGTTTACATGGTTCCACATTTAGGATGTCTAATTCTTTTACTTTATTATGAGTTATTTAACGTATTAATTGATTCCGATAACTTGTAAAACTTATAAAATACAAATAACTTGACTTAAAATTATGAATTTACTTATATGGATGGATCAAAAGGCCGAATAGACCTGTGTTGTCCTTACGAGACTGGCTCGAGGGTCTATGTGGGTTAGGTCGGGCAGGGCCCAGTTTGTAAGAAATTAGGGTCGTCATATATGTCGGAGAGTTTATCCATGCCTCAAAATGCGTGCAACCAAATTTTAAGGAGAATCAATGTAATTGTGTCAAAACTCGATGTCACTTTAAGGAATGTGACAATATTTCATGTTCTTTTGACCGTCCTCGAGATTTGTGCATTCGAATTTGAGAAAAATTTGTATTTGATCTTATGTAAGTCGTTCAAGAGGTGATGAGTTTATTAATAGCCACAATATTAATCTCGAGATATGCAACACGTATCTCGAGGAGGTTCAAAATATAGAATTTGAAGAATAAATAATTTATAACCTTTAGATCTACCTCGAGATTTGTGCAATATGAATCTCGAGGAAAGCTAATGTTTATCTCTAAACAAAATCACACCGCCTCATTTGTATTTTGGAGGCCGACATAAAAATCTAAAATGAGATCGAATTTTATGGAGAGAGAGAGAGAGAGTTTGAAACATGGAGAGACAAGGAGATCTTGAGATCGAGACTGAGAGATATCGATGTTGGAGGCGATGATGATGAAGGTAAGCTGTTGTGTTGTGTTGTGTTGTGTTGTTAGGTTGTTGTTATTGACGCTGCTGTTGTGTTATTGCTAAGTTGTTAATGGAGGAAAGTAGATGGGAGGCTCTTTGAGGAAAGAGATGATAGGGGGGTTGTTTCCCTTGCCTATACATGCCTAGGGGCTGGGTTAACCCATCCCCAAATACAACAACAACAACAACAACAACAACAACAACAACAACAACAACAACAACAACAACAACAACAACAACAACAGAGCCTCGGTCCCAAATTAATTGGGGTCGGCTACATGGATCAAACTTTTTCATTGTGCTCGATTAAGTGCAATTGATGGTGAACTTTCCAAACCATTCAAATCCCTCATAATTAATGCATCCCATGTTAACTTTGGTCTACCCGTACTTCGTCGAATTTCTACACTTTCTATTGAGTCAAGTTTTCTATTAGGAGCATTTGTAGGTCGTCTTTGCAAGTGACCAAACCACCGCAACCACCCTTCTCTAATCTTTGTATCAATTGGTGCTACTCTAGTTGTCTTTAAATTTCTATGTTTTTTATTCTACCTTAACGAGTTTTACTACACATCCATCTAAACATTCTCATTTCTACTACGTTCGTTTCATGTAATTGTTGTTGCTTTAATGCCCAATATTCACTTCCATAAAGCGTAGTTGGCCTAATTGCGGTCCTATAAAATTTTTCTTTTAGCTTAGTAAAAACATTTCGATCACAAATCATTCCTTTTGCACTCTGTCATTTCTTCTATCTAGCTTGAGTTCTAAGTGTAACATCATTCTCAATGTTACTATCATTTTGTATGATTGATCCTAGCTATCTAAAGTGGTTCACCTTAAGAACTTCTTCTTCCCCTAATTTTACCATTCCATCATCTCGATGTCTAGTATTTCTAAACTGATAGTGCATGTATTCGATCTTTGTCATACTCAACTTAAAGCTTTTAGATTCTAATGTATTAATCCAAAGTTCTAATTTTTGATGCACTCTATTTTTTGTTTCATCCACTAAGACAATATCATATACAAATAGCATATACCATGGTATATCTTATTGAATATGCCTAGTTAGTTCATCCATAATTAAAATAAATTGATATGGGCTTAAAGTCGATCCTTTATGTAGTCCTATGATAATGAGAAATTATTTTATAGCTCCTCCAAATGTCTTTATATTCGTTACTACTCCATCATACATATTCTTAATAGTGTTTATGTATCTAGCATATACTCCTTTTCTTTCTAGAACCCACCAAAGAACAACTCTAGGAACCATATTATATACTTTTCTAAATCTACGAATACCATATGAAGATCTTTTTTCTTTTCTCTATATTTTCTAACAATTGTCTTACAAGAAAAATCGCCTCCATAGTTGACCTCCCAGGCATGAAGCCAAATTGGTTCTCTGATATTGTTGTTTCTCTCTTTAGCCTATTATCAATTATCTTCTCCCAAAGTTTCATATTGTAACTCATAAGTTTAATTCCCCGGTAGTTTGAGTAATTTTGAGTGTCTCCTTTATTTTGAAGATTGGCATAAGCGTACTTCTTCTCCAATCCATTGACATCCGTTTTGATTTTAGAATTTTATTGAAAAGTTTTGTTAACCAAGTCAATCCAATGTCTTCTAAGCATTTCCAAACCTATATGAGTATTTCATCTGAGCCACATGCTTTCCCTATTTTCATTCTTTTCAATGCCTCTTTAACTTCTAGAATTCTAATATTGCATGTATAAAGTTTACATTTCTTTCTTAATGTGGGTTTTCATATATTATAGTATCAACTTGGCCATTATTAAATAAACTATTGAAGTAACTTCTCTATCTCTCCTTAATATCCTCTCCGCGCATCAAAACATTTTGAATTTCGTCCTTAATACATCTTACATGACTTAGGTCTTGTTTCGTTTTATCTCTTAATTTGGCTAGCCTATATATATTTTTCACCATTTCTATTACCTAACCTTGTATATAGATCTTCCATGAAATTGTTTTGAACTTGACTAACTACTTTTTGAGCTTGTTTTCTAGCTTCTCTATATTGATTGTACGCATCTTCATCTTGACACTTAGGTATTTTCCTATAAATCTCTCTTTTAGTCTTAATTGCTCGTTGGACCTCCTTATTCCACCACCATGTTTCCTTCTTTGGTGGCCCCAAGCCTTTAGATATACATAATACGTTTGATCCTACTCTCCTTATGCAACTACTTATTTATAGCCACATTGTATCATCATCTAAGTTAAGATTCCAAACATTTTCCTTTAGTAGTTTTTCTTTAAACTTTACTTGTTTACTACTTTTTAGGTTCCACCACTTTATTCTAAGGTCGCTAACTCTTTTATTCCTACTAAGTCGTCGTTTTAGCTTAATATCAAGTACTACTATCTTATGTTGGGTAGTAAGCACTTCACCAGGTATTACTTTGCAGTCTCTACATATTTTTCTATCTATTTTTATTGTTAAAAGAAAATCAATTTGCCTCTCGTTATGACCACTAATAATAGTAATTATGTGCGACTTCCTTTTCCTAAAACTAGTATTTGCTAACACAAGATCGTATGCTGAAGCAAATTCTAAGAATGATTGTCCTTCTTCATTTCTATTACCACAATCAAAACCTATATGAACTCTCTTAAACTCATCATTACTTGCCTCGACATGCCTATTTAAATCTCCTATAATAAAAACCTTTTCATCTAATGGTATATTTTGCATAAATCCATCCATATCGTCTCAAAATTTGTGTTTAATGCTCTCGTTTAATTTTTCTTATGGTGCATAGGTGCTAAGTATGTTAATATTTTCGTTTCCAATAATTAATTTAACTAGAATCAATCTATCCCCATTCTCTTAACCTCTACGACCTTATCCTTATAATCATTATCCACTAAATTTCTAATCCATTGCATTTTCTATCTATGCAAGTGTTCCACAATTTAAACCATGTGCTTCCTATTTCTCTAATTTCTTTTGCTACCCATTTTATCTCTTGGAGGCAAGCAATATTGACTCTCCTTCTAATCATAGTATCTACTAGTTCTAGCGACTTGCCTGCAAGTGTTCATATGTTCCATGTTCCTAAACGTATTTTCTCTCCCATTTGTGTTTGTTTTCCTTTTCTATTTCTATTTTGTCTAAAAGATCTAGTATCTATATCTATGATTTTGTTTTTGTTTTCGTGTTTGTTTTGAACTAACTTCTTTATCCACGCTCGCCCTCTGTGTGGGAACCTTGATCATTTTGTTTTCACATCCGGGCGACGATGTGAATAGACTAGCTTCTTTACCCACACACGTCCTATATGTGGGAACCTTTACTCATTTTTCTTAACACCTAGGCGGCGATGTGAAACACACCTTTGCTCATTTCTCACTACATCCGGGCTTCGATACGATGCGTCGCTAGATGGGAACGCTCCAATGTTTATTTGTGTTTGATCCATTTCATGAAAAGTGATAAAATCGAGCAAAATAGAGCAAGGCGAGGGAAAAGATGAGGTTTGATCCCCAGACCGGACCAAATTGAGTTCAGTTCAACTAAATCAGATCAATCCAGTTCAGGGGTCAAACACCAATTCGTAAAAAACAAAATGAAAAAGGAGAAATTTGGAATTTTGAAAAAATTCCTGAAAATGGGAAAAAAACAAAAAATAATATTTTTGACTAAATAAATAAAAATTATGTATTTATATGAAAAATTGATAATTTGAAATTTTCTAGAGAATTTTTGTTTGTTTTTTCCTCATAATACATGTTACGATACCCGAAAATGTCCAAAAATGTGGAAAGTTATTTTAAATCCTAGTCAAGGTTAATTTTTGATGGCAAACCACAATTTGGAGTCAAAATTGAGATTCGAACATCTAAGGAGTTGATTTGGAGTGATTTCAGGTTTTGAAAACTTGAGAATACCAAAATAACTCAGAAATTAGTAGAAAACTTAAGAAATTCAAATAGGAAACTTATCTAGATTTCTTAATGGTTTCAAATAACGTCGAGGATCCTGAAACCACTCTGAACGAGCCTCAGGAATAGGTTTAAAATACATAAAAGCCTAAAAACATTGTGTGAGGTTTCACAACTAACTTTGAATTGGTTTGGTTGTAAGTAAATCCTACAGTGATATTTTACTATTTATTGAATATCTTTGTACATGTAATTGCATCATAGTCTACATTGCATTTCATCATTCTTGGTCATACATGCACGGGAGAGGGGGATAAGTTTGTTTCGGAGTTTGGTTTTCTTGAAATTACATTTCAATCCTACCGTAAATGCAGGCTAGTGAGACTAGTTCTGGTGTCAAACGTCGACAAGTTATCTTTGCATTACATGATCTCTTAATATTGTCTCTGTACTTTTTTTGGAAGTCGACATCTTATTATAGTTAGGAGAGGGAATCAGAGTGGATCGTATGTCATGTTGACACATATATCTTATTATTTATTTGAAAATGCAACTAAATGTCTCAATGTATCAGACTAACAATTGCGGGAGTACATATCAATGTAGATGTTTATTTACTTGACATCTTCGAGTTGTTTTTAATGATGTCAGATTTTATACGAAGATAAGGGAAGAATGGACAAGACTCAAAAATTGTGGTGATTGTTTCCAATTTTTAAAGTAAATTCTTATTGTAAATTATTTATATATATTGTTTTAAGGTTCTTGGGGTAAATGTAGGACATGAAATTTAGTTGAATGGTTATGAGAGTTTTCTAAACTAGTTTAAAATAATTTGAGGCTAGATTATTTTAATTTTTTGGGATTGTAAAGTTGTAATTAAGCTATTACAGACTCTAAGTTAGTTTATAAATTTGAGTTTTTCATATATTGTAAACTACGGGGAGTTGTGAGTCACTCTAGGCCTCTCCCAAATTCCGTTGTCTATTAGGTGGAAATTTTTGGCAAGCTACTTTTAATGGAGGTGCTGCCGAAATTTATACAAAATGTGGAGAATAATACGGATATGATTACTTAATTTTCTCCAATTAAACAAATCATAAATTGAGTTTCATTGGAGGCATAAATTTAGTTTTAAAACATTATTAAAGATTTTAATGAAAAGTATTTTGAGATCAATATTAAAAGAATGGATTTGACTAACTATATTTTGAGAAGATTAAGATAATCAAGGTCAGTCAGACCTCTTAATGACTAGGGGCTGACAAAGTTGGTATCAGAGCCTAGGTTTGGCTTAATTGAGGATAAACTTTGGATAAGAACCAAATGGAGATCAAAGCGCGATTAGTTGAGAAGTGACAATGAGTTAGGGTATTTGAATTATTGTGTTATGCTTATGTTATATGTATGTATTATTGCTAGATAGGCGATATGAAGTTTATTCTCATTGTCTATTCGATACTTAACTCGTGAAATGTAACTAGTTAAATAGGAACAAATAATAAAAGAGAGAATAGACTTTTGAAATGAAACTGAGCATGATTGGATATTAAATAGACTGATGAAGTTCGAATTCACAATTGTGTTATAAATAGTTTGATACAAATATAATTGATGAAAGTTCTCGGTTACAAAAACTAATAGGAAATTGGTTAAGTAAGAAGTCTAAATGATTCAAGAACGTAAGTAGTTAACATGGATTTCTTGAAAACCGAAACTATTGAACTATTACAATTCAAAAACACTCAGGAAAATGTTAAAATAGACTTAAATTAAGTCTCAATCATTTGGAAAACGTAAAATGAAATAGAGACATATAGGAAACATAAGATATGGATATCTTGGATTGTAGAGTTGAACTAGTAACTCAGTAAGTACGAAATATTGGTTTGATTCATAATTGATTGAGAGTAGCTTTGGAAGGGTCTCTGTCATACCCCACCTAATTAGGGCATTTGACCGGCCTAGATTACCTTAACCACCTGAAAATCTAGTAGTCTTAACATCTCCATTAATAAATAAAAAATATAAATATCTCGTGATAATCAAATATAATACTTTATCGATAATCTATGACAATAAATGACTCTAAAGTAAATCTTAAACCTCAATGTTCATTTCGATTGATGAAATAATCCTTAAAATTCTATAATTGTTTTTCAAAAGCATCTCCTTTGTTTCTAAGCCTACACTAAAAAATTCGGCTTTCAAAAATATTCATAAAACTTGCTCAGCTTGGTGGAAATGTCGAAGGACTAACAATCCACCCAATAACAATATAAATTGTATCGACTGAATATATATTCATTCTAATCTTATTTAAAAGATCAAATCTATAAAATAACATTACCTCAACTTCGAAATAATCTCAATGTCTCAAAACCATTCCGAAAGAGATCATATTAACACTCGAACCTAAAAACCCATTTATACAATATATCGTATTAAAAAATAATACATACATAGAGAGAAAGGAACTAATTAAGTCACAAATAGTCTAATAGCTTTTCCTTTCCATTATCGTCGCTCGCACCTGTCATTACCCAATTATGAAAATTTGATAATGGCAGATAAGTAAATCCTACACTATCCAATATACCTGTAACAATCAAATACATTGTATTCCAAGAACTTAAACGAATAATAATGTCGCAAGGAATCATAAATATACAAGTATGCAATCCATCTCGTTTCTGTTGACTGACCACAATCAGATGATGTCTTCCAAAAGTAATGGGTAAACATTAATAAAGATTCATGAATTTTAAAGGAAGTTCCTCTAGAAGCCACGCTCTCGACTCTCTATGGAGTATGATCCTAACCAACATCACAAACCCTCTTAAACAAGTATCTACAACTATCAGTGACTCTAGCTACAAACCATGGTGTTCATCCTACTACATATATAGCTAATAGACATAATGGGACCCCAAAGACCTCATTCCTCTCATGTCTGTGAATGCATGACCAATCAATTATGCAACGATAAACTAGTGCATGCAATTATATTCGAGAAATACTCAAACAATGTAAAGGTTACTATAAGATTTACTTAGCCTGACAAATGCGATAACAAAAATTGTCTTGCGCTCTGAGTCAGTAAGCTAGTCCTTATAGGATTCCAATTGCGCTCCTACAATTAATTTATAAGTCCATTAAGTTCCATAACATTTTCACAATTGTTTTCCAATTAGTTGTAATTAAATTTACACAATCGTGTCTCGAAACCCTTAAAATAATTTCAAAATAAATTCTTTGCTGCCCATATTTCATTTTTGACTCAAAATTATTGTTTGATATTGAAAATTACTTTGTCTAGGCTTAAATATAATCTTTTCGATTTATTATATATTTATTGGTCCTGCCACAACTTGAAAACCCTGGAATCCCTCCAAATCAACTCCTCGAATCAAATGGATCCTTATTTTGACTCTAAATTGTGGTTCGAAATAAAAATTAAAATTCACAATTTTAAGTATTTTTGGGTATTGTAACATGCATTACGAGCAAAACCCTAAGTATAAACCCTCGAGAAAATTTTAAAATCTTCGTGTTTCATAAAAATTCCCAGTTTCCATCGATTGTCAAAAAATCCTATTTTCCTGAATTTTCCTCATTTCCAGGGATTATTTTTATTCATTTTTTAACCTTAAAAACATTTTTTTTATTTAAATTAGGGAGAAGGGGTTCGATCCCTGAACCGGGTTCGGTTTGGAACCGGTTAAGGTCATCCCCAACCTCCCCCTTTGCAACGAAACAAAGATAATTCTCTGTTTCATTCCCTGCAATTTTTTTCTATTTTTATTTATTTTAAAACATCTTGGGACTGGGAAGGGGAGCCCAAGGCTTCTCCCCCCTCCCCCCATCATCGTCTTCCCCAACCTCCTTCCTCCTCTCCCTCCCTCAACGCCTCTGTTTCTTTTTCAAAACTGTGTTTTATTTTTTTTAGATCGATCCCTCACCCCTCTCATTGTCTCACAATCAACAACAACAACAACCTCTCCCAATTCAAACTAAAACCAGCCCCAACCACCTCTTTTGATTACCCACACATATACCCACAGTCTCTCAAATAAAAAATTAAAATTCGATTTCCATTAAACTTACCTTAACACCATCATTGTCGACCACAACAGTCCAACGGTTCTTAATTGATCAAAAACAGGAAGGTAGAGGCAAATCAACACTAAAAATATGAAAGGCAGTGAGGATGATGAGGGAGGATGAAGAACAGTTGAAATGGTTATCAATGAACAATGAAACGAAGAAAATATGTTGTTTGTTTCATTTTTTAAGGGGAGATCAAACCAATGACCAAATTAAAAATTCCAATGTTATATTCAAATATATAAAATAATGACTTTTACCACATTAAACCCTGAAAAATACCTCGATTCTACCAAATATTGAAGAATATACAAATTTGCTCCAAAAGTCTAGGACAAGGCTTCTCGCATGAAATTCGAGGTACGGGACCCACATCGACTCTTTAAATCCATATAAAGTCACAATTTGAATTTTAAAATTTAAATACAATAATTTTTTGCAAAACTCGAAATGATAGCTCGGGTCAACATTTTAACTCTCTCGGAACTCATTTTGACACGTATCTCGAGATAAAACTCTACAAAATATAAAAAATACAATAATTTTTGGGATTTGACAATCTAGAATGAAAAGAAAAAGGAGACGCATGGTTTCAAAAATAGAAATTGATTAGATAAACTTAATTTGATTGGGAAATCACAAAGGGATTGTGATTGGATCAGTCAAGTTGTCTAAGTCGGTTTCTACTAAAATAAAATACTTTGAAGCAAAGTATTGTCTTCTTTGCAAAACAAAATAAAAAGTTAAATTGGAATATAACCATGGTTTAAAACAACCAAACGACTTCTAAAAAGAAGTTTGTAGTGTTTTTGATTGTTTATTGCTCAAGTCACTTATTCACAAGCAGCGTCGAGTATAGTGGTTCTATGAGATGAATAAAGTAGTGATAAAATGAATGGAAATACACGAGTTATAAGTAATTTTTGTTAACACCATATTAGATGTTGTTATGAAACAAAGATCAACAAAATTCTTAACTTAAAAATGAAAGGTGTAGTGATAAGATCAACTTGTTAGAAATCGATATTAGGGAAAATGATATTATAATAGCTAGGATTAGCTATTAAAAAACTAACACAAGTGATTGTGTTAGGAAATTCTAAACACCCAATTGTCTTTTCTAACCAAATTAAAGTTCCGATGCCTATTACTGTAATTTAAAATAACAAAGGAAGGGATAAATGTATTGATAGAATATCAATAAGTGAAATGTATAGGAAGTCAGTAAGAACTCTTATATAACGTGAATTTCCATTGATAGAATTAAAGGATTGAAATAGCACCCTTTAAGAGTTTGATTAGTCGTTAAGTTAATTAAGGAATTGGAAATTCAAATTCTTCTATCTCTTCAGTTGAACAACAACGAACAAATGAATTATCAAAAAATTAAATTGATGATCAGTAAGATATTTTGATATTTTTCATAGTCTCTTAAAAAAATTGAATTTCTTTTTGAGAGAAAGAAAATTTGGGAAAATTTGATACTAATGGAAACAACTAAGGCAATAACAAACAATAGTCTATTTAAATTAGAAATTTCTCTGTTTCGAACAAAGAATAGCTAAGGAAGACTTCAATTGACTAAATGATAATGTGAAGTCGCATATTCCTTAGCTAAATTCTCGAAAAGAGAAGAGATACAAAATCGACTTAGTAAGTTAAAACTAAGAAGTTATAAGTTACCTAGGTGTGAACATAAATTGTGATAAGTTTGTAAAGGGACTAATAGCAAGATCAATGTGAGAATAGCCAAGATTGAAAAAAATTGAACGAAATAGACTTATGTGTATAAAATAAAATGAAACGTTGAAATGACTTGCGACTACTAGAAGTGACATGAACGGACTCCTTTAGTCAAGGTAAGACACTGGAGTAGTTGTGCATGACCAAAAGTCTAAGTAACCTATTTTCATAATCACGATTCATTCACAACGTAGAAGATTGGTATGATGCATCCACCTATCTTTGAATAATCGAATGAATCGGTGCGTTTCAGTATAAAAGAGTCTATGAAGTTTCGTTGAAGTCAATTGAAAGATAAGTATATGCAAATAAATGGTCATGAAATTCTCACGTAAGTATGGACATGTGAAATTTCAAGTTAATGAGTCCCGATAAGATTTGGGATGTAAAACTTTAAGTTTGATAGAAATTAATTTATCTTCACAAGAATTTTACAAGGAGTCAATATCCAAAAAGTTGAAAGTTTTGAGCCAAAGTAATATACAACTGATATCAATGAATATGTTGTATATTGGTTCAAATGTAGTACTACACCATGTGACTAGTCAGTGGTGATATGACATTTGAGAATCTCGTAAACTTGATTAGGTGACTAATTAAGTATTTTAGGATTTAAAATGAGATTTAGGTAACCGAGATGGGACCCATGCGTTATGGATCGGAGTTCATAAATTAAATACTTCGTTTGATCATTTATATAAGTCGTTTTAGCAAAAACTTCTTGTTCGAAATTGTAAGTCACTTTTCGAAATTCAAGAGTGCATTTATTGCATTTTTACCCATTTTACCTTTATACAATTCAAACATGGTACTTCAATTCTTCACTTCATTTAATGTCAAAGGACACACACACACACACACACACACACACACACACACACACACACACACATATAAAAATTATACTAGTAATTAAAGCTGCATTAATTCTTGTGTCCTTATCTTACACGACTTATATAAATGACTGGGGAGAGTATTACTTTTGTATGTTGCTTGTCTATTTGATATATTGTATACAATTTCGTCGTGAAACTTACTTAAATTAGGGCCAATACACGGTATACGAATATTTTTGAGTGCATTAAGATTTTTTTCAATTTTGACAAAATTGGTATATTCACTAAGGTTTAATTTGGGATTAAAATCAAAGGGATAAACATGAAAAAATAAAAATGAAAGAAAAGTAGAAATGACCATGAAGGGCAATTGATTTACATTGATGTGGATAAGTTTAGAGGGGCAGATTGAGCATTTGACTCCAATTTTCCCTTAATGTAAAAAAAGGATCGATTACAAACCCCTTTCTTCACTTGTTCTTCGTCCCTTATCTCTCTCCCGTTCGATCAAATCTTCTCATTTGACCTTCCATTTCTTCTTCGTTCCTCCTCAACACAGTTGCTCCGACTTCTCTCTTGACTCGTTGCTCTCCATCTCTCGGCATTTTCTCTCTCAATTGTCTCTCACGGGGCTCCCTCTTGAATCATCCTCCTCCGTCTCTTTCATGTCACCGACAGGGGTGTATTCAATTGAGATTTTAATATACTTTAGGTTACTTTTAATTACTAAAAAAGTTTAGGTGTATTCAATTATAATTTTTAGAGAGTTTCTTAAAGTAAGGTGTATTCAATGTGAACTTTTATAGACTTTTTAAAAGTTTATAAAAGTTTTGGGGTATTCAATTTAAACTTTTAGAGAGTTTCTAAAAGTAAGGTGTATTTAATCTTTTGATGACTTTTGTAGTTTGGTTACAAATCTCGACTTTTATAGACTTTTTGTATAAAAATACACATAAACAAATTTCCAACTTCTCCTCACCTCAACCATAAACGTTTAGAGACTTCTAATTTTGGTTGGTTCCCTTATTCAATAAGGACTTCATTGTTCATAATAACTTTTCTTATCAATTATTTTTATCAACTTCTCCAATCACTCAACAACTCGTGAGTTTCATTGCTCACTCATTATATTCTAATGTTTATATTGATGAAAATGAAAACGATGTCATTATTAACAAGATCTCACTTTGGCATTATAGTAAATTTTTTAAGATTATTCCACTACAAAAAAACAGCAAATCAGAAACGGAATTAGAAACGGAAATAAGTTCCGTTTCTAAATCAGAAACGGAATTAGAAACGGAATAATTTCCGTTTCTAAATTAAAAAGTTAGCGACGGAATTGAGACGGAAACATTCAGAGACGGATTTGAGACGGATCAGAGACGGAATTAGAGATGGAATTAGAGACGGAATTAAATTCCGTCTCTGAAAAATGGCGCCTCCATTCCCGCCAAAACTTTATTTTGTTATACCCGTTGATCAAATCTCCAGATTTGTGCATCTTTTGATCTCGATGATTCAAAAATAAAACTCCCTCTCTCTCTCTCCCGATTCGTCTCTCCGAAAACTCCATCTCCCCAACACTCCCTCTCTCTCTTCCGATTCTCTCTCTCCCAAAACCCTATCTTCCCAGCGCTCCATCGATCTCTCTCTCCCGATTCTCTGTCTCTCTCCCCAAAACCCCTCTCTCTCGACGACATCTCTCTCTCTCTCTCTCCGCTCTCTCTCCCGATTCTCTGTCTCTCCGGAACCCCTATCTCCCCAAAAATCCCTCTCTCTCGACAATGCAGATCTCTCTCTCTCTCTCTCACCGCTCTCTCTGTCACCGCTCTCTCTCACGGACCGTCGACCGCTCTCTCTCCCTCTCAAACCCTCCCCCCTCTTCAAACCTCACTCCAAAACCCTAAAACTAAGGGCAGTTCTGTCCGACAAGCCCGTCGCCGCCGCCACCGCCGCCACCACCGCAAACAAATTCCACCACTGCTTCACCAAGTCGCGACGACGACGGGTTTCTTCATTGCGAGGGCGATCTTTGGCGCTCTGTTTACTTAGCGGCCGTGCTTGAATACTTGGCCGCCGAGGTATTTCGATTTTTTGGTGTCTATTGAATTTCAATCTCTACCTTTTTAGCTCTTTTTTTCTGTTTTTTTTGTGATTCTATTTGTCTTGGAAATTTGAATGTCTAGGGCAAGTTTGGGATTTTGTTGGTTAAATACATGGTCTCAAGTTTGATTCTATTTCTCTAGCTTTTTGAGTTTGTACTTTAAAAGTCCAAATAGTTGTTTTTGTTATAATATTAGTGTCTATGAATTTGAATTTTTAGCGTTTTGTGATTTTGGGAATCTTTGAAGTTTGATTCCTTAGTGTTTTTGTGATTTCGAGTGTCATTGAAATTTGAATCTCTTAATGTTTTGTTATTTGGTCCACTTGGGTGTCTTTGAATTTGAATCACTAATCACTAGTGTTTTTGTGATTTTGAGTGTCGAGAATCTCTCTTTGTGTTTGTGATTTTGGGTTCGTTTGAAATGGTGAATGCGTATGCGGGTGTTGGAGTTGGCGGGGAACGCGGCGAGGGACAACAAGAAGACTCGGGTAGTCCCTCGCCACATACGGTTGGCGGTGAGGAACGACGAGGAGCTCGGCAAGTTGCTCGGAGAGTTTGTGACGATTGCGAGCGGTGGAGTCATGCCCAACATTCACAACCTCTTGTCGCCTAAGAAAAGCTGGTGGTGGTGCTTCCAATAGATATCCATGTTTCCCAATGGCATAAACAAACCCTCCTATAATGTTGGTTTTGCACTAAGATGACATCTTAAGAAGCTGGCATCTCCAATGGAATTTATAGTTAAGAGGTTGTGGATAAAGTTGCAAGTGTAGGCTTATGCTTTAATGAATTTGATTGTATTGATTAAATTTGTCGTCCTAATATTTTTTATGTTATTATCTTCTTCATTCGTGTGATGTAGGTGAACTTTACATGTGGTGGGTTTTCCACAATGGCAATCATGAGAAGATGGAAAGCTTTGGAATTGGGGAGGTAGAACTTATTTACTTATTTGCATAAGTTCAATATTTTATTACATGATATTTTTTTCCTTGCTTTGCACTATTATGTTCTCATATTTTGTCCATATGGCATAGGCCAAAGGCTCAATGCCTATTGACAAATGAGATTTTAGTCATAAATCCTCTCGATGAGTTATTTTGATCCTATATGGGGAGCCAAGATTTGCGCAACGGAGGTTGTCCTTAACAAACTAGGAACCTAATCAAATCATCTTTTGAATGAGAAAATTTGAAATATTTCAATTTTTGCAATTGTTCACTTCGATTCCACTTGTGCTATGATAGAAGCGAAAATTAACTCATTTAAGCCATTATTTTTCGAGATATTACTAACTCACGCCAATTCATCAAAGGTTTGTGTCATGTGTGTTTCTTCCCCATATTATAGATAATACATTGTTGTTTATTTCTTCTCATGATTGTGCATGTTTGTGTTTAAGTTTCCTTTAGTTTAATACATTCCTGTTTATTTCTTCTTAGATTGAGGAGGGACATGTGTTGTTAGTAATTTCATATTCATGCACTTGCTATGGATGATTGATTAGTTATTCCATGTTTATTTTATCGGTAAAGCATGTCATGATCAACATTATAATACATTAGAATCATGTATTGAGGTAATTACTTTGTCGTTTGATGTTATAGTTGTTAGTAATTTCATATTCATGCACTCGCTATGGATGATTGATTAGTTAGGTGTTGTTGGTTACGATTGAATAGTACCTATTTCTTTTGATTGGTTTGGCATGTATATATGACATTCCCATGGTAGTTGTTTGAAATATTTAATGGCTGCTTGGCTCCATTTGTTTCTCCCTTGTATGAAACTTAATTTTTGGTTTAGTTTTGCTCTTTTAACTTTTAATATGCTTACTGTTGTTAAACTCTTTCCTGCTGAAGTTTTTTAGTTCCTCTTGCAGTTGGATGAAATAATGAATAAGGTGGCTGAAATGAGTGGCAAATGTGCAAAAGAGGTTAAAGTGGTTATCTCTCCTTATGGGATTTGTCCACTAGGAGCCCACATTGATCATCAGGTGACTTTTTTTTAATTTTTAATTGAATCTTCTTATGACCCAAATTGATCATTTTATGGATTCTTTGTTTGATGCATAATGGATTTTCATAGTTTATGAGCCCACATTCCTATTCTCTTAAATATCCACATTAGAAGATCACAAATTTTGGTATTAGTGCCGGTTTAGAGAATTCAGTGGCAATGGTATGTTAGATGTTTCTCTTTGGTTGTTATTTAGACTAACTATTGATGTGAATTTGAATCATTCTTTTTCCTTTTAGGGACTTGAAAATGGTTCTATTTACTGCACTTTTCTCACTGTTTTTCCTTCTCATTCTTTTTGCAATTGTTGGGATCCAGGTTCATGGCTTGTAGGTATGCGTTCATATCTAGAAGCAGCCTCTCAACAGCGGAACAAGACTCGATACATTGAACCATTCCCAAACATAGTAATGATTGGGTACCATTCATTGAGTAAGTTTAACACTGATTCTTTCTGTTTGTTTCCTTCTCCTTGCATTTTTATGGTTTTATTAATTTCTGTTGTGTGCATATCTGTGTGTTTAAAATAGGTTAATGAAAGCTTGTTTCCAATTGTTCCTAGTTCTATTTGAGGTTTTAAACCACATCTTGTGAAAACAAGGTCTCTAGTGATACATCGACATCCATGGTTTTGGCTGTGATTTCTAAAAGTTGTAAACAAGTCTTAATTTTATTTTATTTTTATAAGAATAAACTAGTCGACTCTAATTAATTAATTTGCAATTTAGGTTTTATTTTCTTTGTTGTCGAGCATAAATATTTTTCTTTTAATTTTAATTCTTAAACGTAATCATGCATGATAGCTTGTGTATGTTGCAGTCTTAAATATTGATCATGAAACATCAAGACTATATATATAAGCATCACAAACCATTGCTATGTTATAGTTTGGAGCGAGAGATAATTTGCTAAATAACACCATGTTCCTTCTGGATAATGATGAATTTCTTTTTCTTTATTACTTTATTTATCTTTGTGTTTATATTAAGTAATATTGTTTATATTCCTATTATTGTTTGTATAATTTAGTGATTTTTTTCTTTTTGATCTTTTTCAGGTGTTTTGTACGAAGTCAAGTATTATTTGAAGCACAATCAACTTTATATAATCTCGGAACACTTCATTTTTTTATTTTTTTTTATTTAGAACAATTTTTGCTTTTACTTTTGTAGAAAGATACGATATAGAAACTTTTTAGATTGTTTTTGTTGTTTCGTGTACAGTACATTGAGAAAAGATAATGTTAAGGATATGATAAGTTTATATAAATTGTGTAATATCAATATATTATTTAGCTATGATTTTTATTATATATTGGCAAAGTTAAATGTGCTTGGATTGAGACCTATATATGTAAGACTTTAAAAACTAAACAAAAATGAAAATTAGAGACGGAAATAGCAACGGAATCTTTGGATTCCGTTGCTATTTCCGTCTCTAATTTTCGTTTATGTAAGATACATAAATCAGAAACGGATCAAATTCCGTCTCTGATCCGTCTCTGATTAGCAACGGATCAGAGACGGAAATAATCGAAACGAATTTATTCCGTCTCTAATCAGAAACGGAATTAGAGACGGAATTTATTCCGTTTCTGATCCGTCTCTAAATCAGAAACGGAATCGCATTTCCGTTTCTGATTGAATCAGCGACGACGTTTTTAGAGACGGAATTAGTTCCGTTTCTGACTGCAATTAGAGACGGAATTTTAACAAATCAGAGACGGAAATTTCCGTTTCGATTTGCTTTTTTTGTAGTGTTTATTTATTATGTTACTATCTTTATAGTCTTAATTCATTAATATGTCTATATGATTTTTTATTAAAATATATAAATACTTTAAAAAAATTAATAATAGTTCTTAAGAAAAATAAATATAATTATTCATCTTTTTTATAATAAAGTGCAAAATATTTGTTTCAATATTAAAATCACAAAAATTTACTAGTATCAATCAAAATCATGTTTAAGAAGTTCACAAAAGTCACTAAAAATCTTAAATGTTAATAAAAGTCATCAAAAAGAAGTTTACTTAAAAGTTTATCAAAGTCTTTACAAATCTACGAAAATCTACAAACTTTAGAAAAGTCATCAACTTATAAAAGTAATCAAAAGTCTATTAAAATCTCAATTGAATACACCCCTGCTAATCCGTCGTCCTCAGAATGATATGCTTTGTCTCGGTCTCCATGGAAGGAAGGATGCGATCTTTGATGATGTTGAGGCGATGATTCAAAGGTGAATTACTTTATGTTTTGATTGAATTGTCAATGAAAGAGCAAAGCTTGTTGCTACTGTTCTTGTGAGTAGGTGTGCCCTTCCTTGCAGGGCTCTACTTGGCTAAGCCAAGGAAGGCATGGGCAGAGCCATGGGGTGTGTGTGTCGTCGTTGTTGATTTGAAAATGAGAGGAGATGGATTCGGTAGGGGTGGTGATGATTGATAAAAAATGGCAAAACAAAGGAGAACATTATGTGAGGCTTCGCAATGAGAGGAGATGGTTTCACTTTGTTATAACTTGAAATACGAATTTAAAATAGAGTTGTAATAAGATAAAAACTTGTGATTTAATAGGACTTGTTGAAGTATGTGAAAGCTGGGGAACATTATGTGAGGCTTCGCAATGAACCTTGAGTTGGTTTGATAGTAAGTAAACTTTACAGCGACTTTCACATTGATATGGTTTATCTATTTGCATGAATTGCATTCATTATTGGTCATGCATGCATGGGACATAAGTTTGTTTTGAGAGTCTGGTTTACTCGAAATCAGATTTCAATCCTACCTCAAACACAGGTTAGTGAGACTAGTTTTGAGTCAAACGGCGACAAGTTATCTATGCATTTCATAAGCTCTTAATACTGTTTTCGTATTATTTTTGGAAGTCGACATCTGATTATAGTTAGGAAACAAAAACGGAGTTGATCGCACAGTCGTATATTTATTTCTTTAATTCCTTTGCTTTACGATTATTCCATATTGTCCCATTGTAATTACCGGGTGCGTTAGACAGTGTAAAGTTTACTTAGCTGACATCATTATTTGTTGTAATGGTGACAGGTTCATCTCGAACTAACAAGGGAAAGGAGAAGCTCAAAGATTTACTTGTAATTCCCTTAGAGCTTATTTCTTTATATGCGAGTTGGTTTTGTGAATGTAATTTATAATTCTGGGTTTGGGTGAGACTAGGACGTTCTTTAAACTAGCCATGAAGTTTCGTTGAATGGTTATGAGAGTCTCTTAAACTAAAAATAAGTTGAAAGGTTTAAGTTTCAATTTTGGTCTACTTTAAGATTGTAAAGTTGTAATTAAGCTATAAGAGACTCTAAGTTAGTTATAAATTTGAATTTGATATATATTGTGAACTGTGGTGAGTTGTGAGTCTTTTTAGGCCTCTTCTCAATTCTGTTGTCTATCAAGTGAAAGTTTTCTAGCACACCATTTTTAGGGGAGGTGCTGTAGAATTGTTTTACAAAATATAGAGAATAATTCGCATGATTTCCTAACATGCTCATAAGTCTTTGTTTGGTTAGGAGTGGAGTAATCTCCAGAGAGATAACTTACAGGGAGTTGGGAACTATCTTGTTTGGTTGCCCAACTTGACTGCAAGTTATCTCCCAACTTATATCATAGGGTTTGAGATTTCTCCCCACTACCCCCAAGAGAATTATGTCCCAAGAGTTGTGGACACAATTACCCCTTATTAATGATTAATTTATTACGCATCTCTCTCTTGTTTAAAGACTATTTATGCTAATTCATATTTTATATTGTTTAAAAATGTGAAACTTCCCTACAAGTTTAAAGTTCAACAAAACATGAAAAATATTAACTATAAGGAGTTAACTCCAAGTAGATAACTCCTAACTAACATTGTAAGTTAGCAAAAATGAACCAAAAGAGGCGTAAGTGGAATCATTTTTAAAGAGATTTATCAAACTTCTCTAGGAAAAAGTCTCCTAATGGTTTTTTATCAATTTTTTACTTTAATTTAATTAATTTAATTAAAACGGGAATTAAAAATCACTAATTCGATCTATAAAACTATAATTATTAACTAAAATAATTAAACTAAGTTAACTAACTTCCTTAAATAATGAACTTAAATAACATAATTCAAATTCACTAATATTGAAATAAATTCAATTAAATAATAAATAAATACCTAAACAAATATCAAGAATTATGAAACATCAATCCATTTTGCATCTAAACATGTTACTCAAATCATATAGTCATAAACATACTTTATAAAGAATGATAAATCATTAAACCTTAATCATAAGTAAGTAAACAACCCTTATCAAGCCATTTGTTCTTCTTATACCGTGGAAAAGCCACATTTTAACTTTATTGAGCTAACCCTTTGAATACATAAAGAAACTAACTTCACACAATAAAACTGCATTACACTTTATGAAAACTTCGAACTACTAAATCTAATACCTTCGGAAAGCCACTTCAATAGTAGACTTAGATCTCGAATTAACCTAAAACATCTAAACGATAATAGATCTTTCAAACAATCATAGTTAATACTTTAAATTAGATATAGAATCTAAATATCACAATACGCGTTTTAAACTAAGCATGCCATACGAAGTTCCTGATTAAAATCTACAAATAATAATTTATTAAATTAGTGAATCAAAGAATATGATTGGTTTAAAGCATTAAGCACAAAATCATCTCATCATGACTACATTGCAAAATGAATTAAGTTTATATTCGGACTTTGTTTAAATTAATAAATTACCACTCATATTCATAAATAACATAGCAATAATGTAAATAATAAACATTGATAAATACATCTAGAATAAAATACTTTGAATCTTCAAATCTTCTCCAAAAGCAATGAATAATAAAGCAATAAACTAAATAAATGATGAAAATAAACTATGGTTCTTAGAACAATGAACTATTGATCTAAGTACTCAAGGACAACTGATTTCATATCCCTGGGGTCGTATTTCTAGTATTCTAGGTAGTACACATCCCAAACTAACTTAAACGTCTCATGGTTATCTAAATTCTCAATATCGATCCCAACGATTCCTCAGTGATACCTGGTTGAAGTGAAATGGGAAAATCCTTAGAATTAAGTTTCGGTGCTCTGCCGACTTGATTAGCGTTTCCTAGTACAAATGCAAAATCGGTCATGAATCGCTGGCCATAAATTCCAAAGCTTCCTTGATTGATGATGATTCTTCGTGTGCTTTTCCAACTTGATCAAAACCTTCGTTTTCTTCATTTTTACTCCATTTCTTCCTATATTCCAATTATCACCTGAAATAACAAAAACAAGAGAAACCCCGTGTAACATAGTCTTTTTCATCTAAAATCATTCTAATGTACTATAAACCATGCCTAATTATTGACCTATCAAATACCTCTAAACTTAGCACTTTGATGTCACGAGCAAATGAATACTCTCAATTATATTCTCCTTTCTTCCCACGTTTTGATTTCATAATTATATACTCTTATTCTTAAACTGAAGTGATTATTAAATAGAAACATATTACCCACATAAAAATTGAAAATATGATAGAATAGAAAGATTTAAAGAACAACCTTTTTATTTAACTATTCAACTTCTACTTACACAATACACTTTAAAATTTAAACTTAAACCAATAACAAAGGTTAAACCACTATATATGTTTTCTCAATCTCCACTGACAAGCACAAGCTTACGATTACTAATGTAGAATCGTAAGATACAAAAATCACTAAATCAATCTCATTTTCAAATAATATTTAAAATATCACCACAATCAAAGTCGATAATAATTTTTTATTCTTCAATAATCATCATTTCATATCCACTTATTTAGAATGTTGAAATAAAAAGATATACTTCACTCAACTTAGCTATAAGCACTCGAGCTAAATCTTTTATTCGAAGAGTTTTCATAATCATCCTTCCATTTTTTCATATATCTATTTCTTTATTCTTTCTTCTACAATTAAATTCTTTTCTTCTTATTATATTCCACGGTTCATTGCTCCTTTTTCTTTGGAATTTGTTATTCTTTTATTTGGATTCTTTCTCTCATTTTTCCACCACTAGATTCCCTGCCCCGTTTCCTTAAAAAAACTCTTGTTAGCTCTTTTCACTTTCACTATCATCAAGGAAACATTCTTTCCAATTAAGTAAAGTTTATTGGCTAATTTCTTACTTTTCCCTTCAATTGTGGCATAAGCTCTTTTCATTATATATATAAATAAAAATACTTGATCCATAATCTTTATATAACAAGATTTTTAGAAATCTGTTTTTTTTATCTTATATTTTTGTTTCAATTTTCTACCTATTGTAATGTCTAACACAAAGCAATCTATCCTATTTAAACTCCTCTAGTGTATACACAATCTAAGTAAAGTCAAATAAGGTATAACATTCCTTTCCATAATAAAATTTTCTATTTTCATGAGTAATAAAAATATATCACTTCTATTTAAATTCAAATTATATCAATTCATATTCCAAACTAAATAAAGTAAAAATGAAGAAATATTACATGTATCTTCAAAAATTTGATAAATTAAGTCAACTTTTAACGTTGAATAAATAGATTCTACCTCGTGTTTCATCCATACTTCACATCTTCATACTTCACTTCACCTAATACCCACCAAACTCATTCCAAACCTTATTCTAAAGGTTTAAAAATAAAGTCAGGTTTTCAACAAAACAAAAATATACCCCGTGAAGCATAAATAAATAAAATAAAGAATAAATAGCATAAATAGCATAAGAATGAATTTCATAAGCAAAGAAAACATGATAAATTGAAAAATTTATTGAAATCGTAATTATAAAAGTTAACATATTAAACCAATGTATAATACAAACCACACCATAACAATTGTATCATAAACTCACACCTCATCATACATATCAAAATAATACAAACTAAGACCTGTCACATAAGCATTTAGAGATAGACTAAATAGAGAAGAATGAATAGATTGGAACTGTCGTTCAGAAGTCATATCATCACCACCATCCCCTAGGTTTTGCTATTGAGATATGAAGTTCGTTACAGGATCATAGAACATGTAGTCTACTCCCTCGATTGGAGTACTTTCTTAAATGACTCCCTGGTTGGGAATTCTCAGTTCGATGGATGGTATTTGAATTTCAGCTCCCCTGCGTTGCATTCGCCTGATCATGCATTTCTTGAAAGCGTGTATGCTTCTCGCAATTTCGCGTTGGTTCTGAAACATTAACTCTTTTTTTCTTAGATTTTTCATTTGGTTTCGTAAGATTGACCCAATCATGGCCATATCCGTCTCTTCCCCATATATGCCAGTAAAATCCTCTGCAGGTGGCTCTAGGTATGGTTCGTTCTATACTCATACGAGGCATATTACATTTCATCCAAAACTCTTCTATTTTCTGCCCATATTCTTCTTTTCTTTGTGGTCTCTCTCCAAAGTACGTCATTCATTTCTCGTTTCTCTTTCGAATCCATATAGCCTGGCACATTCTTGGTGCTTTCTATTTGTTCATCGGTGATGGTTTTATTTGGGTAAACATCTAGCCATGACCTATCATAGGAACTTGGTCTTGTTTACAAAATTCTATGATTATTAAAGGAAAAAGGTAGTCCTTCATTTTTATATGTAGTTATGACATTCTTAATTGAATCATAAATAATCTTACCAACATCTATATTACCTATCCATTGGACAATGTGGCACAACAACTTCACATTGTAGTTCACAATGTCGTAATGTTGCAAACTTAGCTGTACGCTCCCATTTATGAAAAAGCTCCATGCTTTTGTGGCTTTCCTAAAATATTTTGTTTGAATATGTTTTTGGTACCCATCCTAACAAAAAGAAATCCATCCTCCCGTAATTGCTTCTAAACCATTTCTAATGGTTTCATGGAGAGATCCGTGTCTATACCCATACTCGAGTTTTAAGTACTCATTATTTTATCTTTTATGAAATTTCAGTAAATCATAATACTAGTTTATTCTTTTTGGTGAGTAGTCCACTGGTCTTCCTCTAACCATGACTACCGTTTTATAATCATCTCAGTGATCATTCACATAAAATTCTTGTACTAGAATCTTATAACCCATATCTAAAGAAGATCTCGTGTCATTGTCAACATTATAATCTCTAGTCAATAATCCCCAGTTCCTTTCCCTTATTATGTTCAAAATCCAAGACCCATATTTCATTTTTAAAATTGAAACCTCTATCTGGTATAATTTTTCTATTTTTACAAATATCACTCTTTATCCTAGCTAGAGCTTTGACATTAATTAGATTTTATGGTGAAAAAGGAATCCTTGGAGTCTCCTTCACTTCTTCCTCTCTTTTAGATTCATCAGTGAAATCTAAGGGTGGAGAAGGATCACTTGGTGTTCTAACTCTGGGTTGTTTATCGAAATATTCATTAGCCTAATATGTGTTGGTGGAACTTTAGATTTTTGTTTGGGTTGCTCTACTAAAGGTGCCTTCCCATTCTCCTCTCGTGAACTTCTACCTTTACTGCTTCTGGCCATTTCAAAATCAAACAAGTCTGAATAACAAGTAGGCCTGTGGATCATAAAAGAATATTTGTTGGAAATAATTTGGTGTAATTCAAGACTTTATTTTAAAAGGAGAAATCATTTGGAAAGCTATCTTAAATTTCATCGGAAACTTAAAAAATAAAATTGGCATCAAAGTATTAACTCAATTATAAACTTTAAATTGGTTTTCTAATTAATGTAAATCAATTGTGAGATAAATTTTAGTCTTTTCGAAAACAAAACAACTTAAATCAAACAAAGCATTTTAAACTTTATTTTCAAACCATTTGCAAATACGTTGAAATATACCAAAATTTTGAATTTGTCATATTTTTAAACCGACGATTATTGTAATTGCAATGCATAATCTATTGGAATCCATGAAATCATTTGTTCAAAATCATAGAATGAATTCGAATAAAATAATTTCAAAAATCATTGAAAAATTTGTAAAAATCCTTCAAACCAAAAATTTATTAAAGTAAAGAGCTAAAGTTATCGTAATTACCTTATTGAGAGTGAATATCTTAAGATTTAAGCTCTTGAATTGATCTAGATCATTTTTTAAGCTTTAATGTGAAATCCCTTCAACCCTAGTTTGGCTCGACACTCTCAAATTCAAAAATGTTGGGTTGAATGGAACTAGGTTGAGGTGGGAATCACTTAAATATTCTAATATTGAGCTTTAGAAGGTTGAATCTATGCAAGAAATTGAAGTGTGGGTGAAGGGATGCAACAATTTGGTGTCTGGATGAATTTGAGTTTTCGAAAATTTGGGTTTTTGTTTTAAGAACATAAAATCGTGCCCAACGATTCTTGTATTAAGTTGAATCGCTGGGAAATCGCTAGGTGAATTGGTGAGTTGTGAGGTGCAGTGACCACCGATCTGAGCAGCGATTTGTATTGAATTGGAGAATCGTTGAAGATTCTTTAGACTCAGATTTTCACTTTTTTTTTTTTTTTGGTTTCTGTCATAGATTTGGCTAGCGATTCCTAGTGTTATTTCGATTCGCCGGTGAGTCGCCAAATTTACTATTTCTTCAATTATTCCATAATTAACTTATATATCATTCATTAAAACTTATATTGAGGTAGAATTGACTGAAATCTTGAAAGCTTTTTTAGGATATGTAACAAACTAAATAATTTTATTAATTAAATAAATAAACTAAAGAGAAAATAAATAATGCGACTTGCATATAGGCCATATAAACAAAAACAACTCGATCACTCCCCTTTAATTGAAATTACCTGGGAGTTTAAATTCCAAAAATATTTTCAATACAAGAGTAAAGAAATGAGAGAATAAAACATACTATATTAAACTAAACTCCTAATAAACATAAATAAACGTAGAATATGGTTGCCTCCCATAAAGCGCTTTTGTTTACTGTGGTTTGCTTGATTGAACCCTTATAAAATTTAGTAGGATTCTTAAACTTGAATATAAGATTATCCACTCTAGTTCCATTCAAAAAAAAATGATTGCTCAACCGTTAGTTGTCAGAGTGATTGTTTTGTTCAGAATATCTATAACATCGTGTGTAGTGGCCAAGAAAGGTCATCGTAAAAATAAATGAGGATATTCATTAATTAAGTGTGGCACGTCCAAAAAGTTAGTGGGTGCAATGTAGTTGTCCACTTGAACGGGTACATACGTCACCACTCCTATTGGTTGAATTGAGGTACCATCCGGTAAAGAAACTCATTCAAAAGCAAGTGCATCCAACTCAAATTGAGTATGCAAGAAAAAAAGTGTTTGTGCATGAGATTCGTATTAGAGCTCCTATCATATTGAACTCTGAAGTACCAAACCCATTTGATTTTAGTATGCAAATGTATACCTAT
The DNA here is from genome assembly GCA_039657365.1 of Stephania yunnanensis. Classification (NCBI taxonomy): domain Eukaryota; kingdom Viridiplantae; phylum Streptophyta; class Magnoliopsida; order Ranunculales; family Menispermaceae; genus Stephania; species Stephania yunnanensis. The sequence continues at coordinate 8,668,387 of CM077585.1, forward strand.
AGGCTTATTAAGCTTCACAGTATTTAAATCTGGTTTTTTCTTTTTCATATTCTTCTTGGATTTAAAATCTCAGTGTTTGTTAATACTTTTTCCATTTTCTGATTGCTCAACTCTCCATTCTTGAGTTACTTTCTTTTCTTTTGAAGTGTCTTCAACTTGTTCTTTCTTCAGAATCTCTTTTGCATATTCATTATTACTGCATTAATTGCATAAATCTCAACATTAAAATTATCATAATAGTTTAACTCTAGAAAATTATTATTATCAATGTCATTATCAAATAATTTATCATATTCTTTATAGGTATATTCATTATTAATTTTGAATTTAACAATCATATCTTCAAATTCCATAGGTATTGTTCCTTTATAAATATCTAACTTAGTTCTAGCCATTTTAATGAAAGGTCTACCTAATAGTATAGTTAGGGTTCAGTGATATTGAATCTCCTATTTCCATGACATAAAAGCCAGGTGGAAATACTAAGTCAAGTACTTGCACTAAATTGTTTTCTAATAATCCATATGGTTTAATAATTGTATTATTTGCTAAACTAAGATTAATCAGCGTATTAGTTAACAATCCTATTTTCAGTGATTCATAAAGTTTAAATGACATTACATTGATTGATGCCCTGAGATCACACATAGCAATTGATGCCCTGAGATCACACATAGCAAGTTCAATAAAAGAATTTTCTATGGTGATGGGTATGACAAATATTCCTAAGTAAGAACACTTTTCAAGCATTCTCTTCTTTATTAAGATCTTTTATCCTAAATTTTCATTAGATTCTTCTAAAAACCTGTCTTTAAAATTAGATAATTCTTTCGTAACTTCATCATTATTTGATTATGTTAAAAGTTCATTAATTTCTATTTTGTTAAATGATTCGGAATTGTCTTCTTTAATTTCTTCCTTCCTAGCATTTGCTAATTGTTGTGAAACGGTAGAAATAGAATGCATATCTTTATTTGATTCATAAATGTCATTATCTAATTTCTTTTTATTAACTAATTTAGAATTTTGTAACAATTTTTCATAAGCTTTTACATTGGCTACATGCCATGGGTATAGCCTTTTGGGAAAAGGTGTGTATTTCAATTGTTCATCCATCCTTCCCTAATAGAAACGACATTTGCCATTATCTTCTTCTTCTTCTTCTTCTTCTTCTTCGACGATTGTTTTATGTATTTTGTGCTTCTTATCATCTCTTTTTGGTGTCTTTTCTTGCATATATGTTTCTTTTTCATTATTGTAAAATAAAGCGTTAACTTGTGCTCTATTAGTAGTGCTTGTAATTTGACTAGATCCTTTAGTTTGATTACTTAACTTGTTAATTTGTAGATTCATTTGACTTATTTGCTTTTTCAACTCGTTTATGGACATGTATGTTTTAATTTGATTTTAAGAAATTTGCCTAAAGTTTTGATGACTTTAGGTCATAAAGTTATATAATATTTGCTCTAAATTTGGTTGTATTTGTTGAATACTTTGTTAAAGTTGTTGCATTGGTGTAGGTTGTACTGATGCTTAATCTGTAAGTGGGGTACTTTTGATTTTTTTGACTGTACCTAAGGTTTGAATTTGATTTTCATGTGTAATAGTTGATGTTTTTATGTTGATTTTTAAGAGGACCATAGTATTGGTTCATAACCGCGTTGACTTCACCATTATTATTTTCTTGTAACGTAGGACACACATCCGTGGGATGTGTAACTTTATTTCAAAATCCACATGGTTTCACTTGGTTTGATTTTTCTTTTAGTAGTAATTTAACCATGTTTGATAATTCTTCAACTTATTTATTAAATTTATTACTTGTTTTATTATTTATTTCAAAAATTTTCTTTTTTGATGTATCAATTTTTTCACCATATTCCATAGATTGCTTGGCCATCTTGTTAATAGCTAAGGTTTGAATTCGATTTTCTTGTCTAATGTTTTTGACCTACACCCAAGCCCACATCCCTCCATCACATTTAGGAAATTTGTGGCCTTAGGTCCATGTACCGCGCCTAAGCTTGTTCACGCATGAGTCGCATCAACAAGAGGTATGAAAACCTAGGCATATAAATTGGTCGACATATCTGAGAAAACCCTCTCATCCGTCAAACACGTCTCCATATTTGTCACCACCCAATCCTCCTTCGACCCCACTCCCTCCAAAACCACCGCATAAGATATCTTTTTGCCTTTTATTTGATTATGCCCATTTGTACATATAATCCCACCATATCTCGCACATTTAATGAAACACCAACATCTCTGCTATGCTTATAAGGTGTCATGATTTCATTGCGAGATGGAGCTACCGCTGTAACCGTACCTACTCTATGTGTGCACCACCAACCCACTAACGTCGCCCCTGTCCTCCTCTTATGATGGGACAAAACGCATGTCATTTTTGTCTCCTCACATAAAAATCTATAGTTGTTATGTAGAGTCTAATCTAACATAATTCTAGAGTATATGCAACTACTTCTTTTCCTCCATTTTATCAGATTTTGAAACCAAAGTTTATTCAAATTTGTTAATAATGGGAGATCTCCCAGAAAGTGAAATATAGAAGTCACAACCCAAATAGCTCAAGTCATAACCCAAACAGCTCAACCAAGTGTTTCCATTCAGTTTGACAAAAAATCCTAAATTACTTATCTATAGAGAATAATCCCTAGCTTCCTTGCCTATTCTCTATTGGTTGCAAGAAGAGCTACTTAATAAAGTATACTATGAAAACAAATTGATAACTTTTCTTTTTCATAAGACAACTACTTCAATTTTAGTATGTTAGAGTTGTTATAAATATAAAAGCAAAAAAACATAGCGACAAAAAAGAAAAAAAGGAAAATACAATTGAACGTAATATTGGAGCAAATTGAAACATTATATCAGATAAAAAATATGGTGCCTTTCAATATACTTGTACCTAAAGAGAATAATCCCCAGTTAACTGTGACGGCCCAAATTTCGAGGCAAACCGGGCATCGCCAAGTCATCGGACACGTCACCAGCTCATGCCATGTCACTTACACAGCTGTCCATGACGGCTCACGAACTTACCATTTAATATTCCAACTTAGTAAATTTTGATATTTAAATGATTATTCTATTGAAATATACTAAGTTGTAAAGTTTTACAATTTAATTTATTTGTTTTGATTTATTTAAGTTATTTTAGTAGTGGAAGTTTTAATAATATGCAATTAAATAATGTAAATGAAATATGCATTGATTAACAAACCTACGGGGTGAAAACTTGGCAAAAAGGTACCATGTATATCAATAAAGGCGATAAAGAGGTACGATAAGTGTCAATATACATGTATCGGGTGATAAGTCTCTTAAAATGTTCCCAAAAATAGTACATATATAAATATAAACACCTATAAGTGACGCTACCTTGCCCCTTTATACTCGACTCGTCTTACGATCTGCAACTTGCCACAAAAAATAATAACGAGTTCCAATAAGTAAATCTTAGAGAGATTCAGTAAGTATTCACAGAAATCCAAGAAAACAACTACAATTCATGTAGATAAAGTAAATAAACGGACACGTAAAACATGAATATAAGTCGTGAGATAATAAAAAATATGGAATGTGAGTGTGGTGTATAGCTGTCGAGCCCTGAGACGTAAATACTAAGCTGAAAAGGCCCTGGAGGATAGGAAACTACGCCCGCTCTTAACGGTCGAAATGAGGAACTATGTTGGTCGGAAGGTAGACTTCTGGCCAACGCCTCAAAGGAAAGGAACACTGTGATGGAGGCAAGCCTCACACCAACTCACTCTCGAGATCATTGACTCGCGGGGAGAAATCTCACGAGTAGTTTAAGGTATGACCAACACCGTAGCAACAATCGGATTGACATAATCCTGACTCGTTTCCTCGCTGACCTAGGCCATCGTAGAGAGAAGTCGATGCTCAAAATATAATGGTCGGTGTTCTAAAAAATAATACCTTAGGTTCATAATGTATAAAACTAATAAAAATTGATCCGAGGAGATGAGAGAAACTAATTTTAGGGGTTGGGGAGATGACTCGTGCGCCGATGAGCATCATATGGTTATTTTTGGGTTGAAAACTGATGTCCGCAGCCTATTGGCTCATCTGCTGCTTGAGCTGACGTGTCAACGTCTGATTGGAGAAGAGCTTCTACATCACGTGTGTGTGTTGTGGAGGGCGTGACGTGTGTCATGCGTAGGCAAAGAAGAACTCGCAAAGAATCGACGAAATTCTGGGAGCTGGTGCTCCACACATCCCGAGAAAAGCGAAAGAGTAGATGTGCGAGGAGGAGAAATGATTTGTGATGTGGTGATGGTAAGACGCCAGGTGGCGGCTTCCTATTGCATGAGAACTGGTGTGTGAAGACTTGGATAAATAGGTGTGCGACACGTGGCGCTGGTGTGGAGAAATTGCAAGAAATGATGTGTTTATCCAATGGGAAAGTAACATGTGGCGACCTACTGGGTCTGCTGTCTCTTATTTTACCCGCTGCACAGTACTTAACTCGAGGCAAATAGTCTGACATTTGATCACTGCAAGTAAATACTCTATTTTGAGTATTTTTTTGCCACGAATTCAACTGTAACCTCCATTTCACCTGAAAATGACCAATACATATAATTAAATATATATTTTAGAGACTTTCCATAATTAAATATATAAAATATAAAGTGCTAAATATGTATAAATACTGACTTATCAATAGTCTCATAAATCCCTAGTGTCCAATTATACCACTTTAATTATTTTAGTGTTATATTAAGTGAGTTTATAATGTAGGATAAAAAAATTATAAATTTTATTCCAAAAAGTCTAGTTTTGACACACTTTTCGGGTTATACCGGGGTGTCAAACTCAAGAAAAAGCCTAAAAACTATTTTAGAATTTTTCCCATTTTATTATATTTATAGTTTTTTTTTTGAATTTTTTCATAATTTTCTAGCTATTTTTCTATTTTTTTGAGATTTATTTGATTTAAAACTGTATTTTATTTTCAAAAATAAATTAATATTTAATAGGTGGGCCCCTGAACCGGGTTAGGCTTGACCCAACTAGGTCAGGCCCGGTCCGACCTAATCGGGTCAGGCCCGGGGTTGGCCCAATCGGGTTGGGTCGGGTCCGCCCAACCGGGTCGGGTCCGGCCAACCGGGTCGGGCTTTGGCCAACCCGACCCTACCCATTTCCTCTCCAAACCGTCTCTTTTCCAGAGATGGATTCGTCTATGGAAATGAGATGAGTTTGGTTTTTTTTTTTAATATTAAATTCTTTCTTTCTTCCTTTCTTTTTAAAAACAACAACATTAACTAGATCAACATTAGCAACTACTACACAACTACAACAAACTCCATTCAAACTCCAAATTTCTTTAAAAACTCAAATATAATCACCATTACTTACCTTGGTCTGCCAAGGTCGCGGCGAATGTCGTTAAAAGGGGAGAACATCATGAGAGAGGTGAGAGACCGATTCGAGGGTGAGAGGGGAGCTTGGTAAATGCGAGATTAATTGAGATGGGGAAGTTTTGTTGGAGAAGAAGAAGAAAATGATAGAGAGGAAAAGATAATCAGTTAGAGGGAAAGATAAAGATAAAGATAGTATTTATTTATTTATTTATTTGTATATGAAAGAGAAAGTGATGAGATGGTGATATGATGTGATGTGATAGATGATGTGATAGATGATGTGATGGGTGATGTGGCCCTTAAACCCGACTACCCCATATACCCGCGTTACACGCACCCTGCGATGCCGTACATTCTTGTCGCAACGTTCGGATAACGTGACCAATGAAAATCCTAATACTAGTGCGACGCAAATATTTAATAATAATATAATAAATTAACACGAGTCACACAAAAATCACAAAAATCACATTGTCAATCGCGTCCTAAATGTTTTCGTGGCGTCCACGTGGGTCCGAGCTTAGTGTTGTAACTCACAATTAATCAATTAACTAGGATTATTTAGGGCGAGCCGTTATAATCTTCCCAACTAAAAGGAATTTCATCCTGAAATTCGAGCTTAAGTCAAACCCTTACTTTAGAACAACTAGGGTATCACTCATCGTACGCCATATCTAGTATAACCTCGATCATAGTCAAATCAATCATCGATCTTGGCATTGATCTGGCTAGCCTTAACTGAGAAACATGAAAACCTCATAAACCCCTGCTAACTGACTTAACAATCTCAACTTAAAAGCGACATTCCCAACTCGACATACTATTTGAAACGAACACATGAATCTTAGTGCATGTTTCCCTTGATCTTAAATATCTTGTGACCCTTCAAGAGAGAAACCTCAAGTAGAACATTGGTCTACCTCATAGCTCAGCCTATCACTGTACTTATTCGCGTATTTCTTTCCCGCTTGCTTAACAATCTAAAATATCATCATATGTGTCTGGTCCACCTGCACTATCCTGACTCAACTTGTTGATATTTTCTAATGTCGCATGAGACCTCAATCTAGTCATTACTATAAAGCCTTTTAATATATTTTTTTGACCAATTTAATTTTAAGCGCTCACACAAATCGACATATACAACAATTGGGCGCCCTGGACATATACACAATCCCTTGTACCAAATCTGGAGGTAATCGTGTTTTGTCAATATAAAGGTGCTTGCCAATTTGACACGGGAATTAAACTTCCGTGGCGATACCTTCGCTCTTCTGTCATCTGTGTTGGCAACTATGCAAGCTACCATCTCAGATCATATCCTACTCAAAAACTTGTTGAGTTAGTCGATCGTAATGAAAATATGATAGACAATTCTTCGTCGCTCTATTTTATTTTCACTTTTAAGGTATCAAAACTCTTATGCGGTGGTAAACAAGTATGATTAACTATCGAACTACACTCGAAACTCATATGTTTTACCTCATATGAAAGTGAGTTCTAAATTCTCTAACATGGTAGAAAACGTGCGACCTCATGCCTTGCTTCGAGCATCGACTTCCCTAGCCATATTCTCAAACTTCTGCCTAAGTCCGTAGAACAATATGATCATATTCCTGGAGTGTTTCTTCACATACATAATTTCAAATGATATTAGTAGTTGACATCGAATCAAACCTGTTTGGTACTTAAACCCTGATGATATAAATCCGAGTCGATAACTTTGTCATTATCAAGTGTTTGTCGCCAACTCTAACTTATGCATCGAATAGAAACTAAATTGTGTTATTTTTTAAGCACATGTGTATGCTTAGACAGTAACAATGCCCTAACAAGTATGCGAATTTGTCCGTCATGAGTAACACACTCTCATGTATAAGTAACATGTTGTCTTATCATTTTTCTTTGCGACATATACCTAACTAGGTAGTACTTAGCGTGTACCGGACCTAAAGAGAATAACTACTCATATGATAAGATTGACCTTTAATTCCCTTGGTTCTCTAAAATATCTTACATGTATAGATTCTCGATCTATAGACAAGACTCCTCTTTTGTCTCCTATCTGGATGTCAAATCTAATACTTATAGCAAAAGTCATCTTGTTAACTCCAATTCTATCTTTTAACGTCATCTATTGGATTTTCTGAGTTAAAACCATACCCTTCATAATTAACATGTATCTAGAGCCTTCATCTTATCGATGAAATGTTTAAATCTTTATTTTTAACCTTGATAAGCCTTTTTGTTTGGAGCTAAGTTTGTGTTATTCTCTCGGTGTGAACAACCCTATATCCAGTTAAACTTAACAAAGCCCAACTCTATTTGCGTTGGCTAGGTGGATCTTGCTAAGATATTCCAAGCTTCTACTCTATGCTAGTCGAGCAAACATGATCGACCGAAAAACTCAAAGAACCATTTATTGCCGTGGTGAGTCTAAACTATTTCTTCAAGACTCAAGTCATGATACATCATTTATAATCATTCATGCTTCGTACGCAACTCAACCTTTCGACAATTGTGTTTAGTAACTCATACGCATTTAGCTCAATCATAATCTCTGAAATCCTAAAGCTTTCCACATTCCTTTGAGACATTGTTCTAATACTCTACTACGAGTTCTGTTTTGGTCAGACAGATCTCAAGTATGAAACTTCTTGCGATCGAGTCATTTATAGATTCGTGAGAAATTTCGGAACAACATGTTCCTTAGGTTGACTTGAGGTCATTTTTGACCTCAGATATATTCACAGACTTTATCTCGGCTCGCATTCCTGATTTGTTCTCTATCCAAGAGGTGGCAGTGGGGCCCCCCACCGACCTCACGGACCACGAATAAATCTTGGCACTATAGTTGAGTTACTCGGGTTGCTATTCCTGCAAGACTTCTCCAGTGCTCAAGCTGGAGCTAAAGGAGTCCGTACTTGCTTTCCTATAGTTCTGAGTCATCTCAACACTATACGCTACCATAGAGTCCACTGCAAACCTATTTGTGTCACGTCCTTTACCTGTTCTTGATCATCGAGATAACGATCTCTGGAGTCTACAATTTCATTAAACCAAACTTTTTTCTCAGTTATCCTATATGATTTCCTACATGCTAGACCTCGCTCACAAATGTCAGTTATTGTACTGCACATCCTATACGTGGCAGCCAAGAAAAGGTCCTTCCTGCCTTATATATGTCCTTTCCGTGAATGGAGTTCAAGCCAATATAATTTCTCGACTCACAAGTCGCGGTATACATGAAATAATCATCATACATCATAGTCTAGTCGATATCTTTAAGTGTGATAATTTCTAATTCTATGGATATTTTTTTTAACTCTATTTTTCTTAGACTACCTTTCCTTATTCTTTGCAGTAACAGTCCTGGTGGCACATTGAGAAGTTATAGCTTACTAAAACCTCCTTAACATTTACTCGTCTGCTAACCTAGAACGAGCATTTCATACCAATTTGGTGAGGGTAACTTACATTCGAATGTCATACCGAGACTAATGCATGCGTTGACTCTAAATATGGTTAAAACATAACTCACTTATCACCCCAACTAGGGATAAAACCATATAACGTCACCAATTATAATCATGTATGAACTAAACTAGTAGTTAACATTGCCCTTACAGTACTATTCAATCGCCTATCAAACTGGAGCTTTAGCTTACAGTGACAATGTTAGTATCGATGATGTTGGATTTGACACCACTAAGCTTTGCGAACATTAATCTTGTAATGTCGTAGTAGCTTGCATCCGAAGCAAATAACTGGTTGTTTCTTCCCTAGTGATGTCGTTTGACTACTCAATGGTCGTACTTGTCAAAGTCGTTGGCCTATACTGCACTTTTTTTGTCCTTTATGGTCGCACTGAAAAATATCGAGTATTTGTCATGACACTGGCTAAATATTCTCTAAACTCTGGTCGCATCTCCACTTACCCCTATTCAGTGCCTTTATACTTCGCTCAGCCTAGTACTATGTTGAGCAGAGGTGTTGGTATCGTCAAACGAGTCTTTTACGTTGTCGCATATGCGTTAATCGTCGCATGTATCTCTAGTCACATCAACTAGTCGCTTGAAGCCTGAGAAGTGAGCATATCTCTAACAAATGTCGATAATGAGCAATAAACATCTCACAAATAGTAATATTTAAAATAACTATAGGCGTAGTATTACTCGTTATGCCCGCAACGTCAGCTGTAGTTGATTGTCGTCCCTTAGTTTAGGCAACGATATTTGCGTGTCGAATCAAACTTGTAATACATGTATATATAATACAACCAAGACATAACACGTATAAAATCCTCGGCACTACACTTTTAAAGTAAAGGTTTTAAGTCAGGATCTTCAGGTTTTCACATCTAATGTTTATTTGTTAAATTTTATTCCGTTATATTAAACTTTGCCCTAAGTTTTCCTTAACCTAGGCTCTGATACTAACTGTGATGGTCCCAAATCCTAAGGCAAACCGGGCACCACCACTTCGTTGGACACGTCACCAGGTCATGCCATGTCACTTGCACACCTTTCCATGACGACCCACAAACTTACCATTTAATACTCCAACTTAATAAATTTCGATATTTAAATGATTATTCTATCAAAATATACTAAGTTGTAAAGTTTTACAACTTAATTTATTTGTTTTGATTTATTTAAGTTATTTTAGTAGTGGATGTCTTAATAATATGCAATTAAATAATGTAAACAAAATATGCATTGATTAACAAACCTATGGGGTGGAAACCCGACAAAAGATGCCATGTATATTAATAAAGTCGATAGAGTTACGATAAGTGTCAATATACATGTACGGGTAATAAGTCTTTCAAAATATTCCCAAAAATAGTACATATATAAATATAAACACCTATAAGTGATGCTACCTCGCCCCTTTATATTCGGATCGTTGTACGATCTGCAACTTGCCACAAAAAATAATGATAAGTTCCAGTGAGTAAATCCCAGAGAAACTCAGTTAGTATTCACAAGAAATCTAAGAAAACGACTACAACTCATGCAGATAAAGTAAATAAATGGACATGTAAAGCATGAACATAAGTCATGAGATAATCAAGAATGTGGAACGCGAGTGTGGTGTATAGTTGTCAAGCCCAGGGACGTAAATACTAAACCGAAAAGGCCCTGGAGGCGAGGAAACTACGCCCCCTCTTCACGGTCGAAATGAGGAACTCTGTAGTAGGAAGGTAGACTTCAGGCCAACGCCTCAAAGGAGAGGAACTCTGTGACAGAGGCAAGCCTCACGTCAACTCACTCTCAAGATCATCGACTCGTGGAGAGAGATCTCACATGTAGTCTACAGTATGACCAACACCGTAGCAACAATCGGATCGACATCAACAAGAGAGACGGAAAGAGGTCATACCGTCCCTTCGACCATACACAGACACACATGGGAGTAGAGTAACCATGCAAGCCAAACTAGGGAAAAATATTGTGGAATAAATAAATTTACGAAATAAATAAGTAAATTCTAAGCTGATTTTCTCATGGGTTTACTTACCTTAAGCAATCACAAATATCCCTCCAAAATGTCTCTCGCACGCCTCGAGATGCGCGCTCGACACTCGACTATAGTATCCTAAGTCTCTGGTGTCCAATTATACCACTTTAATTATTTTAGTATTATATTAAGTGAGTTTATAATGTAGGATAAAAAATCAGAACTTTTATTCCAAAAAGTTTAATTTCGACACACTTTTCGCGTTATACCGGGATGCCAAACTCCCAAAAAAGCCTCAAAACTATTTTTCTAATCTTTTTCCCATTTTATTATATTTTTTCTAATTTTTTTGAATTTTTTCATGATTTTCTAGCTAATTTTCCTATTTTTATGAGATTTATTTGATTTAGAACTTTATTTTATTTTAAAAAATAAATTAATATTTAATAAGTGCCCTTGAACCGGAGTTAGGCCTGACCCAACAGGGTTCGGCCCGGTCCTGCCCAATCGGGTCAGGCCCGGGGTTGGCCCAACTGGGTTTGGTCGGGTCGGCCCTACCGGGTTGGGCTTGGGCCAACTCGGCCCGGCCCATTTGCTCCCCAAACTATCTCTTATCCAGAGACGTATTCATCTTTGGAGATGAGATGAGTTTGGTTTTTTTTTTTAATATTAAATTGTTTCTTTCTTCATTTCTTTTTAAAAACAACATTAACTAAATTAACATTAACAACAACTACACAACTACAACAACTCTATTAAAGCTCCAAATTTCTTTAAAAACTCTATTACAATCACTATTACTTACCTCGGTCTACCAAGGTTGTCGACGAATGTCGTCAAGAGGGGAGAACACTGCGAGAGAGGTGAGAGATCGAGTCGAGGGTGAGAAGAGTGCTTGGTAAAAGTGAGATTAATTGAGATGGGGAAGTTTTGTTGGAGAGAAGAAGAAAATGATAGAGAGGAAATGAGAATTGGTTAGAGGGAAAAGAGAGATAAAGAAAGCTTTTTTTATTTATTTATTTGTAGATGAGAGAGAAAGTGATGTGATGGTGATATGATGGATAATGTGATGGGTGATGTGACCCTAAAACCCCGACTATTCCATATACCCGTGTTACACACACCCCGCGATGTCATACATTCTCGTCACAATGCTCGGACAACGTGACTAATGAAAATCCTAATACTAGTGCGACACAAATATTTAATAATAATATAATAAATTAACATGAGTTACACAAAATCACGAAAATTACATCGTCAATCGTGTCCTAAACTTTTTCGCGGCGTCTAGGTGGGTCCGAGCCTAAGGTCCTAACTCACAATTGATTAATTAACTAGGATTATTTATAGTGGACCGTTACATTAACTTCTTCGCACTCCCCATCGCCTTGACATTGAACATTGACTAATAATGATCTATATAAAACTGTTTTGCTGGTGATGCCCTGATACTTGTCGAGTGCGCATAATAGTTTTCTATATTTTCCAATCATTTGTAGTAGTGACAAATGAAATATCGTCTCTATAGGGATTTTGCAAACTTTTAAGGAAAGTATTTTCTCTTGTTTTTTTTTTTTAATTTAGTTAATCTAATTAAACGAGAATTAAAATACTTAATAACTAAAAACTAAACTAATAACTTAATTAACCGAACTAACTAAACTAATTCAAACAATTCAATACAAACTTAATTAAACGAGATTCAAATTCGATATAATATAAATATCTAAATAAACATCTAAACAAACCCCATTAAACAATGTAATATATTTGGGTTGCATTCAAACACTAGAACATAACATTACCTCATAACCTAGTTATAATTATATCACATGAAATCTTGGAATCTCTAAATCTTAATTTTATAATAGGTTGATAACCTTTAGCAAATCATCGATTTTCCTATATTCAATGGAAAATAAGCCATATCCTTCTCATTGTAAATCTTCCTATTGGATAAAACACAATAAAATAGAAGTACGATAACATTAACATTTAATGAAAATTATGCCTAATTTAAATCAAATATTGATCAGAATATGCTAATCAATAAATAACTTAGAACACAATCACCTAGAACATCTACTCGAGTAATTTGGCCCAATAGATTAATCTTAGTTACTACTTCTATAATTGTTGTCAATAATCATAGATATAGAATAAAAAAAATCATATATCACAATACATATTTGCAACTATTCATGCAATACAAGAATTATTAGTTGTAATAAGCAAAAAAAACTTATTAAAATTGTGATTGTTGTGTATGATTGGATTTAAAGCATTAAGTACATTATTCCTTAATCATAACTATATAGCAATCTAAAGTATATACATGTCTAGAGTTTGTTTAGATTAATAAACTACTCACTCATGCTGGAAAAATAACATAATTATATAATTAAAAGAAATAATTAAATAAATATCTCTTAATGAAATAAACAAAGTTTCAATGTGGCTTCAAACGTAAACTCAATAAAAACTAGCTAATGGCTAATAATAAGGCTTAAAGAGAGTGGCTTCCTAAGTGAGAGTGTTTTTAATTCGAAACCTCAAAGTCCTATCTATAGTTTCATAACTATATAAATTATAGATAAACTCAAATTCCTTATATTAATCTAAAAAACTCGTAACCGACCTCAACGATTTTTCGACGATTCCATTTTGTTCACTAACTGATGAGTTTATCACTGGAAATTGGTCTCTATGCTCCACTGATTCATCTAGTGATTCCTAGTGTAAACTCCAATTTGCAGATGATTCTCTAGCTTTTCTCTGCTACCGATTTAGACATCGATTCTTGTGTAGTTTCATATCACTGGCTAATCACTAGCTTTGTTCTACCGTTGACTATTTTGCTATTCTTTCTTTTTTTTTCTTTTTTTCTTCATTTTTCATAATTAAATCCTCAAATCACAAAAAAGAGAATAACTAGTGTAATATCATAATTTCTATCTATAATCAACCTAAATTACATTTTAAAGCATGTCTAATTATTAACTTGTCAAATACCCTCAAATTTAGTACTTTGCTATCCCAAGCAAAGGAATACACTTAATCATATTCTCTTTTTATTCTTTATATAATGATTTGAATCTTATTCATCTTAACTTTAATAATAGAAATTTTAAATGGAAGTGATCTTCAAATAGAAATATATTACTCACGAGTAAATGAAAGTTATGAAGAATATAATGATTTAGACAAAATGAACCATCCCTTAATGATATAACATGTAAAAACCCATTACCCGAAGCAGGTGATTAGTGATAATCTGAATTCTAATTAACTCGAGTTAGGCTCATGGTAAAGATCAGCTTGTCTTGATTAGTTGTGAGTGGATTTGCTTGCATTTTGGAGTTTTTTTTTGTGTATTAGTATTTATCGAGATTAATTGAATTTATTGGTCTATAATTGATAAATTATGAGACGCCTAATATACCGGATGTGGGTCAAGGGTGACGCACACGGTCATGGAGTAGCGTGCACGCCCGAGTGTACTCGTTGGTGCGTACAGCGAAATTATAAATGCATGAATATATATATATATGCGTATATATTTATTTATATATAATACTATATATAAATATATATTGAAAATCAATAAATAATTAATAATTGGTGGGCGCCTAATGATAGGGGCATAAGTGACCATCTTTATTTTTTGAATTTGTTAATGGAGGTATGGTCTGAAACCACTAAAACCTCTACGACTTAACAGAACATTCTAATTCCATCAAAAGAAACGCATTGTTATCTCATCACACCCCTAATCATATAGGTAGTACTATCTGTACAAAAAAACTATTAGACCTAAATATAAAAAAACTAATCACCATTCTCTTCATCATTAACTCACCATTAAAATTAAGAAGCGGGATCCAAATTATCTCGCTCATATGTTGCATCATATCGGAGTTGCTCATCGCACATAAGTGAAACTCAAGTGGGAGAGAGGCGGAGACCTAATTTGTTGGTTCGGTCATCATTGTAGCGTCTCTTGGAGATATTGCTGGAGCAAAGAGGATGATTGAGGTGTTTAAGTGGAATAAGGAATCTATTTGGAGGAACAATGATGAGCACGAGAACAAGATGGAGTTGCTCATTTATTCCAAGTTTGAACATAGCTCAAAGTAGTTGGTTTAGTTTGCAAAAGGAATAGCTCGTCTGAGAACCCTACTTTAAGTGTTTAGGTTTACTCTCCTTCCCTTCCATTTCTTCATTAACATCAATTGCTCTACATCATATCTCAATAGATTATATCAAGGTGTATTTCAAATGTTGCAAAACCCTTATTATAAGGGTATGCCATGGAAATAGTTAATATTTGATTCAGGTGCAATAGTCTCGGCTATTATATTAAATTTATATGGTAAGTGCCCGCTTAATTTGAATCCTTATTTTCTCAATTATTTTCCGCTATATTTTGTATTTCACACTTATTGTTCTAGGTATCGATTGGGGTGTGATCTAGTTATTTCAATTGGAGAAATTTATATCCATATATATAAAGTCATCAACAAAAAACCGAAGCTAAGAGTTGAATTTGTAGATGGTAAAAATGTTTTAACCGAACATGAGGTCGACATAAAGGTTACTATACCTTATGATATGATTACTTTAAAAGAGTGGTTACAATACCTTATGAAAGTCAAACATCCCTTCATCACATTTAGGTAATATGTGGCCTTAGGCCAACATGCTGCTCCCAAACTTGTACACACATATGCTGCATACACAAGAGGCCTGAAAACCTGGGCTTATAAATCGGCCGACTCAACTAAGAAAACCCTCACCCCCGTTGAACACTACTCCTTACTCGTCGCCACCCAATCCTCCTTGGGCACAACTCCCTCCAAAACCACCACTTGAGATACCTTTTCACATTTTCTTCAATTATGCCCATCTATACATATGATTCCACCATATTTCCCACATTTAATGAGATCGACATCTCTGCTATGGTTATCGGTGTCACAATTTCTTTGGTAGATGGAGCCACTACTGCAACCGCACCCACTCTGTGTATGCGCCACCAACCTGTTCATGTTGCCCCTATCCTTCTCTTATAATGCAACGAAGTGCATGTAATTTTTGGCTCCCCACATCAAAATCTAATGACATTATGTAGAGTCTAATATAATAGAATTCTGTAGTATATGCAACTACTTCCTTTCCCTCCATTTATCTGATTTGGAAACCAAACTTGATTCAAATTTGTTATTGATGGAGATCACCCAAAAAGTGAAATATAGAAGTCATTACCCAAATAGCTCAACTAAGTGTTTCCATTCAGTTAAAAAAATCCTAATTTCCTTATCTATAGAGAATAACCCCTAGCTTCCTTGCCCATTCTTTTATGGTTGCAAGAAGAACTGCTTAATAAAGTACACTAAAAAAAAAATTGAAAGTTTTTTACCATAAGACAACTGCTTCTATATTAGTTTGCTAGAGTTGTTATAAATGTAAAAGCACAAAACATAGCGACAAAAAAAAAAAAAGCAAGTGAACGTAATAATGGAGCAAATTGAAACATTAAATCAGATAAAAATAGTATGGTGCCTTTAAATATACTTTTACCTAAGGAGAATAATCTCCGATTAACTTCTTCGCGCTCTCCACCGCCTCGACATTAAACATCGACTAACAATGATTTGTCCATAGAACTAGTTTATTGGAGATGCTCTATCCTCTCCTCCGCTTCCGAACCCTACAAAAACTACATAACTAGAATGACTTCTACTTTCAACTAAAAAAAAAAGGTATTAAAAAAATAAAAGAAAAAGATATGGGCTTTAGCGACCATCTTTATTTTTTGAATTTATTGATGGGGGAAGGTCTGAAACCATTGAAACCTCTAAAACTTAACAAAACTTTCTAATTCCATCAAAAGACACCATTTGTCTCATCACCCCTAATTATATAGGTAGTACTATCTATACAAAAAAACTATAAAACCTAAATATCAAAAACTGATCACCGTTCTCTTCATCTCTAAGTCACCATTAATAGTTAGAAGTAGGTTTCAAAATATCCTGCGCACATCTAACATCATATTTGAGTTGCTCATCTTGCACACAAGTGAAACTCAGGTGAGAGAGAGGTGGAAGCCTAATTTACTGGTTCGGTCCCCATTGAAGAGTCATATGAAGAGATTATTGAAGCAAAGATGATGATTGAGGTGTCTAAGTGGAATTGTGAATCTATTTGAAGGAACGACGTTGAGCGTGAGAACTTGATGAACTTGCCTATCTCTTCGAAGTTCAAACAAAGCTCAAAGTAGTTGGTTTAATCTGCAAAGGAATAGCTCGCTAAGGAGCCCCCGCTTACAATGTTAGGTTTTACTCTCATTCCCTTCTATTCTATCATTAACATCACTTGCTCTTCTTCATATCTCAATAAACTATATCAAGGTGGATTTCAAATGTTGCAAAACCCTTATAGTGGGGTATGCCATGGAAACATTTATTACTAAACTCAAGTGCAATAGCCTCGACTATTGTATTAAACATTCATGGGAAGAACCCTGCCCGATCTGAATCCTAATACTTTTATTTTCTTGCACTATATTTTAGTTTTTCAACCTATTGTTGTAGGTATCGAGTGGGGGTGTGTTGAGTTCATTTTGTAACCAATTTGTATGTGTCTTTATTTTATTATAGTGTGCCAAAGTCTCTAATTTTAGTTTGCAAATGCTTATTTTTACTCATTTGATGTTTTTAGGCTATGTTGATGAAAAAGAATAAAAGCGGGGCTACTTTGGAGTATTCATTGTGTTTTGCATCATAAAACGCGCTAGCATGCATCTCAAGACAACCTTGTGGGTCCAACATAAAGCTATGGCGATGGTCAGATGGTTTGCTAGTATGTTGGAGCTCTATAGTTGAACAAAAGTTCTCAAGAATTGGTTAAGGCATGAAGGAATGATGTATGGTTTAACAACCCTTGATCTTTGCCTCGAGACACACATTTATCAGAAAACAAGAAGAGATGAGTAACAGAGGTCGACATATTAAGTGATATAGTAGTAGACACCAAGACTCTATAGCCGAGAGATGAAGCCTTAAGATGCGTGCCAATAACGAGATAGGATGAAAATAATAAGTGGCCTGGGCCCATACGTTTTTTCCCCAACATATTAACGTCCACATCAACCATGTGTCCCAGCTACCATTAGGATTTGCATTGAACGACACATTGTCCCTCCAACAACAAACAACTATCACACGACTGGCCTCAGTGCACGAGCTAGTACACCTCTCCCCATCTCCTGTATGTCTCCTCCTACCATCAAGATCAACTTTGAACCGCGTATCAATCCTCTCTCAATCAAACATGACTACTCGATGGTCATAAGCACATAAGTGAGGTGTTTAGGTGGAACTGAGAATCTATTTGGAGGAACGACGTCGAGCGCGTGAACACGATGGAACATGCCTTCTCTTGCAAGTTCGAATGGAGCTCAAAGTAGACGATTTAATCTGCAAAAGGAATGGCTCAACCGGGAACCCCCACTTACACTGTTAGGGTTTACTCTCCTTCCCTTCCATTCTTTCATTATCAACATCATTTGCACTTCTTCATATCTCAATGGACTATATCAAAGTGAATTTCAAATGTTGCAAAACCTCTATTGTGGGGTATGCCATGGAAATAATTATTACTAAATTCTGGTGCAATAGCCTCAGCTATTATTATTAAATATTCATGTTAAGTGCCCCACATGATTTGAATCCCTATTTTTAGTTCTTTTTCGATATATTTTAAATTTTCAACGTATTGTTGCAGGTATTGAGTGGGATGCGATCAAGTTATTTTAGGTGGAGAAAGTTATATTCCTATGGATAAAGCCATCAACAAAAAATTGAAGCTAAGAGTTCAAGTTGTAGTTGGTAAAAATGTTTTAACCTCACATGAGGACAAAACTGAGGTTAAAATACCTTATCATAGTCATGATTACTTTAAAAGAGAGGTTAAAGTATCTTATGAAAGTCTATATCCCTCCATCACATTTAGGTGAATTGTGGACATTCAGAAAATAGTTTAAATTTTAACTCTTACTAATTTAACATTAATTCTACAAAGAACTTTCAATTTTTAATTATTACTAGTTTTGTTGGGGCATGTGCCCTTGTTCAATCAATAAATATTGTTTATCTTATAATTTTAGTTAATAAAAATAGAGGTTTTAGTTTGCTATTTTATTATAAGTGATTACATGTTTTGTTGGGGCATGTGCCCTAGGTCAATCCATTAACTGTCTTTATGAATACTTTTAGTTAATAAAATAGAGGATTTCATTTGCTGTTTATTATAATTAATTTGCATGTTTACATTATAATAAGATCCATGGGTATTTACATAAATATCCTAAATGTCCCTAGTCGATCATTATACTGGGAACTATAATGAATTAAGACTAGTGTGAGTCTTGATTGATGATCATATGATGATTATACGTATAGGGATACGAATCAAGATCACGAGTACTTGTTAGGGAACAAAGTATTGGACCGACCCGCATTATGAGAGCATCACATGGATTAAGTCATAGTTGTTTCTCATGATAAGTATATATTTAATCCCTCGACTTGAGATTACCAGAGACTTCAACATTAGGAACATGGTGATTTGACACAATCAAACGTTGTCTTTAACGGACGATTATAAAGGTTGTGATTGATTACTTGTGTGAGCAATGTGATGAAGTTGTGTAATCGAGATAGAATTTGTCCCTCTCATATAAAGAGAGATATTTAGTGGATCCTCGATGTGTTAGACTGTTAAAGGCCTAGTCTAAGTGAATTGATATTGATCAATGTCACTTGGATGTTTTCAGTCTACCTAGAGATCGAGACTAGTACGATTGAACATGTTGGATGACAATTCCATGCCTTATGTTTGATCAAAAGGATATCGTGTGACAAAAGGATGTTATATACACTATTGATTAGGTTGTTTTGATTTGATATTCGTACAACTTGGGTAGTCATAATGTCTTGCTAGAGGCCGCTTATGACTTGTATACCAAAATGTATTTTGGTACACCCTTCAACGTTGTATGAGCCTATTGGGTCGCACACTAAGAATGGTTTTGCGAGATTTTAAGATGGTTCAGAAAAATGAATTTTATATGATAAACATTCATGACGGAAACGTCCTTGTGGTGTATTACACTTATACTTCTTTAAGTAGGGGTATATTTGTAATTTACTTAACCGTCTATATACAAGGGTTGTATAAATAGACGCTTTAAGTTACAATACACGTACGAAAGAAAAAAAGACCGAAACTCTATTTTCTTTTTAGAAACGACTTAGGGTTTTTGGTATGCTCTGGATCGTTTTGGAGAGAAACAAAAAGGTTTGGTATTCTCTCGAAGCTAGCACTTCAAATCACGGCCGCCGTTTGTGTGTGGACTGCTGATAGAGGGCGTTCGTCGTTGGCAGCGCCTTAGAGATCGATCAACCTTCAGAAAGGTATATTGCGATTGAGGTATGATGTTTTTCATGCTTTAAACGTTTTTAATGGAATTAGATTCGGATCTTGTTGGGATTTTTGTCAAAACTGTTTTGTAATCTCCGCTGCGTATGAACCCCAAAACCCAACAGTGGTATCAGAGCCTTCGAGTTTGATTCCATTAAATTCATTGCATGATTTCTTCTGATATATACATGATATATGATTGAAAGCATGTTAATAGTTGATGTATATGTGATATACATAAGTTTTCTGTGAGAATTATTATCATGTTTTGTGTATATGATACACATATTCGTGATTTAATTAAAATCAGTTTCTTACATGCTAGTAACCATGTTAGGTTAATTCAAATAATTTCAATGAATTGAATTTCATGTTCTGTGATCCATGACACCATTAGGTATAATCTTTATTTTTCGTGCATTGATGCATGGATGAAATCTCTGTAATTCAGTATGCATATTTAGGTTACATTGTCTTACGTTTCTTGAATTGTATAAGGTTGAATATTAATTCGAAACTAATATGATTAGGTTCGATTGGGATAGTAGTTCATGATTCAATGACATATTTGTGATTAACTGGATGAGGACCGAAATTGCAAATAATTAATTTTTGAAATTGTTTATTTATCTCGTTATATCTATTTTGTTATGAACTTTCTATTTGATAAAGATAGATAACAAATTAGATTAGAAGATATAATCAAAATCAGTTTCGTTATCCCTATTGGATAAGAGATAAATATCAAGAATTTTGTTATTTGTGATATGCTAGGATTCAAATATCTAAAGTCCTAATTGGATTAGGTAAAGATGATTAGTTAGATGTGGGCCTATGTTAATTAAAATGTTTTAATTGACTTAATTTCAGATAAATTAAGGGGTTAATTTATGATAATAAAATCAGCGAAAATTATGATTTTCTATAGCGAATTTTAATTTTCGAAATTGAGATTCGTCTTCTAAAAAAAAAAAAAAAAAAAATCTCCAAATTGTTTAGTGATTGAACAAATCAATAAAATATATGATATTTCATTGTTTACATAAAATCACTAAAACTGAATAAAATCCCTTTATTAAATTTTAAGTCTAGTGCCATCCATTTTAAACACTTGTCAAGGCCTCGATCACACTAATATAGTTTCAGCCATAGTTGGGTGTATTGTGTTATCTTGATGAGACAAGTTGGGTAAGAGTTACCTTAATGTTTAAAATGGTCTGACTTAATAAAGCCATCAAAATAGTTTTGAGCTTTAGGCAAATGAGGAGATAAAAACATGCTAAGACATAAGATGTCCCATATCTCATAAAAGGATCTAAAAATTACATAAGATGTAATTGGTAGCTCATTACCTACCTAAATAATCTAGTTCTCGTGTTGCATGCCATATTTGTCATAGAATTAGGTGAAATTTGGATTTTAGTCCCCTAAATAAACAGTATGTTTTAGGAGGGTTGTTTATTTAGTGGGAGTCTATTCCTCTATACTAAAATAAACTTTGCATAATCTTTATTGTAGATGAATGGCCTCTTCAAGTAACAATAATCCCCTGTCACTGCGATCCATCCTTGAGAAGGATAAGCTATCTAGGACTAACTTTCTTGACTGGTTCAGAAACTTATGAATTGTTCTTAAGCATGAACGCAAGTTGTATGTCCTGGATGCTCCAATCCCCGAGGACCCACCAAACCAATGCTACGAAAGTTTGTGAAGGATGCGCATAGAAAGCATGTCAACGATTCTACTGATGTTGCATGTATTATGCTGGCAACTATGGTTCCTGAACTTCATAAGGACATGGAACTAATGTAAGCCTATGACATGGCTATAACGCTGAAGGAAATGTTCCAACAACAAGTTAGGCAAGAAAGGTTCGAGATAGTCAAGAACCTACATTCTTGCAAGATGATTGAGGGTGCGTTACTTAGTCCTCATGTTTTGAAGATGAAGGGCTATGTTGACCAACTTGATAGTCTAGGATTTCCCATAAGCAAAGAGTTGGCAACGGATTTGATTTTGAATTCATTACCAGAGAGTTACTCACAATTTGTGATAAACTACAATAAGAATAATATGGAGAAATCAATTTCAGAGTTGCATTTGATGTTCAAAGCTCATTTGAACAAAATATCAAGAAACCCCTAATAATGTATTGATGGTCCTAAAGGGAAGGGAATGAAAAAAGGCAAAGGCAAGGCTAGAGTTGCCAAGGTCGTTGATGCACTGTCGCAAAGCCTATGGAACAAGTCAAGCCCCACTGCTCCTCGCTTCAAAACACCCAAAAGAAAAGGAAGAAGATTGTTATTTCTGTAATCAAACCTATCTTTGGCATTGTCGTCTCGGACACATAAACGAGAAACGTATAACGAAGCTCCATAAAGATGGGCTTCTTGATTCATTTGATTTAGAAACATACGAAACGTGCGTATCTTGTTTACTAGGCAAGATGACTAAAAGTCCCTTTACCGGACACAGTGAAAAGGCAAGTGATTTATTGGGTCTAATACATACTGATGTATGCGGTCCTATAAACACGATTGCTAGAGGAGGTTATCAGTACTTCATTACATTTACTGATGATTTCAGCAGATATGGTTATGTATATCTTATGAAACATAAAGCTGAATCATTTGAGATGTTTTGAACGTTTCAAAATGAAATGCGGAATCAACTTGGTAAAACTATCAAAACAGTTCGATCAGATCGAGGTGGTGAATATTTAAGCCAAAAATTTGATGATCATCTTAGAAATTGTGGGATTGTCTCCCAATTGACTCCACCAGCAACTCCACAATGGAATGGAGTTTCGAAAGGAGAAATCGAACCTTATTAGATATGGTTCGATCTATGATGAGTCATGCAGATCTTCCATTATCTTTTTGGGGTTATGCATTACAAAGCAGCAACTTTTTCACTCTAAATCGAGTTCATTCTAAAGCGGTTGATAAAACACCATATGAGATATGGTACGGGAAGAGACCTAGTTTGTCTTTTCTTAAGATTTGGGGTTGTGAGGCTTACGTAAAGCGACAAGTCTCGTAAAAACTACCACCTAAATATGACAAGTGTTTATTTGTGGGGTATCCTAAGGAAACAAAAGGATATTACTTTTACAATCCCGCTGAGAACAAAGTGTTTGTTGCTCGGTATGGTGCCTTTATGGAAAAACAGTTTATTTCAAAAGAAACTAGTGGGAGAGAAATAAATCTTGAAGAAGTTCGAGAATCACAGGTAAACACTGAACCGCTACTAGAAGTTCAACAACGTTCCGAACCAGTTAAACCTCCACAAGTGACACAAGGCCCACGTAAATCTAGTAGGGTAAGACGTGACCCAGAGAGATTCGGATTTCTCATTACTAATAGTCGTGACGTGTTGCTTATAGAACAAAATGAGCCCACCACTTATCAGGAGGCTATGTCTGGACCAGACTCAGATAAATGGCTAAGTGCCATGAACTCTGAGATGCAATCCATGTATGATAACCAAGTTTGGAACTTGGTTGATTTACCTGAAGGTGGTAAGACCATTGGATGTAAATGAGTTTTCGAGAAGAAAACTGACATGGATGGCAAAGTGCATACTTTTAAAGCAAGACTTGTAGCAAAAGGTTTTGGCAGACTCAAGGTGTTGATTATGATGAAACTTTTTCACAATAGCCATGCTTAAATCCATAAGAATTTTAATTGTCGTTTTTGCATATTATGACTATGAAATATGACAAATGGATGTAAAAACATCATTTCTTAATGGAAAGCTGCTTGGGGACGTGTATATGACACAACCTGAAGGTTTGGTACATCCTGAGAATTCTAGGAAGGTATGCAAGCTTCAAAAATCCATTTATGGATTAAAGCAAGCTTCTCGGAGTTGGAATCTTCGTTTTGATGAAGCAATCAAGGATTTTGGTTTTATTAAGAACGAAGATGAGCCTTGTGTATACAAGAAGGTCGGTGGGAGTGTAGTTGTTTTTCTCGGTACTATATGTTGATGATATATTACTTATTGGAAATGACATCCCAACATTGCGAGAATGTCAAGTCTTGGTTAGGGAAGTGTTTCTCAATGAAAGACTTAGGAGATGCGACCTATATCCTAGGGATAAAGATCTAAAGGGATAGATCTAAGAGGCTAATCTGGTCTAAGTCGAGTGCTTACATAGACAAGGTCTTGAATAGGTTCGGTTGCAAGACTCTAAAAGAGGATTATTGCCAATGTCTCGTGGCATAAGTCTCAGCAAGACTCGATGTCCTAAGACAAATGATGAGCGAGACCGTATGAACAAGATTCCATATGCATCAGCTATTAGATCTATAATGTATGCCATGTTATGCACTCGACCGATGTATTATATGCTTTGAGCACTACAAAGAGATATCAGTCGGATCCAGGTGAGAGTCACTTTGGATAGCGTAAAGAACATCCTTAAGTACTTAAGAAGGACTAAGGAAGTGTTCTTGGTCTATGGAGGTTTTGAAAATGATCTAGTTGTAAATGGTTACACGAGATGCAAGTTTTCAAACTGATATAGATGATTTTAGATCGCAATCTGGATATGTGTTTATTTTGAACGGGGGTGCAAAGTAAATTTGAAAAAGTTTGAAGCAAGAGGCGCGGATGATTCTACAACGAAGTTTGAGTATATTACGCGTCCGATGCAAATGCAAAGGAGGCGTTTGGATCAAAAAGTTCATTTACGAACTAGGTGTGGTTCCAAGTATTGCTAACCTGTTTGTTTGTATTGTGACAATAACGGGGCAATAGCACAAAGCCGAGGAACCTAGATCACATCACAGATCCAAACATATACTCGGGCGTTTTCATCTTATTAGAGAAATTATTGAGAGGGAGACGTAAAGATTTGCAGAGTACCTACTGAAGACGACGTTGTGGATCCATTGACAAAAGCTCTTCCACAAGCAAAACATGATGGTCATGTTAGATCATTAGGCATTAGATGCATGTATGATTGGCCCTAGTGCAAGTGGGAGATGTTGGGGCATGTGCCTAGGTCAATCCATTAAGCTGTCTTTATGAATACTTTTAGTTAATAAAATAGAGGATTTCATTTGCTGTTTATTATAATTAATTTGCATGTTTACATTATAATAAGATCCATAGGTATTTACATAAATATCCTAAATGTCCCTAGTCGATCATTATACTGAGAACTATAATGAATTAAGTCTAGTGTGAGTCTTGATTGATGATCATATGATGATTATACGTATAGGGATACGAATCAAGATCACAAGTACTTGTTAGGGAACAAAGTACTGGACCGACCCGCTATGAGAGCATCACATGGATTAAGTCATAGTTGTTTCTCATGATAAGTATATATTCCAGTCCTCTGACTTGAGATTAGCAGAGACTTCAACATTAGGAACACAGTGATTTGACACAATCAAACGTTGTCTTTAACCGGACGATTATAAAGGTTGTGATTGGTTACTTGTGTGAGCAATGTGATGAAGTTGTGTAATCGAGATAAAATTTGTCCCTCTCATATAAAGAGAGATATTTAGTGGATCCCTCGATGTGTTAGACTGTTAAAAGGCCTAGTCTAAGTGAATTGATATTGATCAATGTCACTTGGACTACCTAGAGATCGAGACTAGTACGATTGAACATGTTGGATGACAATTCCATGCCTTATGTTTGATCAAAAGGATATCGTGTGACAAAAGGATGTTATATACACTATCGATTAGGTTGTTTCGATTTGATATTCGTACAACTTGGGTAGTCATAATGTCTTGCTAGAGGCCGCTTATGACTTGTATACCAAAATGTGTTTTTGTACACTGCCAACGTTGTATGAGCCTATTGGGTCGCACACTAAGAATGGTTTTGTGAGATTTTAAGATGGTTCAGAAAAATGAATTTTATATGATAAAAATTCATGACGGAAACGTCCTTGTGGTGTATTACACTTATACTTCTTTAAGTAGGGGTATATTTGTAATTTACTTAACCGTCTATATACAAGGGTTGTATAAATAGACGCTTTAAGTTACAATACACGTACGAAAGAAAAAAAGGCCGAAACTCTATTTTCGTTTTAGAAACGACTGAGGGTTTTTGGTATGCTCTGGATCATTTTGGAGAGAAACAAAAAGGTTTGGTATTCTCTTGAAGCTAGCACTTCAAATCACGGCCGCCGTTCGTGTGTGGATTCGCGATAGAGAGGCGTTAAATCGTTAGCGGCGCCTTAGAGATCGATCAACCTTCAGAAAGGTATATTGCGATTGAGGTATGATTAAGTTTTTCATGCTTTAAACGTTTTTAATGGAATTAGATTCGGATCTTGTTGGGGTTTTTGTCAAAACTATTTTGTAATCTCCGCTGCGTATGAACCCCAAAACCCAACATGTTTACCTTATAATAAGACCCATAGATATTTGTTGAAATATCCTAAATGTCGCTAGTCGGTAATTATATTGGGAACTATAATGAATTAAAACCAGTGTGAATCTTGATTAATGGTCATGTGATGATCATACATCTAGTGATACGAATCGATAATTCGTACTTGCTGGGGAACAAGGTATTGGACCAACCCCATTATGAGAACACTACATGGATTAAGTCATAGGTGTTACCCATGATAGGAATATCATTTAATCCATCGACTTGAGATTACCATAGACTTCAATATTAGGAGCATGGTGATTTGACACAATCAAACGTTGTCTTTAACCAGACGATTATAAAAATTATGATTTGTTACCATGTTAATAATATGTGAAGGTGTGTAATCAAAGATAGAATATGCCCATCTCGTATAGAGATATTAGTGGATCCCTCGATATGTTAGACTATTAAATGACTAAGTCTAAGTGAGTTGATATGATCGATGTCATTGGGATGTTTTCACTCTACCTAAAGATCAAGAGTAGTACAATTAAACATTAAGGGCAACTTTCAATGCCTTATGTTTAATCAAAGGATATTGCATGGAAAAAAGATATGATATATGTTATTTATTAGGTTGTATC
The DNA here is from genome assembly GCA_039657365.1 of Stephania yunnanensis. Taxonomy (NCBI): domain Eukaryota; kingdom Viridiplantae; phylum Streptophyta; class Magnoliopsida; order Ranunculales; family Menispermaceae; genus Stephania; species Stephania yunnanensis. Next base: position 8,695,751 of record CM077585.1, read on the forward strand.
GATTTTGATATTTATGCTATTTGGTTAGTCATAATGCTTTACTAGATTCCACTTACGACTTGAGTACCAAAATAGTTTTAGTTCACTACCAACATCACATGAATCTATTGGGTCGCACACAAATAATGACTTTGCGCAATTTCAATTGATTGAGAGTAATGAATTCATGACATAAAAGCCTTTACAATTTGTTATATTATAACATATTAATAGGGGCGTTTGTGTAATTTGCTTGAATTGCCTAAATATAATAGTTGTATTACGAATATATTTTTTAAGTAGTTTTTGTACACTTATAAATCAAGGTTGAAACTCTAAAACAATATAGATTCTCATTTTTGCTATTTTTCATTTTCTCTAAATTTTGGTAGAGAGAAAAACATTTTTTATCTCTCTTGGGGCTACACTCCAAATGGTGGTCACCATTCATGCGTAGATTTCTGATAGAGGAAATGTACTGAAACGTTTTGGAAATCGAACAATTAGAGAAGGAAATCATGAATTAAGGTATGATTTAGTTTTTTAGTTCTTGTTTAATTGAATTTATATTTAGTCCTGTAAGGATTTTCAAAAATCATTTTCAATTTTTCCTTACGTATGAACCCTAAAACCAAATAGTACACGCACGGGATACATCAACAAGAGGCTCAAAAACCTAGTTCTATAAATCGATCGGCTCATCTGATAAAACTCTCACATTTGTCGAACACGTCTCCTTATTTTTCACCACCCAATCCTGCCTGGGCCCCATGCCCTCAAAACCACCACCTAAAAACCTTTTTTTTTTGCCTTTTCTTTGATTATTCCCATTTGTAAATACTATTCCACCATATCTTCCACATTTAATATGGCATCGCCATCTCTACTATGCTTATCAGTTGTCGTGATTTCATTGGGAGATGGAGCTACCACTGCAACTATACCCATTTTATGTGCACGACACCAATCTGCTTACGTCACCCTGTCCTTCTCTTATGAAGTGACATAGCGCATGTCATTTTTACTTTAGAATGATGCTCCTTTCTTTGTTGATGTCACTCTATATTGTAGTCTCTTAGGTGGGCTTCAGTATCTCACTTATACCATGCGTGATATTTCATTTATTTTGAATAAATTGAGTCAATTCTAACATTTAAGCACCAAAACTCATTGCCAAGCACTCAAACGAGTATTAAGATATCTTCAAGGCACTACATTTGTTCCTTTACATCTTAAGGCCTCTACTAAAATTGTCATCATGGGCTTTACTGACGTTGATTGGGCGTGTTATCTCGATGATAGGAGATTCATAGCTGGGTATACCATTTATTTTAGAGGTGCCCTGACATCATGACAATCGAAGAAGAAAGCTGGTGGTTGCTAGATTTAGTATAGAAGCTGAGTACCAGGCTTTTGCTTATGCTGCTGCTGAAATTGTGTGGTTGTGCTATCTTCTTTGAGAGTTGCACTTTACACTTTTTCATTCTCCAGTTGTTTGGTCTGAAAACATGGGAGCTGGGTATCTTGTATCCAGCCCTATTTCCTTTCTAGAACAAAACATATGGAGATTGACATACATTTTGTAAGTGACATGGTACTCAACTAATCCTTGGATGTGTGATATGTTTATAGCTTGGATTGAATAACAAGACAAAATGATTGACATGCATTTTTTTTTCGATCTAGGCCATTCATGAATCAAACTTAATTAGAACTTCAGAGCATGGTGAAGGTAAAAAAGACATATTTGAGAGCTGTGCAACATTTTACAGTAACCTAAAACTAAAAAAATCAAAAAATATGAAGTAATTATCATTGATATTTTTGATAGAAAGTGTAGATTCAATTGGTATTCTTAATTGAATTATTTTATTTTACAGATTGATTTCTAGAACAATGCTAAAAGAGAGTTTAAAGATCTTGAATTAAGTAAAGAAGGCAAAGAAACAGTGATTAAGGTTTAAACATCTATTGTCGCCTCATTATGGCAATTGAACTTGAATAATTTTTATTTATTTTTGTCTTATCATTAATTTTCTAATTTTTTAGAATAATGTTGCGCTTGTACTGATTTTAGAAGAATTTGTAAACCATGATTTTAATAGAGTTTGTGTGGTATGTTTCTTTCTTTAATAGTAAAACTTGAATTAGAATGATTTTCTTTATATATATATTTATTTAATATGCTTATGTCATGACCCAAATCCCTAATTCTAGTTTAATTTCTTATTCAGGATGATTGACTCGTGATGTGGGACCCACATCGAGATATGTGCACTGACCGAGATGATGTGGTCGAGGTGTATATTATATGTCGAGACATATATAGAAACATGCCACGAGATGCGTGTTGACGTGAAACCGAGGTAGAGAGTGATGAGGTAAGCTAATTTGAGTTAATGTAGCTTAAATAGTTAAATTAGATGTGGCTATAGTTGATTTACATTAAATGTGACCTGTGTTAGTAAGTTAAAACATTAGTCATTGATAATCCTACACATAAAGAGGTCAATTGAGTATAAATTTATGTTAGTTAGATGGAGTTCGTGGATAGTTAGTGGAGTTCAAATGGAGATGTAGGCCATTGGATTAGTCTCAAAATACGTGTGTACACTAAGATCAATAGCTATTAATCAATCTTATTATATATATACAAGATTGAATGTGATAAGCATGCAATTGATTTCATTTCTAATTCTTAAGAAAACCAGAAGAGAAATCGACAAATTTATGAAGGAGTTTTGATGGATTAGAAGGAGTTAATCAAGTTGGTGGTATACAATAATCAGGTAATTCTACTTACACAACTAATTTAGTATAATTTCATAATTTTTGATATAAATTGAAGTGTGGATGTTCTTATAATCATGATGGGTGTTTTAGGTCTCTGATGAGGGAGAACAACATATCCTAATGTGTTGGAGCTGGCCATGCGTGGAGAAAACTCAGAATTCAAAGTGCAGAATTCTAGGTTTTCCTGTAGGTAGCGTGCTAGACGTGTTAGCTAGAGCACTACCTGCATGTGGCATGCTAATAAAGTTGACTAGTGCACTAATGAGGTCACTAGCGCGCTAGACATGCCACCCAACGCGTTTGGTGCTTTGGCAGAACAAAATCTGCAAAACACATTAAACAAGTATGATATCCTAATTTAAGGTCTCGACATACTCTAAAATGAATAAAATAATACCAAGAACTTAGGGAAGAGTTTCAAGGGTTTGGGTAAGTGTTTTGAGGTGTCAAGAGGCCAGATTAGGTAAGAAATTTGAGTGGATTGTAAGTAAACTGATTGAGATATTTATTTACATTTCATTCCATTTTTTTGTTCATTTTCAGTTATTTTGACTAAACTATCTTTTGTACTCTATATGTCATGATTTGTTGTTTCATTTCATTTCATGAATTTGCTATCATGGCATTGGTTGTTCATTAAATGGTTTCATTGACTTTAAATCATGTGTTGTTATTCTTGGTTATTGAGAACTATAGTCAAATGAAATAGCATGCCATTAGGAAGGTGATTTATGGTATTGCAAATCCATTTCCTTTGTGCATTAGTTATGCAATCCCATTGTTGAATTCCTAAACCATGTCTATCTTTGAATATATGAAAGTAGTTCTTGTATATAGTACCAGTATATATAGAGATAGCCGCAACACACGAGGTCACTAGACTCTGGGGATGTCAAGATCTCACCACTAGCTTGTGCAAGCATACATGGGGTCTGAGACTCGTGGTTGTCGACAAGTATACATCACATGTGAGGGACACTTATAAGTAATATTTATATGACGGGGTTTTATAATGATGTGAAAACATATAAAAAAAGCGATTACACCCTAAATAGTGGAAAAAGGCCGACATGATGTAACTCACTACTGAACGGTCCTTAATCATTATTGCTTAGCCCGTGTGTCAGTTTCATTTTGTTTAGCTGATGTATCTTATAGCATGATTTGTTTTCAACATAGTTGCTATTATTATGCTTTCAGATACATATTGTATTTTTGGAAATGTGAATAAATGTCTCCCAATGATACTTTTTCCTTTCCTATACTCACCCTTCTTTCTATGACGGTAGGTGCAAATCCATCGAGTAGCAGATTAGGGAAGGAGAAGATCGGCGACTACCTTTGAGCTAGTGGAGAGCTACTACCTTTGTTGTTGGTTTTTGATTTCGTTGTTTGACTTATATATATTATACACTTTTGGGGATGTATACTATGGGTTATGAGATAGTTACCCGACCAGACATGTTTGATATATAGTTATCGCCGTTTTGTTATATATATCCACGTGATCTTTGTTACCTAGTTTTCCACATATTTAGGTTTTATATGAATGACTTCCGCTAATTTATCAAGACTTTCGCTGAATAATCTTTAAACATCATAAATTCTTAATTTAATATGGAATACTATTGAGTTTGAGAATGGTGTAAGGTTTATTAGAAAAGTAGCTAATGTAGTGAGTGTATTAAAAAGGTTGACTAATAGGTTGTTAAATCCTACGTGGTGGAGGTTAGGGCTTAGTGAAAAGATTAGGTTGGGCAATGCCCTAATTTGAGAAGGGGTCAGCACAGCTTAATTTGTTGTTATTCAGTAAATACGCATATACACTCAAACCGCGAACATAGTGATGTGAAGATGTGGAAAGTTTTTATTTTTATTTTTTTTAAATGTTTCGCATCTTATTATTTGTTTCTAACAAGCTTTTAATTTCAAGGTTGCTAAAATCTTGGAAGGACTCCAGATGGTTGAAGAGTTATCAATCCCAATATTTTTATACAGAGACATCAAAGAGACATTAACTCTACACCTTTAAGGTACCAATTCCGCAGAGTACATTCAATTTTGATTCTTACTAGTTTAACATTAATTCCACAAAGTACTTTCAATTTTTGATTCTTACTAATTTTGTTAGAGCATGTGCCCTTAGTCAATCTATAAATATTATTTATCTTATAATTTTAGATAGTAAAAATAGAGGTTTTCGTTTACTTTTTATTATAATTGATTGAATATTTACCTTATAATAAAATCCATGGGTATTTGTTGAAATATGCTAAATGTCCTTAGTCGGTCATTATATTAGGAACTATAATGAGTTAAGACTAGTCTAATTCTTGTGATGATCATGCGTATGGGGATGTGAATCGAGATCATTAGTACTTGTTAGGGAATAAGGTACTGGATCAACTCGCTATGAGAACACCACATGGATTAAGTCATAGATGTTACTTATAATAGGTATATCATTTAGTCATTCGACTTCAGATTACCATAGACTTCAATATTAGGAGCATGGTAATATGATCCAATTAAATGTTATCTTTAATTGGATGATTATAAAGATTACGATTGATTACCATGGGAATAATATGTGAAGGTGTGTAATCAAGATAAAATTTGTCCCTCTCGTATAGATAGAGATATTAGTGGATCCCCGATATGTTAGACTATTAAATGGGCAAATCCAAGTGAATTGATATGATCAATGTTATTTGGATATTTTTAGTTTACCTGAAGATCGAGACTAGTATGATTAAACATTAAGGGTGACTTTCCATGCCATATGTTTAATCAAAGGATATCGCACAACAGAAAGACACGATATATGTTATTCATTAGGTTATATCGATTTTGATATTCATGCTACTTGGGTAGTCATAATGTCTTGCTAGAGACTGCTTATGGCTTGGTACCAAAATGCTTTTGGTTCACTGCCAACATCGAATGAAATTATTTGGTCGCATATAAAAATAACTTTGTACAATTTCAATTAGTTTAGAGTAAGAATTTTATATGATAAGATTCATGATATAAAAACCCTTACGATTTGTTATATGATAACTTATTAATAGAGGCATATGTGTAATTTGCTTAAACTGCTTAAATACAATAGTTGTATTATAATTAGGTTCTTCTAAATGAGCTTATCTACACATATAAATAGATGTTGAAACCCTAAAAACAAATTTTGTTTTCGTTGTTACTATTTTTGAGTTCTTTAAATTTTGAGAAAGAAAGTAAAAAAATCATTTTCAATCTCTCTTGGGGCTAGCACTCCAAATTGTGTCACTGTTTGTGTGTGAATTTCCAATAGAGGACGTACTCCTAAACATCTTGAGAATCAAACAATTATAGAAGGAAATCACAAATTAATGTATGGTTTACTTTTATAGATCTAGTTTAATGAAACTTATTTTTGATCCTATTAGGGGGTTTTCAAAATTATTTTGAATTTTTCATTGCCTATTAACCTCAAAACCCAAAAAAATTTAACATCGTTGTGTCTTACAGTAATGTTTATACTTTTCTAATTGAAAAATATATGAATGTTACTTGGAAAAAAGTGGGTATTCATCCTCAAAAAGAAGAAGAATCGAATATTCAGCCTCGAAAAGAAGAAGAATCAAATATTGAGCCTTGAAAAGAAAAAAAAAACACAATTTCGATTATATGTTCATTTTGGGATCTTAAAGCAAGTTGAGCGAGCTCACAAAAATGAGTTAGTAAGTGTTTTCTTCTTTAATACCAATATCTTAAATTGAGTTTCAATGATGAAATGGGTAAACATCATAAAATGTTGAGAGCTAATGGAGAACCTGAGATCACTAGTCAATTAAATTGACCATTGTGCGTAGATTATATTTTTTACACAGGTATGACAAAAAAACATCGTACAATTAGAAAACATCACTAGTTTTTAAGTGATTGTTGAAATAATTTAATTGATGTTATATTCTATCATTTCAATGTTAGGACATTCACTTGCAATCTATGTCGTTATAAGTAAATATGTATCATTGTTAGTTTGTGATCTGTCAATTAAACCTTCATTTGTCTTCAACATTTGTTATTAAATTAGTGAAAAACTGAATGTTAGAGGATTAATGGTCCTCACATGCGCAATAAAAACAATGTGAACCTAACAAAAGTTGTTGAATACATGTAAAGACTTTAAATCGCCATTTCTATGCTTAGTTGTATATGCAACTTATTGCCAATGAAAGTAACAATTTGTTTTTGGTTATGGTAGTTATTTGGTTGTGTTTCCCTATGCACCAAATAGATTAGATGTTCTCTATAAGGGTATCAAGAATGTCGAGAAGAGGTTTTTCGACTGAAATTTCAGGGATTCAGTTTCTACATGTGATTTGGTGATGAAGAGTGTTTTTAATCTTTTTGATTTCAACTCTGAAATGTTGTACACTTGTCATCCTAGTCTACATCTTTTATCTGACTACACTCCTCCTATTTTTGAATTTTTCTGGAGTCATACACAAAAACCAAAAAGCTAATACCAAATTGCCAAAAGTAATTTGGTAAACAGATCCATATACCATATATTTTCGCATTCTATCTTTTGTTGTTGTATTTTCTCATAGAACACATAGTAGAGAATAGTGGCACTCTCTTGAAAATATATGTCAAACTTAGTTTATGTTTTATATTAACTCCCTATCCTTTGTTGAAATGGATGTTGAAGTGCTTGTTTGGTTGTGCATTGTTTCTAGCTAGTAGCTTGTCATTTTCTTTAGGTGTTTGTCTCTTGATACGTATACTTCACATTTTTACTTGTAAGAGCTAGGATGGTATATATTCGTGCTTATCATTTCATGTTTTGAAGAGATAAGTTGACAACATTAGTTGCAGAAGTTTATGTATCTTATTGAATTTCGAGGAGAGCTTTACAAGAACATCAAATTAATGCTATCAACCGTTGATTTCAATTATCCATCATTATTTATAATTTGAACTTGATGTCTGGATAACTATTGACATTTTAACATATGGTACATAAAATAGTGATAGTTGTTGTTTCTCCTATTTTAATTTGGAGAGTTTCCAATTCTTAAATTTTTTAATAGTCATTACACAACACAAAAAAATCACTTTGTAAAGATTTAACTCATCTCCCAGTGAGTTTAAAAGTGATGTCCACTAATTCTAATGGAATGCGGGTCCTTTTGTATAAATTCAAATTTGACAAAAAGCAAGGGAGGTAACGAAACTTTGCAAGAGAAGTTTTAGCTTAATGTTCATATATGATGCATTTAATGAGGAGATTTAGCTATGATGGGGCAGAATGGGTCCGAGTGACGGTTGCTGGTTTTGTTATAGTGATGTAATTTGGCATTTGATGTGGATGGAGTCCTATCTGATAGTATTTTGCCTTTGTTGGGAAGTTTTCTATTTTTGACTCCACTAGTTTTTACTCCATCAGTTTTGTTTTGGATGGCTCTTTGGACTCTCCCTAGTAAGAATTTTTGTTATGTTGTGAAGGGTGTGATGCTGGAGGATTCTTTATGGGGTAAAGATTTAGTGATGCATGCACTTTGTTTGGTGATTTAACAAATTTTGGTAATACAAGCTTTTTTAGTGGGAAGTGACGTTGGAGCTTTTGTGATGCATTGATTTTATAGACCAACTTCATATCGACTATACTCTTGTTTAATTATATGTGGAAGTTACATGAAGAAAATTTTTGGCATTGCTGCTTTTTGCGTGGGTTGTGATTGAGGAATGTATGGATGACATTGAAAACCTAATGGGCCAATTTTATCTTAGTCAAATGGTTGAATTTTCTTGGCACATCTTGATATTCAGAGAGCAATTTCATAGCCTACCTCAATTGATTTCTGGATGATTTTATTTTAAAAAATATATGAAGTACTTTTTTCTTTCACCAATTTCATTTAGTAATAGGAGTTGATTTTTTTAATAATAAAGATCAGAGAATTAATGAAGTTATTATTGTTAACTTAGATAATCTTGCAAGTCATTGATCTCCTTTAAAATGAAAAAATGGCTTGATGGACATTCATTACTAGGAGTATAAATGTTTGTCAAGACACATACTTTATAAAATTGTATGTAGAGGTGTAAGCATATTAAAGTATTGTAACCTCATTGTGTCAAAATTAAATTGAACCAACCCTTCTCCAATTCAAACTCAAAATAATTTGAGATGGACAAAACAATATAACTGATTAGACAATAATATTTACAAAACAACCCCTGATTTCGATAAAGTTTAGATTCAAATATGAAACTAATGCTACATGGGAAGCTAACATTGATAGGTATTATCAAGGAAAAAGTATTACAATAATAAGATTTTATTGCTAATGAAAAAAAACCCTCCTCTGCATTGGATAGATTCTCATGAAAAATTTGGTTAACAACATAAACATACACACAAAGAACTGAAAATCAATTGGAACCATGCCATGGATAATGAGTAGAAATGGAATATACCTAGTTAGACAACATAGGAAGAATAACTTTACGCACAACACCAAAAGCATGGGATAATTTACGACTAGCTAAGCTATACATCATTTACAAACCCAACAAGAGTTAGTAATCCACCATATATACACTCTATTGAACAACTCCCCATCCTTTCATGTAATTAGCAAATGTAACAATACATTACAAACTTTCAATTCTCCAGCCAAAAATATTTTTTCTTTATCAATAATACTGACTAAAATAAACTCTATCCATACTAACATTCATATATAAGAATGTACCATCAAACAATTGGCAATTACAAACAAACGATATTCACAATGCAACGGTACATGTACTAGAAAAAGTAAGTCTTATAAAGAAAGAAAAGAACTTTATAATGAGTAACAACAAAATTGATGAAAACATATATCTATCAAGCTTTACATATATGGTACATTTTTCCTACCAAATTTGTTTTAGTGACACAACAAAAAGGAAAGAAAATAAGTGTAGGAAGATTGATCATAACAGTATATGTATGTTAGTTTATACAAACCATTTCTTTTGAAATAGAAACGCATAACAAAACTGCCTCTACACACGTCAATCTATCCAACTTGGTTTTTCAAGAATCAAGACTAAAAAGCAGCTAAACTAGAGGTAAAAAGGCAAACTATTATATCAGTGAATCACATGGGATAAAACTAATAAATAGTCATTCTTATCATTTGATAGATGATTCATTACTTATCAAATTAATACTCTCACTAAAGCTAGCTACGCGTATACGAAAGAGATGTGCTTGACTGGATAGTAGATACTGCAAAATTGCAAAATCAGATTATTTTGATGAAAATATCATTTTCTAGTTCGATTCTGGTTTTCACTGTGCAGTCGAAGCAACAATTTAATTCCTCACTTGCGAGGTTTGAAATCAAACTTGTTTTGGACGCTTTCGACAATATGAGAACTCTTTCAAATACTAGTTAAGTCACATTATCAATTTATATGATGATGCTTGTACATTTCTTTTGCATTTGGACATCATTTATGTATGAATGAATGAACGTAGTTATTAAAGTGTTAACATAGATCGAAGAAAAAATTAAATACCTGAAAACAAATTAAAAATTTTAAATTTTTGGTCAGAGTAATAATTAAGGTGAAACTTGTGTTGATAGTGTTTTATGTTCAAATATGAAATAGAGAAAGAAAGAGATGGCGTAAAGAAGAAGAATGAGTTGTAATGATATTTTTTAATTTTTTCTATACTTTTTCAAGATTTGAATTACACATTATATAGGTGAAACGTGTTGAGCGTGTACAAAAAGTTTTCCGTTTATCTTATTATTTGTAGTAGTGATAAATGAGATCGTCTCCATAGCGATTTATCAAGCTTCTTTAAGAAAAAGATCTTTCAACATCTTTTTTCATTATTTTTTACTTTAATGTAATTAGTTCAAAATGAGAATTAAAAATCACTAATATAATTAACTAACCTAATTAACTTAATTAGTTACTATCTAATTCACTAATATTCAAATCAATTCAATTCAATAATAAATAAATATCTAAACAAACATCTAGAACAATGAAACATCAATCCGTTTTACATCCAAACATGTTACTTAAATCATAGTCATATTAATACTTTATAAAGTATTCTAGATCATTAAACTCTAATTATAAGTAAGTAGACAACCCTTATCAAGCCACCGGTTCTCCTTATATTGATGGAAAAGCAATGTTCTAATTTTATTGAATTAACCATTTGAAACTCAAATAGATTAAATTTAAGAAATAAAATCGCATTATATGTTATGAAAACTTGAACAACTAAATCTAATACCTTCGGAAGACAACTTCAACATTAAATTAAGATCTCGATTCACTTATGATATATAAACAGTAATAGATCATTCAAACAATCTCAATTACTCATTTAAATTAGATTATGGATCCAAATATCAAAATACACATTCTAGACTATGCATGTAATACAAAGTTCCATAATTAAAATTTGAAAATAATAATTTATTAAATGAGTAAATTAAAGAATACGATTGATTTAAAACATTAAACACAAAATCATCTCCATCATGACTACATTGTAAAATGGATAAGTTCATATTCGGACTTTGTTTAGATTAATAAATTACTCACTTATCATCATAAATAACTTTGCAATAATATAAATAAAAGACATATAAATACCTCTGAATAAATACTTTGAATCTTCAAATTGTCTTCAAAAGCAATGAACAATAAATCTAAAAACTTAAACTATAAACTATGAACTGACACGTGTCGAACGTGTACACTAAGTTTCTTGTATGTCTTATTATTTGTAATAGTGATAAGTGGGATCATCTCCACAAGGATTTATCAAATTTTCTAGGAAAGATTCTCCTAATGGTTAATTTAATTAAAACGTGAATTAAAAATAATTAATTCGATCTATGAAACTATAGAAATTAACTAAACTAATTCAACTAACTTAACTAACTTACATAATTAATTAAATTATATAACACAATTCAAATTCAATAATGTTCAAATAAATCCAATTCAATAATAAATAAATATCTAAACAAAAATCTAAAACTATGAAACGTCAATCCATTTTGTATCCAAACATGTTACTCAAATCATATAGTCATAAATATACTTTATAAAGAATGAAAGATCATTAAACCCTAATCATAAGTAAATAAACAACTCTTATCAAGCCATTTGTTCTCCTTATACCAGTGGAAAAGCCACGTTCTAATTTTATTGAGCTAACTCTTTAAATAGACAAAGAAAATAACTTTATGCAATAAAACTGCATTGCACTTTATGAAAACTTCAAACTACTAAATCTAATACCTTCGAAAAGTCGCTTAAATGCTAGACTTAGATCCTAAATTCATCTAAGACATCTAAACGATAATAGACCTTTCAAACAATCCTAGTTAGTACTTTCAATTAGATATAAGATCTAAATATTACAATACACATTCTAGACTATGCATGCAATACAAAGTTCCCTAATAAAATCCACAAATAATAATTTATTAAATAAGTGAATCAAAGAATACGATTGGTTTAAAGCATCAAGCACAAAAACATCTCATCATGACTACATTGCAAAATGGATCAAGTTCATATTTGGACTTTGTTAAGATTAATAAACCACTCACTCATAGTCATAAATAACATAATAATAATGTAAATAAAAGACATTGATAAATACCTTTAGAATAAATATTTTGAATCTTCAAATCTTCTCCAAAAGCAATGAACAATAAAACAATAAAACAAATAAATAGTAAAAATAAACTATAGCTCCTAAGCAATGAACTATTACTTTAAGTACTTAAGGGTGACTGATTTTGTAGCCCTAGGGTCGTATTTATAGTATTCTAGGTAGTACACATCCAAAACTAACTTAAACGTCTCGTGGTTATCTAAAATTCTCGAAATTGAACCAAATGTTTCTACAACGATTCTTGATTTAAGTGGAATCGCTAGGAAAATCCTTGGAATTAAGCATCAGTGCTTTGCTGAATCGAGTGGCGATTCCTATTACAAATGCATAATTGGTCATGAATCGCTGGCCATATATTCTAGTGCTTCCTTGATTAATGTTGATTCTTTGCGTACTTTTCAAACTCAATCAAAACCTTCATATTCTTCCTTTTTTTACTCCAATTCTTCATATATTCCAATTATCCCCCGAAATAACAAAAAAGAGAAAACCCATGTAATATAGTCTTTTACATCTAAAATCATCATAAAATGTACTATAAAACGTGTCTAAATATCGACCTATCAAATACTCCAAACTCAACACTTTGATATCCCGAGCAAAGGAATACTCTCAATTTTATTCTCTATTCTTCCCTCGTTTTCATTTTATAATTATATACTCTTATTCTTACTAAAGTGATCATTAAATAGAAACATATTACCCTCATAAAAATAAAAAAATATGATAGAATAGAAAGATTTAAAGAACAACCTTTTTATTTGACAATTCAACATCTACTTATGTAATATACCTCAAAAATTCAAAGTTAAACTAATCACCAAGGTCAAGCAATTGTATAGATTTTCTCAATCTCCACTGACAATCATCAAGCTTACGATTACAAATATATGATCTCAAAATACAAAAATCACTAAATCAATCTATTTTTCAAATAATATTTAAAATATCACCGCAATTAAAGTTAATAACAATTTTTTATTTACCAATAATTATCACTTCATATCCACTTATTTGGAATGTTGGAATAAAAAGATATACTTCACTCAACTTAGCTATAAAGACTCAAGCTAAATCTTTTATTTGAGGAGTTTTTATTGACATTCTTCCATTTTTTTATATCCCTTTTTTTTCTTCTTTCTTCTACAATTAAATTCTTTTCTTCTTATTATATTCCTACAGTTCCGTGCTTCATTTCCTTTGGAATTTATTATTTTTATTATAGGAATTCTTTCTCACATTTCTCCTACCACTAGATTCCCTACTATGTTTCCTTCGGAATATTTGGGTCACTCTATTTTTTAAAAACTCTTGTTAGCTTTCTCACTTTCACTATAGTCAAGGAAGCATTCCAACTAAGTAAAACTTATTGGCTAATTTCCTATTTTTCCTTTCAATTGTGGGATATATTCTTTTCATTAAATATATGTTTGTATAAATACTTGATCCATAATCTTTATATCACAAGATTATTAGAAATCCATTTTGTTTATCTTGCATTTTTGTTTCGATCTTCTACCATTATAATGTCTAACACAAAGCAATCAATACCCCGGAACTCCTCTAGTGTATACATACTTTAGGTTAATTCTGGCAGATAAACAATTCATTTTCATCATAAAATTTTCTACTTTCATTGATGATAAAAACATCACTTCTATTTAAATTCAAATTATATCCAATTCATATTCCCAACTAAATAAGGTAAAAATGAAGAAATATTACTTGCATCTTCAAAAACTTGAGAAATTCAGTCAACTTTGAAAATTGAATAAATAGATTCTACCTCTTGTTTCCTCCATACTTCGCTTCTTCATACTTCGCTTCACCTAATACCCTCAAACTCATCCAAAACATTATTATCAAGGTTTAAAAATAAAGTCAGGTTTTCAACAAAACAAAAATATACCTTATGAAGCATAAACAAATAAAAAAAACTAAATAACATAAATAACATAAATAACATAAGAATGATATTCATAAATACAAAAAACATGATAAATTGAAAAACTTCCAATAGTTATAGTTTTAAAATTTAACACAATCTAATGTATAATACAAACCATGCCATAGCAATTGTATCATAAATCCACACCGCATCATACATACACTACAAAATAATAACAAATCAGAAACAAAAATTTTCATTGCTGATTAGCATAAATTCCGTCTCTAATTCAATTCTGCAACGGAACAGAGACGAAATCTATTCCGTCTCTGAAATCGTCGTCGCTGATTTAGTCAGCAATGGAAATGGGTTTCCGTTGCTGATTAGAGACGGATTAGAGACGAAATTTAGAAACGGAACAGAGACGAAACAGAAATGCAAATTCTTCTAAAGGGTACAGTTGTAATTGCATTCCATCTCTGATTCGTTTCTAATTCATGAATTTCGTCTCTGATCCGTTGCTATTTAGTATCAAAGTTTAGTTTTGCCCAGTTGGGCTCGGCTATTTCATCGAAAATTAGAGACGTAATAGCAACGGAATCTCTGAATTCCATTGCTAATCCGTCTCAATTCCGCTTTGTTTAGTTTTCAAAACTAAGCTCAATCTAATTGGTTCTCCATAACCTCTAAACCCGAAAATACAACCATAGGACCTACTCCATCGCCTGCACCCCCTCCGACAACTCCTTGGGGGTGCTAACATCCCCAAAAAAATAGAATTTGACATACATACATCGACAATATATATCAACAAATATTAAAATGAGAGAAAAAAAATGTATAATTTGACATTGAAAAAGATTTATATATCCACGAAAGCTTGTCAAGTATAATAAATGTTCCAAATTTCTAAGTATTCACAAAAACCACCAATCCTATTGTTCAACAACCACCAAAAAAACTCACAATCCTCTAAATATGCACAAAGAAGTATCAATCTAAAAGTCATGTAAACAACTATAAAAGTTACATGATATGCTTTAAATTCCTTATCTCTCACTTGCAAACCAGATTATGGTAGGTATTGTCACAGGGATATGGGCAATCAATGGCACTAACTCCCACTCGATCGAAGAACCAGTCACCTACTGATAGGGCCACGCTCTGCGAATATCGCAAAATGGATCAAACTCATGATAAACAAAATGAAACTGCAAAAAAACTATCTCCATTTATAGTGCAAAAGAAAACAATTTATTTTACCATAATTTTCGACGGTACATGGCTACTTGTGTGTCCAACTAACATAATTTATTAGAAGGGGGAATCTGAGAACCTACCTAACTACATGAACAAAAAGTTTTGCTAAAACACAATTACGAAAACGTTTTAAGTGCTAAAGCACAACAACGTGCCAGCAAAAGGAAAGTACGAATCATTTCATTGAAAATGACTAATGATCACAAAACTACATAAGGTGAAAACAAAGGGAATACAAAAAGTACAAAGATCCACAATATTGAGCAAAAATTCGAAGAGAACATAATACGTTGAGAATTTACAGTATTATAGAGCAAATAATGAAAACAAAGCACTTAAAGTTCTTAGCCATCTATGCCTTTGGATACAGTTGAACCATTGAGTCATTGATTCAAAATAATGAAACATAAAATAAAGAAAATCTCGCTAAGAGAATATAGTGAAATTGATTACACAAAATAATCAGAACATTTGATATAATTTTTTTCTTATAAGTTTATCTAAAAAATTAGTTTATCTAAAAAATTCCCTTTTATCAAGTGGAGGAAAGTTGTAATTCCGATACAATTACTAAGAGTGGACTTTTTCACCTTTATACCTCCGTCAATAAAGGGACAATCATAGACAGCCCGTGCAATTGATGTTTTCATGTTTTTACCAGCTCCAAATCCAACTTTTGCAGCTTCATAATTGCCTCAGATCTGACATGAAATGGGCATCAAAGTTATTCAGTGGTTTGATATACCAACTCGTTGTATGGAAGAGAGATAAGAAATTAAATATAGAACGTAAGAAACAAATGAAAAGCAGAATAGAATGGAAACAACATTTAGTAGGTTTCTGAAAAGTTCAATTAAACTTAAGGTAAGGTAAGGTTAACCCAAATGCTGATTCAATTGCTAATTGCCAATGCCAAACTTTCCAATATAGGGTTTCTAGTATCAAAGCTCCTAGTAGTTGTTCACTTGTACCTCCTTAAGGTCAGAGGTTAATTCTAATCTCTTGAAGTTTTATGTGAAATAGCAACATTAACTCAAAGGGTGATCATAGTTTTTAAAACCCTACCTAGTAGTAGTAGAAAATATATAATTATAGGTACTATTCATCTATACCTACTATTTTGGTAGTTTTTTCTATACATACGCATATACACACAATTGAACCAAATATAGTAGGAAATACATGAAAAAATGTGGCATAAAGATATCAAAGAATGTAAATTAAAACTAAAATATAGCACAAAACCTTACCTCTCCAGAGCAATTAATGCAATCCAGACAAAGCACGTTGCACTTCGACTACGATCCGTTTCTCGCTTCAGTATGCTTCACCCACTTCCCTAACGCTAATATGCATCAAAACCAAACCCAAATCTATTACAATTCAACGTCCTTGGCGCAGCAGAAATAGCATGCTATGTTCTCATTGTTGCACTAAAATTAAATTCCAAGAACACACTGCCAAGAAAAAAATGACATATGCATTTCAGGAAATATATAACTACATAAGCATAGAAGAAATGATTCAAAAAGACTAGTGCATCAATTGATCTAATAATAAAATTTAGTGCAAGTCAATCCTTAAGGCGAGGTACAGCGAAGAACTGCGGCGATAGCTCAGGGGTGCGGCAAATAGCGGCGACGACTTGAGGTGCGGCGAACAGCGGCCACGGCTTAGGGAAACGACGATCAAGGGCAACGGGTAAGGGCTTCGAAGGCTCCAATCTCCTGCAGACAGCGACGGCAGAGCTGACGAAAGCCCCAATCGTAGCGACGACAAATAGTTTAGGCTTCGACGACAACAGAGCCACCACTAGCCTCAATCGCAGCGACGGCCGAAAAGTTTAGGCTAGGGAGAGAGATTACAGGAGAGAGTGAGAGAGCGGTGGGAGAATGAGAAGTAGGAAGCATCGATGAGAGAGGGAGAAGTGGGAAGGTTCGGTGAGCAGTGAGAGAGGTGAGAGAAAGAGACAGATCATCACCAGAGATCGACCTATGCACGTGAGAGAGCAGAGGGCGGTGATGGGAGCGGTGAGCAACACATCAGTGCACAATGCAGAGAGCGGTGGTCGTCGACCCACGAGAGTGGTGAGCGGCGAGAGAGAGAGGACAGAGAGGGGTGAGAGAGTGATAGCAGAGAGTGGTGGTCGGCGACCTAATAGAAGAAGAACTAGCAGGCGAGAGATAGAGGGTAGAGAGGGGTGAGAGAGCGAATGCAAAGAGCGGTGGTCGGCCCCGAGAGCGGTGAGCGGCGAGAGAGAGGGCAGAGAAGGGTGAGAGAGCGAATGCAAAGAGCGCTGGTCGGCGGCCCACTAGAGCGGTGATCGGCGACAGAGAGAGGGCAGAGAGAGAACAGAGAGCAGAGATCGGTCGGTGAGCGGAGAGAGAGCGGAGAGGGAGCGGAGATCGATGAGCGATGAGCGGAGAGAGCGGTGACCGGGCGCAGAGAGTGGTGGCCGGGGGCAGAGAGGGGTGACGGTGAGAGTTGAGACCGATTAGAGAGAGAAGGCGGAGAGCGTTGAGAGAGAAAGAGAGTTGAGAGATAAATAGAGAGAGAGATTTTGGTGAGAGTTGTGGTTGGTCCCCATTTTTGGGGCGTCTAGATCGAAGCACGCACAAATCTCGAGGCGTAATGGATGGTTCAAAAAAATGAAAGTTTTGGTGGGAACGTTGGCGCCATTTTTTGACACGTAATTTAATTTCGTCTCAATTCCGTCTCTATTTCCGTCTCTGATCTCTCTCTATTCCGTCTCTGTATTAGTCCGTCTCAATTCCGTCACAAACCATTTTTTTAGCAACTCAACTCAATTCCAATGCTAATTCCGTCTCTAAATAGCCCTTTTTGTAGTGATATAAAAATAATATAAACTAAGACGTGACACATAAGTACTTAGAGATAGACTAAATAGAGAAGAATAAGTATATCAGGATTGTTGTCTAGAAGTTGCATCATCACCACCATCCTTTTGGTCTTGCTATTGAGATTGGAAATTCGTTATAGGATCATAGAACTTGTAGTCCACTCCTTCCATTGGAGCACTTTCTGAAAAGACTCCCTGGTTGGAAATTCTCAGTTAGGTGCATGGTATTTGAATTTCAGCTCCCCTGCCTTGCATTCGCTTGGTCATGCGTCTCTCGAAAAAATTTATGCTCCTTGCAATATCACATTGGTTTTGAAACATTAACTTTTAATTTCTCAGAGTTCTCATATGTTTTCGCTAGATTGTGGCCATCTCTGTTTCTTCCACATACATGTCCACAAGTGGCTTTGGGTTTTGGTTTGTTTTATCATCATAGGCGGCATATTACATTTCTTCCAAAATTTTTCTGTTTTATGCCCATATTTTCTTCTTTCTATGTCTCTCTCCAAAGTATGCCATTCATTTCTTGTTTCTCCTATGAATCTATATAGCCCAACACCTTTTTGGTGCTTTCTATTAGTTCATCGGTGATAGGTTTGTCTTGGTAAACATCTAGCCCTACACCTATCATATGAACGTGGTCTTGTTTGTAAAATTTAGTAATCAGGAAGGGAAAAAGTAATCCTTCATTTTTATTTGCAGCCATGACATTCCTAATTGAATCATAAATCATCTTGCCAAAATCTATATAACCTATCCCTTTGACAATATGGTATAACAACGTCGCCCTATAGTTCGCAATCTCGTAGTGTTGCAAACTTGGCTGTAGGCTTGGATTTATGAAAAAACTCCATGCTTTAGTAGTTTTCCTAAAATATTTTGTTTGAATATGCTTTGGGTACCCATCCTTATCAAAAAGAAATCCATCACCTGTAATTGATTCTAAACCATTTCTAATGGTTTCATAGGGAAATCCGTGTCTATAACCATACTCGACTTTTGGGTACTCTTTGTTTTGTCTTCTATAAAATCTCGGTAAACTATAATATTGGTTTATTCTCTTTGGTGAGTAGTCCATTGGTCTTCCTTGGACCATAGCTATCATTTTATCATCATATCCATACCCATTCGCATAAAGTCTTAATACTAGAATCTCGCAACTAATCTTTGTAGAATATCTTGTGTCATTATTGACATTGTAGTCTCTAGTCAACAATCCCCAGTTCATGTTAGATCCCACCTAATTAGGGCATCTGATCAGCCTAGATTACCTTAATCCCTCGATAATCTAGCAGCCTTAACCTTTCCATCAATAAACAATTAAGTTTAAGATCTTGTAATCATCGGTTATAAATTTTATTAACCACATAAGATTTTTTAAAGTGAATCTTAAACCTCAAAGTTTCATAAAAATTAATTTTTTAATCCTTAAGATTCAGTAAAAGTTTTTCGACAGCACCTCCTCTATTTCTAAACCTACAATGAAAATCCTAACCTTTAAAAATCTTCAACAAAACCTTTAGTGGAAATGCCGAAGGACTCACTATACACCCATAACAATATATATCGTATTAACAAAACTATACATTCATTCTAACCTAATATGAAGTATTAAAATTCTTAAACTAGCATTACCTTAATTTCAAGAATCATCTCAATTTTTCCTAAAACCATTCTAGCCATTTCAAATGAGAACCTAATCACACTTGAACCCCAAAACCCATTTATACAATATAATATATTCAAAAACAATACATACATAGAGAAAAGAACTGAACAAGACACATACAGCTGGAAAGCTTTCATTTCCCTTATTGTCGATAGAACCTGTCATTATCCAACTATAAAAATTTGATAATGTCAGAAAAGTAAATCACACACTATCTAGTACACATGTAATAATCAAATGCATAATAATCTAAGGAATTTAAATGAAAAATATAATCCAAGGAATTTAAATGCAACTGTGAATCCATCCCGTTTTGTTATCCGACTACAATCGGATAACGTTCTCAAAAAGTGGTAAGTAAACAATAATAAAGACTCATGTGTGGGGAGAGTAACCGAACGATTCTCATTCCTCGAGTCTATCTAAGTATGATTTGGTTCAACGTGATCTCATGATAATCACGTGATGCAAAGTATCAGTGACTTTAGCCCTTCAAGCATAATATGATGTTCTATAACCACGATATAATCTACACTATAAAGAAACTTGAATCGCCTTATCCTCCCAACCCATGTATGCATGCACAACAAAAAAGCAATATCAATGATCAATGCAATTTATACGAAATTATAATCATATAATGTAAAGATTATTATGGGATTTACTCAATCTAACAAACGCGATGTTGCAATTCCCTTGCGCTCTGAGTCGGTAAACTAGTGCACACATGGCTCCATTCACAGTCCTACGATTCATTAATACAACCTGTACGCCTCCATAACAACTTCACCATTTTTTCAATTATTTGCAATTTAATTGACCCAGTCGCGTCTCGGAACCCCAAAAATACTTTCAAAGTAAATTATTCGATGTCGAATTTCATTTTTAACTTGAAATTATTGTTCGACATTGAAAATTACGTTGTTTAGGCTTAAGAATAAATTTTCTAATTTATTATATTTTATTGGTCCTCCTTGACTTGAAAACCCACATCGGAATACCTCCAAATCATATCCTTGGATGCCCGAATCCAAATTTTGACTCCAAATCGTTGCCCAAAATTGAAAATTACCCTTGACAAGGCTTTTAAATTATTTTTTAAATTTTAGGCATTTTTGGGTTAAGTAGCATGCATTACGAGAAAACCCCCAGTATAAGTCCTCGAGCAAATTTTGAATTCCTTATTTTTCGCAAAAATCTATAATTTCAATTTATTTGGCTCAAATATATTTTTTCCTGAATATTTGTGAATTTCTACCATTTTTCTCCTCTTTCCTTTTTAATCAGGATTTGACCACTGAACCAGACTGGTCCGGTTCAATTTGGTCCGATCTAGGGCCAAGCCCCATCTTCTTCCTCACGAAAATAGTCTTGTTTCTCTATTTTGTGTTTTTTTTATTTTTCATTGGGTTGGGTTTGTAGGTTATTTAGGAAGGGAGACAAGGTTATCTCCGACCTCGGATAAGCAGAGTCTCCCATCCCCAATGTTCATCTTACTTAAAGCTCCAACCTCCATTAACAACATGAAAACCAGCATCAACAACAAACCCAACAATGACGAACAACACATGCACATACACACACATACACGCACACGCACACACACACACTCACCTCGGTCTCGATCCTGTGATTCCTTTCATTGACCACTCGATTTCTCTCTATACAAAACCAAAATGGAGAAGACGTTACTATTTGTTTGCA
Source organism: Stephania yunnanensis (assembly GCA_039657365.1). Lineage (NCBI taxonomy): Eukaryota > Viridiplantae > Streptophyta > Magnoliopsida > Ranunculales > Menispermaceae > Stephania > Stephania yunnanensis. Next base: position 8,717,604 of record CM077585.1, read on the forward strand.
ACAAATATATTAGATTCCCTCAAGAATCTCGAGACAAATCTAATGGTTACATTGCATAATACAAATTTGATCTTTATTTCAAAATAACATTAAATGAGGCGGTGGTTATTTGAATATATATATATATTAGAATTTTCTTGAGATTTGCATCACGCAGATCTCGAGACAAATCTAATAATTCACTTATTTTATATATTTTGATCTTCCTTGCAATACGTACTATGTATCTTGAGGTGAATCTTGTAGTTATCAATTACATAAGAAAAAACTGCTAATCGACTCACTGTGAAATTAATTATTTTGATCTCCTTGAGATATGTATCGCGTATCTCAAGGGAGATAAAATGGTTTTATTAAAAAACCCAAAATTACCATAAATTGGAAAAAATTCTCCAACGCACACCCGAACTCATGGAGACAGCGTGTACCCTTCAACTTGACCTTATTTTACGTCAAAATAGCGTATACTACATTAAATTGGCACGCGACACACAAAAAATAATATTAAATTTATGATCTCTGATCTGTAACACGTGGGTCCCACCTCAAATAAGCGTGTACCCTTCAACTTGACCTTATTTCACGTCAAAATAGTGTATACTACATTAAATTGGCACGCGACACACAAAAATTAAATTTATGATCTCTGATCTGTAACACGTGGGTCCCACCTCAAATATCTAAATTTCAAATTAAATATGAAAATACTTAATTAGCCACCAAATCAAGTTAATAAAATTCTCGGATGTCACAATCACCCTAACTAATTAAAAATCTCGTTTAGAAATTTAAACTTATAGGTTACTAAACCAAAGGAGCTATGAGAAAATGTTCCTTTATATACAACTCTTTTAATCCAAATATGTAAAACCATTTTCAAGGTGAACTGTTAGGTGGACCCAATTACTTTTTTTGTATTCAACAACTTGGTGGTAGATATCATAACCATTTAATTTTTCATTTTCCAACATCTTGGTTTGTGAAAAGTTATCTCCATTACTTTGTCAATCATGGAAATTTGTGAATTCCGACGAGTTAAACGATCAACTTTGTGGAATATCCAATAAACTTACTTCATTTCTCATCTCATGCTTTGAATCACATTCGAGTGTCAATACATAGTAAGACCTAACATATCTTGATTTTATAACACAATTCTTATTTTAATCTGAACACTATTCCACAAACTATTGAGAATTCTTTCATTTTCCACACAAACTCTAGTACATATACTAGTTTAGTTCCTCATCACTAATCATCCTTTTTATTTGAATTATCGGCTGATTAACTCTTAGACTATCATCATTCTAAAATCACATATTGATGCAAATAATATTTGAGCACAACATTGATACTAAGTAGAGCTACATGTCTATCTGATCCATCACCATTCCAGCGTTCCCACCAGAAACCTATAATTACATAAGGCATCCCATAACTATAGATTTCATATTGTCACCCCATGATAAGAGATCTCGAATTTCAACCCAATCAAAAATTGAAACCTGACACCTCGTATAACTCTCACTCATTCTCTAATTATCTACTCACAACATTATTTAGATTGTGGACTACAAAGCAATTACCAATTCCAACTCATCAACTAATTCACTTAATTTCTTCTTTGGTTGGTTAAAAAGTTGTTGACTTTTCTAACTTTGCCAAACCATTCTCTAATGATGAGCTCATCAAGAAATTCATTGCTTTCACTATACTGAGATCTCCCACAAACTCACTTCTTAATCACTTACTATTCACTAACTTCTCTAATTACCTGAATTGAGACATTTATCCTTAACATGAGTAAACGTACATTTCTAAATAGAGATATCAACATATTTGATGATTATACTCTCATAGTATAACTCTTAACTTGTATTTCATACAAGTTTATAAATATGTTATCTTTGATTCATTTCTACTTAATTACAATTGGAGAATATTCAATTCTTCAAACATGTCAAGTTAGATACATCGCACTCTATTCAATATCTCCAACATAATAGAGATAAAGCTTACTAACTAAGCTATAAATCACGCGTTTCTTTTCATCTCATTTATATATTCACCTACATACAAACATTTTACGTCATCTCCATTTTACAATAATTAGTGCTTTAAACTTCACCACTAACTAATTAAATGGTTTAGCATTGCAATTGAACCAATGAATAACATATTCACTGATATTAGTTGTAAACTACTTTGGTTCAAAACTTTCAACTTTTAGAGTTTGACTCCTTGTAAGATCCTTGTAAAGATATATTAAGTTTCATCATACTTATAATTTAATATTCTAATTTGATCGGGACTCGTAAACCTAAAATTCTCATTTTCATACTAATGTGAGAATATATTGACCATTTAGTTGCCTATACTCTAGCCTCTAATTGACTCCGACAAAACTTCATAGACTCTTTTATACTGGCTGTCACTAATTCATTCGATTATTCAAAGATGGGTGGACACGCTACGCCGCGAATGAATCATGATTATGAAATGGAATTACTTAAACTTTTCGTCATGCACAACTACTCTAGTGCCTTACCTTAACTAAAGGAGTTCGTTCGTGTCACTTCCAGCAGTCACAAGTCATCTCAACATCTTATTTTGTTTTATATATTGAGTCTATTCCGTTCGATTTTTGTCAATCTTAGCTATTCTCACATTGATATTGCTCTTAGTCCCTTTTATAAACTTACCATGACTTTCGCTCAACAACTAGGCCACTTACAACTCTTTAATCTCGACTTAGAAATGCAATTTATATCTTTTCTATTTTCAAAAACATAGCTACGAATGATGCGACTTCTTATTATCATTTTATAAATCAAAGTTCGCCTTAGCTAATCTTAACTTAAAACAAAGAAATATTGCGACTTAAATAGTCAAACTATTTTTTTTATTACCTTACATTATTTCCATTAATCTCAAATATCCCGACTTTTTTTATTCTGAAAAAAAAATTTGATACTTTTTAAGAGACTGTGTAAGATAAATTTGTATCTTATTATTCTTCAAATTACCTTTGATGAATTCACTTTTCCATAACTATTCAACTGAAGAAATAGTAGAATTTGAATCTACAAACTCTGATCGACTTAATAAGAAATCAAATTCTTAAATGATGCTATTTCAATCATTTAATTCATATCGACGGAAATTCTTGTAATATAGGAGCTCATTTTAAAATCCTATACAAATTACTTACTGATTTTCAATCATTACGTCTATACCTTCCTTTATTATATTTTTGGTAGTAGTGATAAGCGTCATAACTTAAATGTCGTTAGAAGTGATTGTTGGGTACTTTGAATCTCAAAACACCATCACCTATGTTGATGTTTAATAGCAATCTATGTTATTATTAGCTCAATCCCCCAACACCATAACTTATAATATATTAATCTTATCACTACATTTTTTTCATTTTCAAGTTAGAATTTTCATTGATCTTTGTTTTGTAACAACACCTGATTTGGTGTTAGCAAAGATTATTTCTAACTCGTGTATTTCCATTCATTTTATCAATACTTTATTCCATTAATAGAACCACTATACTTAACGTTACTTATGGAAAAGTAACTCGAGTAGTAAACAATCAAAGTTTCAGTATTTCTTTTTAGAAGTCGTTTGATTATTTTAAAATATGGTTCTATTTAATTTTTCACTCGACAGTTTTTTTTAAAAGGAGACAATACTTCACTTCGAAGTATTTTATTTTCATAGAAACCGACTTAGACAACTTCACTTATCAAATCACAATCTCATTGTAATTCCAAGTCAAGATTCAATTTGTCTAATCATTTTCCATTTTACGTTTTCGATAACCACGTGTCTCTTTTTTCCTTGTTGAGACTATTTTCATAAGCAAACATCAATTAGTTATGAATTAAACCAATACTTTATAGAATAGGTCTTCACGAGTTAAACATGCAACTGGTAACCTTATTCTAAAAGCCAAGATATCCATATCTTGTGTTTCCTAAAAGTCCCAATTTCATATTACGTTTTCAAATGATTCTCGATTGCTTGATACTCAATTTAAGTCTATTTTAATGTTTTCCTGAGCATTTTAAAAATTATAATAGTTTGACACTTTTCATTTCCAAGAAATTTGTGTTCAATACTTACATAGATGAATCTTTTGGACTTCCCTTTCAACCAATTTCCTATTGGTTTCATAACTTACACTTTCATAAGTTATATCAGTACCAAACTACTTATGAGTTAAGTATCGAACGGACAAGGAGAATAAACTTTCTATCACGTACCTAGCGATAATACATACATACATACAACATAAATATAACACAATAATAAATTTTTAAACTTTTTAACCCGGTTCCATGGCGTTACTTTCCAAGTAATTACTCACTTATCCTCAATCAACAAGATTCCTTTAGAATCTTAGGATCTGATACCAACATTGTCGGACCCCACCTAATTAGGACATCTGTCCAACCTAGATTATTTTAATACCTTGATAATCTAGCAGCCTTAACGTCTCAATCAATAAACAATTGAGTTTAAGATCTTATAATCATCAATTATAAATTTTATTAACCACACAATACTCTAAAGTAAATCTTAAACCTCAAAGTTTTGTAAATATTAATTTTATAATCCTCAAAATCCCATAAAAACGTTTTGGCGATACCTCTTCTATTTCTAAGCCTACAGCGAAAATCTCGGCCTTCAAAACTTTTAACAAAACTTACTCATCTTTGGTGGAAATGTCGAAGGACTTATAATTCACCCACAACAACAATATATATTGTATTAACAAAACTATATATATTCATCCTAACATGATCTAAAGTATTAAAATTCTTAAACTAACATTACCTTCATTTCAAAAATTACCTTAATTCATTCTAAAATCGTTCCATCCATTTCAAATGAGACCTTAATCACAGTCAAACCCAAAAACCTATTTATACAATATAATATATTCAAAAACAATACATACATAGAGAAAAAGAACTAACCGAGTCACATACAGTCGGAAAGCTTTCGCTTTCCCTTGTCGGTGCTAGAACCTATCATTATCAAATTATAAAAATTTGATAATGTCAAATAAGTAAATCCCACACTATCCTGTACACTTGTAATAATCAAATGCATAATAATCTAAAGAATTTAAACAAAGAATATAATCCAAGAAATTTAAATACAACCGTAAATCCATTCATTTTTTTATCAGACCACAATCATATAACGGTCTCTGAAAGTGGTAAGTAAACAATAATAAGGACTCATGCACGGGGAGAATAACCAAACGAGTCTCGTTCCTCGATTCTATCCAAGTATGATCCGATTCAACATGATCTCATGATAATCACGTGAAGCAAAGTATCAGTGACTTTAGCTACTCAAGCATAATATAGTGTTTTATAACCACGGTATAGTCTACACTATAAAGAGACTTAAATCGCCTTATCCTCCCAGCCTGTGTATGCATGTACAAAAAAAACGTGATATTAAGGATCAATGCAATTTATACGAAATTATAATCATACAATGTAAATATTATTATGAGATTTTCTTAACTTTACAAACATAATATCACAACTCTCTTGCACTTTGAGTCGGTAAACTAGTCCACACAGGGCTCGAATCACAGTCCTACAATTCATTGATACGTTCTGTAAGCCTCCATAACAACTTCATCAATTTTTCAATTATTTGCAATTTAATTGACCCAATCGGGTCCCAAAACCCTTAAAATACTTCCAAAATAAATTATCCAATGCCCAAATTTCATTTTTAACTCAAAATTATTGTTCGATATTAAGAATTATGTTGTCTAGGCTTTAATATAATTTTTATTTATTTATTACATTTTATTGGTCCTCTTCGACCGAAAAACCTCGGAATACCTCTAAATCTTATCTTTGGATGTCCGAATCTCAATTTTGACTCCAAATTGTGGTCCGAAATAAAGATTTATCCTTAACAAGGCTTCTAAATAATTTTCTAAATTTTAGACATTTTCAAGTATCATAGCACGCATTACGAGAAAACCTTTGTATAAATCTTTGAGAAAGTCCCAAATTCTTTATTTTTCATAAAAATCCATAATTTCAATTTATTTGGCTCAAATATATATATTTTTAGAATTTTTCTCATTTTTCAAATTCTTTTTATGAATTTCTAGCATTTTTCTCCTATTTTTTAATTGGCATTGATCCCTAAATCAGACTTGGTTTAGTCTGGTCTAGGCTTCCTCACAAAAATAGCCCTACATCTCTGTTTTATTTTTTTTATTTGATTTTTCATTGGGTTGGGTTTTTAGGTTCTTTGGGAGGGGAGGCAAGGTCGTCTTCGTCCTCGGATAAGCCGAGTCTCCCATTCGCCATGTTCATATTCCTCAAAGCTCCAGCTTCCATTAACAACATGAAAACCAACATCAACAACAAAACCAACAACAATGAACAACACACACACATACTCACCTCTGCTTTGATCCTGTGATCCCTTTTTCTCTGTCTCCTCCTTCTCTCTCCTCTCGGTCTCCCCTCAAACCACTCGATCTTTCTCTCTGTGCGAAGCCAAAATGGAGAATAAGGTACTATTTTTTGCAACAAATATATTAGATTTTCTCAAGATTTGCATCACTTGAATCTCAAGACAAACCTAATGATTACATTACATAATATAAATTTGATCTTTCTCGAGATACTTATTACGTATCTCGAGGTCAATCTTTATGTCAAAATAATATTAAATGAGGTGGTGATGATTTGAAGATATATATTAGGATTTCCTCAAGATTCGCATCACATGAATCTCATGGGAAATCTAATATTTTACTTCTTTTTATATATTTTGATATTCCTCGAGATACGTACTACGTATCTCGAGCTTAATCTTATGGCTATCAAAAAGATAATCACAACCACTGACCGACTCACTGTGAAAGAAATTATTTCAATCTCCTCGAGATATGTATCACGTATCTCAAGGTAGATAAAATGGTTTTATTGAAAAAACCAAAAATTACCATAAATTGGAAAATATTCCCCAACGTGCTCCAGAACTTACAGACACCACGTATACACTTCAACTTGACCATATTTCACATCAAAATAGTGTATAATACATCAAATAGGCACGCGACACACAATAATAGTATTAAATTTATGATATACGATCTGTAACCTGTGATTAAATATGAAAATACATAAGCAGCCACTTAATCAAGTTAATAAAATTCTCAGATGTCACAGTTCATTTCCTTTATTATGTTTAAAGTTCTAGGCTCGTACTTAATTCTATTTTTAACATTGAAACCCTTATCAGGTATATTTTTTATTTTTATTAATATCGCTCTTTATCCTAGCGAGAGCTTTGACATTTATTAGATTTTGTAGTGAAAAAGTAATCTTTGGACTCTTCTCAACTTCATTCTCTCTCTCTCTCTCTGACTCATCGGTGAGTCTAAGGGTGGAGAAGGATCTCTTGATGTTCTAACTCATGGTTGTTTATTAAAATAACTGTTGGCTTAATAGGTTTGGGTGGAACTTTAGATTTTTGTTTAAGTTTCTCTACTAAATGTGCTTTCCCTTTCTCCTCTTGCTTTACTACTTCCGACCATTTCTAAATCAAACAAGTCCGAATAACAAGTAGGCTTGCGGATCATAAAACAACATTTATTGAAAATAATTGGTATAATTCAAGACCTTATTTTAAAAGGAGAAATCATTTGGAAAGCTATCTTAAAACTCATCAAAAAAATTAAAAAATTAAATTTGCATCGAAGTGTTAACTCAATTATAAACTTTAAATCAATTTTCTAAATAATGTAAAGTAATTGTATGATAATTTTTAGTATTTTTGAAACCAAAACAGATTAAATTAAACAAAACCAAAGCCACAAACTCATTTTTAAACCATTTGCAAATATGTTGAAATAAACCAAAATTTTGAAATTGTCAAATTTATAAACAACCAATCACTATAATCGTAATGCCTAATCTATTTGAATCAATGAAATCATTTGTTCAAAGTAATAAAGTGAATTCGAATAAAGTAATTTCGAAAATCATTAAAAATTCACAAAAATCCTTCAAACCAAAAATTTGTTAAAATAAAGAGCTAAGGTTATTGTAATTACCTTTTTGAGGGTGAATCTCTCGAGATTTAAGCTATTGAATTGCTCTGGATAATTTTTTTAAGCTTTAGGGTGAAATCCCTTTAACCCTAATTCGACTCAAAACTCTCAAATTCGAAAACTTTGGGTTGAATGGAACTAGGTTGAGGTGGGAATCACTTAAGTATTCTAATATTGAGCTTACGAAGGTTGAATATATGAAATAAAGCAAAGTGTGGGTGAAGGGATGCAACGATTTAGTGTGTATGATTTTGTGTTTATGGTGATTTGGGTTTCTCTTTTTAAGAATTTAAAATTATGCCTAACAATTCTTGTATTAAGTTGAATTGTTAGAAAATTGCAAGGTGAATCGGTAAGTTGTTAGGTGCAGTGACCTAGTGATCTAAGTAGCGATATGTATTGAATTAGCGAATCACCGAGGTCTCGACACACTTAATTGTTTCTTAGTATTTTTGGTTTTTGTCACTGATTTGGCTAGTGATTCCTAGTGTTATTTTGATTTGCTGGTGATTCACCAAGCCAAATTTACTATTTTTTAATTATTCCATAATTAACTTATACATCATTCATTAAAACTTATATTAAAGTGGAATTGACTAAAATTTTAAAAGCTTGATAAGGATATGTAACTAACTAAATAATTTTATTAATTTAATAAATAAACAAAGAAGAAACTAAATAATACGACTTGCATATAGGCCATATAAACAAAAACAACTTGATCATTTCCCCTTAATTGAAATTACCATGAAGTTTAAATTTCGAAAATATTTTCAGTACAAAAGTACAAAAGTAGGAGAATAAAAACATACTATATTAAACTAAACTCCTAATAAACATATAATATGGGTTGCCTCCTATAGAGCGCTTTTGTTTACTGACGTTGGCTTGACTAAACCCTTTTAGTGTTAGGTTGGATTTCTAAACTTGAGTTTAGGATTATCCATTCTAGCTCCAATCCAGAAAGTGATAGTTTAGGATTATCCACTCTAGTTCCATTCCAGAAAGTGATTGCTTGGCAATTAATCATCAGAGTGATTGTTTTGTTCAGAATATCCATAACAACGTCTGTAGTGGTTAAGAAAAGCCATCTTAAAATTAAATAGGATCTTCATTAATAAAGTGTGGCATGACAAAAAAGTTAGTGTGTATGATGTAGTTATTCACTTGAACTAGTAAATCTGTGACCACTCCTATTAGTTGAGTATGTAGAAAGAAATGCATGGGCAAGAGATTTACACTAGAGCTTGTATCACAGTGAGCTCTGAAGTGCCAAGCCCATTTGATTTTATTATGCAAATGTAGACCTCTAGGATTATTAAGCTTCATAGGATTTAAATCCAACTTTTTCTTTTTCCTTTTCTTATTGGATTTAAAATCTCCCTACTTGTTAATACTTCATTTTTTGATTGCTTAACTCACCATTATTGAGTCACTTTCTTTTCTTTTGAAGTGCCTTCAACTTGTTTTTCTTCGAAATTTCTTTCGCATTTTCATTGTTACTGAATTAATTGCACAAATCCCAACATTAAAATTATCATAATAGTTTAAGTATAGAAATTCATTACTATCAGTTTCATTATCAAATAATTCATTATATACTGCATAGGTATGTTCATTATTATTTTGAATTTGACCATCTTATCTTCAAATTCCATATGTTCCTTCATAAATTTTTAACTTAGTTCGAGCCATTTTAAGGAAAGGTCTACCCAATGGTATAGGTAAAAAGTTTGGTGATATTGAATCTCTCATTTTCATGACATAAAAGTCAGCTAGAAATACTAAGTCATGTATTTATACTAAAATGTCTTCTAATAATCCGTACGGTTTACTAAATATATTGTTTTCTAAACTAAGATTGATAGGCGCATTAGTTAACGATCCTATTTTCAATGATTCATATACTTTTAATGATATTACGTTGATTGATGCTTTAAGATTACACATATCAAGTTCGGTAGAAGAACTTCCTATGGTGATAGGTACTATGACAAACCTTCCTAAGCCAGAACATTTCTTAGACATTCTCTTCTTTATTAAGGTTTTTTTATCCCAAATTCCCATTAGATTCTTCTAAAAATCAATCTTTAAAATTAGAGAATTCTGTAGTAACTTCTTCATTATTTGATTATGTTAGAAGTTCATTAATTTCTATTTTCTTAAATGATTTAGACATATCTTCTTTAATTTCTTTTTTCCTAGCATTTGTTAATCATTGTGGAATGGTAGAAATAGAATGCATAATTAATTCAAAATTTTGTAATGATTTTTATAAGCCTCTACTCCGGCTACATACCATAGGTTTAGCCTTTCAGGAAAATGTGTATTTCAACTATTCAACCATCCATTCCCTAGTATGAATGACATTTGCCACCATCTCTTCTTTTTCTTTTTCTTCTTGCTCTATTATTTTATGTATTTCATGTTTCTTTTAATTTCATTTTAGTTTCTATTCTTGCATATGCATTTCTTTTTCATTATCGCAAAATAAAGCGCTAACTTGAGCTCTATTAGTAGTGTTTATAATTTTAGTAGATCCTTTAGTTTGATTACTTAACTTGTTAATTTGTACATTCATTTGACTTAATCATTTTTTCAACTCATTAATAGACGTATCAATTTTAATTTGATTTTAAGAAGTTTGTGTAAAGTTTAGATGACTTTAATTCATAAAGTTATGTAGTATTTGCTCTAAATTTAGTTGCATTTGTTGAATAGTTTTTTGAGGTTTTTGTATTGACGTAGGTTGTATTGATGCTTAGTCTATAAATAGTGTAATTTTGTTTTTGTGGACCGTAACTAAGGTTTGAATTCGGTTTTCCAATATAATAGTTGTTGTTATATTGATTTCTAGGAGGACCATAATATTGGTTCATGACCACGTTGACTTTATTGGTATTATCTTCTTGTAAAGTAGGATACCCATATGTAAGATACGTAACTTCATTACAAAATCCACATGGTTTCACTTGGTTTGATTTTTTTACTAGTAATTTAACCATGTTACATAATTCTTCAACTTATTAATCAAATTTATTACTTATTTTATTATTTACTTCAAAAAGTTTATTTCTTGATGTGTCTGTCTTTTCACCATATTGTTTAGATCTCTTGGCTATCTTGTCAATAGCTAGGGTTTGAATTTGGTTTTTCCTGTCTACTTCCTTTGACCTACAACATCCAAGTCCACATCCCTCCATCACTTTAAGCGATCTGTGGCCTTATGCCTTTATGCAGTGCCCTCATGCTGTGGCCATGCTGGTATACACATGGGCCACATTAACAAGAGGCCTAAAAACCTAGGCCTATAAATCTGTCAGCTTCACTGAGAAAATTGTCACCTCTATCGAACACGTCTCCTCGTTTGTCACCACCCCTCCTTCCTTGGGCCCCCTCCCTCCGAAACCACCACATGAGATACTTTTTGCCTTTTCTCCGATTATGCCCATCTGTACATACGATCCCACCATATCTCCTACATTTAATGAGATATCGACATCTCTGCTACGTTTATTAGGTTTTGCAATTTCGTTGGGAGGTGGAGCCACCACTGCAACTATACCTACTTTTTGTGTGCCGCACCAACCTACTCACGTTGCCCCTATCATTCTCTTGTGATGCAATAAAGTACATGTCATTTTTAGCTCTCCACATAAAAATCTATAGTTGTTATGTAGAGTCTACTCTAAGAGAATTATAGAGTATATGCAACTACTTCCTTTCCCTTTGTTTTAATACATTTCGAAACCAAACTTAATTCATATTTGTTAATGATGGAAAATCTCATAGAAAGTAAAATATAGGAGTCACTACTTAAACAACTCAACCAAGTGTTTCCATTTAGTTTGAAAAAAATCCTAAATTCCTTATCTATAATGAATAATCCCAAGTGTAACGTTCTATTACCTTGAGTTGGTGATTAGTATTAATCTAAATCCTAATTTACTCAAGTTAGGCTTGTGGTTAACTTGTGGTTAAGTACGATGTACTTCAATTAGTTTGTGCATATGTTTGCATGATGATTTATGTTTATTTTGTATGTTTATTATTTTATAGGTTGTAGTATAGTAGAGGATTTATATACAAGCCTAGAAACAAAAAATACGTAATAATAAATAAATTGTCAATACACTAAATGCGACGAGGTGGTTGTGGAATGAATGTACACCCCCAAGAATACTCGTAAGCATATTCAGAGAATTTATTGGCGAGAAAATAAATAAGATATATATATAAATTTATATGTATATTGGATATATAATTATATATTAGAATCTAAAAATTGGTTTGGATTATATAGATTGTCGGATCATCTCGAGAGAAGAGTAAGTGTTGGATGGATTAAAATTTGTGTCTCTTTAGAAGTGTCATTTTAATACATTAACCACTTGATAAGTCTCAAGATAGCGTGATGCATATCTTGAGAAAAATCCATATATTTAAACTAAAACCTCATGTTTATCTTCTCGTTTGATCAATCGATAAAAAGAAGGAGAGTTGAAGGTTTAATATTTTGATAATAAATCATTCAGGGAACTGAATCAACAAAAATTGAGGAGCTTAAATTATTTGAAAATAAAATACCATCACTTTGGTAAGTTTAGTTTTGTGTTTTTGAAGTTCAATTTGATAGCAGGTGATGGATTCTATGTGAATTATGTTGTTTGTTGATTGGAAATGGTTGATTACTTCACTGGAGGTCCTCATTTGATAAATTTTGGGAGTGTTTGTTGTTGTTTGGTGAATTCGTGGATGGAACAATGGTTGCTACGGAGAAGCGTGCTCCACCGAGTAGAGGAACATGCTTCCTTCATTAATGAGGATGAACTCAGCTACTAGAGCGCACTCCACCCACTGAGGGAGCGCACTCCCACCCCAGAAAATAGCGATGCTACCGTATTTTGTTTGAAATTTCTAGAGGACTTAGGAACTGAACTAGGGGTTCTAAATAAAGGGTATTAGACCTATATATATCACAAATGGTTTGTGATAGGTATTGGATCCCCGATAAAGCTCGAGTGTCTGGAAAGTTAGGGAATTTGGAACGAAGGCCTAAACCAAGGTAAGTATGGATTGACTTATTTATCAATATTGCCTTAATATCTTAGTATATATATAGTTCATGTATTTTATGGGTTGAATGAGGGACTACGTACACTGTGATGGTTTTAATCAATGAGAAATCGTATTTATTGTGATTCATGAGAGTAAGTTCATGTGACTGAGACCAGGTTATATAGGAGATGTGTTACCTTCCTAGCTTATATGTAACTTCCTATTCAGTTAAATAGGTTGCATGGAATACATACTCACTAGAGGGTTTCGAATAGAACCATCGGGTATTAATGAATTGGCTAGATAACACATCGGTCGATGTATTGGTCTAGCAATCACATTAATGGAGTTATTGGGTAATCGACCCTAGTTTTATTAATTAAATGTAAATCATATTGTAATAGTCAATGTAGTTTGGTTTTCATCCATTATTTATTGAATTATATGCTTTCCATATTCTTGTTAGTTAACATTGAAGCATATTATTATTGCATAATATTCTTGATTATTATATAGAATATTGATGGTTATGTGAATCCCTACTTACTGAGCAAGTTGGAGCGCTCACCTCCAATTTAATATTTCATATTCGAAACCTAGAGCTTTAGCGAAGGGCAAAAAGAAGATTTAAGAGTCTTATAATCTTCTATACGATGTAATGAACATTCTTGTACAAATATATACTGTTCGTTGTGTATAAGCAGGGTTGAGAGGTTTATAAGCAAGGTTTTGGGTTTTGATAAACTTTGTATTTCTGTATATTATTAATTATTGAAAAGCTTTAAATTTTCTATTGTATATACTTTGAATTTTTTATTAATATAAAAGTTGAGTTTATCAAGTATCGACAGAGAGGGTGTTGGCTTTGCTAAGTCTGGCTGGGTTACCAGGGCTTAATTTCAAGCCGAGTATCGCCCTAATGGAGATAGGGGATGCTAAAGCTTGATATAAAAGCCTGATTTTAAAGCTTTTGTTACATTTGTAACTCTTCTACAGTTTGGTATCAGAGCCTACTCCAGAGCTCAATGTTTATCACTCTTGAATTAAGTGGTAACATTGATACAATTTGGTATCATGGAGTAGGCTTTGACTTTGATTTCACTTTCAAATTGTTTTTGAAGTGATAGCATATTCCTTGGTACCGAAAACCTAAGTTTATTGACTTTGACAATTGTTTCAAGTTAAGAATAAGCTTAGGGTTTGACAAATGCTTTTCATCAATTTTTGGAGGGAAAATAAATGTCGGACCAAATGGTTAGACACTTTTACTCCACCAGGGATTTTGATGGAAACAAACAAAGTGAAAGTATACTAATAAGTTTATCAAGTGTGTTTGAGTTAGTCAATGTTTGTGGAATATCACATTTGAAATGTTCAAGCCATAAAAGTTCAAGATTCGGTTTACACGAGGAAACGAAGACGAAAGATCATATTACATGTTGTAACATTGATGTAAGGTACACAGGTTCAATTATGCAAGCCTAATGCAGTAGTTCATGCATATCATGTTTTTCAAATCGTTTTTCAAATTTCAAATGATTATTTGGAGTTTTAAATGAAAATCACCACTTGAATCGATCTTATAAGCTCAAACTATGTGAAACCATGTTTTTATATTCACATCATACTTTAAAAACCATTATGGAAGTTTTCGGAAATGAAAAACATGTTTTGAAAGGTTTTTGAAAAGAAAAATTGTGTATTTGCAGAAACGCCCCTATGTAAGTCATGAAATTGGGATTTTTCATTTTCGGGATTTGTGAAAACATCCGAACCACCTAAACAGTTTCTACGACCCTTAACAATCATGTATAACATGTTATATAAGGTTTGGTAGGGTCCCGAATACGATAAGGGGTCACTAACTCTTGGGCCGAAAATATTTATTTTGAGGTCCCTAACAGGTAGCGTGCTAATAATTATATTAGCGTGCTAATTGCAGAGTTAGCGCACTAATTTTCTGCATTAGCGTGCTAGCTTCAAGGATTAGCACGCTAGCTCAAAACATTAGCGCGCTAATTGCTTTACTGACAAATTTTTTTAAAAGCTTAAAATAACACTTTAATTTAAATAGATGGTCAAATCAGAGCCCTTGGATCTCTAGAATGGTAAAAAATTGTTAAAAAAATGATGTAGAACATTCTCGAACTACCAAGAACATTTCATTGTCTTGCCAAGCAAGAAAACTAATGAGTGCTCATAGTTTTCAAAGAAGAAGCTAGGATTGTTATGTGCTATCACTTGTAATCCCTCGAGGAAACTAAATCACTCTGAAAACCAGTGTAATTGAGGCGTTCTAAAGCTTACAACATCCACTCCAGAACTGGTTTTCAAATCACTTTCTCGGTGTATGAAAGTCCAATTTCCTAGCTTTTCTTGTGCTTAAACTTTATATTTTTGTGTGCTTGACTTGTGGAAATCATTTGTTGTGTTCTTGAACACATTTGTCTTGGTTTTACACTTAAAATTGATTTACTAAACCCTAGGTCTAGTTTGGACAAGAGTTTGCACTTAAACTTGATTTTTATCAAACTTCATATTCTTTGGATTTAAAATCGGATTTGTTTTAAATCGATTTGTTTGAAACGATCTCATATTTGAGATTTGCACAAAATCATTTGTTCTCATACTTGCATTTCTCATTTGTTCTCATACTTGCATGCATTAAAGTGGTTAGGCTCTAGGAGGCTTGCTTGTATTTGAATTTGGTGCCGCTTTACTTTGTAAAGTGAATTTGATTATTTTCATCTACTCTTTGTAAGTGGTTGATTGTAAGACTTAGTGGGATCTAAGTCGAAAGGAAGACCTAGTTGAGGCTACTCATAAACCCTAGTTACGGCAAGGTAGGAGGTCCTAATTGGCGATTAGGCATTCTAGGCTTGTACGATTAGGTTTCAACACTTATTGGCAATATAAGTGGGGAGGTTTGGTAGTGGATGTAGATCATTGGATCGAACCACTATAAGTCGCGTATCTCTTTCCATCTCTTCTATGTCCTTCATCGTGCATTGCATTCATACTTGCGCTTGAGTGAGCATATAGCATCGTTATTGTTGAATTATTTTAAAAAGGCAATAACTTCTCAATACACCCAATTCACCCCCTCTTGTATGCGGTTTCAATTGGTATCAGAGCGGGTTATTGCTCAAAGTGTTACTAACATATCTTTAAGTATTTTTGTGCAACGATGCAAACTTTAGATTTGGCTCGCCTTAGGGAAGGCAACTCCTCGAGTAGGTCTCCATATTTTGATGGAACCAACTATGCTCATTGAAAAATAAGGATGAAGTTCTACATTAGGGTACAAAGTAGACTTTTATGGGATTCAATTGAGAATGGGTACACTCATCCGACAAGCCCTTGAGAAAATACACCGCCGAGGAGACCAAGATTGAGCTTTCAAATGATCAAGCCATGAATCATTGTTTTGCGCACCAAGTAAGAACGAATTCAACCGAGTTAGTGCTTGTCAAACGACCAAGGAAGTATGGGAAAAACTTGAGGTACACTATGAAGGTACACTTCAAGTTAAGAAGACAAAGTTGAGAATCCTTTAGGAGCACTACGAGGCTTTCCGAGTTGCCTCCGATACATAGCCACCGCCATCTCTCAGTTCACTAAGCTCTTGAATGAGATGAAGAATCTTGGAAAGAACTATGATCTAGAGAGACATCAGTGTACAAATTCCTTAGAGGCTTGCCTAAGGAATGGGATGCCAAGAAGTATGCTATCCAATCGGCGCAAAACCTTAGAGAGTACACTTTTGATGCCTTATGTAGAGAGCTAACGGTCCATGAATTTGAACTTAAGGACCGAGCTAGATTGGAAACATTGAGTGAGGGTACTAAGAGTTCAAGAAAAGAGATCGCTTTGAAGGCAAATAGCCCGCCGGCTTCATTGGTTAAGATCATTGAATATGAGAAATATAGTGATGATAATGATCCTGAGGAAGAAGTAGCCATGCTCTTAAGAAAGCTCAACAAGGCTATCTACGAGTGTGACAAGTACAAGAAGTAATACAAGAGTGGAAGCAAGGGACCAAAGTCAAGTGAGACCATATGCTTAGGGTGTGGTAAACCGAGCCAGATCAAGGCAGAATGTAAGTCCAATAAGGTGTTGGACAAGAAGAAAGGCAAGAAAAGCTTCAAGGCAACATGGGGTGATTCATCTTCATCAAGTTACGAACTTGAATCGGAAAATGAGAAAGCGATACTTTGTCTCATGGACTAAAGTGAGGTAAACTCTAACAATTTCAATTTCGATGATGTTGATGATTTGGATGGTGTTCCTAATATTGGTGAGTTTAGGAAAGAGTTGGAAAATGAGGTCAAAAAGACCAAACAACTCAATAAGAGCTTGACCATAACAATTAGCGAGATTGAGTCACAAAATGAAATCATTAATGATCTCCAAAGTGACTTGAATGAAGTCATAAATGAGATAGATGCTTTAGTCAAGGAAGTAGAGGACTTGACTAGCACTGTCCACAAGTTCACCAATGGTAGAGAGATGTTTGATATGATTTTGGGAGCACTACGACGTGCATTTAACAAGAGAGACATAGGTTATGGAGCGAACTTGTTGAGTTACAAGAAATTGCTAGTTGGGAGATGTGCCTTACAAAAGGCCAACCTGGGTAGACTAGCATGGGTAGTTAAGAATGTTTATGATGCTAACTTTCTCAGACCCAAAGGTGTTTGGGTATCAAAATCTAGTATCTTTCCCATTGTGTAGGATGCGAGGAATAGCGACTCATGGTACTTGGATAGTGGGTGCTCAAGACACATGACTAAAAATGAACATCAATTCATTTAATTAAAGGGGCATGATGGTGGAAACGTCACATTTGGAGACAACAACAAAGTAAAGGTTATAGGCCTTGGAACCATTGGTAACGATTTACTTTCCATTTCTAATGTTTATCTTGTTGATGGTTTGAAACATAACTTGCTTAGCATTAGTCTCTTGTGTGACAAAAGATTTCATTGTGTTTAAATCATCAAAATGCACTATTAGGAATGAAAAGCATGAAACTCTATTTGTTGCATATAGAGATAAGACTATTTATGTCATTAACTTTGATGAGATGCATATGCAAAATATTTCATGTTAGAGTGCTCAAATTGAATGTGATGCATGGTTGTGGCACCGTAGACTAGGACATTCTAGAATGGAAAACTTGTCCAAATTGAACAAGCATGATCTTGTCAAGGGATACCTAAATGCACTTATAAGAAAGACAAGGAATGTGAACCTTGTATTCTTGGTAAGCAAGTGAAATCGTCATTTAAGATGAAAGTAACAAGTGATGTGACTAGAGCATTGTAACTTATCTATATAGATTTGTTTAGAACCACCTAAACACAAAGTCTAAGGGGTAAATCATATTTCTTTGTAATTTTTGATGGTTTTACTAGGCATACATGAGTTTATTTTTTAGCTCATAAGCATGAAGTGTTTGATGTGTTTATGAAATTTTGTGCTTTGGTTGAGAATGAGAAGGGGTATAATATCACCATCATTAGGAGTGATCGGGGTGGTGAGTTTGTCAATAGGAGCTTAGAGGAGTTTTGTGCTAAACAAGGATACGCGCACCAACTATCTTCTCCTAGGACACCACAACAAAATGGAGTAGTGGAAAGAAAGAATATGACCCTCCAAGGGATGTATAGGACCATGCTAATGTTCGAAAGCAAGTGAAAAGGACTCCTTATGAACTATGGAAAGGTCAAAAACCCAACATAAGTTACTTCAAGGTGTTCGGTTGCACTTGCTATGTTCTAAACAATAAGGATTATTTGGAAAAATTTGACCCAAAGTCAAATGTGTGCACTTTTCTAGGCTACTCCATGTATAGCAAAGCACATAGGATATTCAATAGATCAACTAAAATCATAGAGGAGTATATTCATGTCAAATTTGAAGAAGTAGATCCCAAAGTGAAAATGTTGCATACCTTGGAAAAATCGAGGATTGATGATGATGATGATGATGTCACCCTAGGCCAAACATCCAATAGTCAAGAGGTTAAGGTGAGATTGGAACCTGAACCTGGTGCACCTAAGAACTAAATACTTCTTATAGGCCATTCCTCCCAACAAATTATAGGTGATCCAAATAAATGAATAACCACCAAGTCATCATTACACCTAGACGAGGGACACATAGCTTTTGTATCACAAACCGAGCCCACCAAGATAGATGATGCCTTAGGTGATGAGTTTTGGATCATGGCTATGCAAGAGGAACTAGGTCATTTTGTTAGGAATAAGGTATGGACACTAGTACCTAGACCTAAAGACCATACTATCATAGGCACCACATGGGTCTTTAGAAATAAAAAGAATGAGAAGGGTGAAATTGTAAGGAACAAGGCTAGGTTGGTTGCATAAGGCTATAATCAAGAGGAAGGAATTGACTATGATGAAGCCTTTGCATCGGTAGCATGACTAAAAGAAATTTGGATATTGCTTGCTTATGCTTGCTACAATGGGTTTCTACTATACCAAACGGACATTAAAAGTGCATTCTTAAATGGCTTCATCAATGAAGAGGTATATGTAGAATAATCAACGGGTTTTAAAGATCATGATCAACCAAGTTATGTTTATCATCTTCGAAAGGCCTTGTATGGATTGAGACAAGCTCCTCGAGCTTGGTATGACCGACTTAGTGCATTTATACTTGAAAAAAGGTTCAAGAAAGGAACGTTAGATCCTACTTTGCTCATTTTGATTAAAAAGCGTGACATGCTACTTGTTCAAATTTACGTTGATGATATTATTTTTGGGTCATCCAATACACGCTTATGTAATGAATTCTCATCGATCAATGAATTTGAAATGAGCATGATGGGTGAACTAACACACTTTCTAGCTTGCAAATTAAGCAATCCAAACATGACATTTTCTTAAACCAAGCGAAGTACGTGAGGGACATGCTAAAGAAATCTCAAATTCATAAATTTGAAAGCATGTGACACTCCTAGTAGCTCCACCGTCAAAATGGACAAAAACCAACTAGGAAAATCCATATATCCTAAACTTTATAGTGGCATGATTGGTAATCTCCTATACTTGACCACTAGTAGGCCCGATATTATGTTTAGTGTGTGTTTATGTGCTAGATCTCAATCCAAACCTAAGTGAGTCTTACTTGAAATGTGTCAAGTGTATATTTCATTATTTTAGTGGGACACAAGATTTAGGATTATGGTTCAACAAAGCCAAGAGTTTCGAAGTCCAAAGCTTTGTTGATTCTGACTATGCGAGGAGTCTAGTGGATAGGAAAAGTACTTTTGGGTTTTGTCATTTGCTAGGAAACTCACTTATATCATGGTTTAGCAAAAAACAAAATTTCGTTGCTTTGTCTATGGTCAAAGCCGACTATGTAGCTGCCGAAAGTTGTTGTGCTCGAGTCTTGTACATGAAACAACAACTTGAGGATTACCAAATCCAAGTTGGTTGTGTTGAAATTTAATGCGATAACACAAGTGCAATCAACATATCGAGAAATTCGATGTTACACTCCTGCACCAAGCACATAGAGATTAGGCACCATTTCCTTCACAATCACGTCCAAAAGGGCGATGTTAAACTAATCCACGTGTCCACGGAGGACCAACTAGCTGATATCTTCACCCAGCCATTGCCTAGAGACTAATTTTCTAAGATTCAGTGTGAATTAGGCATGTTTCGTGAATCGGACCTTCTACACATGTTTTAATTGTTCGAATCCTTTTTATATGTTGTTAGTGAAATGTCCACGAAATAGGAGGTGAATCGGAGTTGTCTGTCAAAAAATCAAAAAATTAATTTTCAAATTCCAGAGAGCAATTAGCACGTTAGGTCTGATAATTAGTATGCTAATTGTCTTTAATTAGCGCGCTAATTTAAAGACCTAGCGCGCTAATCATCCCTGGCCCATATCACTTATCGGTATCATTAACGCACTAATTCTGTCATTAGCGCACTAATGTCGTTCGGCCAGGATAGTATATCACTGTTTTTGACCCTGGATTCTTACTTTTCATACACCACTCCTTTCCACTTGGGTCTTCATCCTCTCTAACGACTCTCCCACGATCTTGAGGTAAACTCCATTACTTTCTTTGTCAATTTAGGTGGTTTTACCCTCTTAGCCCTAGGATTGAACCACCATAGTTGTCTCCATCATTGAGTTTGTACATATGTCGACCCGTCAAACCTCCGCTCGTTCCACTACCTGTCCCGCTGCCCATACTGCCCCTGCGTCGTCCACCCGTTGTCCCCCCACGCATCGTGTTTTTGAGTCTTCATCATCTAGTAGCGAGTTCAAGTCTGCCCCATTCATCAGCACCGTCCCACACCACTTCCTAATCATCGTCCCGTCGCGAGACTAGGTTTTCTACTCACCATAGTGACACCTCAGCCATCGTCCCGGCCAATGCCCCTCCAAAAGAGGGTCAGTCCAAATCCCTACATAAGACTAAGTCCATTTTGGTGTCGGTCAGCCCACGACTTACGGATGCCAAAATCCTTAAGCCCCCCATTGTCGATCT
Organism: Stephania yunnanensis; assembly: GCA_039657365.1. Lineage (NCBI taxonomy): Eukaryota > Viridiplantae > Streptophyta > Magnoliopsida > Ranunculales > Menispermaceae > Stephania > Stephania yunnanensis. The sequence continues at coordinate 8,739,317 of CM077585.1, forward strand.
TGTGTTCTTTGACAAGGCTCATCTCCCAATACGATGGGCTATCTTCTGTCAATATAAGGATGACTATAATCCACCATTAGTTTGAGTTTTTTATTCCAATCTCGCCACGGTGAATACCTTCTTCATTCAGTCGTATGTCGGTGGTCGGTCTATCTAGATTACACCGAATAGCCTTGTCAACGGTTTGACCTTCCTTTGCACCGTCTTATCGCTATTGTTGGGTGTAAGTTTCTTAATTGATCGTTTAATCGGCATGAGGTGTTGAACTCTTTCACACATTCTGATAGGGAACTCACTGTATATCCATCTCGAGTCACTGACACTAATTTCAAGCTTGTGCCCCACTTACTTCACCGAGTTTTGAACAAGGTTATTCTTTCATGTGACGGTAGTAAGAACTACGTCACTTTACTTGACATGTTTGTCCTCGAGCACCTACTTCGTGAGATCATTTTTAGTTTGCCCTACCTTATCATCGGCTACATAACTAGTACGTGTAGCTCCGGTTGTCATCTTGTACGCCCACACTATCACTTCTTAAGTGGAGTCAGCCCCGGTGGATATTTGTTTAAGCAGTCACCCACTCTTTGCTTATGACACCATTGACATGGCCATTCTGAAGGACATGAAGTACCAATATATCCATCGCGAGTAGAGATGGATTTGAGAGGAAGATATCCCAGATGGTCAGCACTACGAGGGATACGAGTCTCCACTTCCCACCGATCCTCCAGTTGTTTTTGATGAGAGAGACTACTTGGACTACAGGTTTCGGTTCCCTTATGGTGATGATGGTGATGATGAGGTTTATCAGGACTTTGCGGCTCCACCACCTCCACAACAGCAGTCACAACAACAGTTGCAGCAGTAGCAACAACCTCTACACTATCTGAAGTTTTATGGCATTGCCCCTCCTCCCAAGATGTCTCCATTAACGGCGTACCTCTCCATGCAATTGGGTTATATGCATGAGTATATGACTCAAACCTTTACAGTCATCGACACCTGCCTTGAGCGTTAGGGTGATCGACTTCGTCGCATAGAGGGCCATTTACTACTAGCCAAGCCTGCGTGAAATGACCCTGCCATTGGTTCTGCACGTCGAACATCGTCTCGTTAGGAGGATTACATGCATAGCATAGTTAGAGGGAGCACTAGGCTCATCTATGTTAGTTTTCAGTGTTTTGATGTACATTCGCTATGTTGTAAACTCAGTTTTTTAGGCCATAACTATGTTAATGTTCATTTTCGGCATTTAATATCTTGAAAATCTTTTGCACATATCTGAGTTACTTTTATGTTTTTGTTCGCTACCCTATATTGGTCGCATGTGCATGACTTTCATTGATATACCTGTTTATGTCTCATAATATGCATGTAGTGAGGGGGAGTCCTCCACCGAATGTGTTGTTGTTATATTCGTGGCTCATTTTCTGTAACGACCCCTTTTCCAAATAAGGGCACCACCCAGCCTAATCCCTTAATTAAGCCCTAATCTCCACTACATGACCTAATAAGGAACTAGCCAGCCTTAGTAAAGCACCTAAACACCTACCAATTATGATACCAACTATAGTTACTTGGATAGTCTACACATATACAGTTACTTTATGTACTGTATATCTATGCCACATAAGGCACAATCGCCCCCTGGACACCTCTATCCCATCTCCTTGGTTCTTTACCCTTCTGTCTCCTCCATTCATACTCCGCCATCTGATCAGGTGTCATCACAGGTACTAAAGGTGTCCCATCAGCCGCTCGGCTTAGATAATGTCTCGTGAGCAAGTGCATGCTCGAAAATCTCTCCCAGTGTCCTGGCATCTGAACTGACCATATAAAAACCAATATCTAGCCTCAGTCCATCGCCAAAATGAAGGTCTCCGGCAAACTACCTCAGATAGCCGTATCTTTCTTGGTAACTCATCACCGTCTCATCAACTCCTTGTCTTAAGTTCATGAACTTTTTCATCAACCGCTTCATCACCGCATGTGGGAAGTACTGCTGATAGAACTTAGTCTTGAAGGCATCCCAATACTCAGACTCTCCCTCAGCAGCTATCATCGTACGCCACCACACATCGGCGCTCGCTGTAATGTGTACGACGATATCTTAGCTCCGAGTCTATCCTCAATCTGCAAGACTCTATGTAGCTTCTCTTGCGATAAGACCCACTTCTCGATCTTCTTAAAATCTCTATAATCGTCGAAGTATACTGGTTTCAGTCTGACGAAATCTTTCACCAACTGAACTACCACTGTGGAAATAGATGATAAAGTGTGGATTCTGGCTTATACACAGTCTCTACTGCTGGAGCTACTGTCATCAGTGTTGCAGGTACGATAGGCACTACGGTCGATATTGTAGTCGCAGTAGGACCAGATGTCTGAGGTAGATGTGCTGATGGAGCAAATCGAGAAGTCACCAATGCGATGAGCTCCATCGATTCCTAACCCAGAGCAGCGACACGATCAGAAAGTCTATGGAAATCCTCCATTAAGGGTCTCAAAGGCTGGCTACCACTCGCACCGACATCATCGCTATAGCGTGGATTCACCATCTCTGACTGCAAATGGAGAACGAACGTGAATCAGCTACTACGAGTACAATGCATATATACACATAACAAAAGTAACATGTAGATAAATCTATCAAATCCCCAACTCATTGCCACTCACTTCCTAACTAATAGTTTCTTGGTAGGGATCAACTGGTTTTCCACATCTAACTAATGTTTTCTAGCTTCTATAGTTTCTTACATCTTTCAATTTTTTCTAGCTAAACAAGGTAGGTCGTTCACTACATATTGTAGCTGTGGTGTCATTTCTGGAATCTCCATATTCTACAATCTTAGAGCCATGCTTTCTCAAAACCATGGCTAGCGCGGATACTAACTATGTTGATATCATTTAGCTTGAAACCATATAAGTAAACCAAGCTTTATAAACCTTGTTCTGATACCACCTGTGATGACCCCTTCTCTAAATAAGGGCACCGCCTGACCCAATCCCTTAATTAAGCCATAATCTCCCTTATAGGACCTAACAAGGAACTAGTCAGCCTTAGTTGAACACCTAAACACCTATCAATTACAATACCAACTACAATTACTTAGATAGTTCTAATTACTAACCTATGGTTGTCTATAAATCAGAGTTAATTTTTTTATTACCAAATTATTTAGCGAAAGTCTTATTTCATCGCTAGTGGACATAACGCCTAACCTATTATGGAAAAACTAGGAAATAGTGATAACATACATATATAAACAAAAATGGTGATATATATATAACATGTATCTGGTCAGATGTTCCTATCAATCAACCCAAAAGTAAAAGATCATGTACATAGAAAATGTAATACAAAAGAATGCAAAACGTACAAAAATATGTTGTAGCAGTCCTTCCTTGGCTCAGAGGTAGTCACCATCTTCTCTTTACCTAGTCTGCTACTCGACTGATCTGCACCCGCCGTCGCAAACTAGACGGTGAATACATGAAGTTATTTAAGTAATACTGAGAGACATCGATCCACATTCCCAAATAGGCAACAAGTATCGAATGGCATAATTTAAATAGCAACTATGCTGAAAGAAACATCATGCAAAGAGATACTTGAGTTAACCAAATATAAAACTGACTTAAGGCTAAATAGTAATGGATTAGGGTCGGTCGGCCGTGATCTTCATCATAACAGCTTTTCCATTACAATTTGAGTTATGCTCTATATCATTTCAGTAGAAACTGAGCTATGTATCATAATGTCAAAAGGTTGTACTTGCGATTACGTCTTTTCTATTCCAAGTGAATTAGTTGTCACCGGAATGTATACTTACAAACATGCCCGAGTTTTAAAACTCGTCATGTTCACCCAAGTTATTCTTGCGCCAAGAAGCCCTAAGGTTCGGTTACCCCGTTCGAGGCACGTTACCCCGTGTGTCATGCAAGGTAGTGAAGAAATCCCCTGACATCCCGAAAAGTCTAGTGACGCCCGTATAAAAGCTGAATTTCTATCTTCAAATGACCCTAACCACAAGAACCATTTTCCTGTCAAAAATGACACAACATTGGAATCCAAGAGATGTAATAGTATACTAATGCATAAAGGATTAGAGTCAAAATAAACAAACTAACCTACTAGCATGCTATATCACTGACTTCCAAACACAACAATCAACATGACAAAGGATAGGAATTGGAATCAATGATATACATAATAGAGTATGCTATGAACAATATCATAAAATGCGAACTGAACAAGTCATAGCATATGGGTTTCAAGGGTAATTCAGTCTGAATAACTGAGAAATAATAAATAAATGGAATGAAATGTAAATAAATGTCTCAAATCAGTTTACTTACATACACACAACAATTTCTACACTATCCGTCTTTTCAGCGAGTCGATGTATACACCCAAACCCCGTAATAGCTCTTTTACGATCCTAGCATTTGAGGATTTATCAATTGAGAGTCACTATTAATTATTTAAATTTCCTAAATTGGTCGAAATCGGTCGAAATCAAATTCGAGACCAATTTGCCAATTTCACGTTTTTTGAAGTAAAAACCCGCAAAAGTCACATTCGACAGTTTGAATATTTTATTTTGCATATAAATTTATAAATTTCTATTTCTTTTATTGAAATATAATTTTTTTGGAATTTTTCTTTATTTTTCTGGAATTTTCCTGAGTTTTTCCTATTTTTCAGGAATTTCCTTTATTAAAAATCAGTTTAATTTAATTAAATAATTAAATATAATTTATTTTATTTGGGTGGGTCCGGGTTAACCCGACGTGATCCTTCCGGACTCGAGTTAACCCGACCAGGTCCAGTCAGACCCGGGTCGCTTTGACCCGTTCCCCATCGGGTAAGGGTCGGCCCGACCCGGCTTCTTCTTCTTCCTCGCGTGAAACAGAGCCGATGCTCTGTTGCATTTTTTATTCGCTTGAGGCATTGGGGTTGGCTCCCAACTCCAACCACAACTGGTTTTGATGGCAGGGGAGACACCCCTGCCATCTCCCCCCACACCTCTCTCAACCATGGAGGCCGAACCTCTATGGCTACCAACTGCAACAACAGCCGGCAACGCAACAACAATGAGAGCACAAACAACAACGCCAAACCAACTCAACTCACTTTGTGTTCTCGTCGTCAATTTGTCCATCTCTCTCTCTCTCTCTCTCTCTCTTTCTTTCTCTCTCTCTCTCCCAATCTCTCTCTCTCTCTCAATCTTCTTCTTTCTTCTTCTTCGCTCTCGATTTTCTTCTCCTCTGTGCGTCTTTTTTTCTTCCCGAGAGATAAAAAAAAAAGATAAAATGAGATAAGGTTGGACTTATGGATGTATTTGTGTCCACACATATACATTACACTAGGCATACAACATACAAATATAACATTTACCTCGGCCACCGTGCCTCAGTAGTGACATGTATCTCGCTGCGGGTCCCACGTCACGGGTCATTGTGTCCTAATTGACTTGAGATTGCATTATGGATATGAATACACGTTAATTCCATTTTTTATTATCAAGTTCACATTGTTTGTTATCATTAAAAGGGGGAGATTGTTGGACCAAGTGGTTAGTCACTTTTACTCCACTCGAGATTTTAATGGAAATAAACAAAGTGAAAGTATACTAATAATTTTATCAAGTGTGTATCAGTTAGTCGAAGTTTGTGGAATATCACATCTCAAGTGCTCAAGCCATATAAGTTCAAGATTCGGTCCACATGAGGAAATGAAGACGAAAGATCGTATTACATGTTGTAACACTAATGTAAGGTACACAAGTTCATTTATGCAAGCCTAATGCATTAGTTTATGCATATCATGTTTTTCAAATTGCTTTTCAAATTTCAAATGATCATTTGGAGTTTTAAATGAAACTCACTACTTGAATCAGTCTTATAAGCTCAAACTAAGTGAAACCATGTTTTTATATTCACATCATACTTTACAAACCATTGTGGAAGTTTTCGGAAATGAAAAACTTGTTTTGAAAGGTTTTTGAAATGAAAAACTGTGTATTTGCATAAACGCTCCAATGTAAGTCATGAGACTGGGATTTTCCATTTTCAAGATTTATGAAAACATCCGGACCACTTGAACAATTTCTATGACCCTTAACAAACATGTATAACATGTTATAAAAGGTTTGGTAGGGTCCTGAATTCGATAAGGGATAACTCTAGGGCCAAAAATATTTATTTTGAGGCCCCTGATAGTTAGTGTGATAATAATTATATTAGCGTGCTAATTGCATAGTTAGCACGCTAACTTCCTGCATTAGCGTGTTTGCTTAGAGGATTAGCGCGCTAGGTCAAAATATTAGTGCGCTACTTGCTTTATTGATATTTTTTTAAGAGCAAAAAATCACACTTTAATTTGAATCGATCATCAAATACGAGCCCTTAGATCTCTAGAATGGTCAAGAATTGTTAAAAAGGAATGTAGAACATTCTCAAGCAACCAAAAACATTTCATTGTCTTGTGAAGCAAGAAAACCAAAAAGTGCTCATAATTTTCAAAGAAGAAGCTTGGATTTTTTAGTGCTCTCACTTGTAATCTTTCAAGGCAACTGAATTACTTTCGAAACCAGCGTCATTGAGGTGTTCTAAAACTTACAACATCCACTCCATAATAGATTTTCAAGTCACTCTCTCGGGTTGTAAGAAAATCCAATTTCCTAGCTTTTCTTGTGCTTAAACTTCATATTTTTGTGTGCTTGACTTGTAGAAATCATTTGTTGTGTTGCTGAACACATTTGTCTTGGGTTTTACACTTAAACTTGATTTACTAAACCCTAGGTCTGGTTTGGACAAGAGTTTGCACTTAAACTTGGTTTTTATCAAACTTCTTGTTTTTGGATTTGAAACCAGATTTGTTTGAATGGTTTCATATTTGAGATTTGCACAAAATCTGTGATATACTTGCATTTCTCATTTGTTCTCATACTAGCATGCATTAAAGTGGTTAGGCTCTAGGAGGCTTGCTTGTATTTGAATTTGGTGCCACTTTACTTTGTAAAGTGAATTTGATTATTTTCGTCAACTTTTTGCAAGTGGCTGATTGTCAGACTTAGTGGGATCAAATTCAAAGGGAAGATCTAGTTAAGGCTAGGCATAAAGCCTAGTTGCGGCTAGGTTGGAAGTCTTAATTGGCAATTAGGCATTCTAGGCTTGTATACTTAGGTTGTAACATTTATTGGCAATATAATTGGGGGTTTGAAAATCCTAATTGAGGAGGTTAGGTAGTGGATGTAGATAATTGGATCGAACCACTATAAATCACTTGTATCCTTCCATCTCTTCTATCTCCTTCATCTTGCATTGCATTCAAGCTTGCGGTTGAGTAAGCATATAGCATCATTATTGTTGAATTATCTTAAAAAGGCAATAACTTCTCGATATACCCTATTCACCGCCTTCTTGGGTGTGGTTTCAAGGAAAATGAAAACATTATTATACGACATTCGCTATAGTTATTATTATTTATTATATAGATATGATTTCCCTATTCTATCTGAATGTTACCTAATGATTTTATCCCTTATTTGACTTCAAATTTTAATGAAGGATCAAGGAGAGGGTGCATAGACGCCTGAACCTCAGGGTAATAGAGAAATCGAAGAGTGATGTAAATCCAGAGTAGGGCAGCAAATGGGGGAAGTTATAGAGTCTCATGTGCTTATGGTTATGTTGATTGCTCATATGGGACCATCAATACAACGACCTAAAATACCACGTACAACTAGTCCCGAGGTTAGAAGAGCTGAGGAAGGAGCAGAGACAGTAGCAGGTCCAGCCTAACCAATATTACCATATATTCAAGTGCCGAAGACAGCTGCTAGGGTTCTTATAGATTCTGAGAAGTCTGCATTTCTCAAAACCCGTAAGAAATTCATGACATACGAAATTATGAGATTTAATGTCACAATGGAGGAAGGGGTAGTTGAGACTTGGGTATTAGAAATGAAGCAATGAATTGTTGTTGTAGATGTGGAGGACCGATTTAAGGTTACACTGGTCACATTTTTCTTGATAAATTCTACATGAAAGTAGTGGAATTCCCTAGAGAGAGAAAGGAAGTTTGTCACCACTTGGCCACAGTTTAAGATTGTATTTTATAGGCAGTATTTCTTGAGATTTATCAGGAGTACGAAAAAGTCATAGTTTATTCAGCTGAAATAGGAAGCCCTTTATGCACAGAAGTATGAGAGGACATTCACTATGTTGAGTGAATTCGCTTTGGAGATGGAGGAGTTGGAAGAAAAAAAAAATAGATTTATTCCTTGGTGGGACAAATTATGAGATCAGAGTTGTGGTTCCCTTTAATCCTCGCACTAGCTATGCTTTTATATTCGAGAATGTGATGGAGGTAGAAGCATCCATTCTAGTCAAACCTTCTAGAATAGTTTTTACGCCACCATTAGTACCACAGTTCCATAGGAATTAGAAAACCCAAAAATTTGCTTATTTTCAATGAAGGAAGAAGTAGAGGAGTGTAGTTGGAGCAGCTACATAGTCATGATTTGTAAGGATGACTTTTGTTAGTACACTGGTTCCACCAGTTTCGCAGGCTTCAGTGGCCAAACCACTTTTGCCACCACCTCAGTCTCGAAGTAAGGGTAAGAGCAGAGCATAATCATTACAGAAATTGAGTGGATTGAGGAAAGTTTCTTAGGCTAGTAGTTTTCCTCAGAGGGCTTCCACGATATGCCATCGATGTGGGTAGACGGGGAATAATCAGAAGGAGTGCTCTATGCCACCAGCCAACCAGTAGGTAGTACAACACCACCTACACAAGGGTAGACTCATGCAATAGCTGAGGCAGTTCTAGAGGCTAATCGGAGGCTTATGGAAGGTATATTGAATATTTGTAGTCGATATATGCATGTTTTGATATGTGCTAGTTCTACAGTTTTCTTTATTGCAGATGCAGTGGTTGATGAATTGAAATTGAAACCTACTAGAGCCAGTACATTATTGACTTTGAGCACAACAATGAGTGATAAGATATATCATAAACTGATCTACGAGGGAAGTATGATAAAAATTAAGGAAAATGAACTCCCAATTGATATGGGGGTAATGGAGTTCCGTGAGTATGATACATTACTAGCGATAGAATGGTTGTCAGCATACCATGCCAGTATTGACTGTTTCCATAAGAGAGTAATCTTTCAAATCCCTAAATTTCTGAAATCATAGTGTATAAAGGCTATAATCCTTCACGACTTGCAACTCATGGAAATGAAGCTATTCCTCGAGATTTAAAAGATATGAAGAGAGTTGTCACATTTGGAGACCCCAGACAGGAACTTAAGGTTAGTGAGATACTAGTGGTTTATGAATTTATGGAAGTCTTTCCATCTGACTTGCCTGGACTCCCACTATCACATGTCATTGACTTCATCATTGATTTTATTCCAGGTACTAAATCTATATATATTCCTCCGTACCATATGGCACTAAAAGAATTACATGAGTTGTAAACTCATCTTAAGGAGTTGCTTCAGAAAGGGTTTATCCATCCTAGTATGTCACTATTAGGAGCGTCAGTTCTGTTTGTGAAGTAAAAAGACTAAACAGAAAGTAAGGGAATTTGTGAAGAAAAAAGGGCGCGTTCTCACCCTGGAAAATAACAATGCTGTTGTATTTTGATTAGAGTTTCTAGAGGACTTAGGAACTAAACTAGGGGTTCTAAATATAGGGTATTCGACCTATATTTATAACAAATGGTTTGTGATAGGTATTGGATCCCCAGGAAAGCTTGAGTGCTCGAAAGTTAAGGAATTCGGAACGGAAACTTAAACTGAGGTAAGTATAGATTCGCATATTTATCAATATTGCCTAGCTATCCTAGTATATATAGTTCATGTAGTTTATGAACTGAATGTGGGACTTGTACACTGTATGGTTTTAATAAGTGAAAAATGGTGTTTACTTTAATTTATGAAAGTAAGTTCATGAGACTAAGACAGGGTTACATAGGAGATGGGTTGTCTTCTCGGCTTATATGTAACTTCCTATTCAGTTGAATAGGCCGCATGGATTACATACTTACTAGATGGTTTTTGATAAAAGCATTGGGCATTAATGGATTGGCTAGATAGCACATCGACCAATGTCATGGTCTAGCAATTGCATTAATGGCGTTGGTGGGTAATCGACCTTAGTTTTGTAAATAAAATGGGAATCACGATGTAATATTCAATGATAGTTTGATTCGCATCCGTTATTTATTGAATTATATGCTTTCTATATTTTTGTTAGTCAACATTGGCGCATATTTTATACTGTATAATGTTCTTAATTATTATATGGATTGTTGATGGTTAAGTGAATCCCTATTTATTGAGCAAGTTGGAGGACTCGCCTCAAATTTAATATTTCAGGTTCGTAACCTAAAGCTTCAGCGAAAGACAAGGAGAATATTTAGGAGTATTATAATCTTCTCTACAATGTAATGAACCTTTTTGTACATATTTACACTATTTGATACATTTTGTTGTATATAAAAAGGGTTGGGAGGTTTATAAACAATGTTTTGGGTTTTGAAAAACTTTGTATTTATGTATATTATTAATTATAAAAAAAAATTTAATTTTACACAGCTTATATTTTGAATTGTTTATTCGATATTAATATACAGGTTAATTTTATCAGGTACTAACGGAGAGGCTACTAGCTCAAGTTAAGTCTGGTTGAGTTATTATGGCTTAATTAGGGTTTCAAGCCAAGTATCACCCTAATAAGGATAGGGGATGCTACACCAAGCTTCCTTCCCTATTTTCTTTTAGCTGCAAGAAGAGCCACTTAATAATGTACACTAAGCAAAACAAATAGAAATTTTTTTTTCATTAGACAACTGCTTCTATATTAGTATGTTAGAGTTGTTATAAATATAAAAGCAAAAAACATAGCTGCAAAAAAAGAAAAAAATTACGAGTGAACATAACAATGGAGCAAATTGAAACATTAAATTAGATAAAAACAATAGGGTGCCTTTCAATATACTAGTACCTAAATGGAATAATCCCCAGTTAACTTCTTCGCACTCTCGAACGCCTCGACATTAAACATTAACTAACAATGATATGTCTATAGAATTGGTTTGCCGATGATGCCCTATCCTCTCCTCCGTTGCCAAACCCCACAGAGAACTACAGAAATGGGACGTCTTCTACTTTCAATTAAAGAAGACGATATTAAAAAATAAAAGAAAAAATTGAGGTCATTAGCGACCATCTTTACTTTTTGAATGTGTTAATTGAGGAAATCTAAAACTATTAAAACCTTTATAACTTAACAGAACATTCTGATTCCATCAAAAGAAACCATTATTCTCATCACCATAATCATATAGGAAGTATTATCTATGCAAAAAAAGAACTACTACCCCTAAATATCAAAAACTGATCACCGTTCTCTTAATCTCTTACTCACTGTTAATATTTAAAAATACGATAAAAAAATATCCCGCTCATATGCGACATCATATATGAGCTGCTCATCTTGCACACAAGTAAAACTCGAGTGGGAGAAAGACGGAGGCCCAATTTGTTGGTTCGATCACCATTGAAGAGTCTTTTGGAGAGATTGTTGACATAAAGAGGACCATTGAGGTGTCTAGGTGGAACCGGGAATCTATTTGGAGTAACAATGTCGAGCACGAGAACACGATGGAGCTGCCTATATCTTCCAAGTTCGAACAGAGCTCGAAGTAGTCAATTTAGTCTACAAAAGGAATAGCTTTCCCGAGAACCCCCACTTATAGTGTTAGGGTTTACTCTCTTTTCTTTCCATTCCTTCATTAATATCACTTGCTCTTTTCATATCTCAATGGACTATATCAAAGTGGATTTCAAATGTTGCAAAACCCTATTATGGGGTATGTCATGGAAATAATTATTATTGAGTTCAGGTGCAATAGCCTCGGCTATTGTATTAAACATTCATGGTAAGTGCCCTGTTTGATTTGAATCCCTATTTTTTCAGTTCTCTTACGCTATATTTTGATTTTTCAACCTATTGTTGTAGGTATTGAGTAGGGTTTGATCAATTTATTTCAAGTGGAGAAAGTTATATCTCTGAGGATAAAGACATCAATAAAAGCTAAAGCTAAGAGTTGAAGTTGTTGATGGTAAAAACATTTTAACCTCACATAAGGTTACAATACCTTATGATTGTCTTGATTACTTTAAAAAGAGGTTAAAATAATTCAAATCCTTCTTTCGCATTTAGGCGATCTCTAGCCTTTGGCCCATATGCCGCACCCAAGCTTGTAAACTCATGGGCCGCATCAACAAGAGGTCTGAAAATGACCTATAAATTAGTAGGGCATCAAAGAAAACCATCACCTCCTTTGAACACGTCTCCTTATTTGTAACCACCCAATCCTCTTTGGGCCCACTCCCTCCAAAAGCACCACCTGAGATATTTTTTCCTATTCTCCGAATATGCTTATTTGTACTTATGATCCCTTCATATCTCCCTTATTTAATGAGACATTAGCATCTATTATACGCTTATCAGGTGTCGTGATTTTGTTAGGATATCGAGCCACCATTGCAACCGTACCTATTCTATGTGTACGCCATCAACTCGCTCACGTTGCCTCTGTCCTTCTCTTGTGATGCGATAGAGCACATGCCATTTTTGGCTCCCTACATAAAAACCTATAGCTCTCATGTAGATTCTAATCTGACATAATTCTAGAATAGATGCAACTACTTACTTTCCATTTATTTTATCAGATTTTGAAACCAAACTCAATTCAGATTTGTTGATGATGGTAGATCCCCTTGAAAGTGAAATATATAAGTCATTAACCTTAACAACTCAACCAAGTGTTTCCATTCAGCTTGAAAAAAACCCTAAATTCTTTATTTATAAAGGATAATCCCTAGCTTCCTTGCCCATTCTCTTTTGGTCGCAAGAAGAGCTACTTAATAGAATACCAAAAAACATATGGTTCTATATTAGTATGTTACAGTTGTTATAAATGTAAAAGCAAAAAAACATAGTGACAAAAAAGAAAACTAGAAAATACAAGTGAACATAATAACAGGGCAAATTGAAACATTTAATCAAATTAAAAACAATATGGTACCTTTAAATATACTTGTACTTAAAGAGAATCCCCAGTTCACCTCTTCACGCTCTCCACCGCTTCGACATTGAACATCGACTAACAATGATCTATTCATAGTTTTTCGGCGATGCCTTATCATCTCATCCACTGTCTAACCCCACAAAGAACAACCGAAGTAGGGCGACTTCTGCTTTTAGTGACCATCTTTATTTTTCGAATTTTTTAATGGAGGAAAGGTCTGAAACTACTGAAACCTCCGCAACTTAATAGAACTATCTTATTCCATCAAAAGAAACCATTTGTCAAATCACTCCTAATTATACAGGTAGTATTATCTATACAAAAAAATATAAGACCTAATATCGAAAATTGATCACCATTCTCTTCATCTCTATCTCTTCGTTAATATTTAGAAACATGATCCAAAATATCCCGCTTACATGTGACATCATATATTAGCAGCTCATATAGCACATAAGTGTAACTCAGGTGGTAGTGAAGCAATGGCCCAATTTGTTAGTTTGATCGCCATTGAAGAGTCTCTTGGAGAAATTGTTAAAAAAAGAGGACGACGATTGAGGTGTCTAAGTGGAATTGGGAATCTATTTTAAGGAGCGATGTAGAGCATAAGAACACGATGGAGCTGCCCATCTCTTCTAAGTTCAAATAGAACTCGAAGTAGTCAATTTAGTCTACAAAATGAATAGCTCGCCTGGGAACCCACACTTACAGTGTTAGGTTTTACTCTCCTTCCATTCCTTCATCAACATCACTTGCTTTTCTTGATATCTCAATGGACTATATCAAGGTGGATTTCAAATGTTGCAAAACACCTATTGTGGAGTATCCCTTGGAAACAGTTATTACTGAATTCAGGTGCCATAGCCGTGGTTATTGTATTAAATTTTCATGGTAAGTGCCCCGCCCGTTTTGAATCCTTATTTTTTTAGTTCCTTTTCGCTATATTTTAATTTTTCAAGCTATTATTTTAGGTATCGAATGGGGTACAATCTAGCTTTTTCTAGTGGAGAAAGTTATATCCCTCTAGATAAATACATCAACATAAAGCGAAAGCTAAAAGTTAAAGTTGTGGATGGTAAAAACGTTTTAACCTCACATGAAGTAGAAATAGAGGTTACAATACCTTATAATATTCTTAATTAATTTAAAAGAGAGATTAAGATACCTTATGAAATTCCACATCCCTTCATCACATTTAGGCGACCAACGGCCTTAGGACCATATGTCGCGCCTAAGCGTACACGCATGGGTCGCATTAACAAGAGGCTCGAAAACCTAGGCCTATAAATCGATTAGTCATTCGAGAAAACCATCACCTCCGTTGAACATATATGTCTCCTTATTTTTCACCACCTAATCCTCCTTGGGCCCACACCTTCCAAAACCAACATCTGAGATATCATTTTGCCTTTTCTCCGATTATGCCATCTGTACAGATGATCCCACCGAGTTTCCAACATTAAATGAGACATTGGTATCTCTGCTACGCCTATCAGGTGTAATAATTTTGTTGGTAGATGGAGCCCCTACTGCAACTGTACCCACTCTCTGTCTGAGCCTTCAACCTGCTCATAGCACCCCCATCCTTCTCTTTGAAATGCGATAGAGTGCATGTTATTTTTGGCTCCCCGTAAAAAATCTATTGCTATTCTGTAGAGTCTAATCTAATTGAATTTTAGAGTATATGCAACTACTTCATTTCCTTCCATTCTATCAGATTTTGAAACCAAACTTGATTCAAATTTGTTAGAGATGGAAGATCTCCTTAAAAGTGAAATATAGAAGTCACTACCCAAATAGCTCAACCAAGTTTATCCATTTAGTTTTAAAAATCCTAATTTTCTTCATTTATGGAGAATAATCCCTAGCTTCCCTGCCCATTTTCTATTGGCTACAAGAAGAGCTGCTTAATAAAGTATAGTAAAAAAACAAATTGAAACTTTTTTTTTCATAAGACAACTGCTTTTATATTAGTATGTTAGAGTTGTTATAAATGTAAAATGAAAAACATAGCGACAGAAAAGAAAAAAAAAAGAAAAAAACAAGTGAACATAATAATGAAGGACATTGAAACATTAAATTAGATAAAAACAATAAGGTGCCTTTCAATATATTTGTACCTAAAGATAATAATTCCCAGTTAACATCTTCGCGCTCTCCACCGCCTCAAAATTAAACATCGACTATCAATTATGAGGGCCGCTAAGGGCACCCCACCATTTCATGAAGGCACTCAACTAATTTGTAAAAATTCCAGCAAAAATGGAAAAGACCATTTTGCCCCTGTATATATATAATGGTTCAAACCCCACAAACCATTTTGACAAGGAGTTTGGGCACCCCACCAGTAAGCTTGAACTACAAAGCCACAGCCACATTGCGTTTGGCGAAGAGCTGATCGATTCTTGCTCGTCCGATAGTGAGGTAACAATGTTTGACAACCGTATTCGGGTTTTTTAGAACTGTTTAGTTGTGTATAACTGTGAAAATGATGATTTGTTTGTCAACGTAGGGTTTGGTAGTTTCTTCAAATCGAACTTGTTTCCACTATATAATGTAGGATTGTCTTTGCTCTTTGTGGAAGAGGAGGTCGAACTCACGAAAATTTTGCAAGTTTTTTGTGTTTTTTTTGCGGTTATCCGAAGTTTACGTGGATGTGCGCGATTGTATCGGCCTCGCATGAGGCCGAGATTTATGGTGATATCTCGTCATATGGGACCGATAGCTCTACGTCGGTCACGTATTCGTGAAATCGAGAGTACTCAGTAACTCTCGGTCTTTTGTGAGCGATACTTAGAAGAAAGTTTCGGATATGTACAACCGATAACATTTTTTTTTCGGTTTTTCGTGTTTGTGCTGTACATTTTGGTTGAATTTAAACATATCGCTTCTAAATGTTCATCATCTACCAGATCTGTTTCTGATGATAACATTCAAAATCTTTCTGATGCAGATTTGTGACCCTGATACTAAGAGTCTCCTACGGTTACCATGAATCTCGGCATCCATCATCCTTTGGTAGAGGTCATTTGTCAAGAATTATTCAACAATGGCGTTGAGATTGACTGGAATCCTCCTCCAAGGCGGCATTCCCTCAACATTTTCACATATCATATCGGTCATGCGTGGACACAAGATGATATTTGTCTTCTATTTGGCTTATGGTATTTATTGGGATGTCCCATTATCAGTGTGTATATTCATTTTCCGACTATGATGCGGTTCCACGATTATGTGTATCTTTGCTCTCAGGAATTTCTCTATTTTCCCCCGCATCATCACATTGCATTATCTATTCTACCGAGGACCTAGCGACTAATCGGGCCCATGCCATCCTAACATCAAGCCCATGCTTCATAGACGTGTCTAGCCATCCGCCCATCGCATGAGTGCTTTTGCTTTTGGTCTCTTATTATGTAAAGTAGTAGTTACTTTTTGCTTTCACTGTTTACTTTTGTCTGGTTGTAATTATTATATATTTTGCTTTTTGAAGTGGCTTTGCTTTTACTAAAACATATTCCTCACGACGTTTATGATGTAAGACTACATTTCCATCGCTTATGATTGTGTTCTTTGCAGTTTTAATCATCAAGTCTTTTTATTATCTCTCTAATGTTCCTTGATATTTCATAAGATCACCTAGTGACCCTGATACTAAGTATCCTCATCTTTCCTTTAATATCCTCCCTAGTCACCGGTGCCTACGGACGAGCCATACTTAAAAAAATTTACAACATATAAGCGCATGGAACAGAACCTAACAACAAATTTACAAAAAGTAATGTTCAATTTCATCCATTTCTGATGTCTCGGTCAAGCGGGGTTCGTGAACCAGCCCATGTTTTCGGTCACCCCTGACCGACAATTGTTCCTATATATCGGCGGTGTCCAACCGCGTCCGATTGAAAGGTTTCGATTGTGCACCACCGATATAGGTTGACCACTTCAATTCGTCGTGCTCTCGTCAAGTCTCGGCGAGAGAACTAAAGTACTATCGGCCATGCGTAGCAGAGACATTTGTGAGACTTTCCGTCCTTCGTGGCGAGGCTGCGACTTCCCAAAAATGTAGCTTCCCGCTCGGCCATGTTTGGCGTGAAAGTTAGCACGATCTCGCCTGTGTGGCGAGAACCGCGAATTTCTATTTTTAAACTATTGAACAAACCACCACCACTTGTAAATCACAACTACTCTACCAAATGCAACTTAATTACACTAAATCAAGTGTGTCCAGACGAACTTCAACCGAACCCTAACTTGGAGACGAAATCGACTCACTCCACGACCCTACGAACTGCAAAAAAATCGTAAACCGAAGATGGTGGAGCGGGTGGTGGGGTGTAATAGTCTTGGAGTCGAAATCGGCTCACAGTCTTGGAGTCAAGATCGGTGAAGGTGGTGGAGGGGGTGGTGGGGTGCAGCCGGATTTTTTCGTGTTTGTGCAGGAAGGGTATTTTCGGGATTTGATGTGTAATTTTTGGGTGCCCTTGGAAAATTGTTTTGTGCCCTCAATAACATGGTGCCTTCATGAAATGGTGGGGTGCCCTTAGCGGCCCTCTCAATTATCTATCCATAGAACTAGTTTTCTGGCGAGGTAATATCTTCTCCTCTGCCTCATAGAGAACTACAGAAGTGGGACAACTTTTGCTTTTAATTAAAGAAAATTGTATTAAAAAAAATAAAACAAAAAGCAAAGGCATTAGTGAGCATTTTTTTTTAAATTTTTTAATGGAGGAAATGTTTGAGACCTATGAAATCTCTCCAACTTAACAGAACTTTCTAATTCCATCAAAAGAAACCATTTATTTTATCACCACTAGTCATATAGGTAGTATTATCTACACAAAAAAACAACTATAAGACTTAAAAATTAAAAATTGATCACCATTCTCTTCATCTCTAACTCACCGTTAAAATTTAGAAGTAGGATCCAAAATATCTTGCTCACATGTGACATCATATCGGAGCTGATCATCTTGAACAAAAGTGAAACTCGGGTGGGAGAGAGGCGGGGCTCAGTGTTGAGTTGTTAATTATGTAATTATATATAAGTTATTTACATATTTTTATTATTAAAGTCTCCGAAATATTAGTTTAATTATCTTTATTTACCATTTTCGTGGATATAGAAGCGCGCGGTTGAATCAGGAGGAAAAAACTGTGTGAAATGGTGTATTTACCTGCAATGATCAGATACCAGAAGATTTGTCTAGAGGCACACATTCGCAGTGGTGACCAGTAGGCCAAGTGACGCAAAATAGGACACATGTGTGTCACTCTTCTCTACAGCAACCCCTATTTGTGCCTCGGGATATACGTCAGTGTTGCCTCCTACATTTTCGGTCTTCTATGCGAGTCTTCTTTACTCATCGTTTCAGCAGTCGATCATTCTCAACACACACGTTCGTGTTGTCTCCCAGAAGTTCAATGGAGAGTTCATGCATTTCCTCTCTACACCCACGCGCCACGTGGTGATTGCCTGCACGTCCAGCAACGTCTTCAACCAGCAGCTTCACCAATCGTTTCACGCCACGTGGGTGGCCTTAGTAGCTCAACCAATTCGTGCACGACACGTGTCTACGACCATGAAATCAAACACCCAGCAGCCATTGATTTTCCTCGGCACATGTGTCAATAGTGATACCATGAGAATTACTTCCTCTCACCTCTAGATACCAAATTTTTGGTAGTTTTTCAATATTAGCACTTTAGGGTATTAAGAGAGGAGTCAACTTCTATATTCTATTCTTCTCTTCGACTTCTTTTCTCCCCCTTTCTAGTCTTATTCTATATTTTGTGTTTTTCTACTATGAGAGGCTAAACCTCTAGCCAAGACAAGACTGCGATGGAGGCTCGACTCATGCGCACATCAACGAATTTATGAGATTTATTTATATTAATTGCATTGCTTTTCATTATATTTTATTTTTCTTTGATATTGTTTGAATAATTAAAGTTAAATTCATATTTAAACTCTCATTTAATCACTAATGTGTCGTAAGCATCCATCTTTATGTGATAAGACTACACTAGTGATCCAGTTATCTAGGTGTAGTGCCTTCACGAAACACATTGTGTTAAACCCAATGCGCTTGAGTATAAAGTTTTACGATTGACTAGAGAAATAGTCACTATCGTACCTTGGCTCGATATTAGGAAGTGCGAGGAACCGTGTACGTTATTGGTTCTATAGCTACACTAGGATATTTCTGAATTGCATATTTTATCAATCGAAGATCAAATTTAATCTTTTATTCAAACCGATCTTGAATGTCTTGACCTAAGTATTTTTATTAATTATTTTCAAAGCTATTTAATTGTTTGTTAATTTATTGTTAATTAGATTAGTTATATTATTCATTTTCTCAAAACCCCCCGATTTCTGTTTTTGTTGCTTTTAAACCTAAGAAAAAAATACAAATCCCTCTGGGATCGACCCTTTGCCACTATTCTACAAAATAGTTAGTTTAGGTATTTTATTTTATTAACGTGTTCGACGCTCATCAACTTTTGGCTCCGTTGCCTGGGATTAGTTTTTTTTCCTTTCTTTAGTTTTCTTTTATTTTTTATATTTATATTTATATTTTTTATTTTGTATCTAGTCCCTTGTTCTTAAAATTTTTGCAGGTAATTCCATAATGGCCTCCTATGCCTACAATTATGGTCGATTCGAAGACTCATACTATCATGGTGTGAATGGGGTAAGTATGTCACATAATGGACATCAATTTTCTAACTTAAAATCTTTTGTGCAATAGGTCGTGGTTTGTGAAAATTGTAGGGAGTATTTTCATCCTACGTATGCTTGTCCTTACTATCCGAATTTTAAGAATCATCATGGTTCCAATTATGCATCGCCACAACCCGACTTTTATATGCCTAAGCTAAGTCCACAGATTCCTCAACATGAAAAGAGGTCTATATGAAACATGATAAATGACTTGATCTTTAGAGAACTGCCTTTTCAACAAAGTCATCAACAGGAACAGAGAACTATAGTAGACACTGAGAGAGATATGATCTCCGACCGGGTTTCTCAAAGCACCACTTAGTGGCCCTTGCAGGAGAATATGCAACATATGAACCCAAGGTTGCAAAATTCAGAAACTCAAGTTACCGCTATACTTGAGCATTTGATGGATGAGGAAGAGTTGTCTCTGCAACAAATTTCTAACTTAGAGGAGACTACGAATGCTGCTACATTAGAAAGTATTGAGTTTGATGAGTTCTCAATTGTGGATGAATATTTGAGCGAACCAAAGGAAACACTAGAAGTTTCCTTACATGAGCCAGACATTACCATTACACTGAATAAAAATGATGAAGTAGGGAAAGAAATTGGAGTCATTTCAGAAAGGTCGGAGGAGCAGCAGAAAGAGAGCAAGGAAGATCAACCTCTTGTGTTATTGAAACCACCCACCATCTCATGCATATTTGTTAGGCCTTACAAAGGAGTGGAAGTGAAGGATGGTCTGCAGATTTTCTACACAGTGGACACATTTTTGTTGGACGATCATGATGCGATAGATTCTTTTGTGTTGGAAGTCCCGAATGAGCTCCTAAATCTGAAGGAGAGCATGCCTGTTTCATTGCCCAAATATGTAGATGCGCCATTTTTTGTTGGCATATCGAAAGAGAGGGCATCACGTGATGAATTACACCAATTCTAGCTAAAGACTTAAAAGAAAGGTGCTCATTAGGAGGCATCCCAGCTTTGTTTTTATTTTTTATTTGTTGCATTTATTATAGTTTTAGTTTTTTAAAAATTTACTAAAGCCCTAACTTGGTCTCTTGAATTTTTATAATTTGATCGTTAAAGTGATCTTAACAAGTGAATTGAGTCTAATGGACTAACTTGTAACTTTTCATGATGTAAGTTGGTTAAGTATCGAGTTTTGAATGAAGTTGAGTAGGTTAATGGCACGTGGGACACAACTAGGCCTAACATGGCAGAGTTTTGGGCCCACGTTAGCACCCATGCCAGGTCTCGGGATTTGGGGTCGCTACAATAAACGATTTAAGTGAAATTCAAGTGTAGCAATTCAACAGCGAATCCACCATATTACTGGGATTCTCTAGATAATTTAGTGAGGCACAGAGTCTTATTTTTACTAATTTAAGTAGCGAATCACTAGCGAATCCACTTAAAAACCTAGATTCGGTGGGCTCGAATCTAAGTTTTAAAACAAGACCCCAATTTGCCACACATAACTCATTTTACACACACCAACCATTTTACCCACTCAATTGAAAGACCTATTTTTTGCCTAGATTCAACCTTCATAAGCTAAATTTAAGAGTATTTAAATGATTTCCACCTCGATCTTGTTTCATTCAACCTAAAAAAGCACGAGTTTGAGACTGTAGAGCCATACTAGGGCTTGAGTAAGAGAGTTTCGAGTAGATTCACTCTTAAGAAGGTAATTACAAGCAAAAAACCTAGCTTTTAAATTGAGATTTTTTTATTTTTGATGAGTATTTTGGAAATTTCTTATGAAGAGTTTGTCTGATAAGTTAGTATTTTTTATATATTTAATAATCTATTTTAGTATATTTAATTATTTAAAGTATTTAGAATATATATTTAATTATATTTTTTGGTCATTTTTAGGTAAAACGAAGTGCGCGGTTGAATTCATGGCAGAAAAATACACAAAATGGAGTATTTACTTGCAGTGATCAGATGCCGGACAGTTTGCCTCAAAATACGCGTTGTGCGGTAATAGCGGACAGGTTGTTTTAGCCAATCACGATGTGCCACGTCAGCGAGAAAATCACCTCTGGACCAATCAGACGCTGCCACGTGAACATTCGAACAACAAGCCCATCAACACAAAGCAAGCGTGACCAATGAGGATACGACACATCAGCATATTCCAGTTCCATCCACCAATCACGGTCCGCCATGTGTTGCCACGTCATCCGAGACCACACCGCCTTAATTTCTCCACGTTTCAGTCTTCGTCGCTCTGTCTCGAGATCCGTGATCGCACAGACTCCCAATTTTTCGGTCGACTCTTGCTCGAGTTTTCGAGCCACGTGGCATGATCTCACTCGTCCAGCGCGTTTCGGTGACGTGTCCCAGCCAATCACACTGCGCCACGAGGCGCTGAGTCAGCAACACACAACAGAACTCGTTGATTTTATGTTTGATGAGCAACGGAGGCACGGGAGCACCCCCTGAGTTTTGTTAGGTTCGAATATGGATTACATTTTTGAAGTAATTTGAGTTTTTTCTTGGAATTAACATATTACTAAAGTTTTAGGTATTTTGAGACTTGGTTAGGACATATCCAACTAAAGACTCGCACTAGTGACGGGTCTTTGAGTAGACCCAAAACCCTAGACCTCATTCCATCCTCATTAATTTCACCATTAGTTGAAAAACTTCAGGCTCGCAAGACTTAATAGGAATCATTTGAGTTAACTCATATGCTTATTAGTTCTTGCTCTTATTGTAATGATTTTATTTCATAGTTTCCTTAGTTACCTAGACACGCGAGATTTTGGGCATTCACTAGTTTTTGGAGACTTTTGTTATGCATGCATTTGTATCATCTTCTTATTATTTATCCACGTTCTTTTTCACCACTATGCTTTTTCTTTTTGTTGAATGAATTCCTTGACTCGTTTTAAACCAGGAGGAAAAGGTTCGAAATAAGTTTAGGGTACTTTAGGATTTGTAAATTGAGTTGGATGGATTTCTTTGTGAAAGACTGCAGTGTTGGGTTTTGGGGTTCATACGCAGCGGATATTACAAAATAATTTTGACAAAAACCCCCAACAAGATCTGAATCTAATTCCATTAAAAACGTTTAAACCAAGAAAACTTAATTATACCTCGATCGTGAAATACCTTTCTGAAAATTGATCTGTTGGGGCATGTGCCCTAGGTCAACCCATTAACTGTCTTTATGAATACTTTTAGTTAATAAAATAGAGGATTTCATTTGCTGTTTATTATAATTAATTTGCATGTTTACATTATAATAAGATCCATGAGTATTTACAGAAATATCATAAATGTCCCTAGTCGATCATTATACTGGGAACTATAATGAATTAAGACTAGTGTGAGTCATGATTGATGATCATATGATGATTATACGTATAGGGATACGAATCAAGATCACGAGTACTTGTTAAGGAACAAAGTACTGGACCAACCCGCTATGAGAACATCACATGGATTAAGTCATAGTTGTTTCTCATGATAAGTATATTTTTCAGTCCTTTGACTTGAGATTACCAGAGACTTCAACATTAGGCACATAGTGATTCGACACTATCAAACGTTGTCTTTAACCGGACGATTATAAAGGTTGTGATTGGTTACTATGTAGCAATGTGACGAAGTTGTGTAATCAAGATAGAATTTGTCCATCTCATATAAAGAGAGATATCCAGTGGATCCCTCGATGTGTTAGACTGATAAAAGGCCTAGTCTAAGTGAATTGATATTGATCAATGTCACTTGGATGTTTTCGATCTACCTAGAGATCGAGACTAGTACGATTGAACATGTTGGATGACAATTCCATGCCTTATGTTTGATCAAAAGGATATCGTGTGACAAAAGGATGTTATATACACTATTGATTAGGTTGTATCGATTTGATATTCATACAACTTGGGTAGTCATAATGTCTTGTTAGAGGCCGCTTATGACTTGTATACCAAAATGTATTTTGGTACACTGCCAACGTTGTATGAGCCTATTGGGTCGCACACTAAGAATGGTTTTGCGAGATTTTAAGATGGTTTAGAAAAATGAATTTTATATGATAAAATTCATGACGGAAACGTCCTTGTGGTGTATTACACTTATACTTCTTTAAGTAGGGGTATATGTGTAATTTACTTAACCGTCTATATACAAAGGTTGTATAAATAGACGCTTTAAGTTAGAACACACGGACGAAAGATCAAAAGGCCGAAACTCTATTTTCGTTTCTGAAACGACTTAGGGTTTTTTGGTATGCTCTGGATCGTTTTGGAGATGTGTTATAGGTGTTGTAAGCAATCAGAGGGCTATGTGCGACCTTGGTGCTTCAGTTAATATCATGTCATTATCTATTTATGAGACATTGCATGCGGGCCCATTAGAGGAGACTGGTATTGTCATTCAGTTGGCAGACTGTTCTGTTGTTAGACCTGTTGGTGTTCTCGAGGACGTTTTAGTCCGAGTGAACGAGTTTATGTTTCTTGCTGACTTCTACATGGTAGATACGAAAGATGAGTCATTCCCTAATGCTTCGTCGGTACTCATTGGACGTCCATTTTTTAAAACGGCGAAAACGAAGATAGATGTTGATGATGGATCTCTTATCCTAAATTTTGACGGTGAAGTCATCGAATTTAACATCTATGACGCGATGTGATACCCCAGTGATGTGTTGTCTATGGTGTGCACCATGGACAATGTGGATCCAATCGTTGAGTAGACCTTGCTCACAAGTGGCAATGATGAAGTTAAAGTAGTGTTAGAGAACCATCTCAACATTACTCAAATCCACGAGAGCGATCTGGCCTTTGACACTGATGTCGAGAATGTTGTTTTCGAGTTGGATTCATTCCAACCCCTGCCCCCAAGTGCCTATCATTTGGAGTTGCCTACTTCTGACTCCAAACTTTCTCCCTCTTTGGTTAAAGCTCCTACACTTGAGCTGAAGCCATTACATAAGCACCTAAAGTATATGTTTTTAGGTGAGAATGACACACTACCTGTGATCATCTCAGCCAAACTTACACATTTGGAGGAAGAAAGGCTCCTTCGAGTACTCCGGGAGTTTAAACAAGATATTGGGTAGACCATAGCTGATATCAAAGGTTTGAGCCCTTCTACTTGCATGCATCATATATATATAAGGAAGACGGGTCAAAACCTACGAGAGAAGCTCAAATGTGACTCAATCCGCTCATAGTGAATGTCATGAAGAAGGAGATACTAAAGCTTCTTGATCCTGACATGATTTACCCCATCTCTGATAGTAAATGGGTAAGCCCTATCCAGGTGGCACCTAAGAAAACGAGAGTCACGGTAGTCACCAATTCACATGGTGAGTTGGTTCCAACCCGCATTCAAAATGGATGGCGGGTATGCATTGACTAAAGAGGTTAAACGCTTCCACCAGGAAGGATCGCTTCCCCCTACTATTCATTGATTAGATGTTGCAGAGACTAGCCGATCGTTCTCATTACTGTTTTCTTGACGGTTATTCCGATTTTCATCAAATAATGGTAGCGCCTGAAAACCACGAAAAAATGACCTTCACCTGTTCGTTTGGCACTTTTGCCTATCGGTGCATGCCCTTTAGGTTATGCAATGCACCTGCAACCTTTGAAAGGTGCATGGTGAGTATCTTTCCATGTTTTGTTGGGCATTTCTTTGAGGTCTTCATGGATGACTTTACTATTTACGATAATTCATTCGATAGTTGTCTCAATAATTTGGCAAATGTACCCCGCAGATGTATCGAGAAGAACCTGGTTCTGAACTATGAAAATGTCATTTTATGGTGGACCAAGGTCTTATTTTATTTTGGGACATTTTTTCAGCCAGGG
Organism: Stephania yunnanensis; assembly: GCA_039657365.1. NCBI lineage: Eukaryota > Viridiplantae > Streptophyta > Magnoliopsida > Ranunculales > Menispermaceae > Stephania > Stephania yunnanensis. The sequence goes on from CM077585.1 coordinate 8,764,998, forward strand.
GCGTAGAGGTAGACCAAGCTAAAATTGATGTTATCAAAAAACTTCCCTACCCTACGAATGTACGGGAGAATAGATCTTTCATTGGATACGCCAGTTTTTACCGTCGTTTCATCAAAGACTTTTCAAGAATCGCACAAACCCTATGCCATCTACTTCAAAAGGACGTACCTTTTGAGTTTGATGAGACATGTAAAAGTGCATTTGATGCACTGAAAGACGCACTTACTAGCACACCAGTCATTCAGGCCCCTAATTGAGAGCTTCCATTTGAGATTATGTGTGTGCTAGTAATTATGCAGTGGGTGTGGTCTTAGGAAAGAGAGTCAGGAAAGCTTCAGATGACATTTACTACGCTTCTCATACTCTAGACGCGGCTCAGATGAACTACACCACTACTGAGAAGGAGCTCATAGCCGTTATCTTCGCACTTGAGAAGTCTCGGCCTTATCTTTTGGGAACCAAGGCTATCATTTACTCTGATCATGCTGCCTTGATGTACCTGATGAGTAAAAAAGATGCCAAACCTAGGCTCATTAGATGGATACTCCTAATACATGAGTTTGACATCACAATCAAAGATAAAAATAGTGCAGAGAATCTAGTCGTAGACATCTCTGCAGAATTGAGAATGGTGAGAGTCCTACTCCTCTTAAGGATGATTTCCCTTACGAGTACATCTATGCCATTATGGAAGATCTTCCCTGGTACGCCGATTTGGTGAACTATATCACCTTGGGCGAGTTATCTCCTCACCTTTCGAAAGCTCGAAAGAATAAAGTAAGGAGCGATGCTAAGTACTATGTATGGGATGACCCGTACTTATGGAAATTTTGCTCCGACCAGGTTATTAGGCGTTGTGTTCCTTAGATCGAGAGTCAATCCATATTGGCTTTTTGTCATACTTACGCCTGCGGTGGCCACTTCGGTCTTCGTCGGATAGCTAGGAAAGTTCTTGAGAGTGGGTTTTACCGGCCCACCATTTTACATGATTAATACATGTTTACCAAGACTTGTCCTAACTGTCAGAAAACTGGTAACCTTAGTCATCGGGACTAAATGACATTTACCCTGATTCATATTTGTGAGATATTTGACGTTTGGGGTATAGACTTTATGGGACCGTTTCCAGTGTCATTTGGAAGTGTTTACATACTTTAGTAGTGGACTATGTGTCTAAGTGGGTGGAAGGTAAGGCTACACCCACTAATGACTCTAAAGTGGTATGTGAATTCCTCAAATAAGGATTTTCACAACATTTGGTACCCCATGTGCCCTGATCAGTGATATAGGCACTCACTTCTGCAATCGTATGGTTGAAAGTCTTATGAGGAGGTACAATGTCACTCATCAAATGTCTACAACATATCATCCCCAAATGAGTGGCCAAGCAAAGGTCTCTAATAGGGAAATCAAATCCATCTTGAAAAAAATGGTGAATCCTACTTGTAAAGATTGGAGTTCACGTCTTGATGATGCGGTTTGGATTACTGTACATCGTTTAAAATGCCAATTGGGGTGTCCCCATATCGCCTTATGTTTAGTAAATCTTGCTACCCGCCAGTCGAGCTCGAGCATAAATCCTATTGGGCTGTGAAATAGTTAATATGAAGCTCGATGAAATAGGAAAAGAGAGAAAGCTCACTTTCCAAGAATTGGAAGAAATCAGGAACGACGAGTTTGAAAATGCGCGGATTTATAAAGAAGAAACAAAAGCATTCCATGATAGCAATCTCTCTAGGAAATCTTTTCGTGTTGGTTAGAAAGTAGCTTTTATTTCAGTCACATCTTAAGATTCTTGCAAGTAAGGTGAGATCGAGGTGGACAAGACCATATGCTGTGACTGCGGTGTATGATCACAGAGCAGTGGAGATTAAGAGTTTGGAGACTGGTAATGCGTTTAAGGTGAATGGCCAAAGATTGAAGATCTTCTATGAAAACTTCCCAATCCATAATGTGGAGGTCGTCTCATTTGCAACGCCGGTCTATATTGATTGACAAACTCGGACCAAGTCGAGCCAACGACTTTAACCAAAAGTGCTTTTGGGAGGCAGCCCAAACTTTGATAAGTATCATTTAGTTTATTTATTTTCTTATTTCTTATCATTTTGCATGAATTTGTATCATTTACTTCATCTTATATTTATCATGTTCTTTCACCATCTTGTTTATTTTTTATGTGTGAACCTCTCGACTTGTTTTGAACCTTGAGGACAAGTTTTGGGATAATTTTGGGGGTATTTTAGGGATTGTGGATTGTTTTGGATGGGTTTTTGCGAAAGACCGCATGTGAGATCGTTTTTTTACGCGGTTATATGATGATATCGGATGGTAATGGTTGTGTTTTATATCATTTCTTGTCAATTCATATTCTTTTCTCATTTTATTAGGATTTGATACACATGCATATATGTATTTAGTATCTTTTTTATTTTAGTTATTTAGAGTCACCCGAAACTTTGTTCATGCCTTTGGTTATGGATGAGTAAATTATAGTTGCCTTTTTGACTTGAAACTTAAGGAAAATTATGAGAAATACTCAGTCGAGTTCTTAACTCATATTTTTATGATTTCATGATTAAGGAATTAGATGATGGTTGGATTTTGTGCTAGATAACGAAAATGAGTAGACGGTCAAATTTGTGCAAGTGATATTATTTTGACCCGCATTGGGGGATTTGCTTGATTATAGTGAAAGTGAGAAGTACTAACATGAGTTTTTCTAAAAAAAATAAATAAATAAAAAATAGAGAGTCCCACAAGTTTTCACGGAAATGGAGCTAGGAGACTTGTGGTGGGAAAAGTGAGAAAATCAGTCCATAAGAAATGGAGCAGAGATCGTATTAATTGAAAAAAAAACTTTAAAGAAAAAAATGTGAAAAGAAAATATAAAAATAATAAATAAAGGCGGAAGTTGTAAAACCACTCAAATAAAAGATTTAGTTCGAGTGCTTTCACTATATTAAGTGAGAATTTTGAGTTTGTGTACTTGAATGTATAGACCAAGAAAACTTATGAGTAGTTGATGGCCTTTGTCTTGACCACGTTTTTTGTCTTGAAAGTGGGATCTTAATTGTGTTTGGGTTGCAAATCTTGACATATCATAACTCTGAAGTTTTCTGAGTTGCTTGTTAATTTGGTGACTATGTAAACCAAAAGAACTCCATAAATTTAGGTCGGGTGTAGGATTAGGGAGTCAGTGCATTATTACATTAGAATTGTAGTTTAGTTTGTGTTGTCATTTACACCTTTGCTCGGGACGTGCAAAGTCTTCACTTTGGGGGTATTTGATAAGTCATTATTTATATATATTTAGTAGTTTATTTTAGTATATTTAAATATGGAAAGTTTCTAAAATATATATTTAATTATATTTTTTGGTTGTTTTTAGGTGAAACGGAGTGCGTGGTTGAATTCGTAGCAAAAAATACTCAAAATGGAGTATTTACACGCAATGATCGAATGTCGGACAGTTTGCCTCGAATTACGCGTTACGTGGTGGGTAGAATATGAGACAACATATTTCAACCAATTGGGGGTTGCCACGTCAGCATTCAACCAATCAGGTGACAACACGTCAGCGCCACGCGTCAGCAGCACAGCAGCACAACAGCACGTCACTCATTGCTGTCTCCCTCAATCAGCAAGCGCCACGTAGCGTCAACAAACCGGTTCAGCCAATCAGCAGTCGCCGCGTCAGCACAACATAGGCCACGTCATGCCCGCACATTTCTCCTCGCTTCAGCTGCTCTTTGATCTGCCTCGGGATGCGTGTCCGCACATACTCCCTGAATTTCAGACTTAATCGCGCAATTTTTCTCCGCGTTATGCGTGCCACTTGGCGCGTCCTCACCCATGCAGCGCGTCATCGTAGGGGTCTTCATCCAATCTAAAGCCAACACGTGGCTCTCTCACAACAACTAGCGCGTCATCACGAGCTCTATCTGCCAATCAGAATGCGAAACGTCAACGCGGCGGGCAGGAACGGACCAATGGCGTTGTACCATTTTCAAGCCAAAAATCATACGATGCTCATCGGTGCACGAGTCACCTCTCAACCCAAAAATTAGTTTCTCTCACCTCCCGAGACTAATTTTTAGTAGTTTTATATTTTAGGAACTTATGTATTATTGAGAATAACACACCGACTATTATTTTTTAGCATCGATTTTCTTTGACGACTATAATCGGCTAATCAATTCTTTGGTTAGGTCGAAGGGGAAGCAAGTCGGGATGATGGATTCATGTCATATTATGTGAGATCTATTATTTTATTACTTAATTTAATTTAAATTTTCATATTCATTGTTGTTGATTTTAATGATTATGATTTAGATCTAGGGTTTGTATATGACCAGTGCATGCTTTTAGGTGGACAATATATAGTTATTTAGACCATTAGTATCCGTGTAATTGTACTTTTAGACTAATAAAATGACAAATACTCAACCGTTTGCCTTCGAACCCTTTCGGTTCTTGAGAGTGCAACAATTGAATCTATGTTAAATCGGGAGTGGATGCGACCCAATTACTTAGGATTAGTGTTCCCATTGCTCGAATTTAATGCGGTTAGTATGTTAAACCCGATTGGCGGATGCCTAGGGTTATATATTAATTAGGGAAATAGTTGGTGGCGGACGTCCTGACTATCTAGATTAGGGGAATTAGGAATTTCTGGCGGATGTCGATTTTCCATAGCTAATCTAAGAGAAATTGAATTAATAATTTCTTTGGATGATTGAGGACTATTAAATATCATTGAATCTTGATTCTTGCTTGTGGAACTGTAGACTTAGGTGATTTCTTCTCATTGATATTATTTTTACGAAACTTTTATTTTTGCTATTTTAATTAATTATTTCATTGAATTTTTTGAAAACCCCCCATTTTTAATTAACTTGGAGTAAAACTCAAGTCATATGGATTCGACCCGTATTCACCACTACTACACCCTTGTGGTTGGTAACTCGATTGTAGGTTATATTTGGCATCACGACACGTGACCAATTGCTTTCCCCATAAAATTCTCTTCATCAATTGCAAACTGTTTATCATCTTGTATGTTTTTTGCCCTGGAGGTTCATACTTTGTGTCATCCGTAACAACATTTGAGTTTTCCTAATCGACAAATGGTGCAGCATCCTCGGGGGACGCATGTCCTCATCCGCAACATTAATGTCATCATCGTCATTGGGTTCATCATCACCTTGTGGTGATTGCATATGCAATATTTTCCATCATCGATCTAGTATCTGACGTGCTAACATCTTCATCTACTAGTTGCGAATGAACTGTATGATTTTGAGAATAGTCAATTGGCTCAAATGTTAAATAAATATTTACCCTTGAAGTTAATGGTAGATTGATCACTATCGCCCACATCAAGTCGAAGTGCATCGCGTCTTCCAGCAATACGGGGACAAAATACTTTAAACCCTTAGGGAATATTATCGCTTGACGATAAGTCATCCTTACTATATTTTCGTAGATAAGATATTGAATGCGTTACACACGTGATCCACCAATTGTTGTCTACTCGTCCCAAATTAAACATTAACACTGCTGATGGGTTGCGTTGTACCTAATGTCATTCCTACCATTTACAATTTCACAGTTCGCATAAAAGAGAAATGAGATATTCTTATATTCCATGACCTACATAATTTATTGAACAATGATGATGTAAAAAATCGCATATATATCAAACATCATTCGTTGATCAATTTTAGGATTTAAATCGCAATCAAACTTTATGATGTAGATGATTGCCTTAATAGCGCAACTACAAAGCATACTCATTCATCTGCATGAAACATCAATTAATTACTCATATTTAAATCACAATCAAATTAGAGCATATGTTAAAAAAATAAACCAACTCAGCATAAAAGTTTTTGTTTTAACAAACAAACTCCACATAAAATTATTTTTTTTAACAAACAAACTCCACATAAAATTATTATTTTTAACAAACAAACTCCAAATAAAATTATTTTTTTTTACTAAAATACCAAATCAAACATAATCAAACTTAAATAAATAAGTTTTTGTACTTACTAATTTCCATTTTTTTTCTTTATCTTCAATTTGATAATCTGAAAAAAAAATAATAAGTTACCTTTTATTTATATAAATATTACTAACTATAATGTGATTCTTTAAAAATAAAATTAAAAAATCGAACCTCTTATTTTTTAACGACCTCTTCAACCACAAAAAACCCACTTATGTTGATCTTTTATTTGATATTCCCCGAAAAAAATTAGAGTTACCTTTTACTTAAATAAATAGTACTAACTACAATGTTATTCTTTAATAATAATATAAAAAACTGAACCTCTTCAGTTACCACAAAAAAACCCCAACAACAAATCTCAACAAATCCAACTCTTTCACAACTCAACTGACCCAACTCTATCACTACCCAACCTAACTAACTCTATCACTACCCAACCCAATTAACTTTGACATTTGACAAAAAAAAACCCAACCCACAACCTAACCCAACCCCACCCCTATCTCTCTCTCTCTCTCTCTCTCTCTCTCTCTCTCTCTCTCTCTCGGTCACCCACAACCACCAACCCTCTCTCTTTTATTTCTCTCATAGCCACTTTCTCTCTCTCTCTCTCTCTCAGTTACCGACAACCATCAAGCATTTTTCTTTTTCTTTCTCTCACAGCCACTCTCTCTCTCTTGGTCAACCACAAACATCTCCATTTTCTTTCTCTCAAGCATCTCTCTCTCTTGGTCAACCAAAACCACCAAGCATCTTTCTTTTTTCTCTCTCTCACAACCTCTCTCTCTCTCTCTCTCTCACTCTCTCGGTCACCCACAACCACCAAACATCTCTCTCTTTTCTTTCTCTCACAACCACTCTCTCTCTCGCACAGTTTCCCTTCCCCCTCTCGGTCTCTCGAGATCTTCTCCCTCTCATACGGTCTCCTACTTCCCCCATTTGGGTCTCTCCAATTCCTCTCTCTCGATCTCTCTGCTACTCTCTCTCTATTGTTCCCTCTGATGTTCTCTTTCTTTGCTTCTACACCCACCAACAACACCCAACCAACAACCACCATTAAATAAACCTCATTTAATGTATGACCCCTTGTTTAGACCCCTAAATAGTAGCTCGTATCCTCGAGAACGGTCACGAACTCAAAATACACAAATGACGCATTCGGAGAATGCGCCATTCGTGTATTTTGAGCACGACACGTGGGATTATACAGAATGCGTCATTCATGTATCTTCAACAATCTAAATTTTCTCCAACTAGTAACGCATTTCCAAAAGACGTTTTACCTTACTTTTGGAATAAAAAAAATCTAACTTATTTTACTCATTTATATTAATTTTTGCAGTACATCTGTAATTTTTCCTGATGAACAATGCCCTCCTTATTTCGATTTTGATTCATATATATTAAGGGGTCAAATGACCATTTTACCTCTCAATATTTATCCTCTCCAATTCAAATCCCATGCCCTTTTTGGTCATTTTCCATTTTCCTTATTTTTTCATATTTATCTCCTCGATTTTCATTCCAATTAAACTCCAAAAAATATCTCAATTTCACCAAAAATTAGCAAATTTCCTAAATCAATCCAAAACCCTTGAAAAACTTGTCCTTACACATAAATCAAGGTGTAGGACCCATGTCGACTCGTTAGGTCCATTTAAGATCCAAAAATCAAATTTTAATTCAAATTTCATAATTTTCTGTAAAATCCTAAATTAATGTTCACCTCAATATTTTAAGTACCTTGACACCCGTCTCGACGCGTATTTTAAGATAAAATCTCGCTAAACACTGATCTCGACACGTATCTCGAGACGAAACCCTCACGAATCTCAAAATCACTTAATCAATTGAATTTCTCAAAATAACATAATATATATACAACACTAGGCAAACTTCACAAAATAATAAAATTAATTATAAATCTCTAATTCATCGGTATTTAATTCCCGACTTCGCTGCCAAAACCTTAATTAGGCTCCCTTAATCTTGGATTAATCGTAATTACCGGTTTTAAATTTTAAGGATTTGACAATCACAGGGTCGAGGAGTATAATGAATGAGACTGGGTATATCTTAAAGTTTCTCATAAAAAATGTCATTACGGGTTTGGAATCAAATGGAAATTCTCTCCCAGATACATGGGACCTTTTAAGATTCTTAAAATGATTGGAAATGTTGTTTACCGACTTGCATTGTCGTTGCAATTAGCTGGGGTTCATGATGTATTCCACGTTTTTATGTTTAGAAAGAGAGAACCTGATTCGCATCATATTGTGAAATGGAATCAGTTTGATTTACAACAGGCTATTTCCTAGGCTTAATAGGCAAATATATCCTAACATTTCAAAGATTTTGCAAAAATATCCTAACATTTGAATTTTAAAAAAATATCGTAACCTTTTGATTTCTTGTAAATTGTATCATATAATAACTAGAATTACACTTAAAAATATAATAAATTATGCATACAATTGAGAATATTATATCATATAAATAGAATTGGTATGTAATCTAGTGATCATTCATTACTTTGATTGTGATTTGATATATAATAATTACAAACAATGATACAATTTGCATGAAACTAAAAAGTTAGGATATATTTGTAAAAATTGAAACGTTAGGATATTTTTGCAAAAATCTTGAAACATTAGGATGTATTTGCTTATTAAGCCTATTTCATATGATGAGTAACCTATTCAAATCATGGATAGAGAGATAAAAAAAACTTTGGAATACAAAATTCCATTGGTTCTATTGAAATGGCAATTTCATGATGATTTTGAGCTAATATGGGAATGCGAGGAATATATGAGAGAGCATTTTCCACATCTTTTTCTAATTCAGGTAAATCTTATCTTAATTTCGATTTGGATGAAGAAATTTTTATTAGTTGGGAAGATTGTGAAATCCTAGATTTCTCAAACATATAATTAAGGATAATCTTGGATTAATAGGGCTTAATTATGTTCTAGATCGCAACCCGGGAGCCGAAGGTTGATTGAATTGAGATCTTAAGTTAATTTTATTTTTCTATGACGTTTGCTTAGTGTAGACAGTATAGTTATGTTATTTTAAGAAATTTCAAATGATGCAGTAATTTTAAGTTTCGCGAAAAATAATTGTAATTAAGTTTTAAAAATGTTAAATTTAGTGTAAATTAAGTTGGAACTTGCTAAGAACTAGAGAACGAAAATAGAAAACTAAGAACTTCTATTACTACAAAGGAGAAGAGAAGAAATGAGATAGTTGGAATGAGAAGTTTTCATTCAACTTGGTGTGTGTATTACAATGGGGTTAGCACCCTTTATATAGGCCATTAGGTGATGATGATAATCGTACTTATACAATGTGTACAAGTTATACATACACCACAAGTCATAGAATACATCACAAGCAACATAGACAATACATAGAAGAGTTGGTGTACATTGGAGAGGATTACGAGTTACATGACAATACATGGATAAGTGATTATACATTAGAGTTGAATACGAGTTATGTAGAGTGTACAAGTTACATTCAATATAGAAGTCATGCTTGATGTTACAATTCAATGTGAGAGTCATGCTTGACAATGTGATCATTCATAAGCTTGGTTAAAGGGTCATCTAATTTACAACACTCCCCCTTGGATGACACTTGCTGAGAGAATATTCCTCGTTAAAACCTGTACTAAAAAAACCCTGTGGAAAAAAATCTAGTATAGGAAAAAGAGTACAATGTTCTCGTCAATCTTGATTTGCAGTATAATGTTATTGAATGCCTCATTAAAAACCTTGCTAGGAAAATCCAGTGGGACAAAACCAAAGCTAAGAAAAAAAGTGCAACACATTGATACACTGAGAGAATATATATGCCTCATTAAAACCTTTACTAGAAAAACCCTGTGGGAAAAAAATCTAGTATAGGAAAAGACTACATTGCTCTCATTAATTTTTTTATACAGAGTATAATAATGTTAGGATTGCCTCTTTAAAAACTTTGCTAGGCAAATCCAGTGGGATCAAACCAATACAACAACAACAACAACAACAACAACAACAACAACATAGCCTCAGTCCAAAATTAACTGTGGTCGGCTACATGGATCAAGTTTTTTTGTGCTCGATTAAGTGCAATTGAACACACCCTTGCTCATTTCTCACTACACCCGGGCTCCGATGCAGCGCGTCGCTAGGTGGGAACGCCCCAACGTTTATATATGTTTGATCCATTTCATGAAAAGTGACAAAAGTTTTACTCTAGCTGTCAACCTATCGCAACCCTCCTCCATTTCCCAAAATTAGAAAATGGGCCTCCCTCCCTCACTTTTCGGGATATGAAAAGTGAGTTTGGGACCTCCCTTACCCATTTTTCGGTATGAAAAAATGGGCGTCAGAGTCCTCCTCCTTTATCCGAACTTGGGACCGGCTATGTAGCGCACATATTGTACAATATAGGTGGAGTTAGTGTGGTCAAACCAATAGCGAAAATAAAATAGTGCAATACACTAATCAACCTTGATAAAGAGTTTTAATATTGTTAGAATTGCCTCATTAAAAACCTTTACAAAGAAAACCCAGTAGGATAAAATCATAGCAAAGGGAAAAAAAGTGTAATACACAAATAACTCATTTTGATTCTCCCCTCATCTTCACATGGGTGAGACATTTTGTGCATTTTGTTGCACATGGACATCGTTTTCTATATGAACCATTTAATGTTGAAGCATATGATTGTCACTATTTTGTATATAGTACTTGCATCAAGTAATTGATTTATAACTTTGTTACTACTGAATGATCCTTTGAACTTCGAGTTCATATTAATTTATACATGGATCATAATACAACAAATTTAATAGAATTTGATGTGTTTCAAGCAATTTCACGCCATTCCTTTTGAATTGGCTTACATCTCCCTCTAATGGTGGAAAAACTGCTTCATCAAAGTGACAATTAGCAAAACTTGATATAAATAATTTCCCTATTAGGGATTCAAGGCATCTTATAATATGATTAATGGAGAGTAAATCAATATACGTCTCCTATTGATTTGCCTTGAGATAATCTCCAGCTGAAAAAAAATCCAGTTCGATAAAGGATGTCCGTGCGAATTTATGATATTTTTGCATTATTGATGATTATGGATAATCAAATAGATCTTTCCACATTATCAATGTTATTTGATTTATGACGACATTCGTTTTAATGTGTCTTATATATTCCAGAAGTTAAAGCCGGAAATATTATACTCAGATTAAATCATATAGATAAATTTTCTATTATTCTGAGTAGACTTCTTCTGAACAAGACATTAACAATAAAATTGTTGTATTAGATATTGCCTTAACATTAGCCTCCACTAGGTTCGAATTCGAGAAATATTCACTTTTGTACATGCATGTAGCACGATACATAAGACATAAACTCATTGCCCATATTTAGGTCACGATTTAAACACATCTCGATGTGCCTGTTTTATCGAGCCATTTTCAATGATAAAATTCATAATATTTTGGCTTTGATTTTGAAGGCATGGTAAAGGTCTCAAAAATATTCGGGTATATATATGACAATATTTAGGCAAAATAGCCTTTCATATATGACCAAAAAAATGTCACAATTATGAGCGCTCATTGTCAATAATTATTTGCCATTTGTAGTAGTGCACCACTTTTGTTCCAATTTTTGTGAAATTGTCAATACGACCTTTACATGATATTTTCACCTTTTCTACGTCCATAAACTTATTATTGCGATCATGATCATTATATGCAACATATGCTTCTTAATTTGAAGCCGAACAAATTGGACGATAGCGATATTATATTTATAATATCTCATTATTTTACTCAGCTACCATGAGACAAGAAATCAATCATTAATATTTATTGGATTGGCGTGCGCACTCGATATTTGATGCAACAATAAATCGAGGTGGACCAATTGACCTTATTTTTATTGTCTCATCAGTCATATTTCTACATAGCCTCAACATATAGGTAATTAAAATTGTGAAATTATAATTAATATTTGAGTGATTAAATTTTGTAGCATGAGACCCAGTCGCTCATTTTGAGCTTTTGGAGCATTACCCTTTTGGTATGTATATATATAACTCCATAAGGTGAAAAGATATATATAAAGTGAAATATTCACTTTTCAAATCTCTAAAGAGAAATTGACAAATGATTATGTATAACACACAGTTTTGCATATATGCTTTATTCACAAATTGTAGTATTGATTATCATGACAAATAATTCTTATCGGTAATATAATAAGGCAACGAGTTCAACTATGGTTGAATAATATTTTGAAAATAAATTTAATATAAAATAGTTTTCCCCTTTTATGTAAAAACATAACATATAATTAAATATATGTTCACAACTTGATTCATTAATAAACAAAATATACTATTCGTATAAGTTGGTGGGACACCCTCCAAGTTGGGTGGCGAGACATAGTCTACTTAATACCATACCTCCTCGAACGGGATAACCCGTTTCCCTTTCAATGTTTAGCTTTACCGAGGACAAGGCTTATCCACTATCAACTCAAACTTATAGCATTATTTGTATTATAAAATCAAGAATAGAACAATAACTAATCGTTTGTCGTTTTAAGAGAAAAACCACATGTCACACATTGACTTTTGATTTATGATGTAGAAGATCGTACAAGATGCAACTACAGAACATACTTTCGTAGTCGGTGACGTTACAACGCATAATGTATGAATAAAGTACATTTACATAATTAAATATGCATATAACAAAAAGAAATTAACCATGATAACATGGAAATAAATTGAACTTATTTAAATTAATAAAAATTATACCTTCTTAGCTTTATATATTTGAAAAGCTTTTTGATCTTCAAGACCTCCTCTTGTAGAGCTAGCTTCGTGCCGATAACGTGCTGTAAATTATGTTGGAACTTGCTAAGAACTAGAGAAGGAAAATAGAAGACTAAGAACTTCTACTACTACAAAGGAGAAGAGAAAAAATGAGATAGTTGGAATGAGAAGTTTTCATTCAACTTGGTGTGTGTATTACAATGGGGTTGACACCCTTTATATAGGCCATTTGGTGATGATGATAATTGTACTTATACAATGTGTACAAGTTATACATACACCACAAGTCATAGAACACATCACAAGCAACGTAGACAATACATGGAAGAGTTGGTGTACATTAGAGAGGATTACAAGTTACATGACAATACATGGATAAGTGATTATACATTAGAGTTGAATACAAGTTACGTAGAGTGTACAAGTTACATTCAATGTAGAAGTCATGCTTGATGTTACAATTCAATGTGAGAGTCATGCTCGATAATGTGATCATTCATAAGCTTGGTTAAAGGGTCATCAATTTACAACAAAATTTATATTTAAACGGCTTTAACGAGCCGACGTGGGTCTCACACCTTGAATTGCATGCCATATGTGTTGTCTGTGAGTTTCAGAACACACCGATAAATTCTTCAACTTTTGGTCGAATTGGGGTATTTTTTGGGGTTTAATTTGGACATAAAAACGAGGACATAAATATGAAATAAAAAGAGAAAACTGAAAAGACTAAAAAGCACAGTGATGGTGTAGTGAGAAGGATAGAAATTGAGGGGCAAAACAGTCATTTGACCCCCTATTTTTAAAACTCGAAAATCGAGCAGAGGGGGTATAGTTGTTCTTCATCGTCTTCAACCTCATCTTCCACCATCACCTTCATCTTCACTGCCTCTACATCTCTTCTCTCGTGTCTAGAACAATTCTCTCTCTCGTCACTGTGATTCGAATTGAAATCGAGGAAGGAGGAACCGTGATTGGTGTGCGCGGTGTATCGATCAAGGTGAGAAGAAAATTAATCAAAAGGAATTTCGGTTTGGCTATGAATCGATTGGGACTGTTTTGATGAAATAGAGACTATGTAGATTGTGTTGATTGATTTAAACAACAGAAAAACAGTAGCACAATGACAACAAACACACACAACAACACAATACAACCATGAAAAACGAAAGAAAGAAAGAAAAAACAGAGTTGTTGAGAGGAAAGAGATGACTAGGGAGGGGGGTTAGAAGAAGACGATGACCAAGGAGGGAAGGGATGACCCCCGGACCTAATCTGGGTTCGGTTCGGTCCGGACCGCTCCAGGAATCAAACCCCATTTTTTTCAAAAATAAATAAAAAATGTTTTAAAATTGGAAAAAAAAAATAAAAATCCCTGAAAAAGTAGAGAAAACTCAAGAAAATGGGAATTGGACCCAAAGAAGAAGAGAATCAAATTATTTTGATAAAAAAAATCAGATTTAAAGATTTTACTGGGGTTTTACACCGGGTTTGGGCCTCGAAAAGCGTGCTTGAAACCTCGAAACTTCGAAAAATTGAGGAATTGAATTCAACAAGGGTAGAAACCTATTGAGTTATGAAAATTGAGTTCATTGGAGTTACAAATGAGATTTGGACTTTGGGAATTAAATTTTATGATTGATTTTTGGGATTTAGGATTTGAGAATACCGAAATAATTCGAAAAGTGACCAAAGACTTGAGGAATTTGAATAGGAAACTTATCCAAATTTCTCAATGGTTTTAGGTGACATTGAGGATCCCTAAACCACGTAGAACGAGCCTCGGGTAATGGGTTTGGAGTACATTAGAGGTAAGTAAATTTTATTAGGTGTTGAAATTTGGAGGCAATCAATTTTTAGGGGAGACTGTGTCCAAAATTTTAGTTAAGAAATTGAAATCATTTGGAATGTGATTTCCCAATTTGCTCACTTTATTGGTGAAAGGATCAAGTTTTGATAGTTTGATTAATAGTTACCTAGGTTAAAATATTGTGGAAGTCTTGAGGTTTTTGATAGGCTTACTAGATTATTAGAATTTAGTGTTAATTTAAATCAGTTAGTCGTCCTAATGACGAGGGAGCCGATAGATCTTATTAACTCATTTGGACTACACTATTTTTATTCTAACAAATCAAGGGATCCATTGATATTTCTCTCTAAATGAGAGGGACAAATTATATCTCGATTATACACCATTACATATTATTCACATAGTAACTAATCACAACCTTTATAATCGTCTAGTTAAAGACAACGTTTGATTGTGTCAAGTCATTATGATCTTAATGTTGAAGTCTCTAATAATCTCAAGTCAGATGACTAAATGATATATTTGTCATGAATAACATCTATAACTTAATCCATGTGGCCTTCTTATAGCGGGTCGGTCTACTACCTTGATCTTAATTCGTATATTTTATATGCATGATCATCACATGACTATCAATGAAGACTCACATTAGTCTTAATTCATTACAATTTTCAATATAATTACCGACTAGAGACATTTATGATGTTTCCAGTAAACATCCATGGATTGACCTATGGACACATGACCCAACATTATATATATCATTGTCTATAAAAAGGTCCTAGTCACCACAATTTGGGCCCCACCATGCACTAGGCTTACGTGGAACCCGGTCAACTTCCACCAAGTCAACGGATGCCTAGTCAGCCTCTTATTTGAAATTAATTTTCCTTATTGTCCTTATTTAAGTTATAAAGTTCATGAAAATACCCTTAATATCAATTATAACAACGGAAGTAATTTAAAACAATTTAATCAACATTGTTGATATATAGAATTAAAGTCAAGACAACCTACATGTGGAAATCATGCAAACAGTGTGATATCATGCATATAACTGTTGATAAGGAGTATAATACGTGTATACATGTGACATCAAGTGCATCTTACATCCCCATGTACTCAAAAATATCAAACCATCATGAATATATAGTCATATATATACAACAAAATGACAAAAGAACCTACGAAGTAAGATTAACGGAGTTGGCTCTAAGGGTAGCTCAAGAGGTAATTGCCAAGTACAAGCTCCTTTCCTCACTATTAGAGGGACCTACAATTGTCAACAACGATAGAGACAATTCCAGTGAGTAAAGCCATAAAAGATTTAATAGTATTTTTGAATAATAGATTACAATAGTTTCTAAATCATGCGAGTGCTTAAAGAAAGATGTAAATAAAATTACAAAGTGCATGGTAAACATATTAATCAAGTAAAGTAGTGAAAATCAAGTGGCAAGAAAGTAAAGATAGGCGAATAGGTAATTCGGTCCAAACTGCAGGTCATTAGACCATAACACAACTTGAAATTGACACAACGAGCCTTAGGCCACTTCCAAATGCCCCAAAATGACTTTTCAGGTACCGTGAACTCATCAAGTCACTTTCAACAACCCCTTAACTATTAGGTTAAGCCACAGTGACCCCGAATGTCTTATCATTTGAATAGTCTTCAACTAGAAGTCAAGGTGAATCCAATTGCTTAACCCGCAAGATGACACAACTGGTGGACTACCTAGACCCTAGGCCACTTGAAACAAGAATGGAATACAAGTATGACATGCTTTACAAGGGATTAATAATAAGAAATAGAAAAGAAATCATGTTGATGCTCTTACTCGTTTACTCACGTGTCGAGCATGCATAATAATTCCCCATATTTTCCTATTATTTTTAGTAGTGGTAAGTGAGATATCTTCTCCATAGGGATTTTGCAAACTTCTTAGGAAAATGTTTTTTTGTTTTGTTTTTATTAATTTAGTTAATCTAATTAAATGGGAATCTAAATACTAAATAACTAAAAACTATGACTACTAACTTAATTAACCAAACTAACTAAACTAATTCAAATAATTTAATGCAAACTTAATCAAACGAAATTCAAATTCAATATAACATAAATATCTAAACAAACCCTACTAAACAATGTAATATACTAGGACAACATTCAAACACTAGAACATAACCTCATAACCTAGTTATAATTATATCATATCGAATATTGAAATCATTAAATCTTAATTCATAATAGGTTGATAGCCTTTAGCAAGCCATCAATTTTTCTATATTCAATGAAAAATGGCTATATCCATATTATTGTAAATCTACCTATTGGATAAAATGCAATAAAATATAAATATGATACCACTAACACTCAATGAAAATCATACCTAATATAAACAAATATTAATCAAAATATGCCGATCAATAACTAACTTAGAACACAATCACCTTGA
Source organism: Stephania yunnanensis (assembly GCA_039657365.1). Taxonomy (NCBI): domain Eukaryota; kingdom Viridiplantae; phylum Streptophyta; class Magnoliopsida; order Ranunculales; family Menispermaceae; genus Stephania; species Stephania yunnanensis. The sequence goes on from CM077585.1 coordinate 8,782,126, forward strand.
ATATCCACTAGGTAATTTGACCCTATAGATTAATCCTAGTTACTACTTCTATAATTATTGTCAATAATCATAGACATAGATTAGAAAATCGAATATCACAATACATATTGCGCACTATGCATACAATATCAATCCTCATTAGTTGTAATACACAAAAATAACTTATTAAAATCGTGGTTGTTGTGTATGAATATATTTAAAGTATTAACTGTAGGGTTCCTTAATTATAAATATGTAGCAATTTAAGGTATATACATGTCTAGGGTTTGTGTAGATGAATAAACTACTCACTCACGCTGGGAAATAAAAATACAATAATATAATTGAAAGACATAATTAAATAAATACATCTTACTAAAATGAACAAATCTCTAATGTTGTTTCAAACATAAACTCAATAAAAACTAACTTACGACTCTCACAAACTTGTTAATAGAAAAGAGGGCTCCTAATTTCGAAGCTATAGGGTCCTATTTATAGTTTTCCAATGTATACTTATTATAAATAAACTAAAATTCCTTGTTTTTATCTAAAAAAACACGTCACCGACCTCAGCGAATCAACTTTGTGCTCAAATCGCTGAGAAAATCATTGAAAAACTATTTCTGTGTTTCACCGACTCAATCAGCGAATCCTATCTATTTTGGATTCGATGGGAAATCGTTGGAACTTTTTGCTGCTCTTAACCAAAATTTTCATTTTTAATCACATTTTCTTCCATTTCTTTACTTTTCCTTATTAATTCCTGAAATCATAAAAACAAGAGAATACCCAGTGTAATATCATCATTTTCATCTAAAATCAACTTAAATTATACTATAAAACATGTCTTATTTTTGACTTATCAAATACCCCCAAACTCAGCACCTTGTAGTCCTGAGCAAATGAATACTCTCAATTATATTCTATTTTCATTCTTTATATAATGAATTCAATCTAATTAATCTTGACTTTAAATAATAGAAGTTTCAAATAGAAGTGATCTTCAAATCGAAACATATACCCTCAAGTGAATAGAAATTTTGATAGAATAGAATGATTTAGAAAAATGAACCATCCTTTAATGATAACTCAACCACCTAATGCAATACCCCTTAGAATTTAAAGTTCAATCAATACCAATGCCAATACATAATATAAGTTTTCTCAATCTCTATTGACAAGCATCAAACTTACGATGACTTGTGTAGAATCTCAAAACACAAAAATCACTAGATTGATCTTAGTTTTAGATAATACTTTATAAGATCAACACAATTAAAATCAATGAGAGTTTTTCCAAGATACCAATGAATATATCATTTAAAATGTGTTAAACAAAAAAATATTACACTCAGCCCTAGCTTCAAGCACTCGAGCTAAATCTTTTCTCTGAAGAGCTTAAGAACATCCACCTTTTCATCTCTCATTTTTTCTACTTCATCCTAATTATTTTTTCTTCATTATTTTCATATTTTTTCATTTTACTTTTGAGTCACTGCTCAATTTTCTATGGTCATTCTCATATTTTCCCACTATAGATTCTCTACTCCATTTTCTATGGAATCTATAGGATTCTTTATATGTTTGTAAACTCTTGTTAGTACTTCTCATTGTTCTTTAACGTTGAAAAAAGTATTATTTATAACTTATAGAAATTCATTGGTTTCCAATCCATTTCTTTTTTCAATTGTGGCATAATGATTTTCTATATATATATATACTATAAAAATACTTAATCAATAGTTTTTGTATCACAAGATTTTTAGAAATATGTCTTGTTCATCTTGCACTATTGTTTCAATCTTCCACCCATTCTCATTACTAACACAAGGCAATTAATCTCTCTAAACTCATCCAGTGTATGCATTAACTAGTAAAGTTAATAAAAAATGTATAAAAATTGATTCCTTTTATCATAGAATTCACTTGGGCAATAAAAATATCACTTCTATTCAAAATCTATTATATCTATTTATATATTTATTTTCATTCTTTTCCTTACTAAAAATAAATAAAAATTAAATTCATACTTATTTGAATTCGGAAGAAATTTGAAAATCTTCATCAACTCACTTGAATATCGGATCAAGATTTTTGAACTTTGGGTTAATTCTGACTTATCTTCTACCTTTCTTTCTTTCCTTACTATTGCTATTGGTATGCTTCACCTAAAATACCTCCAAACTCATTTCAAACCTTGTCCTCAAGGTTTAAAAATTAAGTCGGATTTCCAATAAAACAAATATACCTCATGAAGCATAAGCGAATACATATATATGTAAAACTAATGTAAATGACACTTGAATCTATGAAAAAACTTCTTGCAAAGAATAAGTTAAATAATAAATATAATATTCAAGTGTCATCATCATGAAACAAAAACAATTGTCAAAGTATCACATAACATATCACAATTCCAAGTTATTAAACATCACAGACTAATCAACTCAAGTTCTCCTAAAACACTTCCAAACTCATTTTAAACTTATTAGGAAGGTTTAATCTATACAAGATTTTGGTTTTCTAATCGAATGTGTTGCAATGGTTCTGTATATGAAATGAGTTATGTGTTTTGCAATTTGGGGTTTTACTATTAAAATTAAAAATTGTGGCCCATCAAATTGTGAGTTTTAGTGGAATCACTGACTATTTGCTACCTAAATAAGTGAAAACAAGGCTTTATAATCCATCGATGGGCGTAGCGATTTCTAGTTATTAGGTGGATTCACTATTGAATCGCTAACTTGATTTTTTCACAATAAATTCTACAATATGTTACTAATTCTACCATTGATTCCCAATAGTAATTCATGTCGCTGAGAATTCACCAGACATGTTTGACTATTTTTTCAATTTAATTGATCGTATTTCACATATTTTACATATAAACATCAATAATAAGATAGAATTTCTCATAATTATCTGAATTTGAGTATGATATGCACTAAACAATAATTCCATTACCATATAAATGAAATATCCAATTAATATAAAATTTATAATGATAATATAATACTGAAAGACATTGGCTCATTTAGCCCATCTTACATGAAATTATTTCGGAATCAAAATTCCTAAAGATATTTGCAAAATAAGAGTCAAAAGTTGAGAGAATATAAAAACAACTAACTTGTTCTAATACTAAAACATAAATTAAAGATAGATTATGAGCTACCTTCCACATAGCACTTTTGTTTACTGTCGTTGACTCGAATGAACCACACAATCTAATCTGGATCTAAATTAAGAAATTGTTCTTTTATAACTTGTTTAAAAACAATCTCCTCATTTCCTACTATTATTTTGATAGTTTCTTGAGCTATGTCAAGTGTTGTATTAGTAGTTGTTAGGAAAGGTTCTCCTAATGTAATACCTACATCATCCTTTAGTTTATGATCCAAAATAATGAAATCCAACAAGAAATTAAATTCTCCAATTTTAACTACCACATTTTTAAGTATACCCTTATTCTCTATTATAGATCCATCAACAGAACAAACTATGATATTATAATCTTTATCATATTTCCAACTGAGAAAATCGTGTTCTAAAATATAATAAAAAAGTAGGATGTTATATGATGTGTTTGAGTCACATTTGACATTCTCAAATTTCTTACTATTGATAACAATGGAGATTGTTATGTTTCTTGATTTATCATCTTTATTCTTATTAGTTATTTCTTGGGGTTCTTTCATAAAAAATGAATTGATAGAATTCAGTCACTTTACTATCTTAATATTTGAATTGGCCCCTCTAGGATCATGCAATGTTACAGATTTGAACTCAACATTTTCTTTTTTATATCCTTAATACTTGAATCTTTCGGTTTGATAGTGTTTTTCTTGTTTTCGGTTGTTGAACTTTTCATTCTTGAGTTATTTCTCATCATTAGGATTTTCTTCAACTTCTTCCTTCTTTGAAATATCATTTTCAATTTCTATCTTTACTGTATTGATTGTATATGCCTTAGTATTTAGACTATTATAAGGATTTAATTCTAAAGAATCATTATCATTAATTTCTTTGCTAAGCAATTGATTCTAATCATTATAGTTATCTTGATTAATGAATTTGAAAGTGACCATTTTGTCTTCAAATTTCATAGACATAGTTCTTTCAAAGATATCTAACTTAGCCTTAGCAAATTTAAGAAAAGGTCTATTGAACAGTATAGTTGGGGAATTAGGTGAAATGAACCTCACCTGAAATAGGGTTGGGTCACCCGTCCCAGACCATTACTCAAGCTTGATACCTGAACAAGGCTCAAATAACGTGCTGACACGCCTAATTCAACCTGTGGAACAACATACTACCATATAGGATAATAAATGCGGAATTGAAATCGACACTAAAATTCATTAAATTGCCAAATCAGCGTAATAGGTATCCAATGGTCTGATCATCTCAATAAGTTTCCAAATCAACCTAAGAATTTCCATAATGATCCGAAAATAGATAATGAGGGTTCAACTCTACCCCAAGTAAGACTACCTAGACTTACAACCCAGTTTATTATAATGAAAATCAAACAAATATATATAATCATGCAAAATTCTCACAAAGCAAGAAGACTTCAAGCAATGGCCTTCCCCTTGCCAAGATCATTCGCACTCGTAGATGAACCTGCATTGTAAGTGGGGTGAGCTGAAGAACCAACGTAGCCAATAAGAGAAGAACTACACTCAAATATTAAACTTGCAAGTAATACCTATAAATCAAAATAAAACTAGCATGCATTTAAAACCATGATACATTGAAATATGTAGCATGGCATCAACTTCATATAGAGTAAGCATATCATAATCATAGAGTAACTTGAACAGATATATGAAGTATCAAGGATTGTAAAAACATAAGAAATTCAACTTTTTTTTGCGTGCAAAGGGGTTCCAAGATGTATACATAGAATGTAATAGATATAAATGCACGTTCGTGGTCCCATTTGTCATTACCTTCCCTCGTTGACCAAAAATCATAATATAATAAATATACGTGGGTGACTTGATTCCACCGTGTGTCTACGGCTCCTCAAGAGGCTCGGGTGACTTGGTTCCATCGTGCATCCACGACTCCCCAAGAGGCCCTTGTAGAAATGGGTGACTTGGTTCCACCGTATTACTACGGCTCCCCAAGTGGCCCTTAAACATGTAAGGTGACTTGGTTCCACCATATGAGTATGGCTCCCCAAGAAGCCTTACATGAAGTCAACCAAGGTAGGTAATGAAAATCATTTTTGCTAAAATCATGAATTCTTAATTATACTAATAGCATGTCATATTTAATAAATGAGCGGAGCTCCCCACTTACCTCGACTCACAGCGACGCCTATTACAACTCTGGTACGCTCGGGATCCAATGCGATCCTTCACGCGACACTGTACAACTATAACACATCTCATCAATGAATAATTTAATAATTTAATTAAATGTTTCATTAATTGGTCGTTGGGATCCACTAGTGTGGGTCACGCGGGTCCCTTGTCGCCCAATGTGAGGGTTGTGGGGTAGTACCCGATCGGTCTCCCTCAAAGACGTGATAGCGTCCCGTTTGAAAACATTCACTTGCTTTTATTTTGTTATAAATATATATGTATATATATCATTTTATTTCATTTTATATATATCCTTTTTTTTTTGGTTCAAGGCATGTTCAGCCTCTTGTCCCGGTCCAGGGGCTAAACTGGCCCTTGGTACGCTACGTGCTGGGCAGAGCGCTGCTCTTCCCTTAAATCGGAGGCGGCACTAATGTGCCCCTTCTTGGTGCTTCCTCTCATGGGGTCTCCTATTGTAGGCCCCACCATGGGTGGCGGCGGCGGTGATGTCGCTGTCGCCCTCTTCCAGAGGTGGTCGTGACTCGCCGCAATCCTCTTCGGTGGCGGCGACGTTGTTCCCCCTCACCTCCATTTTGTGTACATTCTTCACCAAAATCTCAAACAAAGAGAACTTAGAATAGAGATTACCCATTTTTGAGATCTGTACAGTTGTTGTCTCATCCTTCACATTCTCCTCAAATCTAGGGTTTTGAACATAAAAATGGGGGTTATGGTTTTAAAATCAATTTTTATTAAGGCTACATTGGTTTAAGGTTTATGAATTTACTAATTTTCCCCAAGGGCATGTTTATTTAGTTTTGGGTTGTCACATTAAGTGATATTGAATCTCTCATTTTCATGACATAAAAGTCAATAAGGCATACTAAATCATCTATTTTTACTAAAACATTTTTTAATAAACCATAAGGTTTAACTTCTGTGTTATCTGCCAAAATAAAATTAATAGGTATATTAGTTAACATACCTATTTTCAATGATTCACAGAGTTTAAGGGACATCACACTGATTGATGCTCCAAGATCACACATAGCAAAGTCTATATAAGAAGTTCCTATTGTAATAGGTATTCCATTCCTGGATCAGAACATTTCTCAGGTATTTTTTTAAATTAAAGCATACACGTTTTGTCATAGCTTTTCAATAGATTCATCTAAAAACTTATCCTTAGATTCAGAGAATTCTTTCAAAACATCATCATAGGTAGAAAATTGTTTAATTGATTCCATCATGGTTTATTGATTTCTATTTCTTAAATGCTTCAAGTATGTTTTTATTTGTTTTCTTCTTTTCTAGCATCAGCTAATCGTTACGGAACGGTAAAACTTGAATACATATATTCATTCAAGTTAAAATGAACCTTATCTTCTTTCTCTTCATTAACTATTTCATACTTTTGTAAAGATTTTTCATATGCTTCAACTCTAGTTAAATACCATGGGTATAGTCTTTTAGGAAAAGGTGTATATTTCAATTGTTCATCCATCCATTCTCTAGTAGGAATGATATTAGCCATCATTTCTTTTTCTTCTTCTTCAATAGTTTTTTATATTTTCTTTTTCTTAGTACCCTTTTAGGTATCGTTTTAGGTATATGTGTGTCTTTCTCATTATCACTAACTAAATATTAACTTGTGCTTGACTAGTAGGAACAATTTGAGTAGGCGCTTTAGTTTGATTAATGAATGTATTATGGTTGTGGCTCATTTGACTTAATTGGTTTTTCAATTCATTAATATCACCTCGTAAGACTTGGATTATTTGATCTTGTTTCTTGTTTGAATTTTCTAATGGAGTTCTTCTTTCAATCCATGTTGGTGACATAAACCATTGATAACTCTAGTTATTTAGACCATTTCTTATATTTGGTTGTAGATAATTTGTATAGTCATTAGAGTTACAATTAGGTTTAGTGAATCCACCATAATGGTTCATCATCACATTAGCTTCTTCAATTTTGTCTTATTGCATTAATGGACATTCATTATCAAGATGATTATTATTATTACAAAAAGCGCAAGGTTTCATTTGGACTGATCTATCTTTGTATCATAGCTTAGCCATGCTTTTTAATTCATCAATTTTATCATCTGATGTGTTCAATTTTCTTTTTCTTCTCTTGATATAGGTTTATTCTTTTCACCATATTGCTTAATTGTTTAGTCATTTTTAATAGTTTCTATAGCTAAAGTTGATGTTAGTTCGAATAAAGATCCTTTACATACTATGTCTAAAAATATTCGTTCTAGATAGTTTAATCCTTCATAGAAATATTGCACTAAAGATTTTTATGTAAATTTATGTTGTGGACATAATAAGATCAATCTTTGATACCTATCTCAAAACTCACCAAAGGTCTCCTTAGTTTCCATCTTAGCATTACTAATTCTTTGTCTTTGTAAACTAATATTTTATGTTGTGACGTATTTATCTATAAATGCTTGTAACATTTCATACAAAGTGGTTATGGGATTTGGAGGAAGATAGAAAAGCCAATCTAGAGCTTGACCTTTTAATGAAGAAAGAAAAGCTTTCAGTTTAACATACTCAAGTTCTACATCCTTAGGTTTCATCGCATTTACTCTATATATATAGTCCCTAATAAATGTGTGAGGGTCTTCATCATCTTCATCATGAAAGTGTGGTAAAGATTTGATGAGTCCAAACTTTAATTCAAAATTGGGGAGTTTTACAAGAAACGAAATGTACATTGGTTCATAAGCCACTATATTTTTATCACATTGCCTAAAAGTAAGTTCTTGCTCATCTTCCATCATATTATACGACATACAACGAGAAAGACTCCTAAGAAATTATATTAAAATCACTGGCAACGACGCCAAAAATTGACATGTGTCGAGCTTGCACAATAATTGTTTCTATTTTTCTATTATTTTTAGTAGTGGTGAGTGGGATATTGTCTCCACAGGGATTTTGCAAACTTCTAAGGAAAGTGTTTTTTGTTTTGTTTTTCTTAATTTAGTTAATCTAATTAAATGGGAATCGAAATACTAAATAACAAAAAACCATGACTATTAACTTAATTAACTAAACTAACTGACTAATTCAAACAATTCAATGCAAACTTAATTAAATGAAACTTAAATTCAATATAATATATATCTAAAGAAACATCTAAACAAACCCCCACTAAACAATGTAATATGCTTGGACAACATTCAAACACTAGAACATAACATTACCTCGTAAGATAGTTATATTTATGTCACATGGAATCTTGAAATCATTAAATCTTAATTCATAATAGGTTTATAGCCTTTAAAAGCCATCAATTTTTCTATATTCAATGGAAAATAGCCATATCCTTATCATTATAAACCTACCTATTGGATAAAACACAATAAAATAGAAATATGATAACATTAACACTCAATGAAAATCATGTCTAATCTAAACCAAATATTAATCGGAATATGCTTATCAATATCTAACTTAAAACACAATCACCTAGAACATCCGCTCGAGTAATTTGGCCCTGTAGATTAATCTTAGTTACTAATTCTATAATTATTCTCAATAATCATAGACATATTCAGAAAATCGAATATTATAATATATATTGCGTACTATGCATATTATATCAATCCACATTAGTTGTAATACGCAAAAACAACTTATTAAAATCGTGATTGTTATGTATGATTAGATTTAAAGTATTAAGTACATGATTCCTTAATTATAACTACATAGCAATCCAAAGTATATACATATCTAGGATTTATTTAGAGTAATAAAATACTCATTCATGCTGGAAATAAAAATGCAATACTATAATTGAAAGACATAATTAAATAAATATCTCTTATTGAAATAAATGAATCTCCAATGTTGCTTCAAACATAAACTCAATAAAAACCAACTTACGGATCTCACGACTTGTTAAGAGAAAATATGATTCTTAATTTCAAAGCCCTAGGGTCATATTTATAGTTTTTCGATATATACATATATCATAGATAAACTTAAATTCCTTGTTCTTATCTTAAAAACTCATCACTAACCTTAGCAAATCCTTAGCGAATCCACTTTGTGCTCAAATCACTAAGAAAATCATTGAAAATTGTTTATGTGCTTCACCGATTAAGCCAAACACCTTTTGCTGCACTGCACTGCACCTTTTCCTGCATTGTTTTCCTGCACTTAACCAAATTCTTCATTTTTAATCTCATTTTCTTCATTTTCTTCACTTTTTCTTATTCAATCTTAAAATTACAAAAAATAAGAGAATACCCAGTATAATATCATCATTTTCATCTAAAATCAACCTGGATTACACAATAAAACATGCATAATTATTAACTTTTTATTTACTCACCTTAAAATGCAATGATATCCAAGCTAAATGTGACTCTCACATGTCCATACTGCACTTCCAATACTCGGCACTGACTCTCCAGTCCCTTGGTACCTATTAGAGTTCACTTGGTATGTGTTAGAGCTTATTTAAGTTTGAATATCTTAGTTCATTGTAAAACAGTCCACTATTTGCCTCAATCAATGTCTTTTCTAACTTTAACCAAATCTCAACTTCAATGTGTCCTAAACAAGTTTACACTAAATTGTCAGGGTCCCTAATTGCTTATTCTTACTATATATAAAAGATTGATGCGAAGGAATAACCCAAGATACTTCTTTTATTCATTTTAAATACCCATTTGACACTTAACTTGACCAAAATGCCCAAACTCGATGTTAAAAGGTTGTCGATGTTTTTCCTATTATTTTTAAGTGTCATTGAATCATTAAACATTAGAAATTATTTTAAGTTCATTTAAGGCATTGGTTTGCAAATTGTCCCTTAGTGACCTTTAAATAATTTCCAAAAACTTGGTATTTATGTAACTTGAAATGTGGCAAAAACACTCATATATATTATCAAAATTCTCCGTGTTGCTTCATTGAAGTCTATTAACTTTAAACCAAGGTTGGTGATTGATAAAATTCTACTAATATGATCAAAAACCAAATTTGAGACTTTACGTAAAACTTCAAGTCCTTATTTGTAAATATCGATCTCTTATTCAAAAAATGACTTGAAAACTAAGTTAGACAATTGAAAAATCACGAAACTTGGTGGACACCTTTACTATAATCGAATAATACATTCTGAAAACTTTAGCTCAATTCTGACATCATTTGTTGCCCAAAACACCTTAAGTCAAAAATCAGCTCATTAAGTAAGTAAATTTTGCCTATTTCAAAACTCATTTGGAAAACCATTCAAACACCTCAGACTCATTTGAGACTCTCAGGGAATTTAACTTATCGTATTTCAAGCTATTCTTGAGATTTTTTATTTTTTGACTAGCGGAGACCCCCAGGAGAGATCCCGACAACTAAACACCGACAAAAGAAGTATCTCGATCGACAAGCACTGATTCTTGACCCATTTTTTACAGTGAAGATGACTTAATTTGTAAGAAATATTGATCTTAAGTTTTGTTCTATGTATTAACTTTCAGAAATGGTAATAGTACGCTCAAATCTTATTAAAATTAAGAGAGTTATGCTCAAAATACAATTTGAGAGGGCCAACAATGTTAGAAGATTCATAACTCTCAAACCACACATCCAAAAAATGGTTTTTAGTGAGAATCTTTTCCAAATACCTTAAAATAACACATAAAAATCAGTTAATTCTGAGAAGAAATGAAGGACTTATGCTATCTAGTATTTTTGCTATAAAGTTGGCATTTTATCAAACATATACTATTCATTAACAACATAAACGCCAAACCCATAACAACTCTTATCAGAAATAAAACTCAAGTAAAAATCATGGTTAAGGAAATAAAACCCTTGTATTCAACCTTCAATTTCATGAAAATCCAGCCTCATACTTGTATGACATCAAAAACCTCGATTTTGAACCCAAAACATGATTTTTTGCAATCTTTGATTTAAAATCCAAAATTTTAATTCTTTTAAATACATTTAAACTTCATGAGCTCAATTCGACTTAGAGATCAACATTATGATTATAAAATTCAGCATAACTACTAGAGAAACCCAATTTACCTTATTATTAGGCATATCAAGAGAAAAAAAGATGGAGATTACCTAGGGCTCTTAATTTATTGGAGTGATTTGGTTTCAAAGCTCTACTTTCTTGCCTTTGAACCCTTTCTAGCTCTCAAATTGATCCAATAAAGTTAGGTTTTCATTCCTTTATGTGCTGAATTTTTTCTTCTTCATGCATGAACACAAACATTAAGTCCCACTTATATAGTCTTTGTCATTAAAATCTAGTCATTAGATGAACTTTGTATCTCTTAATCTCATAAATCTCTAGGAACATCTATGAGTCCTTATTTAATGGAACATGCTCCCCATAAATTCATTCTAATCTCCTAGAGTTTGTCAACAAAGAGATCCATAGGTCCATTTAATACACCAAAAGAATGGTCTCCATTTAAATCTCCATAAATATTTTATGGCATTTAGTTGGAAGTTAGGCTCATAAATAACTATATGGCCATTTTTTTCAACCTTACGCTTAATTTAGCATTTTCTCTTACTTAAGTTAACTTGACTATGACCAAACTTTGGTTAATATGCCCTTCTAGCTTAGTATCATTAAACCTATTAGTTTGGATCTATAATAAAACTTAAGTTTTTTTTTTTTTTTTTTCAAACTTAGACTAGTTAGATAGGTTTTATTAAAATAAACTAGGTACTCATTTGATTTTATTTATGTCATAAGTAACAACTGCCATATATGAGAATTTCCAACAATCCTACCTAATGCCCTCGCGTGTACATAACTCGAAGTAAACTTTCATCCATTGAAGTCGAAGGTCAAAACCATAAAGATTGTGTATACTATAAATTGATAGACATAATGTGTTGGGGCATGTGCCCCAGTTCAATCTACAAACATTATTTATTTTATAATTTTAGTTAATAAAATAGAGGTTTTGGTTTGCTTTTTATTTTAAGTGACTGCATGTTTACCTTATAATAAGATATATGGGTATTTGTTAAAATATCATAAATGTTCCTAGTTAGTCATTATACTAGGAACTATAATGATTTAAGACTAGTGTGAATCTTGATTGATGGTTATGTGATGATCATGCGTATAGGGATACGAATCACAATCATAAGTACTTTTTAGGGAACAAGGTATTGCACTAACCTGCTTTAAGAACACCACATGGACTAAGTCATAGGTGTTACTCATGATAGCTATATCATTTAGTCCTTCAACTTAAGATTACTAGAGAATTCAACACTCCGATCATAGTGATTTGACACAATCAAACGTTGTCTTTAATCGGATGATTATAAAGATTGTGATTGGTTACTATGTGAATAATGTATGAAGGTGCGTAATTGAGATAGAATTTGTCCATCTCGTATAGAGAAAAATATAAGTGGATCCCTCGATATGATACACTGATAATGGATAAGTCCATATGAATTGATATGATCAATGTCACTTGGATGTTTATAGTCTACTTAATAATCGAGACTAGTACGATTGAACATTAAGGGTGATTTTTCATACCTTATGTTTAATCAAAGGATGTCACATGAAATAAAGATATGATACATTTTATTGATTAAGTTGTATCAAGTTTGAAATTCATGCTACTTGGGCAATCATAATGCCTTGCTAGAAACCTCTTATGACTTGCGTACCAAAATAGTTTTGGTTCATTGCCAACATCGCATGAACCTATTGGATCGCACATAAAGAATAGCTTTGCGAAATTTCAATTGTGTTGGGTTTATGGGTTCAAACGCAGCATAAATTTCAAAAAAATTTGAAAAACCCCAACATGATCAAAAAATAAGTTTCATTAAACTATATCTACAAAAGCAAATCATACCTTAATCCGTGATTCCTTCTCGGATTATTTGATTTCCAAGATGTTCAAGTTCGCATCCTCTATTGGAAATCCATATACGAACGGTGACCACAATTTGAAGTGCTAGTCCCAAGAGAGATTGGAAACATTTTTTCTTTCTCTCCCATAATCTAGAGAACTCAAAAATAGTAAAAACAAAAATCTTATCTCATTTTAGGGTTTCAACCTCTATTTATGTGTAGATAAGTTTACTTAAAAAACCTATTTGTAGTACAACTATTTTATTTAGGCAATTGAAGCAAATTATACATTTGCCCCTATTAATAAGTTATCATGTAACAAATCATAAGGGTTTTTATGTCATGAATCTTATCATATAAGATTTATTACTATGGACCAATTGTGCAAAGCCATTCTTTCTGCAAACCCTAAACCCTAAACCCTAAACCCTAAACCCTAAATGATCCCACACCGTGTGTGTAAAGCCACATCGCCACAGCTGCTTCGGCCTTTTTATGTAATTTATCCCTTCACAGTAAGGTCGGCACTCTGCATAGTCCTTCTTTACTGTGCCAAGTGCTCCGCCCCACTTTTCTTCTCTTTATGCCTTCTACAAGCCTTGCCCATGCTGTATAATCATTTTCCATGGTGCCAAGCCTCCTTGCCATGGAGTCAAGTATGGTTTTGTGCATTTTATTCTTGTTTCATCATGAAATCACTCCCTTATCTCTTTTATACCTTGTATACCTGAATACACATAAATACCATCAATAAGAGCTCATTTTGGGATATTTATACCAAATATACTACTAAACTAATCATATATAAGTCTAATTAATCACTTATCAAGTACATATTCCAAACTAACTCAAATGTCTTGTGGTTATCTAAAATTCTCAAAACTGAACCCATCGATTCCTTAACGACTCATGGTTTAAATTGAATTGTTGAAAAAACTCTTAGAATTAAGCCTCAGTGCTTGCCGATCTGAGTAGCAATTCCTAGTACAAATGCAGAATCGGTCATGAATTGTCGACCATAAACTTTTGCTCTTCCATGATTGATGATGATTCTTTGCATACTTTTCAACTTGATCATGACAAGTCAATAACAAGACCACTTGAAGAATTTAAGTTTATCTATGATATGTATACAAAGGGAAACCATAAAAAAGATCAAAGTCCTTCAAAATAACTCTCTTTTGCCTTCCTCTTGCACAATATTAGTTTTATTGTCTATGTTTGAAGATACATTGGAGCTTAGATTTATATTAAGATATTTATTTATTCATTATATATTTTAATTATATTTATATATTGTTTAATTCCAATATGAGTTAGTAGTGTATCAATCTAAACGAACCATAAATAATGTATCATATTTTGGATTGCTAGATAGTTTTAATTAAGAAACCATGAACTTACTTCTTTAAATTTATTCATATAAATCAATCACGAAATTAACAAGCTATTTTTGTGTATTACAACTAAGGGAGATTAGTATTGCATGCATAGTTGCAAATGTGTTATGTTGTATTATGATTATAATTTTATGTCTATAGTCATTGACAATAATTATATAAGTAGTAACTATGATTAATCTATAGGGCATTTCCCGAGTGGATGTCCTATGTGATTGTGTTCTAAGATTTATATTATGCAGCTTCGGTCATATTGGCTTAGATTAGGCATAATTTATACCGAGTGTGATGCTATCATATTTCTATGGTGTTGCGTTTTATCCTATGGATAGATTTACAATGATAAGAATATGACATTTCTATTGAATTTAAAAAAATTGGTGGCTGGCTAAAGGCTATCAACCTATTACAAAGTATAGGATTTAATGATTCCAAAACTCCATGTATATTATGATTATAACTATAGAGTGAAGTGGATTACGTTCTCGTGTTTGAAATTAATTAGAATATATAATATTGTTTAGTAGGGGGTTTGTTTAGATGTTCGTTTAATTATATTGAATTGAACTCTAATATTGTTTAAGTTAGTTTGTATTTGAAACGTTCGAATTAATTTGGTTAGTCGATTATTTAAGTTGGCAATCATAGTTTTTAGTTATTTAATAGTTTGAGTCCTATTTAATTAGATTAAATAAATTAATAAAATAAAACAAAAACACTTTCTTGAGTAGTTTGTGAAATCTTTGTGGAGACGATATCCTATTAATTGAATCCAACGAGAAATTATTGTGCACGTTCGATACGTGTCAATTTTTGGTGGCGTTGCTGGGGATTTTTAGATAATTTCTAAGGATTTTAGACGTTGTATGGTTTATACATTTCGTTGTGTTAGTTCAATTAGATCTTTACATCCATTTGATCATGAAATAGATAGAACTTTTAATTGGAGTTTAATATGACAACAACTTATGGAAAATTTAGCGAATAGGATGAAAGACAACAATTATAATGTTAATGACAATGTCATTAATAATAACAATAATAACAGAGTTTTCAATAATAATAAGGAACTCTCATTTACATAATAACAGAGTTTTCAATAATAATAACGATGATAACAATAATAATAGAGTTTTCAATAATAACAAAAATAACATAGTTTTCAATAATAATAACAGAGTTTTTAATAATAATAACATAGTTTTCATATCATACCACGATGCCTTTCCTGAATTTGAACTTAGATATGGATTTAGTAGTTGTGCCCTAGATAAATCTATAAACATTATTTATCTTATAATTTTTGTTAATAAAATAGAAGTTTTCGTTTGTTGTTTTATTATAAGTGACTGCATGTTTACCTTATAAGAGGATCCATGGGTATTTAATGAAATATCCTAAATGTTCGTAGTCGGTAATGATACTAGGAACTATAATGAGATAAGACTAGTGTAAATCTTGATTGAGGTCATGTGATGATCATGCGTATAGTGATACAATTTAAGATTATGAGTACTTGTTAGGGACCAAGGTACTTAACTAACCTGCTATGAGAACACCACATGGATTGAGTTATATGTGTTACTCATGATAGGTATATTATTTAGTCCTTTGACTTTAGATTGCCACAAACTTCAATATTAGGAGCATGATAATTTGACACAATCGAAGGTTGTCTTTATTCAGGCGATTATAAAGATTGTGATTAGTTACCATGTGAATAGTATGTAAAGGTGTTTAATCAAGATATAATTTGTCTTTCTTGTATACAGAGCAATATCAGTGGATCCCTTGATATGTTAGACTGTTAAATAGCCAAATCCAAGTGAATAGATATGATCAATATCATTTTGATGTTTTCAGTCTACCTAAAGATCAAGACTAGTACGATTGAATATTAAGGGTGACTTTCCATTCCTTATGTTTAGTCAAATGATATTGCATGACAAAAGGATATGATATATGTTATTCATTAGGTTGTATAGATTTGATATTCATGCTACTTGAATAGTCGTAATGGCTTGCTAGAGATCGCTTATGACTAGTGTACCATATTGGTTTTGGCTTACCGCCAACGTTGCATGAATCTATTGGGTCTCACATAAAGAATGGCTTTGTGTAACTTCGATTGGTCCAGAGTAATAAATTTCATATGATAAAATTCATGACATAAAATCCCTAACGATTTGTTATATGATAATTTATTAACAGGGGCATTTGTATAATTTGTTTAAATACTGTAAATACAATAGTTGTATTACGAATAAGTTTTTAAGTGATCTTATCTACATATATAAATAATGGTTGAAACCCTAAAATGAAATAAAATTTTTGTTTTTACTATTTTTGAGTTCTCTAGATTTTGGGAGAGAAAGAAAAAACGTTTTCAATCTCTTTTGGGGTTAACATTCCAAATTATGGTCATTGTTAGTGTGTGGATTTTTGATAGAGGATGCGTGGTTGAACGTCATGGAAATTGAACAATAAGAGAAGGAAATTATAGATTAAGGTATAGTTTACTTTAATAGATCTAGTTTAATGGAACCTATTATTTAGATCCGGTTAGGTTTAAAAAATTATTTTGAATTTTTTGATGCATATGAACTCAAAAACCCAACATTAGTGCCTTACCTAACTTCTACAGTAAAGGCAATGAAGACCCACAAAATTCATAAGGGAGTATCAACATAAAGTTAATGGAATGAAACCGATAGAAAGTACGTTAGAACAAGTCAAACTTAAGACTTTTCTTTTTGCATTGAAGGATCAAGCACATGACTAGTTGTTCTATCTCCCACAAGATTCGATATCCAAATAGACTCAAATATTAGAAGCTTTCCTTGATGAATATAAGCCTACTAGAAAAATTAGCTCATTTGGAAAGCAAATCACAGTTGCGAAGATGAAAGATGATGAAAACTTTAATGAATTTTTGGACAAATTCAAAAGACTAATTTTTTCTTGTCCATAACATTGATATACTCAAAAAGCTTTATTAGAATATTTTTATGAAGGACTCAATCACTTTGTATAATGACTACTAGACACAGTATGTGGTGGATCTTTATTTGAAACAATACTTACTTTACTGAAAGAAGCAATTAATAAAATGGAAAGACAATCTAAGCAATATGGTGAAAAGGTTGAATCCTCAAGAAAGAAACTCAATGAAGTGGATAGTAAGAAAAACAATGCAACCGATGATAAAATCGATAAATTTTCTAAAGATGGTTAAACTGTTAGTTAATGAAAGATCTAATCAAGTTAAGGCCTGTGGATTACGAAATGAGGTTACAAAACCTATGGATGCGTGTCCTAATCTACACGAAGAAAATACTGAAGAAGTTAATGCAATAATGAATCAATTTTTTGAACCCTTACGAAGTCAATATAATAATAATACTTATTGTCCTAGAAGATTGAATCTAAGTCTTAGTTATGGTCTTTGAAATCAGAATTATAACACTTATAGACTAAGAGTTTATATACAACCTGAACCTAATCAACATCCTCAACAAAACACTTAATCTATGAATTTAAATTTGGGACAAATACTGCATAACTCTATGAGTCAAAGTCATCAAAACATTAAACAGATTTTTCAAAATCAAATTAAAACTGATATACTATTAATGAACAAAAAACCAATTATGTCAAATGAATTGACAAAGATATAGGTTAAGTACTCAATAGAGTAGTCAAGCTAAAACACCTACTCAAACCAATGTTGCTTCTGCTAATCAAACATAAGTTAATGATATATTCAGTGATAAGAAAGACATAATGATAGACAACTAAAGAGAGTAATAAAAAGAAAGTTCATAAGATGATTGAAGAAGAAGAAAAAAATGATGGCTAATTTCATTCCTACTAGAGAATGGATGGATGAACAATTGAAATATGCGCATTTTCTTGGAAAGCTATACATATGGTATTTAGCCAGTTGAAGCATATGAAAAATCTTTACAAAAATCTAAATTAATTGATAAAGATAAAAATGATAAGATTTCTGATAATTTGAATGAAGATATGTGTTCACATTCTGCCATTTTGTAATGATTGGATGAGGCTAGGGATGAAGAAATTAATGAAGACATTCTTAAATCATTCAGGAAAATAGAAATCAATAAACCATTGACGAAACCAATTATGATGTTTTTCAATTATGATGAAGTTTTAAAAGAATTATCTGAATAAAAGGATAAATTTTAGAAGAATCTACGAAAAATTGAGGACAAAAGTGTCTGCTTTAATTAAAAATAAAATACTTGAGTAATGTTCTGACCCAACGATATTTAGAACTCCTATCATAATAGGTACTCATTTAATAGATTTTACTATGAATAATCTTGGAGCACTGATAAACGTTATGTCACTCAAGTTATAAGAGTCATTAAAAATAGGTTCCTTGACTAATACACCTATTAATCTTACTTTAGCTGACAACATTATTATTAAACTCTATGGCTCACTAGAAGATGTCTTAGTCAAAGTAAATGACATAATATTTCCTGCAGACTTATATGTCATGGAAATAGGAGACTCAATATAAGCTAATTCCTCATTTATACATTTAGGAAGACCGTTCCTTAAAATAGTTAAAACAAAGCTAGATATCTTTGAAGGAATAATGTCTATGGAGTTTGAAAACAAAAATGTGACTTCTCGATTTAATAATGAAGATAACTTTGGAAACTTTGATGAATTTGATAAGAACAAACTAAGGATAATGAATCTTTAAAATTAAATCTTCATGAAGCTGAAATATATGCTATTAATGTAGTAACGATGAAAGATGGAAATGCTATGACCACATACAACCAAGGTGAAGATATTTCTAATCAACAGACTACAACCTAAGAAAAGAGTTTCAAGCAACCGAATAATATTGAGAATACTAACATCGAGGAATTTAAATCTATGAAAAATAAGAAGAAGAAAAAAAGAATCTAACAATTGTCAAGCTCGATTATCCAGGATATATATATATATAAACATAAAGATCAAATTGGCTTGGTACTTTAAAGCTATATGTGATACGGGTTCTAGAGAAAACTACATGTCAATTCATTTATTCCTTCACACTCAATTCAAATTAGATGTTTTTGTTTTTGAAAAACGTTACTACACCAAACGGTTATTTAGTAAAACCAATAGGTATGGTTATTAATGTACCAGTTCAAATTGATAAGTATATTGTTCTCACAAACTTTTGGTTATGCCACACTTCATGAATGAAGAAATTCCATTAATTTCGAACGACCTTTGTTAGCCACTTTGCAAGCTATCATGGATACTCCAAACAAGATAATTAATTTTCTAGTGCATGGAAAAAAATCATTTTCTAGAATGACATAAGAGTGGATAATCATACATTTAAGTTCATAAAACCAGTCTAGAACTGCATGGTTCAATCTAGCCAATTATAGTAAATAAAAGCACTTTATGGGAGGCAACCCATACTTTATCTTTATTTTTAGCTTTAGTATTAAGATTAGTTAGTTGTTTTTTATATAATATAAATTTTTGACTTATATAATGGAAATATTTTAGGAATTCAATTCTGGAATAGTTTCATGTGGGGGAGAGTTGATCGAACCAATTTATTTCCGTATTATTTTGTTTTATGCATTAGTTTTATGATAATTAGTTTTTTATGGAAATGAAATATATTATAGAAGTAGTAACTAAGATTAATCTATAGGGCATTTATCGAGTTGATGTTCTAGGTGATTGTGTTCTAAGTTTTTTTTATTATGCGGCTTCAGTAATATTGGCTTAGATTAGGAATGATCTTCAGTGAGTGTAATGATATCATATTTCTATAGTGTTTTATTTTATCCAAATGGTAGATTTAAAATGATAAGAATATGAAATTTCCATTGAATTTAAGAAAATCGATGGCTAGCTAAAGGCTATCAACCTATTATGAAGTAAGATTTAATGATTCCAAGATTCCACATATATTATGATTATAACTATAGAGCGAAATGATATTATATTCTAGTGTTTGAAAGTAATCCAAATATATTATATTGTTCAATGGCGGTATGTTTAGATGTTTGTTTATTTATATTTAATTGAATTTGCATATTGTTTTGTTTGTTTGCATTTGAATTGTTCGAATTAGTTTAGTTAGTTTGATTATTTAAGTTAGTAATCATAGTTTTTAGTTATTTAACATTTTAATTCCCATTCAATTAGATTAACTAAATTAATAAAAACAAAACAAAAATGCTTTCCTGAGAAGTTTGCAAATGCCATGTGGACCCGATACCCCATTTACCACTACAAGTTAATAGTAAAACATGAAAAATTAGTGTGCACACTCTACACGTGTCAACTCTTGGCACCACTGCCGAGGATATTTATATAATTCTAAGGATTCAAGATGTTGTATGGTCTATACACTGCTTCGTATTAATTCAACATGATGTTTACATCTGTTTGATCCTGACATAGATAGAATTTTTAATTAGAATTTAAGACAACAACAATATAGAGAAATTTAGTTAATAGGATGGAAGACACAAATAATATGTTAATGACAATGTCATTAATAATAACAACGATAACAAAGTTATCAATAATAATATGGAGCTCACTTTTAGACAAGCAAATCAAAATGTTATAATATCTTAGCCTATAAGCATAACATACACCGATGGATTTCCTAAATTTGAACTTAGATTTGGACTTATTAGTGCCTTACCTAACTTTATAGTAAAGACAATGAAGACACACATAGATTCATAAGGGAGTATCAAAATAAATTTAATGGAATGAAACCAAAAGAATGTATGGTATAACAAGTCAAACTTAAGGCTTTTCTTTTTGCATTGAAAGATCAAGCACAACACTAGTTGTTTTATCTCCCACAAGATTTGATAAGTACATGGAATCAAATGTTATAAGCTTTTCTTGATGAATATATGTCTACTAAAAAAATTAGTTCCTATAGAAAGCGAATCACAATTGCGATAATGAAAGATGATGAGAACTTTGATAACTTTTGTGATAGATTCCAATGACTAATTTTTTTCTTGTCCATAATATGGATACACTTAAAGTGCTTTATTAGAATATTTTTATGAATGACTCGATCACTTTGAACAAAGACTACTAGACGTAATATGTTGTGGATTTTTACTTGAAACAACACCTACTCCA
Source organism: Stephania yunnanensis (assembly GCA_039657365.1). NCBI lineage: Eukaryota > Viridiplantae > Streptophyta > Magnoliopsida > Ranunculales > Menispermaceae > Stephania > Stephania yunnanensis. Next base: position 8,803,865 of record CM077585.1, read on the forward strand.
GTGAAAGAAACAATTAATAAAATAGAAACACAATCTAAGCAATATGGTGAAAAAGTTGAATCCTCAACACATAAAATCTATGAAGTGGATAGTAAGAAAAACAATGCAACCGATGATAAAATTGATTAATTATCTAAGAAGGTTAAACTGTTAGTTAACGAAAGATCTAATCAAGTTAAGGTTTGTGGATTATGAAATGAAGTTACATAACCTACGGATGCGTGTCCTACTATACATGCCGAAAATACTGAAGAGGTTAATGCAATGATAAATCAATTTGTTAGTCCCATAAGAAATCAATATAATAATAGTACTTATTATCCCAGAAGATCAAATCTAAATCTTAGTTATGGTCATCAAAATGAGAATTATAACACTTATAGACCAAGAGCTCAGGTACAACCTGCACCTAATCAACAGCCTCGAGAAAACACTCAATCCATGAATTTAAATTTGGAGCCAAATAGTGTGTAACTTTATGAGTCAAAGTCATAAAAAAATTATATTGATTTCTCGAAATCAAATTAAAACTGATAGTACAATTAATGAACGAAAACCAGTTAAGTCAAATGAATTTAAAAATAAATAGGTTAAGCACTCAACATAGTAGTCAAGATAAACACCTACTCAAGCCAATGTTGCTCCTACCAATCAAGCCCAAGTTAATGATATATTTAGTGATAAGAAAGACACAATTATAATTGGTTGGACACCTAAAGAGAGTAATAAAAAGAAGGTTCATAAGATGATTGAAGAAGAAGAAGAAAAAATGATGGCTAAAGTCATTCCTACTAGAGAATGGATGGATGAACAATTGAAATATGCACATTTTCTTGGAAGGCTGTACTTACAGTATTTAGCCAATTGAAGCATATGAAAAATCTTTACAAAAGTCTAAATTAATTGATAAAGATAAAAATGATAAGATTTTTGATAATTCTAATAAAAATATGTGTTTATATTCTATCATTTCATAATGATTAGCTGATGCTAAGGAGGAAGAAATTAACGAAGACATTCTTAAATCATTCAGGAAAATATAAATCAATAAAGCATTGATGAAATCAATTGTGCAATTTTCCAATTATGATGAAGTTTTAAAAGAATTCTCTAAATAAAATGATAAATTCTTAGAAGAATCTATGGAGAAATTAGGACAAAAAGTGTTTGCTTTAATTAAAAATTAAATACCTGAGAAATGTTCTGACCCCACGATGTTTGGAATTCCTATCATAATAGGTACTCATTAGATTTTGACATGTGTGATCTTGGAGCACTAATAAACGTTATATCACTAAGGTTATACGAGTCATTAAAAATAGGTTCAAAGACTAATACACCTATTAATCGTACCTTAGTTGACAACATCGTTGTTAAACCATATGACTTACTTGAAGATGTCTTAGTCAAATTAAATGACTTAATATTTTTCACTAACTTCTATGTCATGAAAATGGGAGATTCAATATCAACTAAGTCCCCATCAATACTTTTAGGAAGACCATTCCTTAAAACTGCTAAAACATAGCTAGATATCTCTAAAGGAATAATGTCTATGGAGCTTGAAAACAAAATTGTCGCTTTTCGATTATTTATGGAAACTTTGATGAATTTGAGAATAGACAAACTAAGGTTAATGAATCTTTAAATCTTCATGAAACTGAAATATGTGATGTTAATGTAGTAACATTAAAAGATGGAAATGCTAAGACAATGAACAAACAAGGTGTAGATACTTCTAATCAACATACAACAACCCAAGAATGGAGGTTTAAGCACTTGAACAATGTTGAAAATAGTAACATGGAGGAATTTAAATCTAAGAAAAACAAGAAGAAGAAAAAGAAGAATCCAATAATTATCAAGCTTGATGATCCATGAAATATATATATATATACATACATACATACATATATATACACGCACATAAAGGTCAGATGGGCTTGGTACTTTTAAGCTATATGTGATACATGTTCTAGAGAAAACTACATGCCAATTCATTTTTTTCTTCACACTCAATTGGAATTGGATGTTCTTACTTCGGAAAAAATTTATTCTATCAAATGGTTATTCTATAAAACAAATAGGTGTGGTTGCTGATGTACCTGTTCAAATTGAAAAGTATTATTTCCATAGACTGTTTTATTATGCCAAACTTCATCAACATAAAAATTCCATTAATTTTAGGATAACCTTTCTTAGCCACTTCGCAAGCTATCATGGATACTCTAAACAAGGAAATTACTTTTCAAGTGCATGACTAAGCAATCACTTTTTGGAATGGCACAAGAGTGGCTAATCCTAGACTTAAGTTCATAGAACTAGTCTAGAACTGCGTGGTCCAGTTGTCCCAATGATAGTAAATGAAAACACTATATGGGAGGCAGCCCATACTTTATCTTTATTTTTAGCTTTAGTATTAGGATTATTTAGTTGTTTTTAAGTTCTCTTAACTTTTAACTCTTATAATGGGGATATTTTACGAATTTAATTCTAGAATAGTTTCATGAAAGGGGGGATGATTGAGCAAATTTATTTTCCTATTATATTGTTTTATGCATTAGTTTTATGATAATTAGTTATTTATGGCAATGAAATAAATTATTTAACACATATCATAGTTAAGTTTTGAAGAATTTTCTAACGTTATTTAATATATATGTGATAATTAAATGGGAAAATTAATGTAATTAGATAAAAAATAAAATAAGGCTAGTGATTTTCTAGCGATTCCAATTTGTACTAGAAATCGCGGAGAAAATCGGCAGTAGTGTGCAGAACTTTCATTGTAAATTCAAGTCCCCGAATTATTGTCGAGTCAAGCTTATAGCAAGAAATTGCTTGACAAATTGTTGAGTCATATAGTCTCATTTCCAATGATTTTAACAACGATTCTTAAGTGAATCCACTTAAACCTCGATTCATTGAGAACGAATTTGAGTTTTTAAAAATAAAAAACCCAAATCGCCTCATTTAAACCCTTTAGACTCATTAACCATTGCAACCTTTTAATCAGGAGACCAATTTTTGACTGGACTCAACCTTCCAAAGCTTAATTTTAATGCATTTAAATGATTCCTACTTAAATCCTCATACATTCGACCCTAAACTTGGCAAGTTCTAAGAGTGTAGAGCCACCTAGGGTTTAAGAAAGGAAGTTCTTATTGGAGCTTGGAGGAGTGTTATAGAGAAGAATTTTGAGTTCCATACTTGAAATATCCACTTTCAAGAAGGTAATCCACAAAACCTAAGCTCTTACGGATTAAATTTTAGTTTTTCGTCAATTTTGTATTGATTACTAGCATAGGAGCTCAATTTTGAAAATTTTACTCTAAATTGGTTTTGATATCGAATAACTTCTATTATATTACAAAAATTGGAGTGATGTGATGATTTGTTTATCATTATTGAATTTTCAAACAACTTTTTTGTATATGGAAAATAGATTGAACTACATATGCAAGCTAATTTGAAACTAAGTTTTAAATGATTTTAAGGGATTTTGTAAATATTTATTGATTGATTTGGATTACATACGAAGTTCATTTTTTCCCAATGATGTTTCATCAACAACTTTCATATAAATCTCAAACTCTCAATTTCAATAATATTTTTCCAATGATTTCTCATTCTCGATAGAGAGGTTGAATCTCACTGAATGCCTTTACGAAAAATCTTGTTTTAAATGATTTTATAAGTTTATTCTTTTACTTACACTACTCCAAATGGACAAAGGTGGTAAGGATAGAAACTTACGAAAAGAAAAAAGGAAGGGAAAGTTAATAGAGAAATTGAATACAAAATCCAAAGTTTCCTAAATCTAACCCACATAAATATCTTTCAACATATCTAGGATTATACTGCAAAAAGAACCTACTCCACCTTCTTTATTTAGTTTCAACACTGAGGATGATTATATAAAAGAGGATGACACATATGAAGTTGATTAAAAGATATTGATGGGGGAGAGAAACTATGAACTGAGGAAAGAAAATTTTAACAATAAGACGGTTTATGAAAAATTTAGGAATGATATAATTAAGGATAGGAAGTTGATCCCGAATAGAGGATTTAACATGAAGAAAGAATCAAAGTATAGGTTTAGGATCTTATATATCATAGAGGCAAGAAACTGAGGTTTATTGACTAGAGATTACAACCACCAATACCTGCAGGATGTTCTTAGTGAACATGCTTATGATGTCTTAGTGAGAGAGTTTTATGCTAACACTTATAGAAGTGAGAGTAAGACCTAGTCCTGAGTTCAAGGGAAGATAGTGGACTATTCCACTACAATAATAAATTGGTATTTTGGATTACCGAATTTTCACTTAAAACAAAACGAGTACCCTAAGCTCGAATATGGCATTAAGTACCATTACCCCACTGAGTCAATAAGAGTAGGTTTAAAGGCAATTCATGGAAGTAGATTTATTTTTGATATGAAAGGGTACCCAAGCACATAACCACCAAATTTTTCAGGAAGACCATTGAAGCTTGGTGTTATTTCATTAACACTGGCTTCCAGCCGAACCTGCAGTACTACGAAATAATAAACCATAAAGCTACCCTACTTTGCCACATTTTCATAGGATTAGGATAAAATAAATCAAACAGAGAAAGAAAATCAGATATGACATAAGGAGAATCGTGGAGATGTCGGAAGCTAGGCATGATCTAAAAGTGTAGCAGCCTGGTAAGGATTATAACGGTCAATATATTGAAGAATCGGAGTTGGCTTTCATGGGCGCAACATTGCACAATCAGATGACCACTCTTCATAATAAAAAACTGGTGTTTGAGAACCAACGAGCCTTAGGAAGGAGCATCATACAATGTCTAGGAAAAATAGATGTTAAAGAGGCGCAGAGGTTTATCTACCATTTATATAAATGAGATTGCCACTTACCAATAATCTCGATGTCCCAACATTGCTTGGTCATGAATACCACCTCTACAACCCGCTATGGGATACCAGTCCCAAAAGATTGATCCAATGGAGGATGATGATGACGTGACTTCAGGACACCGATATTAATTCCCTTATTCCATTTTATTTTCTATCTCTGAGTGCTACGGTGAGAATTCTTCTATGTAATTTCGGTATTGGTAATATACTTTGTGTTTATGGTGGTATATTATGAGTTATGTTTTTTTAGTGCTTAAGAATGATATTTAATATACATGAATAATAATGGAAATGTTTATTCATTAATTTTTATTCGCTCTATCGTACTCTAATTAGTTTCTTGAATGTCCAATTTATGATTTTATCAATACTTTTGTACTTCACATGGTATGTTTGTTATGTTGAAAATTGGTCTTTATTTTTAAACCATGAGGAAAAGGTTTAGAATGCGTTTGGGGGTAGTTTAGGTGAAGTATGCCATTGCCGACAATGAAAGGAAAGAGTGGTAAAAGAAAAGTTTAGAATTACATTTAATTTGATATACAAGTAAGTTAACGACATTTTTTAAATTTCCTCCAAATGCAAAAGCCCAATTTGTTGGTTTGGTCGCCTTTTAAGAGTCTCTTGGTGAGATTTTTGAAGCAAAGAGGACGATTGAGGTTTCTAAGTGGAACTAGGAATCTATTTTGAGGAACGACGTCGAGTATGAAAACATGATGGAGCTGCTCATATCTTCCAAGTTTGAATAGAGCTCGAAGTAGTCGGTTTAGTCTGCAAAAGGAATAGCTCGCCCGAGAACCCCCACTTACAGTGTTAGGCTTTACTCTCTTTCCTTTCCATTCCTTCAACAATGTCACTTGCTCTTCTTCATATCTCAATGGACTATATTAAGGAGAATTTGAAATGTTGCAAAACCTTATCATGGTGGTTTGCCATGGAAACAATTATTATAGAATTCAGGTGCAATAGCTTTGGCTATAGTACTACGTTTTCATGGTAAATGAGTAAATGCCCCAACTCATTTGAATACTAATTTTTTAGTACTTTTATGCTATATTTTAATTTTCTAACCTATTTTTCTATTTATCAAGTAGGGTGCGATCAAGTTATTTCAAGTAGAGAAAGTTACATCATGTGGATAAAGGCATTAGCAAAAAGCTAAAGCTAAAAGTTGATGTTGTTGATGGTAAAAACGTTTTAACCTCACATGAGATGGAAATCGAGGTTTCAAAATTTTATCACAATCCTGACTACTTTAAAATAGAGGTTAAAATACCTTATGAAAGTTCGGATCCCTCCATCACATTTAGGAGATTGGTGGCTTCAAGCCCACATGTTGCGCCTAAGCTCGTACATGCATGGGCCCATCAGTAAAAGGCTTGAAACCAAGCATATTAGGTGTCGTAATTTCCCACATTGAATCAAGCATGAACATCTCTGCTACGCTTATGCCCTTCTTGGGCCATACTCCCTCCAAAACCACCAACTGAATATCTTTTTTTTTTTTTTTTTTTTTTTTTTTTTTTTTTTTCAGATTATGCCCATCTTTACATATGATCCCCCATATTTTCCACATTGAATTAGACATGAACATCTCTGCTATACTTATTAGGTGTCATAATTTTGTTAGGAGATGGAGCCACTACTGCAATTATATCCAATCTATATGTTCGCACCAACTCCCTCATGTCGCCTCTGTCCTTGTCTTGCGTGCGACAGAGTGCATGTAATTTTTGGTTAAGAATGATGTTCCAGTCTTTGCCGATGCCACTTTATATCGTATTTTCTTTGGTGGGCTTCAATATCTCACTCATACCGTGCATGATATTTCGTTTATTGTGAACAAATAGAGTCAATTCCAACATTCACCTACCATATTTCATTGAATAGCACTCAAACAAGTATTGAGATATCTTTAAGGCACTATATTGGATCCTTTACATTTCAAGGCCTCTACTGAGGTCTGTTGGACTAAGTGGTTAGTCACTCACACTCCGACCGAGATTTTGATGGAAACAAACAAGGTGAAAATGTACTAATAAACATCTAGTGTATTTCAGTTTTTGTTAAAGGATGCAAAATAACATATCAAGGGTACTCAAGAAATACAAGTTCAAGACTCGGCATTAATGAAGAAATGAAGATGAAAGTTCAAACCGCAATTTGTAATTTCAATGTAAGGTATACAAATTCTTTCACGCAAGCCAAATGCATTAGTCCATGCATATCAAGTTTCTTAAACCATTTTTCAAAGTTATAAGTTTACTTCAAGTTTCAAAGTGGAATTTAAACACATAACTAGGTCTATGAGTTTAAACAATGTGAAACTTTGTGTGGATGGTCATTTGCATATTAGAGATCATTGTAAATGTTTTCGAAAAAGAAAAACTCGTTTTAGAAAGGTCTTCGAAAAGAAAGCGTAAATTTGTAGAAAAGCCCCTAATACATTATGAAATCGTGAATTTCCATTTTCGGGATTTGTAAAAATATCCAGGACCACCCAATTAGGCTTAATGACTCATAATAAACGTGTATAACATGTTATATAAGGGTTGGTTAGGTCCGGACGAGTTTAAGGGTCGCTAACACAAAGGGACAAAATAATTGTTTTGAGGTCCCTGAGTTAGCGCGCTAATGATTTCATTAGCGCGCTAAGTGCGAGAGTTAGCGCGCTAGGCCTCAGCATTAGCGCGCTAATTGCATATCTCGATGCCTTTTTTTTGACATTTGAAAAACACACTTTAATTTGAATTCTTGATCTATTTTGGACCCTTGGATCCCTAGAACGGTCATAAAGCTGTCAAGATGGAATACCTAACATTATAAAACCACCAGGAACATGGTTTTGTTAACAAATAGGAAGAAACACACTCAAAAACTCAAAATCTACAAAGAGAAGAACTTTGATTTTTGTGAAGAAGCAAAAGGAGATCTTTGTGGTGTTCTTTAGCTCTCTAATCCAAAGCACTTTTGAGGCTTTCAAAGGAGTACAAGAATCTCTTCAAAGCTGATCTCTTTTGTCATTCTCTTGTTTGTAAGAAAGTCCTAGATCTAAAATCTTGCTTGTGCTTAATCTACATAGTTTTGTGTATTTGATTTGAAAATCATTTTGTTGTGTGTTTGAACACCTTCTTCTTGGGTTTTGCACTTAAATTTATTTTATCAAACCCTAAGATTGATTTGAACAAAAGTTTTGCACTTAAACTTGATTTTTGTTAAACTATTGTTCTTAGACTTGAAATCGATTTTACACTAATATATTAAGTTTTTAAAACGATTTCACATTTGGGATTTGCAACAAAATCAGTGACATATTTGCATATTCCATTTATTCTCATACTTGCATGCATATGAGTTGTTAGGCTCTAGGAGGCTTGCTAGTCTTTGAATTTGATACCACTTTGTGTTGTAAAGTGTATCTCATTATTTTTCAGCAACTTATTGTATTTGTATGATTGTAAGACTTAGTGGAATCTAAGTCAAAGGGGAAGACCTAGTTGAGACTAGGCACAAATCCTAGTTGCGGCTAGGTGGGAAATCCTAATTGTAATTAGGCACTCTAGGCTTGTATGCTTAGGTTGTAACACTTATTTGCAATATAAGTGGGGGTTAAAAATCCTAACCTAGGGAGGTTAGGTAGTGGACGTAGATCGTTGGATCGAACCACTATAAATTGTGTGTCACTTTCCATCTCTTCCATTCCATTCACTTGCATAGCATATATATTCATTGATAGTGTATGCATTATAGTTGTAATTTGCGCATAAAGTTTTAAAAGGGCAATAACTACTCGGTAACCCAATTCACCCCCCTCTTGGGTGACCTTCAATTGGTATCAGAGAGGGTTATTGCTCAAAGTATTACTAACGTATCTTTGAGTGTTCTTTTTGTGCAAGGATGCAAACCTTAGATCCGGCTCGCCTTCGGGAAGGCAACTCTTCGAGTAGGCCTCCGTATTTTGATGGAACTAACTATGCTCCTTGGAAAGTGAGAATGAAATTCTACATTAGAGCACAAAATAGATTCTTATGGGATGCAATTGAAAGTGGCTACACTCCACCGGATAAGCCCTTGAAAGAGTACACCGCCGAGGAGATAAAGATTGAGCTCTCAAATGATCAAGCCATGAATCACTTGTTTTGTGCGCTAAGTGAAAATGAATTTAGCGAGTAAGTGCTTGTCAAACGGCTAAGGAAGTATGGGAGAAGCTTGGGGTACACTATGAAGGTACCATGCAAGTGAAGAAGACCAAGTTAAGAATTCTTGAGGAGCACTATGAAACTTTCCGAGTTGGGTCCGATGAAGACATAGCCACCGCCATCACTCGATTCACTAAACTATTGAATGAGATCAAGAATCTTGGAAAGAATTATGATCAAGAAACCTCGGTGTATAAATTCCTTAGAGGCTTGCCTAAGGAATGGGATGCCAAGAAGTATCCTATCCAATCGGCACAAAATCTTGGAGATTACACATTTGATGCATTGTGTGGAGAGCTAACGAGTCCATGAATTTGAACTTAAAGACCGAGCAAGATTGGAAGCATTAAGTGGAGGTACTAAGAGTTCAAGAAAAGATATCGCCTTGAAGGCAAATAGCTCCCCTAGTGCATCGGTAGAGATCATTGAAAATGAAAAATCATGTGATGACAATGATCTTGAGGAGGAAGTAGCTATGCTCTCAAGAAAGCTCAACGGGGCCATGTACAAGCGAGACAAGTATAAGAAGAAGTTTCGAAGTGGAAGCAAGGGAGGAAAATCAAATGAAACCATATGCTTCGGTTGCGGCAAACCGGGTCACATCAAGGCGGATTGCAAATCCAAGAAGGTGTTTGACAAGAAGAAAGGAAAGAAGAGTTTCAAAGCAACTTGGGATGACTCATCATCATCAAGTTCGGAATCCGAATCGGAAAGTGAGAAGGCAATACTTTGTCTCATGGCACAAGGCGAGGTAAATTCTAACTCTTTTAACTTTGATAATGTTGATGATTTGGATGATGTTCCAAATCTTGATGAGCTTAGGAAAGAGTTGGAAAAGGAGGTCAAAAAGACCAAACAACTCAAAAAGAGCTTGACCATTGCAATTAGTGAAATAGAGTCACAAAATGAGACCATTAATGATCTCCAAAGTGACTTAAATGAAGTCATAAAGGAGAGAGATGCTTTAGTCAACGAAGTAGAGGACTTGACTAGCACGGTGCATAAGTTTACAAATGGTAAAGAAATGTTTGACATGATGTTGGGAGCACAACGACGTGCACTCAACAAAAGAGGCATAGGTTATGGAGCAAACTTGTTAAGTTACAAGAAATTGCTAAATGATGATCGTAGATGCTCTAAATGCAACAAGACTCATGTGGTCGGGAAATGTGCATTACAAAAGGCCAAAGTGGGTAGACTAGCATGGGTAGTTAAAAATGTTTACTACACTAACATTCTCGTACCCAAAGGTGTTTGGGTACCAAAATCTAGTGTGTTTCCCATTGTGTAGGATGCGAGGAAGAGCACCCCATGGTACTTGGATAGTGGGTGCTCAAGACACATGATTAGGAGATGCACATCAATTTATTGAACTAAAGCGGCATGATGGTGGAAAGGTTACATTTGGAGACAACAACAAAGGAAGAGTTATTGGTCTCGGAATCGTCGGTAACAATTCACTTTCAATTTCTAACGTTTATCTTGTTGATGGATTGAAACATAATTTGCTCAGTATTAGTCAATTGTGTGACAAAGGATTTCATGTTATGTTTGAATCATCGAAATGCATTGTTAGGAATGAGAAGCATGAAACCTTATTTATTGCATATAGAGATAAAAATGTTTATGCCATTAACTTTGATGAGATGAATATGCAAAATGTCTCATGTTTGAGTGCACAAAGTGAATGTGATGCATGGTTGTGGCACCGTAGATTAGGACATTCTAGCATGGAGAACTTGTCAAAATTGACTAAGCATGATCTAGTTAAGGGTCTACCCAAATGCGCGTTTAAGAAAGACAAGGAGTGTGAACCTTGTATCCTCGGTAAACAAGTGAAATCGTCATTTAAGACGAAAGTAACAAGTGATGTGACTCGAGCCTTAGAACTTATCCATATGGATTTGTTCGGACCCACCCAAACACAAAGCCTAGGAGGTAAATCATATTGCTTTGTCATTGTTGATGATTTTACTAGATATACATGGGTGTATTTTCTCTCTCGTAAGCATGAAGTGTTTGATGTGTTCGTAAAATTTTGTGCTTTAGTTGAGAATGAAAAGGGATACAAAATCACCATCATTAGAAGTGATAGAGGTGGTGAGTTTGTAAATAGAAACTTGGAGGATTTTTGTGCTAAACAAGGTTATACACACCAATTATCCTCTCCTAGAACACCCCAACAAAATGGAGTTGTTGAAAGAAAAAATAGGACACTCCAAGAGATGTGTAGGACTATGCTAAATGAGTACAACATAGCTAAGCACTTTTGGGCCGAAGCCATTAACACGGCATGCTATGTTATAAATAAAGTAAATGTCCGAAAGCAAGTGAAAAAGACTCCTTATGAACTATGGAAAGGCCGAAAGCCCAACATAAGTTACTTTAAGGTGTTCGGTTGTACTTGCTATGTTCTAAATGATAAGGATCAATTAGACAAATTTGACCCAAAGTCAAAGGTATGTACTTTCCTTGGCTACTCTATGCACAGCAAAGCATATAGGGTGTTTAATAGATCAACCAAAACCATAGAAGAGTCTATCCATGTGAAATTTGATGAAGTGGATCCCAAAGTTAAGATGATGCAAAACTTGGAAAAATTGAGGATCGATGATGAAGATGATGGCACCCTAGGACAAACTTCAAATAGTCAAGAAGTTGAGGCATGTAAAGAATCCGACACAAGTGCGCCTAAGAATTCAAGACTTCTAATTGGCCATTCATCCCAACAAATAATAGGTGATCCAAACAAAGGAGTAATCACTAGGTCCACATTACATCGAGATGAAGGACATATAGCTTTTGTATCACAAACCGAGCCCACTAAGATAGATGATGCCTTAGGAGATGAATTTTGGGTAATGGCTATGCAAGAGGAGCTAAGCCACTTTGTTAGGAACAAGGTATGGACATTAGTACCTAGACCGAAGGACCACACAACCATAGGCACCAAATGGGTTTTTAGAAACAAAAAGAATGAAAAAGGTGAAATTGTAAGAAACAAGGCTAGGTTGGTTGCACAAGGCTACAATCAAGAAGAAGGAATTGATTATGAGGAAGCCTTTGCACCCGTAGCAAGACTAGAAGCAATTCGAATGTTACTTGCTTATGCTTGCTACAATGGGTTTTTACTATATCAAATGGATGTTAAAAGAGCATTCTTAAATGGCTTCATTAATGAAGAGGTATATGTAGAACAACCACCGGGTTTTGAAGATCATGAACACCCAGGTCATGTATATCATCTTCAAAAAGCCTTGTATGGACTAAGACAAGCTCCTAGAGCTTGGTATGACAGACTTAGTGCATTCCTACTTGAAAAAGGATTCAAGAAAGGAACGCTAGATCCCACTTTGTTCATTTTGATCGAAAAACATGATATGTTACTTGTTCAAATTTATGTTGATGATATCATTTTTGGGTCATCCAACACAAGTCTATGTAATGAATTCTCATCATTAATGACAAATGAATTTGAAATGATCATGATGGGAGAACTAACATACTTTCTAGGCTTGCAAATAAAGCAATCCAAACATGGCATTTTTATAAATCAAGCAAAGTATGTGAGGGACATGTTAAAGAAATTCAAATTCGAAAATACGAAAGCATGTGACACTCCTAGTAGTTCCACCATCAAAATGGATAAAGACCAACTAGGAAAACCCATAGATCCTAAACTTTATCGTGGAATGATAGGTAGCCTCCTATACTTGACCGCTAGTAGACGACATTATGTTCGATGTGTGTGCTTATGTGCTAGATTTCAATCCGATCCCAAGGAGTCCCACTTAAAATGTGTAAAGCGCATATTTCGATATCTAAGTGGAACACAAGACTTAGGATTGTGGTTCAACAAAACTAAGAGTTTCGAACTCCGCAGTTTTGTTGACTCTGATTATGCGGGAAGTCTAGTCGATAGGAAAAGTACTTCCGGATTTTGTCATTTGCTAGGAAATTCACTTATCTTATGGTTCAGCAAAAAGCAAAATTCCGTTGCTTTATCTACGGCGGAAGCCGAATATGTGTCTGCCGGGAGTTGTTGTGCTCGAGTTCTATACATGAAACAACAACTTGAGGATTATCAAATCCTAGTTGGGTGTGCTGAAATTTATTGTGATAACACAAGTGCGATAAACATATCGAAAAATCCGGTGTTACACTCAAGAACAAAACATATTGAGATTAGACACCATTTTCTTCGTGATCACGTCCAAAAGGGCGATGTTAAACTCATCCATGTGCCCACGGAGGATCAACTAGCCGATATATTCACTAAGCCTTTGCCTAGAGAACAATTTTCTAAAATTCGGCGTGAGTTAGGCATGTTTTGAGAATCGGACCTTCTACATATGTTTTAGCTATTCCAAACCTTTTTATATGGTGTTAGTGAAGTGTCCATGAAGTTTGAGGAGAATCGGAGCTATATTGCAAAAATCCAAAATTTTTTGTCAAAAAATTCCAGAGAGGAATTAGCGCGCTAATAGTTAAAATTAGCGCGCTAATTATGTACTGACCAAAAATTTCCAGAGGGGAATTAGCGCGCTAATAACACCCATTAGCGCGCTAATAGCGTACTGGCCCAGAATATGAATCGACCCATTAGCGCGCTAATTGTATCATTAGCGCGCTAATGACGTTCGGCCAGGCGTCTATAAATTCGTTTTTACCCTCAAAACTCACATCTCTCCCAAATTTTTCCTCTCCTCTTGCCGATTCTACTCTCCTTGTGTCGTCTCCACCGTGATCTCCACTCCTACAAGGTAACAATCCTCTCCCTTCTTTGTCAATTTCTTCACATTTCCCTCCAAAATGTCGAGACGAGTATACGTATCTGCACAGCTGGGCTACCTGCACACTTATATGACTCAGTCATTCAATGCCGTCGAGACGAGTATCCAGCATCAGAATGATCGGCTTCGTCGCATTGAAGGTCAATTGCTCCCAGTTCGGACCGCGCGTAATGATCATGCCTCCAGCTCTGCACGTCCACCACCATCCTCGAGGAGGAGTGTTTAGACACACCACCACTAGATGAGCATTAGGCTCCAATATGTCAGTCTTAGATGTTTCGATTTTTTTGTCAAACTCATGTTTAAGCCACAACTATGCTCTCATTGCTTTATGCTATCTATATCATGCGTATCTCTGAGTTTTCTATATGGATATTTCTTGCTTCACTATGTTTTATTGTCTATGCATTTGTATCGCTACCGTCTATTGTTTCTTGATATGCATAAAGTGAGGGGGAGAGTATATTTCTCTCGTATTGTTTCTATTGTGTTTATTTATGGGGACGCTTGGCCCCACTTTTTGATGGTATCAAACGGGGGAGAAAATGTGGTTGAACTTGAAAAGGTTGATGTGTTTTGAACTTGCATATATGAAATATAAAATCATGAATGCGATATACATTTAGATTACGTTTTTACACCTTTAAAGTTCACATTGTTTGTTGTCATCGAAAAGGGGGAGATTGTTGGACTAAGTGGTTAGTCACTCACACTCCGACCGAGATTTTGATGGAAACAAACAAGGTGAAAATGTACTAATAAACATCTAGTGTATTTCGGTTTTTGTTAAAGGATGCAAAATAACATATCAAAGGTACTCAAGAAATACAAGTTCAAGACTCGGCATTAATGAAGAAATGAAGATGAAAGTTCAAACCGCAATTTGTAATTTCAATGTAAGGTATACAAATTCTTTCACGCAAGCCAAATGCATTAGTCCATGCATATCAAGTTTCTTAAACCAGTTTTCAAAGTTATAAGTTTACTTCAAGTTTCAAAGTGGAATTTAAACACATAACTAGGTCTATGAGTTTAAACAATGTGAAACTTTGTGTGGATGGTCATTTGCATATTAGAGATCAATGTAAATGTTTTCGAAAAAGAAAAACTCGTTTTTGAAAGGTCTTCGAAAGAAAGCGTAAATTTGTAGAAAAGCCCCTAATACATTATGAAATCGTGAATTTCCATTTTCGGGATTTGTAAAAATATCCGGACCACCCAATTAGGCTTAATGACTCATAATAAACGTGTATAACATGTTATATAAGGGTTGGTTAGGTCCCGGACGAGTTTAAGGGTCGCTAACACAAAGGGACAAAATAATTGTTTTGAGGTCCCTGCAGTTAGCGCGCTAGGTCTCAGCATTAGCGCGCTAATTGCATATCTGACAGCTTTTTTTGACAGCTGAAAAACACACTTTAATTTGAATTCTTGATCTATTTTGGACCCTTGGATCCCTAGAACGGTCATAAACTGTCAAGATGGAATACCTAACATTATAAAACCACCAAGAACATGGTTTTGTTAACAAATAGGAAGAAACACACTCAAAAACTCAAAATCTACAAAGAGAAGAACTTTGATTTTTGTGAAGAAGCAAAAGGAGATCTTTGTGGCTGTTCTTTAGCTCTCTAATCCAGCACTTTTGAGGCTTTCAAAGGAGTACAAGAATCTCTTCAAAGCTGATCTCTTTTGTCATTCTCTTGTTTGTAAGAAAGTCCTAGATCTAAAATCTTGCTTGTGCTTAATCTACATAGTTTTGTGTATTTGATTTGAAAATCATTTTGTTGTGTGTTTGAACACCTTCTTCTTGGGTTTTGCACTTAAATTTATTTTATCAAACCCTAAGATTGATTTGAACAAAAGTTTTGCACTTAAACTTGATTTTCGTTAAACTATTGTTCTTAGACTTGAAATCGGTTTTACACTAATATATTAAGTTTTTAAAACGATTTCACATTTGGGATTTGCAACAAAATCAGTGACATATTTGCATATTCCATTTATTCTCATACTTGAATGCATAAGAGTTGTTAGGCTCTAGGAGGCTTGCTAGTGTTTGAATTTGATACCACTTTGTGTTGTAAAGTGTATCTCATTATTTTTCAGCAACTTATTGTATTTGTATGATTGTAAGACTTAGTGGAATCTAAGTCAAAGGGAAGACCTAGTTGAGACTAGGCACAAATCCTAGTTGCGGCTAGGTGGGAAGTCCTAATTGTAATTAGGCACTCTAGGCTTGTATGCTTAGGTTGTAACACTTATTTGCAATATAAGTGGGGTTAAAAATCCTAACCTAGGGAGGTTAGGTAGTGGACGTAGATCGTTGGATCGAACCACTATAAATTGTGTGTCACTTTCCATCTCTTCCATTCCATTCACTTGCATAGCATATATATATTCATTGATAGTGTATGCATTATAGTTGTAATTTGCGCATAAAGTTTTAAAAGGGCAATAACTACTCGGTAACCCAATTCACCCCCCCTCTTGGGTGACCTTCAAGGTCGTCATCAGGGGTTTTGCTAATAGTAATTGGCTATGTTCTCTAGATGATAAGAGCCCTATAAATGGGTATAACATCTATTTTAGAGGTGTCTTGGTGTCATGCCAATCGAAGAAGTAGATGGTTGCAAGATTTAGTATATAAGTTGAGTACAGGGCACCTGCACATGGTGCTGTTGAAATTATATTGTTGTGCTATTTTCTTCAATAGTCGCCCTTTAGTATTTTTCGTTCTCCAGTTGTTTGGTCTGAATACATGAGATCTGGGTCTCTTGTATCCAACCTTGTCTTCCTTTCCAGAATAAAACATATAGAGATTGACATACATTTTGTACGTGACATGACACAAAACACATAAAGATTGACATACAATTTTTTTTCGATCTAGGACTCTCAGGATTCATACTTAATTAGTAGTTCAGAGTATGATGACATTATAAAAGATATATTTGAAGGTTGTGCAACATTTAACAACCTAAACTTCAAGAAAATTGAAAAATATGGAGTAAGTATTATTGTTATTTTTGAAATTTTTGCTAGAAATTTTAGATTTAATTATTGTTCTTAATTAACTTATTTCATTTTGTAGATCGATTTCAAGAACATTGCTAAGGGAGAGTTCAAGATCTTGAATTAAGTGAAGTAGGCAAAGAAAACAATGATCAAGGTTTGAACATCTATTGTTGCCTCATTACGTAAATTGAACCTAATTAATTTTTATTTGTTTATGTCTTATCATTGCATTTCTAATTTTTTACAATAGTGTTGTGCTTGTACTGATTATAGAAGAATCTAGAAAACATGATTTTAATAGGGTTTGTATGTTATGTTTTTTTCTTTAATAGTAAGACTTGAATTAGAAAGTAAAAATTTAAATGTGTATATATGTATTTAATATGCTTAATTTGTTGTTATTTGGTAAATATGCATATAGACTCAAATCGCAAATAAAGTGATGGAAGATGTGGCAATTTTTTATTTGCCCCTTTTTAATAATAGTTTGTATCTTATTATTTGTTTCTAAAAGACTTTGAAGTTTCTACGCTGCTAAAATCTTGAAATTACTTTAAAAATTTGAAGAATTATCAATCTCGATAATATTATGTGAAGACGTTAACTCTACACCTTACTTTCAATTTTGATTTTACAAATTTAACATTAATTTCGCAAAGTACTTTCCAGTTTTTTATTATTACTAATTTAACATTATTGTGTCTTGTAGTAATGTATATACTTTTGATAGAATAGTATATGAATGTTACTTAGAAAAAAGAAGTTGGATATTCAACTTCAAAAAAGAAGAATCAGATATTCAACCACAAAAAGAAAAAGCAGAGCCTAAAACATAATCTCGACTACATGATCATTTGGGATCTTAAAGCATGTTGAGTAAACTCAATAAATTGAGTTTTAAGTGTTTTTTCTCATTTAATACCAATTTATTTATTTTCTTGTCATATTAAATGTATATTGTTACATGTCTTTTTTGCTAGTTTTTTTCATACAAAAGTGCATATTGAATGCTAATCATGTTTGGTTTCAGGGATGAAATGGGTAAACATTATAAATTATGAGAGCTAATGAAGAACCTGAGATCACTAGTCAATTAAATAGACCATTGTGCATAGATTATATTTTCTACAAAGGTATGACAAAAAACTCATACAATTAGAAAAAATATCACCAATTATTTTCAAGTGATTGTTGACATAATTTAATTGATGTTCTATTCTATCATTTTGACATTGGGACATTCACTTGCAATCTATGTCGTTATAAGTAAATAAGCATCATTTTCAGTACGCGAGTTGTTAAATAAACCCTTATTGGTCTTCAACATTTGGTATTAAATTAGTGAAAAACTGAATGTTAGAGGATTAATGGTCGTCATATGCATAGTAACAACAATGTGAACTTAACAAATGCAAATGAATGCATGGAAACACTTTAAATCACCAATTCTATGCATAGTTCTCTATGAAATCTATTATCAATGAAAGTACTAATAAGTTTTTAGTTATGTTAGTTATTTGGTTGTGTTTCTCTATACACCACAAAAATTTGATATTTTCTATAATAGTATCAAGAATGTGAGAATAGGTTTTTCGATTGGAATCTCGAGGGATTTGGTTCATACATGTGATTAGGGGGTGAAGAGTGTTTTTCAACTTTTTTATTATAACTTTGAAAATTTGTACACATGTCATTCTTGTCCATATCTATTATTTGACCAATCTCTTATTGTTGAGTTTTTCTAGAGGCATACACAAAAATCAAAAGCTAATATCGAATTGCCAAATGTAATTTGATAAACAAATCTATGTAACATCTATTTTTTGCATTTTGTCTTTTGTTGTTGTATTTTTCTCATATAAGACATATCAAAGAATAGTGCTATTCTCTATAAAATATATGCCAAACTTTGTTTATGTTTAATATTATTTCCTTATCCTTTATTAAAATAGTTGTTGAAGTCCTTGTTTTTTGTGCATTGTTTCTAGCTAGTAGCTTTTTATTTTCTTTATGTGTTTGTTTCTTGATTCGTATACTTCATGTTCTTACTTGTAAGAGGTGGGATAGTATATATGTATGCTAATCTTTTTGTTTTTGAAGAGATAAGTTGAAACATGTTGTAGAGGTTTATGTACATTATTAAATTTCTATGAAAGCTTGAGAAGAACATTAAATTAATGCTATCAACCTTTGATTTGATTATCTTTCATTATTTAGAACTTGAACTTGGTGTCTAGATAAATATTGACATTTTAAAAATTGATCCATAAAATGGGTATAGTTGTTGCTTCTCTTATTTTGATTTTGAAAGTTTTGGATTCTTAAATTGTTTGATAGTCATTGTCAAAAAGTGTATGGCATGTTGCAAATAACAAACTCAATCACTCTCTATAAAGATTTGATTAATTTCCAGTGAGTTTTTAAGTGATGTCCACTAATTATGATGGAATGTGGGTCATTTTTAAGTGACTGCAGTTTTGACAGAGAGTTGTGGAGGTAACAAAATAAGGCGAGGGAAATTTTAGCATATTAAAGTGTTGTAAACACATTGTGACAAGATTATAATGAGCAAACACTTCTCCAATTCAAATTCAAAATGATTTGAGATGGACAAAACAACACAACTAATTAAATAATAATAATTACAGATCAACCCTCTATTATGATAGACCAGATTCAAATATGAAACTAGTACTTATGGAGCCAACATTGATAGGTATTTCAATGAAAATATATTAAAATCACAGAGATTTTATCATTAATAAAAAAAAACTCTCCTCTGCATCAGATAGATTCTTATGAACAACATGGTTAACGACATAAGCATACTTGCAAAGAATTGAAAATCAACTGGGCCCATGCCATGAACAATGAGAAGAAATGGAATATATCTTATATAGAAAATAGGAAGAATAACTTATGCTTGACACTAAAGGAATGGGATGCTTCATGACTAGCTAAGTTGTACATCATTTGTAAACCCAGCAAGGGTTAGTAATCCATCATACATACAATCTATTGAATAACTCCCCCTCCATTCATATAATTAACAAATGTAACAATGCATTACAAACTTTCAACTCTCTAGCTAAAAAACTTTTTTCTTTATTAATAACTCTAACCAAAATAAACTATATCCACTAAAACTCATATAGAAGAATGCGACATCAAACAATTAGCAATTGAGAGCAAACTGTATTTCCCAATGTAATGGTACATGCACTAGAAAAAGTAAGTCTTATGAAGAAAGAAAGGAACTTAATAATGAGTAATAACATAACTGATTAAAATATATGTTTGCCAAGTTATAGAGGTAGGGTACCTTTTTTTCAACCAAATTTGTTTTAATGACACAACAAAAAGTAAAGGAAATACGGGTAGAAAGATTGATCATAGCAGTATATGCATGTTACTGTATACAAACTATTTGTTTTGAAATAGAAACACATAACAAAATTTTCTCTGTACACATCAATCTATCCTACTTGGTCCTTCAACAATCAAGACTAAAAAACTGCCAAACTAGATGTAAAAAGGCACATTATTATATCAGTGAATCATGTGGAATAGAACTATCAAATAGTCATTCTGACCATTTGATATATGATTCATTACTTATCAAGTTAATACTCTCACTAAAGCTAGCTATGCGTAAATAAAAGATATGTGCTTGACTTGATAGTAGATGCTACAAAATCACAAAATCAGATTGTTTCGATGAAAATATCATTCTTAAGTCTTGATTCGAGTTTTAGTAGTGCAGCCAAAGCAACAGCTCAACTCCTCAGTTGTGAGAATTGAAATCAGACTTGTTTTGGGTGCTTTCGACAATGTGAGAACTCTTTCAAATACTAGTTAAGCTATCTTACCAATTTATATGATGTTGCTTGTGTATTTATTTGCATTCGGACACCATGTATGTATAAATTAATGAACGTGGTTATTGAAGTATTAGCATAGACTGTAGAAAAGAATTAAATTCATGAAAAAAACTAAAATTTTTAAAAGTTTTAGTCAGAGTAATAATTAAGGTGAAACTTGTGTTAATAGTGTTTAATGCTCAAAAGTAAAACAGAGAAAGAAAAAATGAGGTAGAAAAGAAGAATGAGATATGTTGATATTTTTCTATTTTTATACTTTTCAAGATTTGAATTACACATTATTTAGGTGATATGTGTCGAGCGTGTATAATAAGTTTTCCATTTATGTTATTATTTGTCGTAGTGATAAGTGGGATCATCTCCACAGTGATTTATCAAACTTCTTTAAAAAAGGCCTTTCAATAGTTTTTTCATTATTTTATTACTTTAATTTAAAATGAGAATGAAAAATCACTAATATAATTAACTAACATAATGAACTTAATTAATTATAATCTAATTCACTAATATTTAAATCAATTCAATCCAATACTAAATAAATATCCAAACAAACATCCAGAACAATGAAACATCAATCCATTTTACTTCCAAACATGTTACTTAAATTATAGTCATAGTAATACTTTATAAAGAATTCGAGATCAATAAAATCGAGTAGATAGCCCTTATCAAGTCATCAGTTCTCCTTATACTGATAGAGAAACCACGTTCTATTTTTATTGAAATAACCATTTGAAACTCAAATAGACTAACTTTATTTAATAAAATCACTTTACGTTTTATGAAAACTTTGAACCATTAAACTAATACCTTTGAAAAGCCACTTTAGTGAAACTTAGATCTTAATTCATATGGGACATCTAAACTATAATAAACGTTTCAAACAGTCCTAGTTACAACTTTAAATTAGATAATGAATCCAAATACTTCAATATATATTCTAGATTATGCATGCAATATAAAGTTCCATGATTAAAACCCGAAAATAATAATCTATTAAATTAGTAAATTAAAGAATACGATTGGTATATAGCATTAAGAACAAAATCATTTCCATCATGACTACATCGTAAAACGGATCAAGATCATGTTCGGACATTGTTTACATTAATAAACTACTCATTCATATTTATAAATAACATAACAATAATGTAAATAAATGACGTTGATAAATACCTCTAGAATAAATACTTTGAATCTTCGAAAGTAGTGAACAATAAAGCAATAAACAAAATAAATAATGAAAATAAACTAGAGTTCATAGAGCAATGAACTATTGATTTAAATACTCAAGAGCAACTTATTTCGTAGCCCTATGGTTGTATTTATAGTATTCTAGATAGTACACATCCCAAACTGACTGAAACGTCTCGTGGTTATATAAAATTCTCAAAATTAGATCTAACAATTCCTCAACGATTCATGGTTTAAGTGGAATTACTGGAAAAATTCTTGGAGTTATGCCTAAGTGCTCTGCCGATATAAGTAGCAATTCCTAGTACAAATGCAAAATCAATCATCAATCGCTGGCTATAAATTCTAGTTCTTCCTTGATTGATGATAATTCTTTATGTACTTTTCTCACTTGATGAAAACCTTTGTATTCTTCCTTTTTTACTCTATTTCTTCATATTTTTCAATTATCACTTGAAATAACAAAAACAAAAGAAAACCCATGTAATATTGTCTTTCACATCTAAAATCATTCTAAAATATACTATAAAATATGTTAAATTATTGACCTATCAAATACCCTAGACTCAACACTTTGTTGTTCCGAGCAAATGATCACTCTCAAATATATTCTCCTTTCTTCCCTTGTTTTGATTTCACAATTTTTTACCCTTATTCTTAAACAGAAGTAGTCATTAAATAGAAACATATTACCCTCATAAAAATAAAAAAATATGATATAATAGAAAGATTTAAAGAACAAACCTTTTATTTGAAAATTCAACCTCTACTTATGCAATACACCTCAAAACTCAAATCACCATGGTCAAGCCATTATATAGGTTTTCTCAATCTCCAATGACAACAATCAAGCTTACGATTACTAATATAAAATATCAAGATGCATAAATTACTAAATCAATTTCATTTTCAAACAACATTTAAATATCACCATAATCAAAGTGATAATAAATTTTTATTAACCAATAATCATCATTTCATATCCATTTATTTGGAATGTTAAAGTAAAAAGATATACTTCACTTAATTTAGCTATAATCACTTGAGGTAAATCTTTTATTTGAAGAGATAAACATCCTTCTATTATTTTTCGTATCTTTTTTTTTTTTCTCTAATTGAATTATCTTCTTCTTATTATATTCCAACAGTTCCCTGCTCCATTTCCTTTGGAATCCATTACTTTTATAGAAATTCTTTTTCTCATTTTTTCCACCACTAGATTCCCAACTCCATTCCTTTAGAATATTTGGATCACTCTATTTGTTTTAAAAAAAAATTTGTTAGCTATCCTCACATTCATTATAGTCAAAGAAATATTATTTCCAACTAAGTAAAGTTTAATAGCTCATTTCCTATTTCTCCCTTCAATTGTGGCATAAATATTTTTTATTATACATACATAAATAAAAATACTTGAACCATAATCTTTATATAACGAGATTCTTAGAATTCAGACTTGTTTATCTTAAGTTTTTGTTTCGATCTTCTACCTATTATAATGTCGAACATAAAGCAATCAATATCCTTTAACCTCTTTTACTATATACATAATCTAGGTTGTGTCAAATAGGGTATAACAATTCCTTTCCATCATAAAATATTTTTTTCATGGGTAGTATGAATATATCACTTCCATTTAAACTCAAATTATATCCAATTCATATTCTTAACCAAATAAAGTAAAAATGAAGAAGCATTACATGTATCTTAAAAAATTTGAGAAATTCAGTCAACTTTGAACATTAAATAAAAAGATTCTACCTCTCATTTATTTCATAGATTGCTTATTCATACTTCACTTCACCTAATACCCCCAAACTCATTCCAAACCTTTTTTCTCAAAATTCATAATTAAAGTCAAGTTTTCAATAAAAAAAAAATGTACCTCGTGAAGCATAAACGAATAAAATAGAAAATAAATAACATAAATTGCATAAGAATGAATTTCGTAAGTAAAGAACACATGAGAAATTGAGAAATTTCGAAAAATCATAGTTATAGAATTAAACATATCAAACTAATGTATAATATAAACCACACCACGTCAATTGTATCATAAATTAACACCACATCATACATATCAAAACAATAAAAACTAAGACCTGAAACATAAGCACTAAAAGATTGACTAAACAGAGAAGAATGAGTAGATTAGAATTGTCATTCAAAAGTCACATCATCACCACCATCCCTTTGGTCTTGCTATTAAGACTTGAACCTCACTACAAAATCATAGAACCTGTAGTTCACTCCTTCCATTAGAGTACTTTCTAAAAATAGTCCTTGGTCGGGAACTCTCAGTTGGGTGGATGGTATTTGAATTTCAGCTCCCCCGCTTTGCATTCACTTGGTCATGCATCTCTTGAACGCATGTATGTTCGTTGCAATTTCGTATTGCTTCTGAAACAGTAACTCTTGATTTGTCAAAGTTCTCATTTGGTTTTGCAAGATTGAACCAATTATGGCTATCTCCGACTCTTTCAAATACAATAACACAACAACATATCCTCGGTCCCAAATTAACTGGGGTCGGCTACATGGATCAAACTTTTTCATTGTGATCGATTAAGTGCAATTGATGGTGAGCTTTGCAAACCAATCAAATCCCTCCTAATTAATACATCCCATGTTAACTTTGGTCTGCCCTTACCTCGTCAAATTTCTACAGTTTCTATTGAGTCAAGTTTTGTAGTTGGAGCATTTGTAAGCCGTCTTTGCAGGTGACCGAACCATCGCAATCGCCCTTCCCTAATCTTTTATTCTATCTTTATGAGTTTTACCACCCATCCACCTAAACATCCTCATTTTTGCTACGTTCATTTTATGTAATTGTTGTTGCTTTACCGCCCAACATTCACTTCCATAGAACATAGGTGGCCTAATTGCGGTCCTATAAAATTCTCCTTTTAACTTAGTAGGAACATTTCACTCACAAATCACCCTTGTTGCACTCCGCCATTTTTTCCATCCAGCTAGAGTTCTGTGTGTGACATCATTCTCAATTTTACCATCATTTTGTATGATTGATCATAGGTATCTAAAGTGGTTTACCTTAGGAACTTCTATTTCCCCTAATTTTACCACTCCGTCATCTCGATGTCTAGTGTTTCTAAACTCACAGTGCATGTATTCAATTTTTATCCTACTCAACTTAAAGCCTTTATATTCTAATGTATTCCTCCAGAGTTCCAATTTCCTATTCACTCCATCTTTAGTTTCATCCACTAAGACAATATCATCTGCAAATAGCATACACAATGGTATATCCTCTTGAATATGTCTAGTTAGTTCATCTATAACTAAAGTAAATAAATATGGGCTTAAAGCTGATCCTTGATGTAATTCTATAGTAATGGAAAACTCTTTTGTAGCTCCTCCAAATGTCTTTATATTCGTTACTACTCTCTCGTACATATCCTTAATAGTGTCTACGTATCTGGCGTGCAATCTTTTTCTTTCTAGAACCCACCAAAGAACATCTTTAGGGACCCTATCATAAGCTTTTTCTAAATCTACGAATACTATATGGAGATCTTTTTTCTTTTCTCTATATTTTTCTAACAATTGTCTTACAAGGAAAATCGCCTCCATAGTTGACCTCCTAAGCATGAAACCAAATTGGTTCTCTGATATTGTTGTTTCTCTCCTTAGCCTATTGTCAATTATCCTCTCCTTAGCCTATTGTTAATTATCCTCTTCCAAATACATGCCAATATAATCTCTTGTAGGTGGCTATAGGTTCTGATTCGTTCTATCATCATACGCGACAGATTGCATTTCTTCTAAAATGTTTCAACTTTCTGTTTTTATTCTTTTTCTCTCAATGGTCTCTCTGCAAAATATGTCATTCATTTCTTGTTCCTCCACTGAATCCACATAGCCTGACACCTTCTTGGTGATTTTTATTAGTTTATCGGTGATGGTCTTATCTGGGTAAGTATCTAGCCCTAGACCTATCATAGGAACTTGGTCTTGTTTGCAAAATTCAGTGATCATAAAGGGAAAAGGTAATCCTTCATTTTTATTAATGGTCATAGAATTCCTAATTGAGTCATAAATAATCATGACAACATATATATAACCTATCCCTTGACAATGTGGTATAACAATGTCGTCTTTCAGTTTACAATCTCATAGTGTTGCAAACTTAGTTGTAGGCTCACATTTATGAAAATCTCCATGCTTTGGTGGTTTTCTTAAAATATTTTTATGAATAAGTTATGGGTACACATCCTAATCAAAAAGAAATCCATCCCTCGTAATTGGTTCTAAACCATTTCTAATGACTTCATAGGGAAATTCGTGTATATACCTATACTCGAGTTTTAGGTACTCATTATTTTGTGTTCTATGAATTTCAAGTAAACCATGATACCAGTTTAATCTTTCTGGTGAGTAGTCCACTGGTCTTCCTTGGACCATGGCTACCATTTTATTGTCATCTCTATGCCAATTCACATAAAAAACTCTTACAAGAATCTCACAATCCATCTTTATAGAGGATCACGTGTCATTGTCGACATTGTAGTCTCCAGTCAAGGATCTTCGGTTCATTTCCCTTATTATGTTCAAAATTCTAGGCTAGTACTTTATTTCATGTTTAACATTGAAACTCCTCTCTGGTATAAATTTTCTATTTTTACTAATATCGCTTTTATTCTAGCATGAGCTTAGACATTTATTAGATCATGCAATGAAAAATATATCCTTGGAGTCTTCTTAATTTCTTCATTTATCTCTTACTATCTTTGACTCATCAGTGAAATCTAAGGTGGAAAAAGATCTCTTGGTGTTCAAACTCTGGGATTGTTTATTAAAATACCCGTTAGCCTAATAGGTGTGGGTTAAACTTTAGATTTTTATTTGGGTTTCTCTACTAAAGGTGCCTTCCCCATCTCTAGTTGTGAACTTCTACCTTTACCACTTCCTGTCATTTCTAAATCATACAAGTCCGAATAATAAGTAGGCATGTGGATCATAAAATAAAATTTGATGAAAATAATTTGGTGTAATTGGAAACTTTATTTTAAAAGGAAAAATCATTTGGAAAGCTATTTAAAATTAATTGAAAACTTCAAAAATAAAATTGGCATGGAAGTGTTAACTCAATTATAAACTTCAAATCGATTTTCTAAATAATGTAAAGCAATTGTGTCACAAATTTTAGTTTTTTCAAATACGAAATAAATTAAAAATCAAACAAGACCAAACCCCTAAACTCATTTTAAACTTTATTTTCAAACCATCTGCAAACACGTTAAAATATACCAAAATTTTGAAATTGTCAAATTTGCAAACTAATGATCATTGTAATCGCAATGCCTAATCTATTGAAATCAATGAAATTATTTGTTCAAAGTAATAGAATGAATTTCAATAAAACAATTTCAAAAATCATTGAAAAACTTGCAAAAATCTTTCAAACAAAAAACTTGCTAAAGTAAAGAGCTAAGGTTATTGTAATTACCTTCTTGAGATTGAATCTCTCAAGATTTATACTATTGAACTGATCTAGATCATTTTTTAAGCTTTAGGGTGGAATCCATTCAACCCTAGTTCAATTCGACACTCTCAAATTCAAAAATCTTGGGTTGAATGGAACTAGGTTGAGGTGGGAATTACTCAAATATACTAAGATTGAGCTTATGATGGTTGAATCTAGGCAATAAAATGAAGTGTGGGTGAAAGGCTACAACGGTTTGATGTGTGGATGAGTTTTTGTTTTTGCCGATTGAGGTTTCTATTTTAAGAACTTAAAATCGTGCCAACGATTCCAGTATTAAGTTGAATCGCTAGGTGAATCGGTGAGTTGTAAGGTGCTTTGACCCACCGATCTAGGCAGCGATTCTTGTTGAATTATTGAATCGTTGAGGATTCACCATACTTAAATATGTATTTTTTTTTGTTTCTATCACAGATTTTGCCATCCATTCCTAGTGTTATTTAGATTCGTTGGTGAGTTACCAAGCAAAATTTACTTTTCTTCAATTATCCTATAATTAAGTTGTATATCATTCATTAAAACTTATATTGAGATATAATTAACTGAAATTTTGAAAGTTTGATTAGGATATGTAACTAACTAAATAACTTTATTAATTAAATAAATAAACAAAGAAGCAAGTAAATAATGCCACTTGCATATAGGCCATATAAATAAAAATAACTCAACCACTTCCCCTTAATTGAAATGACCTCAGAGTTTAAATTCTGAAAATATTCCTAATACAAGAGTAAAAAAGTGAGAGAATAAAAGTATACTATATAAAATAAACACCTAATAAACATAAATAAACATAGAAAATGGGTTGCCTCTCGCAAAGTGCTTTTGCTTACTATCGTTGGCTTGAGTGAGCCCTTTTAGAATAAAGTTAGGTGTTTAAACTTAAATTTATGATTATCCACTCTCGTACCATTCCAGAAAGTGATTGCTCAGACGTTAATCATAAAATTGATTGTTTTGTTCAGAATATCAATAACATTGTATGCAGTGGCCATGAACGATCATCCTAAAATTAAAGAGGATCTTCATTAATAAAGTATGCCATGACCAAAATGTCAATGCGTATGATGTAGTTGTCCACTTGAACTGGTACATTCGTCACCATTCCTATTAGTTGAATTTAGGTACCATCTAGTAAAGAGAGTCTTTAAGAAGTAATTCCGTCCAAATACAATTGAATGTGTAGAAAGAAATGTATGGGCATGAAATTTACATTAGAGATTCTATCACAGCGAGCACTGAAGTACCAAGTCCATTTGATTTTAACGTGCAAATGTATACATCTAGAATCATTAAGCTTTATAAGGCTTAAATCCAGCTTTTTCTTTATCTTATTCTTTTTGGATTTAAAATCTCCATGCTTGTTAATACTTTTTCCATTTTTTAATTGCTTAACTCTCCATTCTTGAGTTACTTACTTTTTTTCGCAGTGTCTACAACTTGTTCTTTTATCAAAACTTCTTTGGCATTTCCATTGTTAGTGTATTAATTGTATAAATCTCAGCATTAAAATTATCATAATAGTTTAAGTCTAGAAAATCATTATTATTGGTTTCATTATCAAATAATTCATCATATTCTTCACAAGTATGTTCGTTATTGATTTTGAATATTAATTTAGCAATCTTATATTCAAATTCCATAGACATTGAATTTTGGAACGATTATCCAATTTCTTTTGATTAACTAATTTTGGATTTTGGAACGATTGTTCATAAGCTTCTACTATGGCTAAATACCGCGGGTATAGCCTTTTGGGAAAATGTGTATATTTCAATTGTTCAACATTCAATTCCTTAGTAGAAATGACATTTGTCTCTATCTCTTCTTCTTCATCTTCTTATTTTTCTCTCTTCTTCTTGTTTCATTGTGTTTATGTATTTTATGTTTCTTTATATGTTCTTTTGGTGTATTTTTTTACGTATGTATTTCTTTTCTTTTTGGAAAAATAAAGCGTTAACTTGTGCTCTATTAGTAGTGTTTATAGTTTGAGTAAATCCTTTAGTTTAATTACTTAACTTATTAATTTGCAGATTTAGTTGACTTAATTTATTTTTCAACCTGTTAATAAACATCAGTTTTAATTTGACTTTGACAAATTTGTGTAAATCCTCGGTGACTTTGGGTCATAAAGTGGTTCTGTTTGTTGAATAGTTTGTTGAGGTTTTTACATTAGCAAAGGTTGTATTGATGCTTGGTCTGTAAGTGGTGTAATTTTGATTTCGTGGACCGTAACTAAAGTTTAAATTTTGTTTTCCTATATAATAGTTGTTGTTGTTATATTGATTTCTAAGAGGGCCAAAATATTTGATCATAACTGCGTTAACTTCATCGGTATTATCTTCTTCTAACGTAAGATACACATCCGTATGATTTGTAACTTCATAATGTAACCTCCATGGTTTTACTTGGTTTGATTTTTCTTTTGGTAGTAATTTCACCATGTTAGATAATACTTCAACTTATTCCTGAAACTTATTACTTGTTTAACATTTACTTAAAAAAGTTTCTTTCTTGATGTGTCGATCTTTTCACCATATTGTTTAGATTACCCAACCATCTAATTAACAGCTAAGGTCCGAATTTGGTTTTTTGGTCTACTTCTTTTGACCCACACCCAAGCCTACATCCCTCCATCACATTTAACCGATATGTGGCCTTAGACCCACATGTCGCGCCTAAGATCGTACTCACTTGGGCCTCATCAAGAAGAGGCTTAAAAAACCTAGGTTTATAACTCAGTCGGCGCATTCGAGAAAACCTTCACCTCCGTCAAACACGTCCCCTTATTTGTCACCACCTAATCCTCATTGAGCCCCACTCCCTCCAAAACCACCACATGAGATATATTTTTGCCTTTTCTCTAATTATGCCCAACTATACATATGATCCTAACATATGTCCCATATTTGATGAGGCGTCGGCTTCTCTATTACGTTTATCAAGTGTCACAATTTTCTTAGTAGATGGAGCCACCGCTACAACTGTCCCCACTTTTTATGTGTGTCACCAACCTGCTCACATTGCCTTTATCCTTCTCTTGTAATGCAACAAAATGCATGTCATTTTTTGGCTCCCCACATAAAAATTTATAGTCGTTATGTAGAGTTTAATCTAACAAAATTCTAGAGTATATGTATCTACTTCCTTTCCCTCTGTTGTATCAGATCTTGAAACCAAACTTGAATTAGATTGTTAATGATGGGAGATCTCCCAGAAAGTGAAATATAGAAGTCACTACCTAAACAACTCAACAAAGTGTTTCCATTCAGTTTAAATCTTATCTATATAGAATAATCTCATGCTTCCCCGCCCATTCTCTTTTGGCTGCAAGAAGTGAGGCTTAATAAAGTACATTAAGCAAAACAAATTGAAACTTTTTTTCAAAAGGAAACTACTATTATATTAGTATTTTAGAGTTGTTATAAATATAAAAGCAAAAAACATATCAACAAAAAGAAAAAAAAATAAAGTGAACATAATAATAGAGCACATTGTAACATAAAATCAGAAAAAAAAAATAATTGGGTGCTTTTCAATATACTTGTACATAAAGAGAATAATCCCTATTTAACTTCTTCGCACTCTCCACTACCTCGACATTGAACATCGACTAGCAATGATCTATCCATAGAACTGGTTTGTCGATGATGCCCTATCATCTCCTTCGCTTTTGAATCCCACATATTATTACTTAAGTAGGATGACTTATGTTTTCAATTAAGAAAAGGGTATTAAAAAATAAAAGAAAAACATAGGAGCATTAGTGACCATTTTTATTTTTATTTTTAATTTGTGAATGAGGGAAACGTATGAAACCACTAAAACCTCTACGACTTATCAGAAGTTTCTAATTCATCAAAAGAAACCATTTGTATCATCACCCTTAACATACATGTAGTACTATCTGTACATAAAAACTATAAGACCTAAATATCAAAAACTCATTACCATTCTCTTCATCTCTAACTCACTGTTAGTATTTAGAAGTAGGATCCAAAATATCTTGCTCACACATGACATCATATTTGAGATGCTAGTCTTGCACATAAGTGAAACTCGAGTGGGAGAGAGACGGAGGTCCGATTTGCTGGTTCGATCGACATTGAAAAGTCTATTGGAGAGATTGTTCAAGAAAAGAGGATAATTAAGTTTTCTAGGTGAAAAAGGAATCTATTTGGAGGAACAACATCGAGCATTAGAACACGATGGAGCTGCCCATCTCTTCCAAGTTCAAAAATAGCTCAAAATAGTAGGTTTAGTTTGTAAAAGGAATAGATCGCCTAGGAAACCCCACTTTCAGTTTTAGGGTTCACTCTACCTCCCTTCCATTCTTTGATAATATTACTTGCTCTTCTTCATATCGTAATGGACTATGTCAAGGTGGATTGAAAATGTTGCAAAACCCTTACAGTCATTTTTTATTGTTGTGTTGTTTCATTGTTGTTGTTGTTGTTGTTGTTGTTGTTGTTGTTGTTTTTGTTGTTGTTTTTCATTGGTGTAGGGAGAGAGGAGGCTCGGATGAATTGCCATGGCAGTTTGTCTGAGGTAGACCATGGCAAGAGAGTGGTCTCCCCTGCCAAAACCCAACTTAGGGTCGGTTAGGAGCCCAACCCCAACGAGAAAAAAAGGGAGCTCTTGATCCTTTAAGTTGCAGAGTAGATAAGGAAGAAGAGGATTCCCCATACCGGACCGAACCGGGTCCAATAAAGTTGAACTGGTCGAACTACTCTTTCTTAAATAAAAAGAAAAAAAAATGTTTTGGAAATTTGAAAAACTCTCGAAAACATGAGAAAATTATATTTTTAGACAAATAAATCAAAATAACAGATTGTTATGAAATATGAGGATTTTGGGGTTTTCTCGAGAAATTATTCCAAGTGGTTTTCCTCGTAAAAGGTGTTATGATACTTGAAAATGCTTAAAATTTGAAAAATTGTTTGAAAGGCCTAGTCAAAGCAATTTTTCTAATTCGAACCACAATTTGCAATCAAAAATAAGATTTGGACAGCTAAGGAGTTGATTTTTAAGTGATTCTGGGTTTTTAGGACTTGAAAATACCAAAATAACTAAAAAATTGGTTGAAACATTTAGAAATTTGAATGGGTGATTTATCTGAATTTCTGAATGGTTCTAGGTAACTTCATGTGTCCCAAAACTACTCGAAGGAAGCTCGGGGAATGCGTTCGAAGTACGTGAAAGCCAGGGAAACGTTGTGTGAGGCTTCATAACCAACTATGAGTTGGTTTGGTGGTAAGTAAACCCCATAGTGATCTTTAATATTTATGGAATTTATCTTTGCACCTGTAATTGTATCATAATTAGCATTGCATTTTTATCATTCTTAGTCATTCATACATAAAGTCAGTGAAGGGGATAAGCTTGTTTCAGAGTCTACTTCGATTGAAACTAGGTTTCAATCTTGACTCTACGTTATTTAGTGAGACTAGCGAAGTCCAATGTCAGTAAGTTATCTCTACATTTCATGATCATTTAAATTTGTCTGTACTATTTTTGGAAGTCGACATCTGATTATAGTTAGGAGACATCGACAAAATGGATTGCATGTCATATTGATGCATATATCTTATTGTTTACTTGGAAACAATTACACATCTCCATTTATCAAACTAATAATTGCAGGAGTATAGATCAATGTAGGAATTTACTTACATGATATCTTTGAGTTGTTTTTGATGGTGTCAGATTTTAAAGGAAGGGAATGGACGAACGGAGAAGACTCGAAGATTATGGTGATTATCTAAAATTGTTTACATATTATTTTGGGATTCTTGGGGTAAGTGTAGGACACGAAGTGTTGTTGAATGGTTATAAGAGTCTTGTAAGTTAGTTCTAGATAAATTTAGAGGTTTACATTTAAATTTTTGTCTACTTGGAAATTTGAAGTTGTGATTAAGCTATCAGAGACTCTAAGTTATATTATAAATTGATTTTGATATATATATATATATATATATATTATGAACTGCGAGAAGTTATAAGTTCTTTTAGGCCTTTTAAACCTCTTCTTAATTCTGTAGTCTATTAGGTGAATTTTCGGCAGGCCACCTTTAGAGGTGGTCCCGCCAAAATTTTTATAAATTACGGATATCATTTCTTAGTTTACTCCATTATAACAAATCATAAATTGAGTTTAATTTAGGATATACATTAGTTTTGGAGCATTATTAAGAATTGATTTAAAGATTATTTGGAGGTCAAGTATAAATAATGGATTAGGATGAGTAGATTAACAAGGAATTAAGGTAATATAGGTCGGTTACTCGTTTTGATGACAAGATGGTTGATAAGATCCCTCCGTCACGTTTAGGCAATATGTGGCCTGAGGCCCACGGGCCACACCCAAGATTGTACACGCATGGGTCACATCAATAAGATGCATGATAAGTTGGCCTATATATCAGTCAGCCTATCTGAGAAGACGTCTCCTTATTTGTAACCACCCAATCCTCCTTAGGCCCAACTCCCTCTAAAATCACCACTTGAGATATTTTGTCTTTTCTCCAGTTATGTTCATCTGTACATACGATCCCATCATATCTCCCACATTTAATGAGACATCAGCATCATTGCTATGATTTTCTGGTGTTTTGATTTTGTTGGGAGCAACCACTATAACCATACCAACTCTATGTGTCCGCAAGCAACTCGCTTACATTGCCCTTGTCCTTCTCTTGTGATGCGACATAACACATCATTTTTGGCTCCCCACATAAAAATCTATAAATGTTATGTAGAGTCTAATCTGATTGAATTCTAGAGTATAAGCAACTTTTTCCTTTCCCTCAATTTTATCAGATTTTGAAACCAAACTTGTTTAAGATTTGTTAATGATGGGAAACCTCGCAGAAAGTAAAAGATAGAAGTCACCTCCCAAATAGCTTAACCAAGTGTTTCCATTTAGTTTGAAAGAAAATCCTAAATTCTTTATCTATAGATAATAATCCCTAGCTTCCATGCCTATTCTCTTTTGGCTGCAAGAAAAGCTGCTTAATGAAGTACACTAAGAAAAAAATTAACATTTTTTCTTTCATAAGACAACTACTTCTATATTAGTATTTTAGAGTTGTTATAAATATGAAAGCTAAAAAGATAGTGACAAAAAAGAAAAAAGAAAATACAAGTAAATATATTAATGGAGCAAATTGAAACATTAAATCAGATAAAAACAAAAGGGTGTCTACCAATATATTTGTACCTAAAGATAATAATCCCTAATTAACTTCTTTGCGCTCTCCACCGCCTCGACATTGAACATCAACTAACAATGATTTATCCTCAGAAATGGTTAGCCGGTGATGCCGTATCCTCTCCTCCGCTAGCAAACCCGATAGAGAACTATAAAGGTGGGATGACTTATGCTTCCTATTAAAGAAAACACTATTAAAAATAAAAGAAAAAGATAAGGGCATTAGTGAACATCTATATTTTTTGAATTTTTTAATGGAGGAAGGGTTTGAAACCTCTACAACTTAACATAACTTTCTAATTTCATTAAAAGAAACCATTTGTCTCATCGCCCATAATTATATAGGTACTACTATCTATACAAAAAACTATAAGTCCTAAATATCAAAAATCGATTACTGTTCTCTTCATCTCAAACTTACCGTTAATATTTAGAATTTTGATCCAAAATATCTTGATCAAATACTACATCAAATCTGAGTTGATCATCTTCTACACAAGTGAAACTCAAGTGGGAGTGAGGCTAAGGCCCGATATGTTGGTTCAATCGCCATGAAAGAGTCACTTGGAGAGATTTTAGAAGCAAAGAGGACGATTGAGGTTTTAGGCAGAACTTAGAATCTATTTAGAGAAACAACATCGAATGTGAGAACATGATGGACCTGTCCATCTTTTCCAAGTTTGAACATAGCTCAAAGTAGTTAATTTAGTCTGCAAAAAGGAATAGCTCGCCCGGGAACCCCTAGTTACTTTATTAGGGTTTACTCTACTTCCCTTCTATTCTTTGATCAACATCACTTCCTCTTCTTCATATCTCAGTGGACTATATCAAGGAGGATTTCAAATGTTGTAAAACCCCAATTATAGGGTATGCCACGGAAACAATTATTACTAACTTTGTGTGAAATAACAATGACTATTGTATTAAATATTCATGGTAACTGTCCTGCCTACTTTGAATCCCTATTTTTTCAGTTCATTTGCACTACATTTTAATATCTCAACCTATTATTATAGGTATCAAGTGAGGTGTATTAAGTTCATTTTGCACACTCTTTGTTTGTGTGTGTGTTTTTTTATTATAGTGTGCCAAATTCTCCAATTTTAGTTTGCAAATGCATATTTTTGTTCATTTGTTGTTTTTAGGCTATGTTGATGAAAAAGAATAAAAGCGGGAATTTTGGAGTATTCATAATGTTTTGCATCGTAAAGTGCTAGAACGCATCTCGAGACTGCCTTGTAGGTTCTATATGAGGCTATGGTGATGGTCCGATGATTTGAAAGTGTATTTAGGCTCTAAAGTTGAATAATGGATAAAGCATGAAAAGAATGACGTATGGTTTTGAAGCCCTTGATCTCTGCCTTGAGACACCAACACGTGTTGTAAGTATGACGGCTTGCTTGTAGTAATAGCGTAATCAACTTACGTTGATCGCGGATATCGTACTCAGTGAAAGTTTTTGCACCCAGTTGAGTACATATTTAATTTTGAATTATT
This sequence comes from Stephania yunnanensis, assembly GCA_039657365.1. Classification (NCBI taxonomy): domain Eukaryota; kingdom Viridiplantae; phylum Streptophyta; class Magnoliopsida; order Ranunculales; family Menispermaceae; genus Stephania; species Stephania yunnanensis. The sequence goes on from CM077585.1 coordinate 8,840,069, forward strand.
GCTAAGGAAATCACTTTTGAAATAATTTTATACTAAACTAATATATCTAACAAACAAAAATAAACTTTACTTTCATGTTCATATTAAGAATATCTTAGTTCGCAACTTCACCTAGAAAATGAAATAATATGATTTTCAAACACTTTTACATCTTAATATGTTGTGTGCAATGCCTAATTAGAATAGACAAATTTTCTTCAAATCCACTTTAACTTACTATCGTGACGAAAAAGATTCTAATGTGCAGACTATAACTCTACCTATCACTATGAATAACATAAGCTCTACATTGCTTCAATGTCCTAGTCTTTAGATTCATAACCAATTAAGTTTACTATCCGTGCCTCCCTAATCAATAATTATCTATGGATATTTTATATTTTGCGGTTATATCGTTCATGTCTAGATTAGAAGCTTCAATGTGCAGATTAAGAAAATCACTTTTGGAATAGTTTTATACTTAACTACTATATCTAACAAAACAAGATAAACTTTACTTTCACGCTCATATTAAGAATATCTTAGTTTGCAACTTCATCTAGGTAATGAATTACTATGCTTTTCAAATACTTATACAACTTAGTATGTTGTGTGCAATGCCTAATTAGAATATACAGATTTCCTTCAAATTTACTTTCGCACACTATCGTGACGAAAAAGATTTTAATGTGCCGACTAAAACTCCACCTATCGCTGTAAATAACGTAAGCTCTACATTACTTTAATGTCCCAAGCTTTTATATTCATAACCAATTAAGTTTACTATCTGTGTCTCCCTAATCAACAACTATCTATCGATATTTTGTATTTTGTAGCTGTACCATTCTTGTCCTGATTAAAAACTTTAGTGGCCATGATGATTTCTAAAACTTAACTGTCTAAAGCATTACGCTTAGAATCAATACAAATTCTGACGATTGCATTTTCACTATTCAATTTCTGCTCATGTTCATAACATAGAATTCATACCAGAGGATCCATTGATCCTTTGGATTAATAGACTACGCAAATTTCATTGAAGCATACATATTACAATTCATAATTAAAATTCTTGAAATCAAAGATAAATATAAATATATTACCTTCAATTAAACCAATGAAAGAAAAACTGAATAAAATCAGAGTTTTCAATGTTTTCTCCTCACAAACCTTCTTAATACTCAAAATAAAAGTAAACATATACTAAAATACTCTAATAGCTTCTCCTCTATGATATGTTGTGAGTTTAAAATGTCCTAACTTCTATTTATTCTTCCTCTAAACAATTTAAAACCTAACTTTACAATTTAACTCGAAATAAAATTTTTACTTTCTAATTTCTTCCAATTCGAAGCTGTCATTTATCCCCTAGCGCTGCCACTATAGCATATCTTGTGTGCAATTCTTCATCTTTGGCGACCTCGGTGCCCTACCTTAAGTACTCGACGCCATCCCTTACTCTCCATAGAGCTGCCACAACGCTAAGTCTATAACCTTAATTTCTTCACTTTACCTTCTCTCACACGTCATGCCTAAGTCCTCCATGTTGTGCCTTATACACCTACAACGTGACCATATGTAGCCACGATGTCAACCACTCTTAAGTGGTTTTTTGCTTTATTTACTTTCATTTTTGCTCATTTCCTTCCTTTACGCCTTAATTACCTGAAAATGCGTAAACACCATTAATTGGAACTCATTTAGGGATATTTATACTAAATATACTACCAAACTAACAGTATATATAAGTTTAAATAATTACTTATCAAATACCCCCAAACATAGGATTTTGCGCGTACCAAGCTAAAATGTATTCTACTAAGTCTCCTAATAACTAATTCTTAATTATTTTTCATTGTTCATGGAGTATCCTTTAATTCACTAAATTTTAAGTTAGTAATCCACTCAAGAGTTTTTCTTTGCAAAACCTTTTATTTTAAGACATGTAGCTTTAACAACACATATAACTTCACCTTCAAAACACCAAAGTAGATAATAACGAAAACCATCACTACTCACTAGTTTGTTTCACCTCAACACTCAAGTAGCAATTATGCAATCTCATGATTTCTCATTAAGCTTGGGAGTTCACAAAAACTCATAGATCATACTCATCTCTTGGTGGACTTTTGTACTTCAAGAGTCTATAGGACATCATATAGTTAGAAGCAAAATTTGACTGAACTAGCTACTTGTACTTGACTTAAATATTTTATTTGAAGAGTTTTATTTTAATTCCACCTTTTTTATTTATTTTTCTCTTATTTCTTTTCTTCTTCTCCTTTTCATTTTTTTATTTTTATTTTACAGTCCCAGTTCCTTTTCCTATAAACTCCATTTTTTCTCACTTTTTTCCAACAATAAAGTTCTCTGCTCCATTTCCTATAGAACTTGTGGGATTTTCTATTATTTCATAGCTCTAAAACTCATGTTAGCACTTCTCACTTTTATTTAATGAAGTAAGTTAACTCCAAATTTTCCTTTACAATGCCCGTTTTCTCCCCTCTTTGCAGTAAGTCTTTATTCACGTTTTTATTATAGAGCCATATTCACACATATTATAGACATCCTTAGAGATTCAACTTTTTCCATAAGAAGTGTTCTAGTTTCTTGCTATTGTTCCAAGTTCAAGGTCTTCCCCAACTTTAGGTTTCTAATCTTGAAATCATACTATTGTTTGCTACATTTCATTTTTTTCTTCTTCAAAATTTAAAACACTATCTTGAGTTTCATATCAATAAGACACTTGTAATCTACTAATCCTTAATTAAAAACATAAACGTGTAAATAAATTACTTATTCATTACACAATACTATATATAACCTAATCTATACTACCTAAACATTCAAATAGTAATTAAAATGAAAAATTAATACACTACCATACTTTCCTCTTTAGCTGCTTCAAAATAAAATTTAAACGATCACACCAGCAATGTTTATCCTTATTTCTCAATTTATCTTACCACTTCCCATAGTGTAGTGTAGTGTAATGTCGATGCCCTTAAACTTAAATCAAACCTTGTCCTCAAGGTTTAAAAGTAAGCTCGAAATATGAGAACACTAAAACAAAAAAAATCACATAAGTATATATAAGCATAATTTAATCTAAACATAGAATTTAAACAAGTTAAAAAAATATTCCAAATTTAAAAGTGAAATGGTATCAATATAACTTTCATCTCCCCATCTCTAAAGGACATTGAAGACACTAACATCAGGACTGCACATCATCATCATCATCATCATCATCATCATCATCATCATCATCATTAGCTCCAGTGTAGGAATGAGTCAAAGGATGTTCCACCTTCCCGTTCTGCACTAAATCTGGATCAAACAAATAGTCTGGTGTTGCTGGAGAATTGAATGACCTATCAGTAGGTCTCATCTGTCTACTCTTATCATACCTAGCTATGTTCTTCTGACGAGTGATAAACAACATGAAACCACACTTCCCGTTTCTTCGGTCTTGCTCTCTTATTTACCTATCCTGCTCAAATTGTAATAAGGCTTCATGGTACCGAGTCTTGTCCTCTCTAAATTGTCTCTACATCTTAGCAATCCAATACCTATACTGCCATGGTGTCAAGTTATCTGGTGGTGGTACTGGTGCCTGTGGTGGAGGAGGTGGTAGAAAGACATCAGGACCATCCAAATCTTGCTCTCTAATTTATGGGTCTACAAAATCATAGCCCTCAACGAATCCTTAATGTTGTTGCTCCTTCTCTTCTCCATATTCTTGATCTTGCAATTCTTGGGCTAACTCTACTTTTATTGCTGCCTAATCGTCTTACTGTTTGGCCAATAACTCGACCTCAAGTGAAGCTCCTTCGACTCTTTTTTTTTTCTCTCTCTCTCTTCTCCTCAGACTCTAGATAACCAGGTTGCGATTTCAGTGTGAGCATGAAAGCTTCATTCGTGGTTGGTTGGGCCTCAATATTGAATTCTTCTTCATTTCTCAATCGCACTTCAGCCTTCAAGCACATCTAAGTGATCAAGATAGGAAACAACAATTTATTGTCTCTCCCTGACATAATAGACTCCCTCAGATTATTATAGATGATGTCGCCGATGTTGATCTTATAGTCTCATAAAAATAAGTCATTTTTCGCTTGTTGATCGCACCTTGTAGAGAGGTGGGGCATAATGATGCAACAAGGAAATGTTGCCACATTGAATAAACTTTCCTAACACTCCACTTCTTAATGTGATTTGGCACAATCTCAGCTCTCATTACCCATCTTTGTTGTACTTGGACAACCAATGCTCTCTGGCTCAAAAAGGGTATAGGTTATAGGCATATATCTTATGCGGGAAAGTCAGTTAAGCTCCATACAAACTTAAGTTATTCAATCCATAGATGCTATTATTTCACGTATATTAAAGGAAACAAAAATCCCTCTCACCTTCACTAGCTCATCCTTCAGAGGGAACTTCCCATTAGCATAAAATTCATACACAATCTCACTTACTTCTTTAACTTCATTTTTTCTATTATTTTGAGTGAGTTGCTCCCAATTTTATTGCCTAATGAAGTTATTCACTCGTTTATCATACTTGGCTGTCAAATTTATTCCCCTCTTCAAATTTTGTATAACAGAACAACAATGCAACTAGCAACTCGAATATTCAAATTACCTAAAATTCAAAATTTATATCACACGAATAACATACATGCAAAATAATGCAAATATATAGGCTAAGTCTCCATGGATAACATTAATGCTCCATAATCACATAATCTTGCATTTCCATATCCAAAAACTTGAAATCCACAATTCATACAATTTCATCAAAATTTTAAAAATTGAAAACATAACTAAAGAAATTGTAATTTTTACCTCAATATCAAATTAATTTTTGGTTTAGAAAACTCCTCTATGTCTCTATAATCAGAGCCCTCCCACTTTTATAACAAACTAGAACCATAGCTCTTTTTGAAATCGAATCCTCAAATTCAAGCTACAACTTCCCACCTTGTGCAAATCCACAATGCACTTGGTCTTTTTAATCTCAATCACAAGAAACTCTCTTATCTCACTTAGAAATAGTTAAACTTTAGCCTTGTAGGGATGTATAACTAGTTGTTGTGACGGGGTTTTGGTGTAAGTGTGAAGAAAGTGGTGAACAAGAGGTTTTAAAACTCCTATCAATCCTATAGTTCACAATCTTATAGTGTTGCAAACTCAACTGTTGGGTCACATTTATTAAAAAGCTTCATGCTTTTGGTTTTCCTAAAATATTTTGTTTGCTTAAGTTTGGGGTATCTATCTTTATCAAAAAGAAACCCATCCTCTATATTTGTTTCTAAACTATTTATAATAATTTCATGGGGAAATATGTGTCTATACCCATACTTGGGTTTCGGGTACTCATTATTTTGTCTTCTATGTAATTCCGATAAACCATAATATCAATTTATTCTTTCTGGTGAGTAGTCCATTGGCCTTCCTTAGACCGCGACTACCGTTTCATTATCATCTCTGTGCCAATTTGCATAAAATTCTCGCAATATAATGTCACCACCCATCTCTATAGAGGTTCTCGTGTCATTGTCGACATTGTAGTCTTTAGTTAACAATCCTTAATTCCTTTCCCTTATTATGTTCAAAGTCTTTGGCCTGTACTTTATTTGGTTTTTAACATTAAAAACCCTATCTGGTATAATTTTTTTATTTTAACTAATATTGCTTTTTATGCTAGCAAGAGCTTTGACATTTATAAGATAGTGCGTTGAACAAGGAGTCCTTAGAGTCTCCTTAACTTCTTCCTTTCTCCTACTCATCAATGAAATCTAAGGGTGGAGAAGGAATAATTATTGAAATACCTGTTAGCCTAATAGGTGTAGGTGGAACTTTGGATTTTTGTTTGATTTCTCTACTAAAGGTGCATTCCCCTTCTCCTCTCATGAACTTCTACCTTTTCCACTTCTGGCCATTTCTAAATCAAACGAGTCTGAATAACAAGTAGACATGTGGATCATAAAATATCATTTGTCGGAAATAGTTTTGTATAATTCAAGACTTTATTTTAAAAGGAGAAATCATTTGGAAAACTATCTTAAAATTCATCAAAAAGTTTAAAAATAAAATTGGCGTATATTAACTCAATTATAAGTTTTAAATCGATTTTCTAAATAATGTAAAGCAATTGTGTGATAAATTTTAGTCCATTCGAAAACAAAAAAAATTAAATTAAATAAAACAAACCCTTAAACTCAATTTAAACTCCATTTTCAAACCTTTTTCAAATACGTTGAAATATACTAAAATTTTGAAATTGTTAAATTTGTAAGCCAATGATCATTGTAATCGCAATGCCTAATCTATTGAAATCAATGAAATCATTTAATGGAAGTAATAGAATAAATTCCAATAAAGAGATTTCGTAAATTATTGAAAAATTTGCTAAAATTCTTCAAACCAAAAGTAAATTAAAGTAAAAAAGATAATGATATCGTAATTACCTTCTTGAGAGTGAATATCATTAGATTTAAGTTCTTGAACTTTTCTAGATCATTTTTATTTCCAAGCTTTAGGATGAAATCCCTTAAACCTTAGTTTAGCCAACACTCTCAAATTTGAAAATTTTGGATTGAATGAAGTTAGGTTGAGGTGTGAATCACTTAAATATATTATGATTGAGCTTAGGAAGATTGAATTTAGGCAATAAATTGAAGTGTGGGTGAAAGAATGCAACAAATTGGTGTGTGGATGAGTTTGTGTCAAGAAACTCAAGTGTGGGTGAAAGGATGCAACGGTATGATGTGTGGATGAGTTTGAGTCAAGAAATTGAAGTGTGGGTTAAGGGATGCAATGGTTTAGTGTGTGGATGAATTCAGGTTTTTGACATCATGGGTATCTGTTTTGAGAACATTAAATCGTGCTAAGCGATTCTGATATTAAGTTGAGTCGCTGGGAAATCACTAGGTGAATCGATAAGTTATGAGATGCAGTGACCCACCGATCTAAGTCGCAATTCCTGTTGAATTAGCGAAACGATGAGGATTCTTCACACTCAAATTTTCACTTAATTTTTTTGGTTTCTATCATAGATTTGGCTAACGATTCCTAGTGTTATTTTGATTCGCTAGTGAGTCACCTAGCCAAATTTTCTATTTTTTTCAATTATTCCATTATTAACTTATATATCATTCATGAAAACTTATATTAGGGTAAAATTAACTTAAAATTTGAAAGTTTGATTAGGATGTGTAACTAACAAAATAAATTTACTAATTAAATAAATAAACAAAGAAGCAAATTAATAATGCAACTTGCATATAGGTCATATAAAAAAAAATAACTCAATCACTCCCCCTTAATTGAAATTACCTTGAAGTTAAAAGTTAGAAATTATTTTCAATAAAAGATTCAAAAAAGTAGAGAACAAAAACATATTATATTAAACTAAACTCCTACTAAACATAAATAAACATAGGTTATGGGCCACTTCCCATAGAACACTTTTGTTTAGTGTCTTTTGCTTGGCTAAACCCTTCTAAAATTAGGTTGGATTTCTAAACTTAAATGTAGGATTATCCACTCTTATACGATTTCAGAAAGTCATTACTCGACCATTATTCGTCAGAGTGATTGTTTTGTTTATAATATCGATAACAGCATGTGTAGTGGCCAAGAAAGGATGTCCTAAAATTAAAGGATGATCTTCATTAATAAAGTGTGGCATGACCAAAAAGGTAGTGGGTACGATGTAGTTATCCACTTGAACTTGTACAATATGATCACTCCTCTTGGTTGAATTAAGGTACCATTCGATAATGAAACTCATTCAGAAACAAGTGCCTCCAACTCCAATCGAATACGTAGAAGGAAATGTATAGGAATGAGACTTGCATTAGAGCTCGTATCAAAGTGAGCTCTGAAGTACCAAGCCCATTTGATTTTAATATGCAAATGTATACCTCTGGGATTATGAAACTTTTATAGGATTTAAATATTGCCTTTTCTTTTCTTATTCTTCTTGGATTTAAAATCAACCTACTTTTTAATGTTTTTTTCATTTTCTGATTGCTTAACGCTTCATTCTCGAGTTACTTTCTTTTCTTTTAAAGTTTCTCCAACTTGTTCTTTCTTCAAAATTTTAATTCCAGTTTCAGTTATTACTAAATTAATTGCATAAATATCAGCATTAAAATTATCATAATAGTTTAAGTCTAGAAAATCATTACAATTAATTTCATTACCAAATAATTAATTATATTCTTCATAGGTATGTTCGTTATTAATTTTGAATTTAACAATCTTATCTTCATGTTTTATAGAAATTGTTCCTTCAGAAATATCTAACTTAGTTAGCCATTTTAAGGAAAGGTATACTTAATAGTATAGGTATAGGGATCGATGATATTGAATCACCTATTTCCATGACAAAAAAGTCAGCTAAAAATACTAAGTCATATACTTGTTGTAACGGCCCAAATCTTAATTACGCCGTTATTATTGATTATTTTCAGACTTGGACGACAACTCAGATCCGCATGGATGCCGCAGATAGGTCAGACACGCCTTACTAGGTAAATAGTGATTTCGTGTGATTGCTTGCCTATTTGCAATGTTGTATATCAAGTTACACTACAAAAAACAGCAGATCAGAAACGGAAATTTCCGTCTCTGATTTGCATAAATTCCGTCTCTAATTGAAATCAGCAACGGAATAGAGACGGAATTTATTCCGTCTCTATAATCGTCGTCGCTGATTCAATCAGAAACAGAAATGTAATTTCGTTTCTGATTTAGAGACGGATCAGAGACGTAATAAATTCAGTCTCTGATCAGAAACGGAATTTATTCCGTCTCTAATTCCGTTTCTGATTAGAGATGGACTAAATTCTGTTTCTGATTATTTCCGTCTCTAATCCGTTGCTAATCAGAGACGGATCAGAGACGAAATTTGATCCGTTTCTGATTCATGTATTTATTCCTCGAAAATTAGCGACGGAAATAGCAATGGAATCTCTGGATTCCGTTGCTATTTCCGTCTCTAATTTTCATTTTTGTTTAGTTTTTAAAATCTTATATATATATATAGGTCTCAATCCAAGCACATTTAACCTGCCAATATATAATACAAATCATAGCTAAATAATATATTGATATTGCACGGTTTATATAAACTTAACATATCCTTAAAATTATCTTTTCTCAATGTACTATACACGAAACAAAAAAAATAATCTAAAAAGTTTCTATATCGTATCTTTCTACAAAAGTAAAAGGAAAAATTGTTCTAAATGAAAAAAAAAATGATGTGTTCCGAGATTATATAAAGTTGATTGTGCTTCACATAATACTTGACTTCGTACAAAACACCTGAAAAAAGATCAAAAAGAAAAAAATCACTAAATTATACAAACAATAATAGGAATATAAACAATATTATGGGAGAACTACGTATCATCGCAAGCACAAGTGTATGAGCCAAACACAACATTAATAAAGTAATAAAGAAAAAGAAATTCATCATTATCCAGAAGGAACATGGTGTTAATTAGCAAATTATCTTTCTCCAAATCGTCCGTAGGTCTGCAAAATATAATAACAACAATGGCTAATAGCCAGCAGAGAAAAAATTGAAAATGAATCGTAATAGCTTGAGATAGGACCAGCATCAGTGCCAACCTCAAGCCTTATCCCAATCAATTTTTGCCTAATTTGCATGATTGGTTAGTGCAATGCTAAAAACTTTATTCATAAAAGCAATCACTAATACTATAAATAGGGTTTTAACTCCATTGATGTCAGCATAGATTATCAATATCATGCCAAAATTACCACAGGTTACCTCTCTACAAACAGGACATTTTGATGCGGAACTTGAGCATTACAGGTAAATCATGACAATTATGATAGACCATGAAAATAGAAATAGAGCAATTGGTTTAAGTAAAGGAAGTTTGAGCAAAGGCTAAAAGTTATAATTATTTAAACATGCTGCTAAAAAAAAGGCTACCTGTAATTGAACCATGAAGACAAGTAAACATTTACTTAAACCAATTGCTACCTGTAATTGAACCATAAAAAAGGCTACCTGCTCGATGAAATAGAGATGCTAGTTACTTTCAATATTGCCATGCAATTTTCGCATATTGTTTCACTAGTCTTTGCACATGAAACCAAGTCAGGAACAAAGCTTTGCCACCTTGCCGACCACTCATGCTTTAAATTCTGCATTTTCAAAATTATACATTCAGTAGTAAGTAGACAAAACGAAACTGAAGAATGTAACCAATTAGTCGAGCATAGATATAGCTATCAGTCTTACTTCCTCTATGACCTATTTTTCCACAAATTCCAGTTTCAAATAAGAATCCTACTAATCTCTATTGGGACATTATTGTAATATAATGGCGTAGAAAATATGAAGTTATTTTTAAACATGCATCTATTTTTTTAATATATAATTGCTAATCAAAGTTTTTTCTAGAGAAATAGTTGAGAAATACTCAACAAAGGAAAACAAACTTGCAATCCAACTGATGGATATGAAGGCGGAGAACTTAAGAATTGAAGCAAAGCAGCTGACTGGCATGCTAGAAGATGTCCTGCAAGCATTTCAACAAACTGCTAGTGATCAAGATATTACACAGCTGATAACACTTAAAGCAGCATAGACAAATAATTTACCACTACTGCCTACATAAGAAAACAGCACGGGGTAGTAGTGGCGGGGATTATTTACGCACGGTGTTTATTAAAAATCCACAAGAGTTGTTAATTTTGTAGCTAATGTTCTTAAAATAGCTTTGTATAAAATAATGATAAATAATTCAGAGAAGTAGAGGTTCAACCAAAGGCAAAAGGAAAAACATAAATCTCGTGAGTTGTATCCCCTTGCCTTTGTTTATCAACAATAATAATGTAAAACTTAAAGGTCTATCTACGCCTGAAGTTGGCAATCACAATGTTTAATGAAGATTCAAAGCAAATCCCAAAAAAAAGGGTTGTTTTCTTTGCCTATGGTCACTGACAAATCATAATCCACAAGAGTATTTCGTAGTTGACATGATCCGAAACATATTCTTTTTGAGGCTGAAACTTTACGCATACATGCATTATGACCAAAACTAGCTATAATTGGAATAGCAATAAAATGAAGTAACATATGACCAGACTTTCTTGGCTGATTTCCAGCTAGTTGTATATATTTTTCCATATTCGATATCACATTCAGCCTTCTTTAAAAGGGTCACTTCTACATCTTTCAAGTTTCCAAATCGATCTACACCAGAATTTTCTAAATCCCTGCTGCTCCTTATTTTGAAACTCATCACGTAACTTCTATTCACAAAAAAATTACTAGTCCTAAACTTCCAACTAAAATCTCGTTCCTTCAACCACAATCCAACGACTGGTTTCGATGTTTCATCACATATAGTATCTTGGATTTGTGGAAGAAGAAACTCACCCCCTTTGCTCATCTAGATAGCACGAATACAACCAAAAATTAAAGATCTGACCTCCCGGCTATTAAGGAAGAAAGAATACCAGCAGCTTGCACTGGTAAAATGTTTTCGAATGTCGACATTGCAGCTGTTGATCTGTCCCTGAGCCTGCCAACTTGCCCGTTCGTAAGCATGGAGCCAATTCTCAGTATGCTCTCTCCAAACCTTGTACCGACCTGTGCATGCATTGGAAACACAACTCACATTACTAGAAAAGTTGCGCATTGTTAAAGACTTAAAGCCTACTTGCCTCATCTGATGCAAAAATCTACCAAAGAAAACCAAAAGAGCATATTTAGATATATCTGTATTAAATATCATTAACAAAATTAACAAATCTTCTGGTACTGCCAACAACTCTCAAAAACATCAACAAGCCACAATCTCAAAAACAAAGTTTCTGATGCTAGTTCTGAAAAACTCACTATTCTAGACTAGTAGTACAAGTGTACTACTTCTGCAGTGTTCACTAGCAGCTATTTCAACACATTACTAACACTTTAAATTTGAGTGATTAATTTTTATTTAAAATGAAGTTGAAAATATGTGCGCTAATATAGGGGGCGTCTGAGGTCTAAGTAAATATTTTTTTAACCACCAAGGCCCCATAGGCTAGGCAGGGCAAACCACCTAGGCCCACTTTCCCACCTTGAAAACACAAACTTGCATGTGCATAATCATGTATAATTTCAGAATAATGTGCATAACTTGAAATGCTTATAAGATTTCCATAAAAAAAAATTATATTTCAATCATCCTTAATCAGGTAATGGTATCCTATTCTAAGTACATAAATGAGATACAATAGAAACAACAAGTTCATCGGATCATGCATTACAATGCTAAATATTTGTGTGAGCAATAATGACATTCACCGTACACAACACCATAAATCTTTTCCCCAATAGTCTACATTTTAAGGTTAGAAAATCATTTTATATAAAATAAATTAGCAACTACAATATAGGAATGACTTTCATTAACCTATTTTAAACACAGATATGCACACAAAAAAAATATGTTCTTCAACTTTTTTAAGTTTGAAAACTTTACATTGCAGGGTGTGAAAAAAAGCTTAGAAGGCCCGATTTGGTTCCTTCTCATATCAAACAACTAGAATCATCACACAAAACCTAGGAAAATAATATCTCTATTAGAGTCCAAATTTAATAATTAAAATCTTCCTAGTATCTTACTCTATCAATGAACATGATGCCGCATCATTATTCCCAATTCAAATAACTTGATTTCAAGAGTAAGCATAATATCACACCGAATAGAATGAAAACGAGTCTTCCACAACCAAATATCACATGTAAAAAGAAACAGTAATCCTCAATCAGCTTTCCACCAACAAATCTTCATTAAAGAGAACGTTAGAAATTAAGAAATCGTTTTGGAACTTAAGAAATATTCGCACTCGGTAAGATCCATTCGAAGTCGAGGCTTAACAACTTTCGAACACTCTCCAGTTGAGCGGAAACCGAAACAAATGAAAGAGTGTGTTTATTAGAAAATATAAATCATTTTTAGGATATTAAAGCTGCCCAACCACAAGTGTTACAGCATGCACGTCCAGGAGGTCACTCTCATCACACTGTTAAGCCCTTTTAGTCCATTGAGAACAGTTTCTACCCCTTGAAAAGAAGTTTCTTCTTATCTAAAAACTGATTGTACATTTCTGCAATATCAAAACCTGATTCAGTCCTGTATATATGGTCACCAACAAACAAGACCTTGAGAGGCTTGTATAGCAGACAGACTGATCCCTACCATTTAAATCACGAAAATTAAACAATTGATTTGTAGCAGATAACTGGTGCATCTAGAATTCTAACAACAAATTCAACGGGAAGCGAATTGCATATAAAGGCATTCTAAAAACAAAGATATTGTTACATTTGTGTAGCAGTTCTCAGCCAATGGATTCATTGACTATAGAAAATCTACAATCGTTCGATAGGAATCAACGACTGCCTAGAAATATAAGCCTGAAGATGTAAATGCAGATCAAGATGTTGAAAAAATATTTCTTTTAAGAAAACAACAAATGCATGTAGTTCATAATTATACGAAGTCTTTCACTCAAAAGGAATTCACTTCAGTGTGTCCTGGTGCGTGTATAAGTTCAAAATCATTGCCAAGACTCTATGGACCGCCGCCATCTAGTTTGATCTCGACATCAGCTGTAGAAGCTTCAATCTGAAAACATAATAAAGTCAACAACAAAAATAATGCAACTCATACATTTATTTGTCCAAAGGATCTTTTTATATTTATTTTATAAAGACAAACATTTGACATGAATAATAAAATACACATACAGATTCTTTTTTTCCATTTCTTTTCTCTCTTCCCATGCTTGTAGGAACCAATCTATCTATGGAAAGTTCATCTTACATTTTACTTAAATTTTTTTTTGATAGATGTAACAAGGGTTCACAAGTCACAACTACAAAAGATAGCAAAGCTGCATTAAGCTAGCTCACTCGGTGCAAGAGCTAGCATATATACCAGGTCTTGAAAATGGTCTATCGTGGTACCCTTATCACATGAAGAGGCTATTTTTTGGCTTCTTTTGTTGCAAAAATAAGTAAAATCTTATTTATCATAAAATCAATGAATATAATCTCAAGTTTTTCATCAAAACTAAATTCATTTGCTGTTGAAATTATCGTCCAACAAAAGAAGCAACCACAACATTGTTTGTTAAAATCAATTAAGAGACTTTTCAGAATCTAATGAATAAATAAAATGCTCAAAGAAAGATTACCTTGTCATCAGGCGAAAAAATCACAACATGCAATCTCTTGAGCAGTTGGGAATGGTATCAAGCGCAAAATCTTTAGTGAGCAGCAAACTCTGCTTCCCATGTTTCACTGATTTGGGCATTGGCCAAATATTCAATCCCACAACCCCTACCAAGAACTGGGAAGCTTCGGTGAGGGGTGAGAGAGGTTAGAGAGAGAGAGAGAACGAACAGAGATCGCCCTATGCACGCGAGAGAGCAGAGGGCGGTGATGGGAGCGGTGAGCAACACATCGAGCAGAGGGCCGAAAGCGGTGGATCGGTCGGTGAGCGGAGAGATAGCAGAGAGCGGGGATCGGAGAGAGAGTGCAGAGGGAGCGAGATCGGTGAGCGGTGACCGGGGTGAGCGGTGACCGGGTGAGAGAGAAGGTAGAGAGCGTTGCGTTTAGGGTTGAGCGAGAGAGAGAGAGAGAGAGATATATATATATATATATATATTTCGGTGAGTCTTGGTCCCTATTTTTGAATCATCGAGATCGAAGCTGCACGAATCTCGAGACTAATGGACGGTTGTAAAAAATGAAAATCTTGGTGGGAATGTTGACGCTATTTTTTAGAGACGAAATTTAATTCCGTCTCTATTTCCGTCTCTGATTCGTCTCGATTCCGTCTCTGAATTAGTCAGTCTCAATTCCGTCTCTAACTAATTTTTTAGCAACGGAACTTATTTCCGTTGGTAATTCCGTTTCTAAATTTCATTTTTCTTGTAGTGTTATTTACCTAGCATCGCATGTGTGTATTTATATCATTGGATCGAGCGAGATAGTGTAATGGGTGTTTGCCTCGAGAAACGTGTCGAAACGGGTACTGAGGAGTGAATTGTGGGTACACTAGGCCAGGGAAACTAAAATAAATAAATTATATAAAAAAAGGAAGATTGGTCAAGTAACTAATAAGGAATAGATATTGGGTGGCTAGTGATGTGGCGGTACGCGTAAATTGTGTTTCGGATGCAAAAATAGGCGTCAAAACGCCCGAAAACACAGGCGAGTGTCCCGGCTGTGTCACATTTTGGACTCAAGGATACAAAGTCAACAAGCTTACCCAGATCTACACTCCACCACACACCATCATCATTTTTTCCTCTCCTTTACGTCACTCTCTCCCACACCCACACACAGACATTCGTCACCCACACACACGGGCTGAGAGGAAGAAGAAGAAATAGAGAGGAGGATGAGGAGGAGGGGAATAAGAAGTGGGAAAGAGAGAGGAGAGGGCGGAGAATCTGGGAAGGAGGTGAGTCGTTGCTTTTTTTGTGGGTTCGGTGTGTCGGCCATGGCGGCCGAGAGGGAGTTTGACCATGGAGGCCGAACCAGGTCGCGGTGGTGATGGCAGGGGTATCTCCCCTGCCATAGATTCCACCGGGGTTGAGGTGGAGAGAAAGCCCAACCCAAACCCCAGAAAAAAAAAAAAAAAAAAGAAAAAAAAAGTTTTCCCGATCGAACCAGTGAAAACTGGTTCGATCGGCCGAAGAAAATGCATATGCGCGCGTGTGCACCCCGTTCATGGGGCAAGCCCAGAACGGGCTAGGCTCGGCCCATGGGCCGAACCTGGACCTGTTCTGGCCCTGGGCCGAGTCGGGTCCGGCCCATTTTGGCTGACCTGGACCCAAACCCTAACAAAAAAAAGAAAAGAAAAGGTTTTAAATTAATAAATTATAGAAAGAATAAGAAAAATAGGTAGAAAATTTATGGAAAAATCCAAAAAATCTGGAAAAATATGAAAAAATGAGAAAAAGATAGAAAAATGGTATTCGAGAATTTTTCGGGCGTTGACACCCCAATATAACTCGAAAAGTGTAAACGTTTTGAAATAAAAGTATTCATATTTTGGCCGCATATTATAAATTCATTTAATTTGACTCTAAACTAGTTAAAATGGTTTAATTGGATGCCAAAAAACTTAGGATACCATAGTCGGGAGTTGGGCGCCTTTCTCGAGACGTGAGTGGGACTCTGAAGTGCGTTTTTTAAGTACGTAAGATTTCATCTGAAAGTTACTTAGGGTTTACTTTTCCATCGTTGAATTCTTATTCCTTGTTATTGTACTCTATTTCGTAATACATTTGGGTTGGTGGTCGAGTTACTCATACCTGATATTCGCGGTGTACTTATGACATACTAGGCTATAGCACATGTGATCAGGCACTCAGTGAATTGCAACCCGAGTTGCATTAAGGGTGCACGTGTCGGGCAAGCACCGAAAGGAACTGGGTGAAAGAAAGTGGGGGCAACCACCGAAAGGATCCTTGGGGTCCGAAGTACAATTTAGTCTGACCAGGACGAGTACACACTTTGTTTCTCTCGTGTTGTTTATTCATGTGATGATCTTAGCACAATTGTCTGTTTAGTTTCCGCATGATTATTTGACATGTTTGTTGGTATTTATTTATTTTCTTATAAATGCTCGGTGTACTTCACTGGAATCTTACTAACTGTACTCTGCATCTGGCTTTTAGTGATGGTCGAGTGCAGATTTCAGTGCTGGTAGGGGCAAATGGATTTTGAGCGACTTTATTTGACTGCCAGCGGTCGAGGACCTACTAGTACGTGCAATTTTGATATTTTGCTTTACTTTTGGGAAATGGGAGACTGGATAGACATTGTACTTGTATATATTACTGATCAGTATTGTCGCCTATATACATAGTACTTTCCCTGAGTTTTCCACAATAGGTGTTGCTATTACAATGATGCTTTATATGATGATAACTTTAATTGTTTTACTTGCTTTAAATTTAAGACGTTCGATGTTTTTAATGCTATAAAAATGATCTAACTGTCTAACTAAACTGATTAACGAAATGAGTTTAACACGCATATCGAGTAGTCATGATGTTGCAAAGGACGTTAGTGGTGCATGGGACCCAGTGGGTCAATGATCTGATAGGACTACGGGGCCGCGCCTTCCCACGTGGCAACCTCGAGATTTGGGGCCGCCATAGGTGGTATCAAAGCGAAAGTTCTGGGAACCTTGGGAAATTAACTAAAAGATCATAAGATTTTTTTTAAAAAATTAGATGTGGAAACCCGACGTAGTTCCTTTAGAACTCTAGTTGGGAAGTGAAGGTGAGGCGGGTAGACTTAGGGTTTATACACATGTTATGTTTTATTGTAAATGATATATTAACATGTATATATATCGAGGCTGATCCGACGCAGGCTTTTCGATACGAATCACGATGGATGGACAACCCTCGACACTGCCTGAGATAGGATAGACTAGTGATCCTACTAGGGACACCACTACTACTACCATATCGACTCAGAGCATAGAGGATCGACTTGCAGCCCACGATGCCCGGTTGACAGAGATTCTCCAGTTACTTGGGGCTCATGCCGTGACACCCGCCACAGCAGCAGCACTAGCTCCGACAGTTCTTTTCGCACCTACGGTACAGACAGTCGTCGCCTCAACAACACCACATATGCCTACTGATATGCCACTTTCAGAGATACGGGCTGAGGGAGTCTCAACAGCGATTGTGATACCATTAGAGACTTCGACTCTTACTCCCTTCCTATAAATACCGAGCAGCCGGCAGCTACTACAGTTGTTGCTACTTCCATATTCGTCTTGACCTCAGTGGCGAAGCTTGTCAAAGAGTTTATGAAGTTTCAGCCGGGATAATTCTACTGAGGTGCAGACCCTGAGGCAGCAGGGAAGTGGATAGTTTTGCATCAGCGTTTCCATAAACTGATGCGAAACGAAGACAACATACATGCGCTTTTATTCGGAACGTATCTAAGAGGTCATGCAGCAGTTTGGTATATGAATTATCTAGATATCCACCTGGAGCCAGCGACATGGCCGGAGTTTCGAGAGTTGTTCTACGACGAGTTCATTCCCATGCAGGTTAGGCTGAGGTTGAGGGAGGATTTTCTCGCCCTACAATAGGGTAACTGCTCATAGATGCAGTACATGGAGCGGTACCGATACCTATTACTATTCTCGATGGATGTTGCGGGCACTGAGACGCTTCAGATTTACTATTTTATACGTAGCATTAATGAGCGGATTGCTGACGCGATAGTCTCGGCAGATGTTACTACTCTTTAGGAGGTGTATGATCGAGCATTATCTTATGAGACACTAGTCTTGGAGAGAGAGGGCAGACTTACTACATGTAATGCAATATAGGCGGGTCATGGTTCTTGGTCGGATCGGAGACCGAATAAACAGAGAGATCAGCTTGACATAGGTCGCCGAGATGATCGACGAGATAGGGACCGTAGGGTTGATCATCAGGACAACCAGTTCAAGTACGAGGATAGGTAGCAAACGCACGCCTTATCACCTACACCCACAGAGAAGCAACGACATCAGCCACAACAGTACCGTCAAGATATGGATCAGGGAGGCCATGACAGGGGTCAGAGAGACCAGGGTCAGGGTCAGAGAATAAAAAAAAGGCAGGAGAAACGTCGATGTCATTGTTGTGGTCAAGAAAGGCACCTGAAAGCCAACTGCAGGGCACCACCGACATTACCAGGAGCACAACAGGGTCGGGCTAGGGAGAGGACACACGTAGTCGCGCAGCCATATCGAGATTCGACTAAACAACTTGTCGAAGGTATGTTATCTATTATGGGTAAACCGATGCATGTTATGATAGATTCTGGTAGTACATTATCATTTATTGTTGGACGCATGATAGGAGAGTTAGGGTTAGCATCATAGACATTAGACACACACCTCATCCTCAGTACAGCCGCTAGGGATAACATATACCCTAATCGGATATGTCGAGGCTGCATGATAGAAGTAGAGGGGCATCAGTTGCCAATAGACTTACGAGTCCTAGTGTACCTCGAGTTTGACACACTTTTAAGGATGGATCGGTTGGCGGCATATCATTCGCAACTGGATTGCTTCCAAAGACTGTCACGTTTCGAGTATTAAGGATTCTACAGTTCATATTTATCGGAGTCGCTACCACACTACCCATTACTAGAGGCCGACTAGCTACGACTCAAGAGATGGAGGCATTTGCACTAATAGTCGAGCCAAAGGTTAGAACTGAAGTCATGATTGAAGATGTTCCAGTAGTCCAAGACTTTTTTAACGTATTTCCAGATGATTTACCAGGATTGCCACCGCCATGAGCGATTGAGTTCATTATTGAGCTGATACCAAGGACTCAGCCGATCGCTAGCAGACCTTACCGGATGTCACCGTCAAAGCACGAGGAGGTCAGAAGGTAGTTGGATGACTTACTAGAGAAGGGTTTCATTCACCCTACCTTGTCACTTTGGGGAGCTCCGATATTATTTGTGAAGAAGAAGGATGGTTCAATGAGGATGTGCATAAACTACAGGAAGTTGAATCAGGTGACAGTTAAAAACCGTTACCCACTCCCAGGATCGACGATCTTTTCGATCGTTTGACGGTGCCAAGTTCTTCTCGAAGATTGATATGCGTTCAGGCTATCATCAGTAGAGGACTCGAGAAGATGACATCAAGAAGATCATTTTTAGTACAATTTATGGATTATTTGAGTTCACAGTCATGCCTTTTGGGCCGACTAATGCCCTTGCGATCTTCAAGGACTTGATGCATAGGGTCTTAAGACCATACTAGGAAAGATATGTCATCGTCTTTATTGATGACATCTTGATTTACAGTAGGACTCATGAGGAGCACGCAAGTCATCTCAGAGTGGTTTTAATGACACTAAGAGAGCATAGACTGTACGTAAAATTTAGCAAGTGATTTTTGGATGAGTGCAGTGAGATTTTTGGGACATGTCATTAGCGATCATGGTATCTTTGTGGATTCAGAGAAGATTTGGGCGATCATTGACTGGAGGACACCCTGAGTATATTTCTGACATTCGTAGTTTCTTGGGACTAGTAGGGTACTATCGTCGATTCGTACATGACTTTTCCTCGATTGCAGCACCAATGACTAGACTGACCAAGAAGGATGTTAAATTTGATTGGTCAGAGGAGTGCGAGCAAGCTTTCTGGAAGTTGAAGTGGAGATTAAATTCTGCACTAGTGTTAATATTGCCAGAGCCAGGCAAGAGCTTGTCAGTGTATACGGATGCATCAGGCATTGGATTTGGATGCGTTTTGATGCAGGAGGGTAGACTTGTAGCTTGTCCCGACGATTGAGACCCCACAAGGTTAACTATCCAGTGCATGACTTGGTGCTTGCAGTAGTCATTTTTTCACTAAAGGCCTGGAGGCATTATCTCTACGAAGAGCGGCTCTACACTGATCATTAGAGTCTATAGATCAGTGTTTGAGACACCGAAGGAGGTAGTGGATACCTGCAGTTTCAGAGATATGGGACAAAATATTGGAGGATCCACACAGGTCTGGCTACATGATTTATCCTTGTCGGACCAAAATGTATCATGATTTGAGGCGATTGTTCTGGTGGCCAGGGATGAAGGTTTACGTTGGCGAGTACGTTAAGAGTTGTCATATCTGCCAGCAAGTTAAGGCTATAGGAGACCAGGCGGTTTACTACAGCCACTACCAATTCCATAGTGGAAATGGGAGCACGTCAATATATGTTTTGTCAGTGGGTTACCACAGACTACGAAGAGACATGATGCATTTTGGGTTTTGATTAACAGACTAACGAAATCGGAGCATTTCATTCCTATTTCTTTGAGATATTCGTTCTTACAGCTGAGCGTTATCTTTGAGAGGGAGATCATTAGATTGCATGGGATGCTAGTCTCTATTATATCTGACCGGGATCCTAGGTTGACTTCGAAATTCTGGGAGGCGATGCAGGAGCAGTGTAGCACCAGGTTGCAATTTAGTACAACTTACCATCGTCAGAAAGATGGATAGTCTGAGAGACTGATACATATTTTGGAAGATATGCTCAGGGCTTATATTTTGCAGTTTGGAGGTTCGTGGGAGGATTATTTACCGCTGTTTGGAGTTTGCTTACGATAGCAGCTATCAGGTGAGTATCATAATGGCTCCGTTTGAGGCGCTATATGGCAGGCCCTACAAATCACTTGTGTGTTGGGTAGCGCCTGAGGATACATTGACGATTGGGCCATATATAGTTATTGATCACACGGAGAAGATTAGGCAGATTCAACAAAGACTTCGGGCAACATAGGACATACATAAGAAATATGCGGATAAGTACCACGAGGGCCTGAGCTATAAAGAGGGCGATATGGTTTATCTAAAGGTTTCCCCATGGAAAGGTCAGCAGAGATTTGGGATTAAAGGAAAATTGGCGCCGAGATACAAAGGGTTGTTCAGATTCGCAGCACGAGTTGGCAGTGTTGCTTACAGATTGGACTTGCCAGTAGAGTTAGCTGGGGTTCATCCTATGTTTCATATCTCGAGGTTAATACCGGCTAAGTTAGGACCAAGACCGATTGTTGACTTGAGACAGATCGAGGTTCAGCCTGATGTAACATATGAGGAGCGACCAATAGCAATTGCGGATCGCGCAATTCAGACTCTTAGGAACAGGGAAATCCCTAAGGTGTTAGTTCATTGACAACATCAGGGTACTAAGGGACTCACTTGGGAGCTCGAATCTACTGTGCGGGAGCGTTACCTTCAGCTATTTCATGGTACGAAACTTCAAGTTATTTAAAATTTCGGGATGAAATGTCTTTTCTAGTTGGGAAGAGTTGTAACGGCCCAAATTTTAACTACACCGTTATTATTGATTATTTTTAGACTTGGATGACACCCAGATCCACATGGATGCCGCAGATTGGTCAGGGCACGCTTAACTAGGTAAATAATGATTTTGTGTGATTGTTTGCCTATTTGAGATGTTGTATATCAAGTTATTTACCTAGCATCACATGTGTGTATTTATATCATTAGATCGAGCGAGATAGTATAACGGGTGTTCGCCTCGAAAAACGTGTCGAAACGGGTACTAAAGAGTAAACTGTAGGTACACAAGGTCAGGGAAACTAAAACAAACAAATTAAATAAAAAAAGAAGATTGGTCAAGTAACTAATAAGGATTAGATATTGGGTGGCTAATGACGCGGCAGTACGCGTATATCGCGGTTCGGACGCAAAACCGGGCATCGAAACGCCCAAAAACAAAGGCGAGTGTCTCGGCTGTGTCACACTTGGAGTCAAGGACACAAAGTCAACAAGCTACCCTCATCTACACTCCACGACACACCATCATCATTTTTTCCTCTCCCTTACGTCACTCTCTCTCACACCCACACACACACACTCGTCACTTACACACACGGGCCGAGAGGAAGAAGAAAAATAGAGAGGAGGAGGAGGAGGAGAATAAGAAGCGAGAAGGAAAGAAGAGAGGGCAGAGAAACCGGGAAGGAGGTGAGTCGCTGCTTTAGTTGTGGATTCGATGTGTCGGCGATGGTGGGCGAGAGGGGGTTCGGCCATGGAGGCAGAACCAGGTTGCAGTGGTGATGGCAGGGGTGTATCCCGCCATCGATTCCACCGGGGGTTGGGTGGAGAACAACCACAACCTAAACCCCAGGAAAAAGAAAAAAAACTGAAAAAAATGAAAAAAAAAGTTTTCCCGATCAAACAAGTTTTACTGGTTCGATCGACTGAAGAAGGTGCACACGCGAGCGCGCTTGCGCGCACGCCCTTCATGGGCCAGCCTCGACCCATGGGTCGAGCCTGGACCTATTCTGGCCCTGGGACGGGTCAGGTTCGAACAATTTGGGTCAACCCGGACCCAAACCTAAATAAAAAAAGAAAAGAAAAATGCATTGAATTAATAAATTACATAAAAATGAGAAAAATAGGTAGAGAATTTATGGAAAAATCCAGAAAATCAGGAAAATATAAGAAAATGAGAAAAAGATAGGAAAATGGTATTCGAGAATCTTTCGGGCATTGACACCCTGGTATAACTCAAAAGGTTTGCCAAACCAAACTTTTTGAAATAAGAATTTTCATATTTTGGACACATATTATAAATTCATTTAATTTGACTCTAAACTAGTTAAAATGGTTTAAGTGGACGCCAGGAACTTATGATACCATAGTCGGGAGTTGGGCGCGTTTCTCGAGATGTGAGTGGGACTTCAGATTGCGATTTTGAGGTACGTAAGATTTCATCTTAAAGTCACTGAGGGTTTACTTCTCCATCGTTGATTTCCTATTCCTTGTTATTGTATTCTATTCTGTGATACATTTGGGTTGGTGGTCGAGTTACTCCCACCAGATATTCGTAGTGTACTTATGGCAAACTAGGCTGTAGCACGTGTGATCAGGCACTCGGTGAATTGAAACCCGAGTTGCATTAAGGGTGCACGTGTCGGGCAAGCATCGCGAAGAGCCAGGTGAAAGGAAGCGGGGGCACCCACCGAAAGAATCCTGGAGGTCCGAAGTACAGTTTAGTCTGACCGGGATGAGTACACATTTTGTTTCTAATGTGTTATTTATTTATGTGACGGTCTTAGCACAGTTGTCTGTTTAGTTTCCGCATGATTATTTGACATGTTTATTGGTATTTATTTATTTTCTTATAAATTCTCGGTGTACTTCGCTTGAATCTTATTAACTATACTCTCCATCTGGATTTTTGTGATGGTCGAGTGCAGATCCCAGTGCTAGTAAGGGCAAGGGGATTTTGAGTGACTTTATCTAACTGCCCGCGGTCGAGGACCTACTAGTACGTGCGATTTTGATATTTTCCTTTACTTTTAGGAAATGGATTACGAGATGGACACTGTACTTGTATATATTACTACTCAGTTTTGTCGCCTATATACAATGTACTTTCCCCGAGTTTTTCACAATAGGTGTTGCTCTTACAATGATGCTTTATATGATGATAACTTTAATTGTTTTACTAGCTTTAAATTTAAGACTTCCGCTATTTTTAATGCTATAAAAATGATTAAACTCTCTTAACTAAACTGATTAACGAAATGCGTTTAACACGCAAACCGGGTAGTCATGATGTAGCAAAGGACGTTAGTTGACTGTGGGACCTAGTGGGTTAATGATCTGACAGGACTGCGAGGCCGCGCCTCCCCATGTGGCGTCCTCGGGATTTGCGGCCGCCACACTTGTACTATAATGTCTTCTAATAATTCATATAGTTTCATAATTGTATTGTCTACTAAAGTAAGATTAATAGGAGTTTTAGTTAACGATCCTATTTTCAATGATTCATAAAGTTTAAATGAAATTGCATTGATTAATGCTTTGAGTTCACAGATAGCAAGTTCAATAGAAAAATTTCATATGGTGATGGGTTTGACAAACATTCATAGGTCGGAACATTTCTCAGGCATTCTCTACTTTATTAAGATCTTTTGTCCTAAAGTTTTATTAGATTCTTCTAAAAATTTAACTTTACCATTAGAGAATTCTTTAGTAACTTTATCATTATTTGATCGTGCTAAAAGTTACTTAATGTATATTTTCTTTAATGATTCAGACATGTCTTCTTTAACTTCTTCCTTCCTAACATTTCTTAATCATTGTGGAATGCATATCTTCACTTCATTCATAAATGTCATTATCTAATTTCTTTTAATTAACTAATTTAGAATTTTGTAATGATTTTTCATAAGCTTCTACTTTGGCTAAATACCATGGGTATAGCATTTCGAAAAAAATTTGTATTTCAATTGTTCAGCCATCCATTTCCTAGTAGGAATGACATTTGCCATCATTTCTTCTTCTTTTATTTTTTTAAGTATCTTATGTTTCTTTTGACTAATTTTTCATCTTTTCATGTATGTGCCTTTTGTTTTCATTATTGTAAAATAAAGCATTAACTTGTGCTTTTTTAGAAGTGTTTGTAGTTTGAGTAGATCCTTTAGTTTGATTATTTAACTTATTAATTTGTAGAATCATTTGATTTGCTTGATTTTCAACTTGTTAATAAATGCATTGGTTCTAATTTGATTTTGAGAAATTTGCACAAAGTTTTGATGACTTTGGGTCATAAAGTTATGTAATATTTGCTCTAAATTTGGTTGGGTTTATTGAATAGTTTGATGAGCTTGTTGCATTAGCATAGGTTTTATTGATGCTCTATGTCTATAAGTGGTGTAATTTTGATTTTGTGGTCGTAGTTAAGGTTTGAATTTGGTTTTCATGTGTAATAGTTGTTGTTATTATATTGATTTCTAGGAGAACCAGAATATTGGTTCATAACCACATTGACTTCATCGGTATTATCTTCTTGTAACATAGGACACGCATCCGTAAGATATTTAACTTCATTATAAAATCCATATGGTTTCACTTAGTTTGATTTTTCTTTTAGTTGTAATTTAACCATGTTAGATATTGCATTAGATTTTTCATCAAATTTATTACTTGTTTTATTATTTACTTCAAAATGTTTCTTTCTTGATGTGTCAGTCTTTTCACCATATTGTTTATATTGCTTGACCATTTTGTTAATAGTTTTTTTAATAAAGTTAGTGTAGCATCGAATAATGATCCACCACATTAATTATCTAATAGTCTTTTTTTAAAATGATTCAGTCCCTCGTAAAAGTATTCCAATAAAGGTCTTTGGGTGTATCCATGTTGTGGACAAGATGAAATTAGTCTTTGAAATCTGTGCCAAAATTCATTAAAATCTTCATTGTCTTTCATTTTCATGATTGTGATTTGCCTTCCATAAACACTAATTTTCCTTGTAGGCGTATATTAATCTAGAAAAGCTTCAAATATTAGAGCCCATGTGGTTATCGAATCTTTCGGAAGATAAAACAACCAATCTTGTGTTTGATCTTTAAATACAATAAGAAAAAGTTTTAAGTTTGACTTGTTCCAACGTGCATTCTTTAGGTTTCATCCTATTGACTTTTTGTTAGTATTCTCTTATAAATTTCTAGGGGTCTTCATTGTCCTTACCATAAAAGTTAGGTAGAGCCCTAATGAATCCATATATTAGTTCAAATTCATGAATTCCCTTTAGACAAGCAATACATATCGGTTCATAAGTAGTGTCATTTTGATTGTCTTGCTTAAAAGTGAGTTCTCTATTATCATTATCATTATCATTAATATTAAGGTTTTTATTGGCTTCAATTGTGGTAGTTTGGTGTTCTCTATGTTGTTTTTGTCATAAATTACGATTGAAAGTTTTATCTCCCTCATGATCAAACAATTGTAAGGATCTTGTAAAATTAGAATGATGAAGTGGGTAGACCATACAATGTTTAAAAATCATAAGAAATTATGAAAATTTTTTGGCAACGAAGCTAAAAATTGACACATGTCGAGCGTGTACAACAAGTTTATTGTACATCTTATTATTTTAGTAGTGATAAATAGGATCATCTCCATAGATATTCATCAAACTTCTCTAGGAAAAAGTCTCCTAATGATTTTTATTATTTTTTACTTTAAATAACTAATTTAATTTAAACAAGAATTAAAAGTCACTAATTCAATTTATACAACTATAATAATTAACTAAACTAATTGAACTAATTAAAAGTCACTAATTCAATTTGTACAACTATAATAATTAACTAAACTAATTGAACTAACTTAACTAACTTAAATAACTAACTTAGATAAAACGATTCAAATTCACTAATATTCAAAGAAAATTCAATTGAATAATAAATAAATATCTAAACAAACATCTAGAACTATAAAACATCAATCCATTTTGCATCCAAAAATGTTACTCAAATCATAGTCATAAACATACTTTATAAAGAAATTAACTTTACGCAACAAAATCGTATTACACTTTATGAAAATCTTAGACAATCTAAACGGTAGTATACTTTTCAAACCATCCTAGTTAATACTTTAAATTGCATATAAAATATAAATATCATAGCACAAGTTCTAGAGTACACATGCAATACAAAGTTCTTGATTAAAATTCGCAAATAATCTATTAAATTAGTTAATAAAAAAATACGATTGGTTTAAAGAATTAAACACGAAATCATTTCATCATAACTACATTGCATAATGGATCAAGTTCGTATTCGATTTTTGTTTAGATTAATAAACTACTCACTCATATTCATAAATAAAACAGCAATAATGTAAATTAAATTCATTGATAAATACCCCTTGAATAAATA
This sequence comes from Stephania yunnanensis, assembly GCA_039657365.1. Classification (NCBI taxonomy): domain Eukaryota; kingdom Viridiplantae; phylum Streptophyta; class Magnoliopsida; order Ranunculales; family Menispermaceae; genus Stephania; species Stephania yunnanensis. The sequence goes on from CM077585.1 coordinate 8,867,341, forward strand.
CTTTAAATCTTCAAATTTTCTCGATAAGCAATAAATAATAAAAAATAAACCAAATAAATAATGAAAATAAACTAGGGCTCCTAGAGCAATGAACTATTAATCTAAGTACTTAAGGGCAATTGATTTGGTAGCTATAGCATCGTATTTATAATATTCTAAGTAGTAAATATCCCAAACTAACTCAAACTTCTTGTGGCTATCTAAAATTCTCAAAATTGAACCCAACGGTTCCTCAGTGACTCGTGGTTTAAATGGAATAACTAGTGACATGTTCGACAACATGGTGGTGCTCAATTTGCCTCAAAACTTAGTCATTACAGAACAAGTACCTTTCTTTCAAGTCTCTGGCTGGACTTAGCTAAATGATCACATGATGCCCACTATTTAGGAGTAATATCAAACAAACAACTTCACCATGATTTTGGGCAATAAAAATGGCAGGCTTTCATTAAGAATTGGGAGCTCATCTAGGACATCTAACACATACGTTTTGGGCTATTCTAAATCGTCCAACACAAAAGTATCGGCAGTGTAGAAAATCTCTAAGTGTTTTTTTTTTCTTTCACCCTTGTGTAGAATTTAACTCATATGCATGCGAGGGTGGGTGGTTTCACCAACACTTGATGTTGGTCCTCCTTGCTCTTTTTATGTTGCTCAATTGACCTTTCAAAAGTGACTTCAACTTCCTTCTCAACTTTCTTTTCATCAGAAGTTTTGCAATCATGATAAATGGTCATATAGAACAACTTAAGTTCTTCACATGATTTCTCTTCCTCGTCACTTAGATAGTCAACAACTAATGTAAGCTTATCCATCTCAACACAAGTAGCATCACTCGAGACTTCATTTGGATGAAAAATTGGTCATCCGTTTGATATCAGCTGTTTGAATGGAAATAATCATTTTTTTGCGAGTTTTGTATCATGGCTTCCTCCCGTTCATGCTCTATCCATCCAGTTTCTCCTTCAATCCATTGGTCAAGCTCTTCCTTAGTCATGTTATCTGCTAATCCTCTTTTATCATCCTATTTTATTTTTTAGAGATATTTCTTTCCATTTAGGAGTCGATTGTCTTATCATGGAGTCATAACAACCACGCCGTGGCTCTTCACGAGGTTCAAGAAACTTGGGTCTCTAAAGTTCATAGAAAGGAATGGTTTGTGAAGAAAACTTCATTCTTTCCTCTTTTTGCATCAAGTATGGTGGATCCCTAAGAATCCTATTTGCATTGCAACCAAATTGGCTCAACCGCCACACAAAATCTTTATGTTCTTGGCAAGCATTAGAAAAATGAAAACAATCTCCACAAAATCCACTAGCATTGACCTGTTGCATAAAAGAACGCTGATTAAGAAAGTGTTGTACATAACATGACATACCTACCCAATTCACACTGTACTAGTGTGAGTTATGATATGAATCATGATTGTAGGAGTAGTGAGCCATGATGTGAACCTACAAAAACTAAGATACAAGGGCGTATAATTTTTTAAAAACAATTTTAATTTTAATTTTAATTTTTTCTCTTTTTATACTAACTTAAAGTTAAAAAGCACCGGTCCCTGACAATGGCGCGAAAAATTGATGTCGAGCTGATTGACATCAATAATAATTCCAAATACTAGGCTACTAATGATTTGTAGTAGTGGTTAGTAGGGTCAAATCCGTAGAGACTGGGGACATTTTTAGGTAAAAAAAGGGTTTCAACTAATTATACTAATCCAAACTAATTACTAATTACATAACATGCTAGGAATAAGTGCAAGACAAATAATTATAAATACTATTTAATTAACAATACTATTATAATTCCGAATCAAGGAGACACATCGACTAATGTAAGTATGATTTAGTCATCGATAAAAAAAGAACATTTTTCATTAAGTCTAATATATAGGCTTACGTGACGTAGGCCACCTTGTTATCCTCATGTCGGTGGGAACGTCCGACACAACCACATATTAACTAGACCGCAAAACCATCTGATATGCCAAAGATTATCAATGAACTAGTAGCATTAACCTCCAAGAGAAAACCTAACATGAATAGTACCTAGAATCACATTCTTTCACTTGTCATGTGGAGATTACAATACGTTGCTACCCTTCTCATGTCCCAATTGCACTAGGGGACATCAATTGCCAACATACAAGGCCCCACTTGCCACCTAACGTCATCCCCCTAACACCACTGGCAATAGTTTTTAACCCAACTAATGTGCACATGCATTCACACATCAGGAAAATAGAAATTCTAAGACTTTATAAAGCTATGCAATCTAAAATACTAGACAATAATAAAAAATAGAATTCAATATATAAATCTCATAAATCACTAACAAGTATCCTTCATCTAGACGATAGTTTAGCCAAGTGCTGCTATAGAAATAAAAGGAAAATGGTGAAGAAAAGAGACCGAGAGGAGAAGAGAAGAGAACGGAGAAGATTCTCCCCAATCATCATAGGGTTTTCTATTTATAGTAAAAGTATGATAAAAGATAATATAATAACAATTTTTGCTAATCCCCAAAATACGAAACTGACAATCTTCACAACTGTCTAGCGCATACATTCAAAACCCCAAGGTACTTGAAAAGGGTGAGAAGGCGTTACAATACTATAATTTTTTTCAACTTTGTCTTGATCAGAGCCCAATGTCGAGCTAGCGCCATGTGTACATCCCCTAGGCACTGTGAAGGCACTAGCCTTCCCTATAGAATTTAAGCTTCGTTTTTCTCCTAGTTCTTCACAAGGCTTCTTGCACAACGTTCCCAGTGAGTTTCCTCTGATTCAGTCAAGTTTTATCTAGCGATTCCTTGGCGATTTTAATGCACTTGGAGGTGTTGGGAAGGTGCTGAGCATTTCTCTACCTTTTTAACTAGAGTTTTATGGAAATCACTTTTTTGTCCAATAGCCAATAATTGCCTTGAAAATATAAAAATAAGGGTTTTAGAGTATAAATGAAGATAAAAGTCTTGGAATTCATAATAAAATCACACTAAAATATAGCACAATTGGTGACTTATTAGCTCACAACCTCTTCCAAAAATAGCATGAAATAAATCCTAAATCATTTCAAACCATTGGTCCAAGACCACTTCCAAGGACGACTTGGTAATATTTCTCACATTATGGCTCTACAACCACTTCTAAAAACTACTTTTAGAGTTATAATGTGGGCACTAGGTTATTTTCGAGAGTGACCAATCAAAAATTAGACTTGTTTTATAGTGTAATTTAGGTTGATTTCACATATAAATGCTAATATTACACTAGATATTATTTTCTTTTTGTGATATTAGGATTTAATTAGGAAAAATGAAGAAATGGAAGAAAAAAAGAAAAAGATTAAAACAGTCAACCAGAGAACAAAGCCAATGATTAGCCAGTGATACAAAATTATAATGGAATTGCAAAAAATAAGCAGCAAAGAAGAGCCAACAGATCATCAGCGAATTAGATTTTACACTAGGAATCACCAGATAAATTGATGGAGCACATAGTGTCAATTCCGATAATTAACTCAGCGATTTTTGTACAATTTAGAAATCGCTTAGGTTGGTTACAAGTTTTTTTAATAAGAACAAGGAGTTTGAGTTTTTATACGATTACTATTGCTTAGGAAACTATAAATAAAACCTTAGGGCTTCGAAAGTACTCTCTTTATCCTGAAAACTTTCTCTAAGCCTTTAATTAGCCATTAGTTACTTTTTATTGAGTCTATGTTTGAAGCCACATTGGAGCTTTGTTTCTTTTATCATTAGGTACTTATTTAATTAAATATTTTAATTATATTATTGTGCTATTTATTTCCAGCATGAGTGAGTAGTTTATTAATCTAAAACAACTCTAGACATGTATATACTTTGGATTGCTATACAGTTATTGTGAAGGACTTATGTATTAATGTTTTAGATCTACTCATACACAACAATCATGATTTTGATAAGTTGTTTTTGCATATTATAACTAATGAGGATTGATATTGTATGCATAGTTGCAAATATGTATTATGGTATTTTGATTCTGGATATATGTCTATGATTATTGACAACAATTATAGAAGTAGTAACTAGGATTAATCTATAGGGTCATATTACCCGAGTGGATATTCTAGGTGACTGTGTTTTGAGTTATTTATTAATTAGCATATTCTGATTAATATTTTATTTAGATTATGCGTGTGTTTCATAGATTGTTAATGCTATTGTATTTCTATTTTGTTACGTTTTATCCAATATGTAGATTTACAATGATGAGAATATGGCTTATGTTCCATTGATTTAGGAAAATTAATGGTTTGTCAAAGGCTATCAACCTATTATAAATTAGGATTTAATGACTATAAGATTCTATGTGATATGATTATAACTAGGTTATGAGGTGATGTTACGTTCTATTGTTTAACTGTAATCCAAGTATATCAGGTTTGTTTGGATGTGTCTTTAGATATTTGTTTAGATATTTATATTGTAATATATTATATCATATGGAATTTGAATTTTGTTTAATTAAGTTTGCATTCAGTTGTTTGAATTATTTTAATTAGTTTTGTTAAATAAGTTCGTAATTATAATTTTTAGATATTTAGTATTTTAATTCTTGTTTGGTTAGATTAACCAAATTAAGGAAGAAAAGAAAAAAATGCTATCCTTAGAAGTTTGAAAAATCTTTATAGAGACGATATCTCATTTACCACTACAAATAATAAGAAAATACGGGAAACTATTGTGCACGCTCGACACGTGTCAATTTTTCGCATCGTTACCGGAGATTTTTAAATAATTTCTTAGGATTTTAGGTGTTGTGTGGCTTATACACTTTCCACTCAGATTCTACAGGATCTTTATATCCATTTGATCATAAAATAGGTAGAACTTTTAAAGGAAGTATAACACAACAACTTAGAGAAAAATTAGCTAATAGGATGGAAGATAACAACATTAATAGTAATGATGATGCCATTACTACTACTACTACTACTACTACTAATAATAATAATAATAATAATAATAATAATAATAATAATAATAATAATAATAATGATGATGATAGACGCGCGTCGAACGAGTTAATAAAGTAAAGTTCTTAAAACAACTATTTTATAGAATAGTGGCAAAGGGTTGATTCCACAGAGATTGGTAGTTATTCTTAGGTTAAAAATAACAAAAAAGGAAAATTAGGGGTTTTAAAATAAATTAATTTAACTAACTAATCTAACTAAACTAAATAAATAAAATAACTAAACTAATTTTCAAAGTAATTAACAAATACCTAAGTAACACCTAAGTCTACAGTTCCACAAATCTGGATCAAGATTCAATTGCAATCATGGTCTTCAATTTTTCCTAAAAAGTTATTAATTTATATTCTCCTAGATTAGCTATAGAAAATCGACATCCGCAAAAAATTTCTTTTTCCCATAATCTCGATATTCATGACATCCACCACTAACTACTTACCTAATTAATGTATAACCCTAGACATCCGCCAATCAAGTTTAACACACTAACCGCAGTAATTTGGGTGTGTGGGAACACTAATCCTAAATAACCGAATCGCATCCGCTCCTGATTTAACCTAGATTCAATTGTTTCACACTCAAGAACCGAAAGGGTTTGACGGCAAACGGGTGAGTGTTTGTTAATTTATTGGTCCAAAAACACAATTACACGGATACTAAAGGTCCAAATAGCTATAGGTTGTTCACCTAAAAGCATTTTGCCACATACATACCCTAGATCTAAACCATAATCATTAAAATCAATAACAATGAAATAAGAGAATTTAAACTAAATTAAATAATAAAATAAAAGATCTCACATAATATGTCATGAATCTATAATCCCGATTTGCTTCCCCTTTGACCTAGGCAAGGAGTGAATTAGCCGAACATTTTCTTCGAAGAAAGTCGATAACAAAATAATAGTCGATTTTTCTCTAAAATAATAATACCTAAGTTCCTAATATATAAAACTACTAAAAATTGGTTGCGGGAAGTGAGAGAAATTAATTTTAGGGGTTAGGGAGGTGACTCGTGCGCCGAGGAGCATCGTATGATTGTTTTTGGCTCGAAAGTAGTGTCTGCCACGTGTTTGCACATTATTAGTCCGTTTCCTGCCACCGCGCCGATGTGGCGCTTTTTGATTGACCGATAGATGTGTCGATGACGCGCTATTATGTTGTGAGAGAGCGACGTGGCACCGTCTGATTGGTTGAAGACCCATGCTGATGACATGCTGGCGTAGTGATCGCGCGCCACGTGGCACACATGGGAGGCTTAGAGAATCGCGTGAATTCATTCCAAAATTCTAGGAGTTTGTGCGAACGTGCATCCCGAGGTGAATCGATGGAGGCTGAAATGAGGAGAAATGTTGGTGTGTGATGTGTAGTGTAAACGTTGATGTGGCAACATGTGGCGGCTTCTGATCGGTGGAGAATGCTTACATGACGTGCTTGAAGAGGGTGATTGCATGACACTTGGCAGCTGTTGTGATGCGTTTCGCTGACGTGGTGAGACGTGACGGGTCAAAAGAAGATGTGCGCTAACGTGAAAACTCCTAATTGGTTGAAATATGTTGTCTCCAATTATACCCACCGCAACACGTAAATTGAGGCAAACTGTCCGACATCCGATCACTGCATGTGAATGCTCCATTTTGAGTATTTTTCCGCCACGAATTCAACCGCGCACTCCATTTCACCAAAAAACGACCAAAAATATAATTAAATATATATTTTGGAAACTTTGTACAATTAAATATACTAACAGGGGTGTATTCAATTGAGATTTTAATAGACTTTTGGTTACTTTTATTGACTAAAAAAGTTTAGGGGTATTCAATTAAAACTTTTAGAGAGTCTCTAAAAGTTTGGTGTATTCAATGTGAACTTTTAGAGACTTTTAAAAAGTCTGTAAAAGTTTTAGGGTATTCAATTTAAACTTTTAGAGAGTCTCTAAAAGTAAGGGGTATTCAATTTGTTTAGAAATTTGATAGATTTGTGGGTTTGGATGACTTTTGGAGACTTTTCACAAACTCTATATATGTTGAAAGTCTTCTCCATTTCTTTAGGCTCCACGAGAAACTTTTGGAGACTTTTTTTTTCTTCTTCGTGGCCTCTCTCTCTCTCTCTCTCATCGCGAAATCTGTCTCGCTCTCTTTCTCTCTCTCGGTTGTCTGCTCTCGGTCGTCTCTCTCTCGGTTGTGGTATTTTGCTTCTGAAATCCATAGCCAGAATGAGGTTTCTCATGATGGTATCAAAGCCTTCATGATGAAGGGCAGTGGAAGCATGCGACGCAGATTGAAGGTGAGTTATTTGCGCGGCTATGACTCCAACCATCAATTCATGCTTTGTAGGCGTCCGTTGAGTATTCTCGTGGCCACACTTTGTGTGATTTCTGCAGTTGTTCTAATGAAGGTCACACTTCACTACTTAGTCTCTACTTACAGGAGGCCGGGAGTTATGTGAAGGAGTATCTGTTTATAAATGGTCAATGATTTCTATAGTTGTTAGCCGAGATAGTCACATCACGTAGGTTGTTTAGTTATCACCTTTAGGCTCTTCGGTATGATTGGTCATCAATTCAATGATTATGGGATACGGTAAGAAGGAGTTGAAGATGCAGAAGCTATAATAGCTAACAATCCAATATTCCAAAGGACTTTTTTCTTCTGTTCAAGATTTTATTCGAGGAAAATAATTGAAATCTTTGTTACTTGGATCTCATTGTTACCTTCATTACCATTTGCATTTTTGGAGGGGTGCGTTGTAGAAGCTCCGGCAATTCGTCAGGGAGAGGAGGAGTGTGATTTCTGGACACGGAAGAAAGGGCAAAACGATATGCAAAGGTGGATAAAGAAAATTGACACCTTGAATCAACTAATCAAACTTCATTCAAGGACCCCTCCATTACATCAAGATGATTCTTTTTTTTTTGCCGGTTAAAAGCTTTCTATGACTCGAGGAAGCCGGGATATCAAATGTCTTCTCTTTCTGTAGTACTTCTTGTTAGAATTGCTATAATTGCGTTACAATCTTCTCTGAGTGCATCTCTGTCGAACTCCTTGAATGAAGTTTTTGAAGTCCTTCAATTTGTTGATCGAAAACTGGGCGCTTCAAGCTTAGAGAACAAGAAGAAGTTTATTCTTGCAGAACCATTGTGGAAAAGAGACAACTTCAACTACCTTCGCCCAAAAATTGTCAAAATGTTTGGGAATAATGATACATTCGAAAAGCAATCTCAGTTAAACCAATCAATTGCGATCATTAAGGGATTAAAAGAAGTGTCACACTCTGATTATGTACAATATGAATAGGCCATGATGACAGAGTTCTTGCTTTGCAAGGGCCTATGAATCGGTTCAAGAATTGTATAGTTGCATAGAACAATTATTTGTTGACATGTTGAATGATTTTTTTATTCAATTGCCTAATGTCATATACAGAGAAATAATTGAAAACAATGCTGAGGACTGTGAAGAGACGGTAAAATTTGCCTTGAAAGTTCTCTACAAAGTGGAACCATTAGAGGCCCTTGTTCGGTGGTCATTCCCTGTTGGTACCACTATTACTCATTTGATATTCGGTGAACTTCCTAAAGTATAGTGATTGCTGAATGTAGCACTGCACTTCACTCGAGCAGAGATTTTGGCATCCACTTCCTTACAAAACATTATGCTAATGAAACTCGATGAAAAGCTGTTCGAGTGGATCAGAGAAGATTGAAGTTAAGGCTTTTCAAGCGCCAAATGTGAATTATTCTTCTCCGGTGCCTTTGATCGGTTTGTACATAGCATTACCCACTATTATATGTTGTGTTCATTCTCCTTGAATAAGGCTAATTGTGCCATGATGAAATAGTCCAAGTTGAATAAGGTGATCTGTATGACAGGCATGTATGTAAGTATTTTAACTGAATTTGGTCTCCTCAATGAAAACTTTCTTGAGCAATAATGAGTTTGATGTGCTTGTTTTCATTTTCTGTTTTGGTGCATGAAGGTCCAATATATGTTGAGATTGAAAATATGTAGCCCAATCGGTTTGAGATTGATCTGTTCTTATTTATATCCTATGTTGTGTACCCCTTTATCTTCGAAATTCACTTAATTTGTACACCACTAAATTACGTTTTGTGAAAATTATCAAAGATAAGATTAACGTTTTTCATTAATCTCATTAATTCTTTCTAGTTATAGTCGATGCTCCAACTCTAGTGGGTTTTGAGTTTTCTTGTCTCTTTCCTATATCTGTTAACGTTTTTCATCTTCAATCTTTGTAGCCACACAAGTCATCCAAATAAAATTTTATCAAAGTCTATGAAAGTCCTTACAAAAGTCCATTAAAGTTACTAAAAGTCATTAAAAATAAAGTCTATCAAAGTCTATCAAAGTTTTAAAAAGTCTACGAAAATGTACAAGTCTCTAAAAGTCTCTAAAAGTCATCCACTTATAAAAGTAACTAAAAGTCTATTAAAATCTCAATTGAATACACCCCTATTAAATAAACTACTAAATATATATAAATACTGACTTATCAAATACCCCCAAACTTAAGACTTTGCACGTCCCGAGCAAAGGCGTAAATGCAACACAAGCTAAACTAGACTCCTAATATAATAATGCACTGACTCAACTAATCTTATACCCGACCCAAGTTCATGGAGTTCCTTTGGTTTACATAAATTAACGAGTAACTCAAAAAATCTAAGAGTTATAATATGTCAAGACTCGCAACCCAAACACAATTAAGATCACACTTTAAAGACATAGACTTGGTCAAAACAAAGACCATCAACTACTCACAAGTTTTCTTGGTCTATACATTCAAGCATACAAGTTGAAAACTCTCACTTAATATAGTGAAAGCACTCGAAATAAATTTTTTTTTTAGGAGTTTTACAACTTCCGCCTTTGTTCACTTTATATTTTTATTTTCTTATTACATTTTTTTCTTCTTTTTTTTCAACATATAAGGTCCCTGCTCCATTTCATGTAGATCGATTTTCTCGCTTTTTCCCACCACAAGTTTCCCTGCTCCATTTACTATGGAAACTTGTTGGGCACTCTATTTTTCTTTTAGAAAAACTTGTGTTAGTACTTCTCATTTACACTATAATCAAGCAAATCCCCCAAATTGGGTTAAAATAATATCACTTGCATAAATTTGACCGTCTACTCATTTTCATTATCTGGCATAAAGTCAAACCATCATCTAAGTCCTTAATCATGAAATCATAAAAATGCTGAGTTACGGACTCGATCGAGTGTTTGTCCTAATTTTCCCTAAGTTTCAAGTCAAAAAGGAAATTATAAATTACTCATTCTCAACCAAAGGCATGAACAAAGTTTCGGGTGACTCTATATACAATTAAAAATAAAAAATAAAAAATAAATAAACTAGACTAACTACATAAATGCATGAAAGTTTATCAAATCCTAATGAAATGAGAAAAGAATATGAATAGACAAGAAATGAAAGAAATGATATAAAACACCACCATTACCAACGAAAACTTCATATAACTGCATAAAAAATAAATAAATGATCTCGCCTGCTGTCTTTCGCAAAAGAATCCATCCAAAACAATCCACAATCCTGAAAACACCCCTAAACTTATTACGAACCTTATCCTCAAGGTTCAAACAAGTCAAGGCATCCATATAACAAAAAGAAAAATATAGTGGTGAAGAAAAACATGGATAAGAAATGATACAAATGCATGCATAACAAAAAGTCTCTTAAAACCAGTGAACGCACAAAATCTCTCATGTGTAGGTGACTAAAGAGACTATGAAAGAACAACCATAACAAGAGCAAGACTAGTAAACATAGGAATTAACTGAAAAGATTCCAATCAAGTCTTGCGAGCCCGAAGTCTGTCAACTAAGGGTGAAATAAACAAGATGATATAATGAAGTTTAGGGTTTTGGGTGTACTAAAAAACCTGCCACTAATGCGGCGACTTAAGTGGGATATGTCCCAACCAAGTCTCAAAACATCTAAAATCCTAAAAACATGTTAATTAAAAAAATAATCGAATTATCCTTAAAATGTAATCCAAAACCAAACCTACAAAACTCGGTACTCTAATCCTCCAATGAACATCAAACGTGACATATCACCTGTAAAAATAAAGAGACCAAATTAGAGTCTTATTAAATATAAATAAACAAACTAAAACTAAAACTGAAATAAATGCAATAAAAAATAAAATAAAATAAAAATTAGGAGATCTACGAACACTCCCTTACTTCCACCCCCTTATAAGGTGTACCAAATGTGCATGGGAGGGTGGGTGGTTGCACCAACACCACAGGTTGATGTTCCTCGCTCTCTATCTGCGGCTTCTCCGGCTTGTCTGAAATGACATCAATTTTCATCTCATTTTCCCCCTCATTTAGCGTAATGACAATCTCTGGCTCAATTTGAAAGACTTCACATTCTTCCGATGTTTCTCTCAAATAGTCATCCATCTGTGTAACCTCATTCACATTAAAAGTTTTCAACGAATCAACACTCACATCCTCCTCTGAGTTAAAAATTGGTTGTGTACTACACAACTCTTCCTCATCAGTCATACTCTGAAGCTTAGCATTATATTGAATTAATTTAGTTTCCAATTCCTTCAAGTCTGGAATCTTAAAATCAATTTGTCGGATCTCGTCAAAAAGTTGTCAAAGTTGTTGGTGATTATCTATCAATTGCTTCACCATATCTTCCAAGGAGGTGTTTTGATGAAACTATTGATTTCTTTCATGTTGAAGAACTGTGGGTTTGACATGAGCCCAAAGAAGTCGGGTTGTGGCGATGCTTAGCTTGAATAGTGATAATTCTCATATTGTGGATAATAGGGACAATTATGTGTGAAATGAGAATAATCTCTACAAATTTCGCAAACCTCAACCTGTTGCACAAAAGAATGCAGGTTAAAAAACTGATATCCATTATGTGACATATCTACCCCATTCACATTATAATAATGTGAGTCTTCGAATCGACCATAATTATGAAGGTAGGAGGAGTCCATCGCAGGGTTACCTACGTACATGTTAAGAGCAAGGGACTAGATAGGCAAAATAAAAAAAAAAAAAAAAAAAAAAAAAAAAAAAAAAAAAAAAAAAAAAAAAAAAAAAAAAAGAGAAATACCAATCCCGGCAACGGCACCAAAAATTGACGCGGGCCGAACGCGTCTAAAGTAAAGTTCATAAACAAACTATTTTGTAGAATAGTAGCAAAGGGTCAATCCCATAGAGATTGGTAGTCTTTCTTAGGTTAATAACAACAAAAAGAAAAATCGGGGGTTTTAAAATAAATTGATTTAACTAACTAATCTAACTTAACTAAATAAATAAAATAACTAAACTAATTTTCAAAAAAAATAACAAATACCTAAGTAACACCTAAGTCTACAGTTCCACAAATCAGGATTAATATTCAATTGCAATCATGGTCTTCAATCTTTTCGAAAAAGTTATTAATTTAAATTCTCCGATATTATTTATAGAAAATCGACATCCGCTAGAAATTCCTCATTCCCCTAATCTCAATAGTCAGGACGTCTGCCACTAGCTACTTCCCTAATTAATGTATAACCCTAGACATCCGCTAATCGGGTTTAACACACTAACCGCATTAATTTGGGTCTGTGAGAATACTAAACCTAAATAACCAGATCGTATTCGCTCCCGATTTAATCTAGACTCAATTATTGCACACTCAAAAATTAAAAGGGTTTGACGGCAAACGGGTGAGTGTTTGTCACTTTATTGGTCCTAAAGCACAATTATACGGATACTAAAGGTCCAAATAACTATAGGTTGTTCACCTAAAAACATGCATTGGCCATATACATACCCTAGATCTAAACTATAATCATTAAAATCAACAACAATGAAATAGTAGAATTTAAATTAAATTAAATAATAAAATAAATGATCTCACATAATATGTCATGAATCCATAATCTTGACTTGCTTCCCCTTCGACCTAGGCAAGAAGTTAATTAGCCAAACATCGTCGTCGAAGAAAGTCGATAACAAAATAATAGTCAGATTTACTCTAAAATAATAATACCTAAGTTCCTAATTTGTGTTTGAGGGAAACTAATTTTAGGGGTTGGGGAGGTGACTCATGCGCTGAGGAGCATCATAGGGCTGTTTTTGGCTTGAAAATATGTGTCCGCCATGTGTCCGCATGATATTGGTTCGTTTCCTACCATGGCGCTGATGTGGCGCTTTCTGATTGGAAGATAGATGTGTCGATTATGCGCTGTTGTGCTGTGAGAGAGCGACATGGCACCGTCTGATTGGCCGAAGACCCCTGCTAATGAAATATTAGCGTGGTGATTGTGCGCCTCGTGGCACGCTTAGGAGGCAGAGAGAATCACGCGAATTCATTTCGAAATTTTGGGAGTTTGTGCAAACACGCATCCCAAGGTGAATCGATGGAGGCTGAAGTGAGGAGAAATGTTGGTGTGTGACGTGTAGTGTAAATGCTGATGTGGCAACATGTGGTGGCTTCTGATTGGTGGAGAATGCTTGCATGACGTGCTTGGAGAGGGCGATCGCGTGACACTTGGCAGCTGTTGTGATGCTTTTCGCTGACATGGCGAGACGTGACTGGTCGAGACAAGATGTGCAATGATGTGGAACTCCTAATTGGTTGAAATATGTTGTCTCCAATTCTACCCACCGCGCAACGGGTAAATCGACGCAAACTGTCCGACATCCGATCACTACATGTAAATACTCCATTTTAAGTATTTTTTTGCCACAAATTCAACCGCGCATTCCGCTTCACCTAAAAACGACCAAAAAGTATAATTAAATATATATTTTGGAAACTTTGTATAATTAAATATATTAAAATAAACTACTTAATATATAAAAATACGTACTTATCAATGATAATAGTGTTATTGATAATAATAAAAATAATAATGAACTTACTTTTAAACAAACAAATCAAAATATTATAGCACATGAGCCTATTTGCGTAGCATACCCAGATAGATTTCCTGAATCTGAACTTAAATCTAGATTTGTTAGTGCCTTACTTAACTTCTATGGTGAAGACAATGAAGACCCATGTAAATTTATAAGGGAGTATCAACATAAAGTTAACGGGATGAAATTAAAAGAAGGTACCCTAGAACAAGTCAAACTTAAAGCTTTTCCTTTTTCACAAAAAGATCAAGCACAAGATTGGTAGTTCTCTATTCCCTAAGATTCAACAACTACATGGACTCAAATGTTAGAAGCATTCCTAAATGAATATATGCCTGCTAGAAAAATTAGTTCCTATAGAAAAAAATCACATTTGTAAAGATGAAAGATCATGAACGTTTTAATGAATTTTGGGATAGATTCGAAAGATTAATTTTTCTTGTCCATAACATGGATATACTCAATGAGCTTTATTAGAATATTTTTAGGAATGGATCAATCACTTTGAACAAAGGTTAGTAGACACCTTATGTAGTGGATCTTTATTTGAAACTATTGGGGCATGTGCCCTCGGTCAATTTATAAACATTGTTTATTTTATAATTTTAGTTAATAAAATAGAGAATTTCGTTTGTTGTTTTATTATAGGTGATTGCATATTTACTTTATAATAAGATCCATGGTTATTTGTTAAAATATCTTAAATGTCCCTAGTCGGTCATTATATTAGAAACTATAATGAGTTAAGACTAGTTTGAATCATGATTGCTAGTCATGTGATGATCATGCATATACGAATATGAATCGAGAACGTAAGTACTTGTTAGGGGACAAGGTAATAGATCAACCCGTTATGAGAGCACCAAATGGATTAAGTCATAGGTGTACTCATTATAAGTATATTATTTAGTCCTTTGATTTAGGCCAGCTATGCTTTATAGAAGTGAATGTTGGGCGGTAAAGCAACAACAATTACATAAAATGAATGTAGCAGAAATGAGGATGCTTAGGTAGATGTGTGGTAAAACTCATAAAAATAGAATAAGAAATATAGAAATTCAAAGACAAGTAGGAGTAGCACCAATTGATACAAAGATTAGGGAAGGGTCATTGCAATGGTTTGGTCACCTGCAAAGACGGCCTACAAATGCTCCAACTAGAAAACTTGACTCAATAGAAACTGTAGAAATTCGACGAAGTAGGGGCAGACCAAAGTTAACATGGGATGTATTAATTAGGAGGGATTTGAATGGTTTGCAAAGCTCACCATCTATTGCACTCAATCGAGCACAATGAAAAAGTTTGATCCATGTAGCCGACCCCAGTTAATTTGGCACTGAGTCTATGTTGTTGTTGTTGTTGTTGTTGCTGTTGTTATTGTTGTTGTTGATGTTGTTGTATTTAGTCCTTTGATTTGAGATTACTATAGACTTCAATATTAAGAGCATGATAATTCGACACAATTTAACGTTGTATTTAACCGGATGATTATAAAGATTTTTGATTGGTTGCCGTGTGAATAAAATGTAAAGGTATGTAATCAATATAAAATTTATCCCTCTCACATAGAGAGATATCAGTGGATTCCTCGATATGTTAAACGGTTAAATGGCCAAGTCCAAGCAAACTGATATGATCAATTTCATTTTGGATGTTGTCACTCTACTTAAAGATCTAGACTAGTACGATTGAACACTAAAGGTGACTTTTCATGCCTTATGTTTAATCAAAGGATATTGCACGAAAAATTATATAATATACGTTATTCATTATATTGTATCGATTTTGATAGTCATGCTACTTGGGTTGTCACAATGCCTTGTTAGAGACCGCTTATAAATTGTGTACGAAAATGATTTTGGTTTTCTGCCAATATCGAATGAACCTATTAGGTTCCACACAAAGAATTTCTTTTTGTAATTTCAATAAGTCAAGAGTAATAAATTTTATATGAAAAAATTCATGACATAAAAGCCCTTACAATTTGTTATATGATAACTTGTTAATAGGGGGTTTGTGTAATTTGCTTGGATTACCTAAATACAATATTTGTGTTATATAGGTTTTTTAAGTAAGCTTATCTACACCTATAAATAGTGGTTGAAACCATAAAACAAAATAGGATTTTTTTTTTAACAATTTTTGAGTTATCTTGATTTTTGGAGTGAAAGAAAAAATATTTTCAATCTCTCTTCGGGCTAGCATTCCAAATTGTGGTCACTATTCGTGTATGGATTTTTGATAGAGGACACGCTCTTGAACATCTTGGACATCGAACAATTAGAGAAGGAAATCACATATTAAGGTATAGTTTACTTTTATAGATCTTGTTTAATGAAACTTTTTTCCATCATGTTGGGGTTTTTCAAAAATTGTTTTGAAATTTTTGCTGCTTATGAACCCTGTATCCCAATAGAAAAAAACACTTACTTTATTTAAGGAAGAAATTAATAAAATAGCTTAAAATCTAAGCAACATGGTGAAAAGACTAAATCCTCAAGAAAGAAACTTAATGAAGTTAGTAATAGAAGAAAAAATATGTTTGATGATAAAATTGATGAATTATCTAATATGGTTAAGCTGTTAATTAAAGATAAATCTAATCAAGTTAAAGCTTGTAGATTTTGTAATTTTTTTCCAGATCTTAAGGATGCATGTCATACTCTACATGAAGAGAATATAGAAGAGGTTAATGTAATGATAAACCAATTTTTTGGTCCTCCAAGAAATCAATATAATAAAAATACTTAATATCCTGAAAACAATACCCAAATCGAAGTTATGGTCCTGAAAATAAAAATTATAATACTTATAGACCAAGAGCTTAGATGCAATCTGCATATAGTCAATAACCTCAGCAAAATGCTCAATCAACAAATTAAAATTTAGGGCCAATCTTGCATGATATTATGAACCAAAGGCATCAAAACTTTACACTGATTTCTCAAAATCAGATTAAGATGATACTATTATTAATTAACTAAAAAATCAGTTACGTCAAATGAATTTATAAATAAATAGGTTAAGTACTCAACAGAGTAATGAAGGTAAAACACCTACTCAAGCTGCTACTACTCCTACAATCAAGCCTGAGTAAATGTTTTATTCAGTGATGAAAAAGACACACTAATAACTAGAAAGATACCTAAACAAAGTAATAAAAATAAAATACATAAAATTATGTAATAAAAAAAGAAGAAATGGTGGCTATATTGTCATTACTGCTAGAGAATAGATGGCTAGACAATTAAAATATAAACTTTTCCCGAAAGGCTATACCCATGGCATATAGCCAGAGTTGAAGCATATGAAAAATCTTCACAAAAGTCAAAATTAATTCGTAAGAATGAAAATTACAAGATATCTGATAATTTGAATAAAGATATGTATTCGTATTCTACATTTCTACATCGATTAGCTGATGATAGGGAGGAAGAAAACAATGAAGACATACTTGAAGCATTTAGGAAAAAAAAAATTAATAAACTATTGATGGAATCAATAATGCAACTTTCTAATTATGATGAAGTGTTCAAAGAATTTTCTGAATCAAATGATAAATTCTTAGAAGAATTTAAGGAAAACTTAGGACAAAAGGTGTATGCTTTAATTAAAAAGAAAATACTTGAAAAATATTATAATGCACGAATGTTTGGAACACCTATTACATTATAGACTTCTTTTATAGGTTTTGCTATGTATGATCTTGGAGTATCAAATAATGTTATGTCTTTTAAACTATATGAGTTATTGAAAATAGGTTCATTGACTGATACACGTATTAAACTTACCTTAGCAGATAACATAATTATTAAACCCTACGATTTACTAAAAGATGTCTTAGTAAAAATAAATTACTTAGTATTTCCAGCTGACTTCTATGTCATGGAAATGGGAAACTTAGTATCATTTAAATCTCTACCTATAATTTTAGGAAGACCATTTCATAGAACATCTAAAACAAAGTTAGATATCTTTGAAGGAACATTGTCTATGGAACTTGAAAACAAAATTGTCACATTTCATTTTAATGATGAAGATATCTATGATAATTTTGATAAAAATAATAATGAGCAAACTAATGATAATGAATCTTTAGAATCAAATCATGAGTTAAAAGCTGAAGTATATGTTATTAATGTCGTAATAATTGAAGACAAAAATGTTATGACAAAAAATAAGCGAGTTGGAGATACTTTAAATGAAAATATAATATTTCAAGAATAGAGGGTTAAGCAACAAAATTATGTTGAGAATGTTTTTAAAATGGAGGAATTTAAAGCAATGAAGAATAAGAAAAAGAAAAAGAAGAATCTTGCAATTGTCAAGCTTGATGATCCAAGAAATATATACGTAGACATAAAAAGTCAAATGGGCTTGGTATTTTAAAGGTATTTGTGATATAGGTTCTAAAGCAACCTACATGCCAATTCATTTCATTCTTCATACTCAACAAGAGCTTGATGTACTTGCTTTTGAAAATGTTACTCTACCAAATGATTATTCAATGAAACCAATAGGAGTGGTTATTAATGTACAAGTTCAAATTGACAAGTAACTTATTCCTGCAGATTTTTTAGCTATGCCACACTTCATCAATGAAATCCTTCATGAATCTTAAGACAACCTTTCTTAACCACTTCACAAGCTGTCATGGATACTCTAAATAAGACAATCACTTTTAGGGTGCATGGCCGAGCTATCACTTTCTGGAATAGTACTAGAGTAAGAAATCCTATATTTAAGTTTATAGAATCAGTTTAGAATTGTGTGGTTCAGTCAAGCCAACGATAGTAAATAAAAGTGCTCTTTGGAAGATAGCCCATAACCTATTAAAACTTTCAGTTTTAGTATTAGGATTAGCTAGTTGTTTTTATATTCTTCCAATTTTTTACTCTTATAATGGGGATATTTTAGAAATTTAATTCTGCAATAATTTCATGTAAGTGGGTTGATCGAGCAAATTTCTTTCTATATTATATTGTCTTTATGCATTACTTTTATGTTAGTCTGTTATTTATAGTAATGAAATTATTATTTAGGATAAATCATAGTTAAATTATGATAATTTTGAATAATTCATCCTTATATTGGATATATATGCGATAAATATATGGGAAAATCAATTAAATTAAAAAATAGTTAAAATAGGCTAGTGATTCCAACTTGTACTAGAATTTACTAAGAAAATCTGTAGTAGTCTACATAAATTTAAGTATAGTTTCAAGTCAGCGATTTCTCACCGATTCTCACTTATAACTAGGATTCGCTAAACTAATTTCTGGACCACTAAGGCTCAATTTCAGCGATTTCGCTGTGATACACTTGAACCTTATATCATTAAAAACAAATACACGTTTTTTAAAATGAAAACCCAAAATGGCCACATTTATTCATGTCGCACACAAAAACAATTGCATTAATTAATCTAGAGACAAAATTCTCGACTAGATTCAACCTTTTAAAGGTAAATTTTAGTGTATTTAAGTGATTCCCATCATAATCTTCACACATTCAACTAAAAATTTGGTGAGTTGTGAGAGTGTAGAGCCAACTAGGGCTTGAGCAAGAGAATTTGAAGTTGGAGCTTGGAGAAGTATTCTAAAGGAGTTTTTAATTCGAAAATTGAAAGATTCACTTTCAAGAAGGTAATCAATGAAAACCCTAGTCTTTCATCGATTATATTTTTTATCTTTCTTTGATTTTTTATTTTTACTTAGATTAAAGCTAAATTTCAAGATTTTTACTTAATTGATTTTGATGTTGAATGTTTTCATTTATAATACTAGTATGGGAGCGGTGTGATAATTTGTTTATTGATATCAGATTTTTAATCTATTTTTTAGTATATGGCAAATGAATTGAATATTATATGCAAACTAATTTGAAAACTAAGTCTCAAATTAATTTGAGGGTTTTTTTGCGTTCGTCTATCCTATAACTTGAATTATTTACAAATGATTATTTTTATCAATGATGTTTCATCGATAAACTTTATATGAATTTCGAACTCTCGATTTATAAATGACTTTTTCGATGAATTTTTCCTGCTAAGTTTAATTTTACAAAACATTTTTTTGACAATTTAGTTTCAAATTGTTTTACAGGCTTATCCTTTTGCTTGCATTTATCGAAATAGCTAAAAGTGGAAAGGTAGAAATTCGAGGGAGGAAAAAGGAAAGGGAAAGTTAGTAGAGAAAACTTTGGACAAATCTAATGTTTCCCCAATTAGACCCACGATAATTTTTCTCAACACACCTAGGATTAGACCACAAAGAGAACCTACTCCACAATATGAGGATGAGGAAGTAGAACAAGAGGTACCGAAGATGGTGAAGAATTATGTTCTTAGGAAGAAAAATTTTATCAATGAGAAAGCCTTTGAAAAATTTAAGATGTAAATAGATGGGAATTTAACGTGAAAAATGAGTTGAAATATCGGCTTAAGATCCTAGATGTCATTGATGCAAAAAATTAAGGATTATTAACTAGGGACTATAACCATTTTAACTTGAGGATGTTTCTAATGAAAAAAGATGCGATATTTTAGTAAGAGATTTTTATGCCAATGCTTTTGGAAGTGGCAATAAAACAAGGTCACAAGTTAGAAGAAAGATAGTGGATTATTTCGCTGCAAAGATAATCTGGTATTTTGGTTCACCGAAAGTTTAGAGATGATAATATGATGAATACCTAAAACTCGAATATGTTATTAAGTACCATTACCCTATTGAGAAAATTAAGGGAGGATTAGAGGCAATCCATGGTTATGGATTCAATTTAGACTAGTAAGGGTACCTGAAGCACATTATTATTAAAGGTTTTGTGAAGATCACGGAAGTGTGGTGTTGTTTTATCAACGCCAGCTTACAACCATGCTTGTATTATCATTGGATCGTGAACTATAAACCTGCCTTGCTTTACCACATTGTAAGGGAATTTGGATATCTGGATGTTGGTAAGATTATTTATAATTTGATAAGGAGTGCCATCACAACGAAGAAGAATGACGGATTACCATTTCCTTTGATGATTACAACTTTTTGTAGATCATATCGAATTAATCTGGCATGACTTGGGATATATGTTTAACCAAAGAAGATCATCACGAATAAAGTAATAGATAAATAAGAAAAGATTGATGGATATGAAGACTGTAAAGATAAAATATAGAAAGCTGAGATAGGTTGAAGAGAGACAGAGCAAAGAAGAAAAATCAGAAATGACACAAGGAGAGT
The DNA here is from genome assembly GCA_039657365.1 of Stephania yunnanensis. NCBI lineage: Eukaryota > Viridiplantae > Streptophyta > Magnoliopsida > Ranunculales > Menispermaceae > Stephania > Stephania yunnanensis. The sequence goes on from CM077585.1 coordinate 8,888,523, forward strand.
TTTAGAAAAAATGTTGAGAGATAGAAATGATCCGAATGTGGAGCAACTTGCTATGCATTGCGATGGACTTTACATGGAAGAGTCATTGTTGGCCTTTATAGGTACAATAATGCGTAATCAAATGAGAAATTTGATGAATTAAGAATTGGTGTTCGATAACCACAGGACCTTAACAACGAGCATCCAAAGTATCGAGAGGACAATGTTTAGAGGACATAGAGGACAAGGAGGCGCAAAGGTTCCTGTACCATCTACACAGATGTGGCTATCACCTAATCATGATTTTGACATTCACTTACCGCCAGGTCAAGACTACACCCTCTATCATCCCGTTGTGAGTTACCAGTCCCACAAGATTGATCCAGTGGTGGATGATGATGATGAAGCAACTTTCGGATGACAACATTGATTTCTTTATTCTACTTTATCTTCATTGTCTTAGAGTGAAAATGTATGAGGTCTTAAATTTAAGACTTTGGTAATGATGATACTATGTGATCTATGATAGTGATATACTATATGTGATATGTGCTTAGTGATTTGATACTATATTTTTTAAATATATTAATTCATAGTGGTATTACATTTAAAGATGTTGCTACATTTAATATATTGGTGATGATTATTCTAATTTTTATACACTCCGTTTGATGAAATTTATATATTGAGTTTGTTTATTGATTATCCAATTTATGATAGTATCAATTGGTTTATACTTCACGAGGTATATTTGTTTTAGTGGAAACCTAACTTAATTTTTAAACCTTGAGGACAAGGTTTGGAATGAGTTTTAAGGTATTTTAGGTGAAGTGTAGTAATGAAAACAAAGAAAGCAAGGAAAGAAAAAAAAGGTAGAAGGTAAGAAAAGAATTTATCCAAAAAACCCAAAATTCAATGATACAAGAGTCAAATTTTATACCTTCTTTGATTAACTTTACTAGTTGATGTACACACTAGATTGATTGCCTTATGTTAGTCATGAGAATTTGTAGAAGATTGAAACAATAGTGCAAGATGAACAAGAAAGTCAATTGACTAAGTATTTTTATAGTATATATAGAAAATTATTATGCCCCAATCGAAAGAAGAAATGGGTTAGAAACGAGGAATTTTATAGGTTAGAAAAAATATTTTCTTCAACTTTAGTGGACAGTGAGAAGTTCTAACAAGATTTTATGAATATATAGAGAGTCTTATAGATTCAATAGGAAATGAAACAAGAATCTATAGTGGGAAAAATATGAGAATGTCAATAGGAAATGGAGCGCTAACTCGAAATTCAAATGAAAACATCTATATAATAAAGAAAATAATTAGGATGAAGTAGAAAAAAAATGAGAGATGAAAAAGAAGAATGTTCTTACACTCTTGAAAGAAAAAAATTAGCTCGAGTGCTTGAAGACAGTTGAGTGAAGTATTTATTAATCTTACACGTTTTAAATGATGTATTCATTGGTATCTTAGCAAAATTCATATTGATTTCAATTGTGGAACTATTTATAAAGTATTTTCTAAAGTTAAGATTAATGTAGTGGTTTTTGTGTTTTCAAATTCTATGCTAGTCATCATAAGCTTGATGTTTGTTAGTGGAGATTGAGAAAACCTATATTATGTATTGGCCTTGGTATTGGACTTTAAGTTCTAAGAGGCATAACATTGGGTGATTGAGTTGTCATTAAGGGATGGTTCGTTTTGCCTAAATAATTTCATTCTATCATAAATTTCATTTACTTATAGGTAATAAGTTATTATTTGAAGATCACTTCTATTTAAAACTTCTATTATTTAAAGTTAAAATGAATTAGATTGAAATCATCATATGAAGAATAAAAAGTGAATATGATTAGGGGTATTCCATTGCTAGGAGCAGCAAAGATCTGAATTTTAAGGTATTTGGCAAGTCAAAGATTTGACATGTTTTATATTTAGGTTCATTTTAGATATAAATGGGGATATTACACTAGCTATTCTCTTATTTTTGTGATTTAAGGACTTAATTAGGAAAAATGAAGCAATTGGAAGAAAAAGAGGAACAAGAGCGAAATAGTAAACTCGAGAATAAAGCCAATGATTCAAAATCATAAAGGAATCGTTGGGGAAAACGATTGCAAAGAAGAGTCAACGAATCATTAGTGAATTGAAGTTTACACTAGAAATTGCTAGATGAATCGGTGGAGCACAAACTTTCAATTCCTATAATTAACTCATCGATTTGTATGCAACTTAGGAATCGCTAACAAATCACTGAGGTTGGTTACAAATTTTTTATATAAGAATATAGAATTTGAGTTTATCTAAGATTTATATAGCTTAGGTAAGTTTAAATAAGACTTTAGGGCTTCGAAATTACTCTATATCTTGAAAATTTCTCTAAGCCTATTATTAGCCATTAGTTAGTTTTTATTGGGTTTATGTTTGAAGCCATATTGGAGCTTTGTTTATTTCATTAGGAAGTATTTATCTAATTATGTCTTTTAATTATATTGTTGTGTTATTTATTTCTAGTATGAGTGAGTAGTTTATTAATCTAAACAAACTTAAACATGTATAAATTATTTTTACGTATTACAACTAAAGAGGATTGATATTATATGAATAGTTGCAAGTATGTATTATGATATTTTGATTCTGAATTTATGTCTATGGTTAATGACAACAATTATAGAAGTATTAACTAGGATTAATCTATAGGGTCATATTACCTGAGTGGATGGTCTAAGTGATTGTGTTCTAAGTTCTTTAGTAATTAGCATAATCTGATTAATATTCGATTTAGATTAGGGGTGATTCTCATGGAGTTTTAATGCTATCATATTTCTATTTTATTGCGTTTTATTCAATAAGTAGATTTACAATAATAAGAATATGACTTATTTTCCATTGAATTTAGAAAAATCGTTGATTTGCTAAAGGCTATCGGCCTATTATAAATTAAGATTTAATGATTCCAAGATTCCATGTGATATGATTATAACTAGGTTATGAGGTGATGTTATGTTCTAGTTATTTAATGCAATCCAAGTATTTAAATTTAAGATGAATTAGATCTAAATCATGATATAAAGAATAAAAAGAGAATATTATTGGGGGTAATCCTTTGCATGGGATAACAAAGTTATGAGTTTTTGTGTATTTGAAAAGTCATGAATTTGACATATTTATATTGTAATTTAGGTTGATTATAAATATAAATGGTATTATTATAATAGTTATTATCTTATTTTTGTGATTTCAGGATTTAATTATGAAAAATAAAGGAATGGAATAAAAAAGAAGAGGAGCAAAATAGTCAACTGGACAATAAAGCTAGCAATTAGCTAGTGATACAGAATTATAAAGGAGTCCTTAAGAAAATCGCAGCAGGAAAAAGCCAGTGAATCATAAACAAATTGGAGTTTGCACTAGGAATTGCTAGATGAATCGGTAACTTAGAGACTTTTGTACAACATAGGAATTGCTGACAAATCGCTGTGGTCATTTATGAGTTTTTTTATAGAAGAACAAAGAATTTGAGTTTATCAGAGATTCGTATTCCTTAGGTGACCGTAAATAAGAATTAAGGGCTTCGAAATTACTCTCTCTATCCTGAAAACTTCTTTAAGCCTTTTGTTAGCCATTAGTTAGTTTTTTTTTTTTTGAGTTTATGTTTGAAGCCACATTGGAACTTTGTTTGTTTGATGAATAGGCATTTATTTAATTATGTATTTTTATTACATTTTTGTGTTATCTATTTCATGCATGAGTAAGTAGTTTATTAATCGAAACAAACCTAGACATGTATATACTTTTAATTTATATATAGTTATAATTAAGGAATTGTGTACTCAATGCTTTAGATCTAATGATACACAACAACGATGATTTTAATATGTTGTTTTTGCATATTACAACTAATGAGGATTGATCTTGTATGCATATTTGCAAATATGTAGTATGATATTTTGATTCTAAATCTATGTATAATTATAGAAGTAGTGACTAAGATTAATCTATTAGGCCATACTACTCGAGTGGGTGTTCTTGGTGATTGTGTTATACGTTATTTATTAATTAGCATATTTTGATTCATATTTGATTTAGACTGGGCATGTTTTAAGTGAGTGTTAATGCTATCGTATTTCCATTTTATTGTTTTGTATCCAATAAATAGATATATAATGGTAAGAATATTGCTTATTTTCCATTGAATTTAGAAAAGATCAAAGGTTTAGTACTGGCTATCAACCTACTATAAATTAGGATTTAACGATTGAAAGATTCCATGTGATATGATTATAACTAGGTTATAAGATGATGTTATGTTTTACTATTTGAATGCAAATCAAGTATATTACATTGTTTAGTGGGGGTTTGTTTAGAAAATTTATATTACGTTGAATTTGAATTTTGTTTAATTACATTTGCATTGAATTATTTGAGTTACTATAGTTAGTTAGTTAATTAAGTAGTTATAGTTTTCGGTTATTGTGTATTTTAATTCTCGTTTAATTAGATTAACTAAATTAAGAAGAAAAAAAATACTATCTTTAAAAGATTGTAAAATCCCTATAGAGACGATATCCCATTTACCACTACTACAAATAATAGGGATATATGGAACTATTCTACACGGTCAACACGTGTCGGAGAACAACTTGACCTTACACTAGTTGACTTCAGTCCATCCCAACAATAAACTATGCTACTCACCACTTAGACTTTAGGTCACCCAACACTATGAATAGATTCCAAGGAAAAAAACTTAAATTAAGTACATTTTCAATAAGGAACAACAATTAAATGAGAAAATTACTACTATTAAGGCCCCTACTGATTTACTTACCTGTAACAATTTGGGAAAAGCCATTAAAATGGCTCATACAGCTGTGCAATGCACACCTGAAGCCTAACTTGAAGTCTCTAGGCCCCTAGAGTGCATAGTTGAAAGAAAACTCTTGTTACATCTTTTGCGGTCACAGGGTATGCGATCACAACCCCTTGTAACCATAGACGTCCCTTTGGGCGTAGTTGTCCTTTGTGGGCTAAAACATCCCCTATGGGCATAATCATCTCTTGTGGGCACAGACGTCCCCTGCGGGCTTAGTCATATCTTTTGGGCACATATGTCCTTTGTAGGCATAAATGTCCGTTGTGAGCATAGACATCCCCTATGGGCACATATGCCCCCTGTGGCCACAAACGCTATTCAACAACTTTTCTAGCAACCAACATGAATGTAAATAACCAAGACTTCATCACTAAATCTCAATCCAAATCAAGAAGTTCCTGCTCATTATGGGTTGACTTAACCACAATACTCCCAATTAAACAAAAGCAAAAATAATGACCATTTACTTTGATCAAGTCAACGAATTTTAACATGTATTTTTACGAAAAGATTTCAATAGCATGAACTCCATTAAAATTAGTTTTGAAAACCCATTTAGGAACTAAATCTCTTGAATAGAAGTTCATGATTAAACCAAAGGAAATCAATGATCCTTTTGATCAAATAAAACCCCATTTTAACCTACGCAACCAACATTCATGCATAAAACTAATTTTGAAGAAGAACGCATAAAAATGTTACCTAGGGTTCTTAATCGCTTCCATTGCATCTTCAAGCTCCTAAATCCCATTTGATTTAGCCTAAAAAAATCCTCAAACACTAGAGCTCTAGTCAAGCTTTCAACCATGTCATGCAAGTTTGAAGTGTTTGATGTATGTTTATGCATGGACACACAATTAGTTGCTTATATATATTAGGGTGGTTGATTTTCACCATTCATGCTTAGGACTTGGGGTTAAGTTTATGCCGACATATTCTCTACTTAGTTGCACTATTCATGCGTAGGATTTCCTTACCATCTCATCATCTCGATGAATCTCAATGGTTCTAATTTTACTCAACCTAACAACATAGTTTTTTTCAAATAATGCTTAACCTATCAATTTAATTTTCCTAATGTTCGATAAATTTTCGATCTATCCATAACTGTAACGTGCACGTATCTCGATGAACGCATCCCTTTTTTTATAAAAATTAACAAAATCCACGAAATTATGGACCTCTTGGTATATATAGTAATGCACATCACCACTCAAATATAAAATATTCTCAAGCTGTTACAACCTTCCCAACTAATAAGAATCTCATCCTCGAAATTAGCTGGGGCGAAATCTTACCAGAAACACAAAGAGAGGAAGTATTTAACTAGTCCCTCCACTTTTCCACTATTTGACTCTTCCAATCATGATTTGTGGTTTTAGACACCCTCCAAACTACGGTCCCATGGCCACTTCAAATAGCTTAGATTGTTGCTATCAAATTATGGACTTAACAAAGCCGCTTTAGAAATTTTGAGTTCCAACATAGACTATGGGCTCACTCAAAATCGCTTCAGACAGCTTTATTTTAAAATTTGAATAACGGACTTTTGTAGAGTCATTTCAAACCACTCGACATTCTAAAATAAATTGTAGACTCATGAAGAGTCACTTCAAATAGATTGATTCTCACGTTACATCAAACTGTGAGCTTCAACAACTTATGACAGCTTGATTCCTTCTAGATCAATTAGACTGTGGGTCCCAACAACTTCTAATAGCCTAATTACTCTGACTTAATGTGAACTAATTCAAGTTACTCCCAATAGCTCAATCATGATTTGTGGAATTAGCCAAGTCATTTCAATATAGTCCATTTTCCAAATTTCTCAAACTATAGGATGTAGCTATTTCTAACAGTTTGAATTTGTACTCGAACACTCTACAACTGCAGGCATAAAGCCACTTCCAACAGCTTAAGAAGATTTTATAAAATAGTGGGCCATGGGCCTTTTCTAAAATCTTGGATTTGTGATAGTAGCCCTCGAGTTACTTCTAACCGCCGAACTATAAGTCTAAATTGTAGACTAACTCGATTCACTTTTAAAAGCTCATTTCACAATATGGACCACCTAACTTCCCGAACTTAACTGTGCACTTAGTCACTCCTTACTGCTCAGTGTAGAAACAAGGATGATACGATGTCTATAATTCATGCCTCTTGAGACTAGTGACTGCACGTATTAAGCTTAATGATAACCTTAGAGCTTTTTAGGATTCTTCTTCTTTCCTCATGATGATTGTGAAAGCTCGCATACTCTAAAAAATATTTAATTGTCTAATTTCATACTTGGAACCAATTGAAACCCATGTGGACGTCGCGAATTAGTTTAGGGCACGCCTAATGAGGTATCAAATTAATGTTATATAGCGTGATGCTTGTTTAATATGGTTATAGCATTATGCCATGAGTACCGTGTTTGGCATGAGTTACAAGTGCGGCAAGTAGCGCCTTGAGATACGTGAGACATGGGTACAGAAATGTAATAGCTTATATGTATGAATTTCCAATATATAATAAAACTTCAAGCGAATTAATCGAACAAACTTGAACCAAGTTAAATGAAACACCAATAGTCTAAAAATGGTCTCAACACGCTTTATGATGTATGATGGTGTCGGGTATCTGGGTAAGTGGAACCTAGTCTAATTATGGTATGTAAATTGCTAATAAACTATAGACTAATATAATGAAACTCAGTAATGTGCCTATGGTTATCAAATTAGGCTAGGCCATGGAAAAAAATGCCTATGTTAAATGGAATAATATGACCTTTATGACAACAATAAGGTGACACAATGGTTATATGGACTTGATTAGAACCACTGGATGATCATCGAGATACATGTCTTTGAAATTGATGAAGTGAGCTACTATAAAAAGGAAACTTAGTCCATTTAGTCTCTCCAACATGCATAGAACCTAGTTCATAAAAAAAGATGGGAAATAGTGGTTAGGGTTAGAGGTTTACAAGGTTTCCTGGAATCATTGGAGGGATATTTTCAAGGATTCAACATATCAAAGCTTAGCTAATCAAACCCTTGTCCCTTCTCATGAATTCCACTCTTCAAGTGCATCAATGAAGCTTAACTTCGGGGACTTTGTTAAAATTTAATTTCAAAGGAATTTTTCACTATTTTTGAACTTAAATATAGGTGTTAGATTTCTCTGTAATGGGGTTTTGGATTCAATTCTTGAGTTTGGTGGCTTGGTGATGTAATGCATGCATTTTGATAATAATGATCTTGAATTTGGTCTATAAGTGAGCAATTTGTTGTTATTGTTGTTATAATTCTTTTGATGTTGATGTTGTTGTAATTGTTGAAGAAAATGACAGAAGAAAAAAAAAAGAAAAATGAGGAAGCGATTTGGGCAGTTGCAGTTCGTGTCCCCCAAATCGATTTGGGGGAAGACCGACATGCATGGTGCGTGTAACGATCCAAATTCTAACTAATGGATTTGTTCTATAATGAAGGGTCACCGACCCGTGACGTGGCTCAAGAATTAGTACACGAACCCAAAACATTTGGCACGGAAACCAAGTAATATATTATTTGTGGTACGATGTGTGGTTGGTGCATTGTATATGTGTAGACATAGTAAGTCACTCCTACTTGTGTATAGAGGTCAAGGCGTGAGTGGAGACGTGCCTTAAAATGCGCATTAGCGTGAGACCAAGGTAGAGAGTTTTGTGGTAAGTTGATTTAAGCTTAGTGTAGCTTAAATAGTAGTATTAATATGGCTATAGTTGATTTTATACTAAATGTAACCTAAGTTAATAAGCTAAGACATTAGTCATTGGTTAGTGGAAATTGTGTAAATATGTTGGCCATTAGATTTGTCTCGGGATATGTGTGTACATAAATATTAATGGCTGCTAATCAATCTTATCTATAATATATAATATTGAAATGATCAACTCATGCAACCATTTCATTCTCGCTTCTAAATTTTAAAGAAGATGTAAATAGCTAGAGAAACAAAGACTAGAGAAGAAGATCAAGAAATTAGCAAATGAAGTTGAAGGACTTACGTAATCAAGGTGTTCATCAACTAGGTACTTCCACTAATCATTTAGTTTAATTTGGTGAATTCATTAAAATTTGATGCTTGACCTGTTCTTATGTTGAGATGGGTGTATTGGGCTTCTGCATGTGGGGTATAAGAGTGCCTTAGGTATTGGAGTTATCCATGTGTGGAGAAAAATCAGAATTCAAAGAGTAGGATTTTGGGTATTCCTGCGATTAGCATGCTAAGTGTGCTTATTAGCATGCTAACTGATTGTAGCTCTCTAATCACGTTGACTAGCACGCTAATAAGGTCATTAAGGCACTAGACCTTCTACCCGGTGCGTTTAGGGATCTGACAACACAAAATCAACTATTTCCTAACTAGAACCTAAACACATTAAATAAGTTTAACACCCTAACTAAGGGTCTAAAGACATTATACAACTTGTCTAATGGAACCAGGAGCCTAGGGAAGAGTCTCGAAGGTTTGAGTATGTGTTTCAAGGTTTCAGGAGGTGAGATTAGCTATAAAATTAGTGTAAAGGTAAGTAAGCTGATTGAAATATTTCTTTCCATTTCATGTTTTTATGTTGCTGCTTATTGATAATTGTGTAAGTTGTTATACTTGCTCAAGTTCGTATTCCATGATTGGTATGTTTAATTAATTAGGTATTGTAGTTAAATTAGAATGTGTGTTTAGGTTTCCTGATTTGGCTTCGGGTATACGCTGCACAAGGGGTATGGATTAGGGATGTCGATATAGCTGACTAGTTAGTGTCACAGACCTACCATATAAATTTGATGAAGTATAAAAGCGGTGACGAGTTAGGGTAATAAGAAGTACTATGTGTGCCGACCTATTACATGTAATCGATAAGACATGTTTCTCAACTAATAAGGAGAACGCCTATGCATAAGCGTCAACCAACAAGGGTAATACTGAAGTACTATGTGTGCGAACCTATTACATGAGGTCGATATGCCATGTTAACTAAATGACTACCCAAGGTCTATGTGATCAATAGGGTAGTAACTGGGCTAATGTGTTAGGTACATAGTTAAGTGCAATGTTTGGTTCATTTGAATAGTTTAATGATGTTATATTGTTTAGTAAGGCTTTGGTGTATGAATGAATATTGTCGTATAATGAATTATGTAATGTTGAGATGTTTTCTTGTTGTATATGGTAATGCAGGTAAATGTCTATTAGTGTTACTTTTTACATTGTTGTACTTATCGTCCTTTTTATGACGGTCAGTCTAAATCCTTCGAGTATCAAGTCGGGTAAGGAGAAGATTGATGACTACCTCTTAGCTAGTGGATAGCTGCTACCTTTGATATAGGTTTTAGATTTTGTTGAGCAACTTACAAATGTGTTCTATGTACTTTTGGGGTTGTATGTATTGGATAAAAGACAGCATACAGACCAAACACATATTGATATATAGTTATCGTCGTTCGTTATATATATGCATGTGATCTTTATTGCCTAGTTTTCCACATACTTAGGATTTACATGAATAGCTTTCGCTAATTTGTCAAGACTTCCGCTGAATAATATTTACACTTTATAAAATCTTAATTAACTTTGATATACTATTTAGTGATGTGAAGGGTGCATAATCAAATTGAAAGGCTGACTAATACGTTATTAAGTTTTATGTGGCTAGGATCATGGCTTAATGATAAGATTAGACGGAGCAGTGCCCTAGATTAAGGAATGGGATGTCATAGTGCGTGCATGCGAGCTTGGGTTGAGCCGAATCAGACCCAGTTTAGGTGGGCCCAACCCCTTTAAATGATTAAAGAACTAATAAAAATTACAATTTAATACAAAATAAATAAAATAAATTACGGTAAATATGAAAAATAGATAGAAAATCATGGGGAAATCCAAAAAAATCATATAAATGATTAGAAATTAGGAAAAAGGTAGAAAATATGTTTTTGAGACTTTTTTGTTCGTTTGACACCTTGGTGTAACATGAAAAGTGCAATAACTAAAAATCAGAATACAATTCTAATTTTTTCTCACAATATAAAATCAATTAATGTGACTCTAAATTATTTAAATAGTATATTTAGATACCAGAGACTTAGGAGTGTATAGTCAAGTGTCGGGTACATAGTTAGAGGCATGTGCAGGATGTTTTGGAGTTATTTACGATTGTTTGATGTTGTAAAGCCTACCAAAAAAACATTTCACATTTATTTATTTTTAATTCATTTACATTGTTGAATTACACTTGATTGGCCTTATTTGGCTACTCCACTCATGCGTATGTCAATGTATGGTCGATGGGACGATGTGACCACTTCTTGACACTCTAGTTGATGACAATCTAATTGTCGTTACGGTGTTGGTTATACCTTAGACTACATGTGAGATTCCTCTCTGCGAGTCGATGACTTGAGAGTGAGTTGTCGTGAGGCTTGACTTTGACAAAGAGATCCTTTCCTTTTGAAGCGATTGGTCGGGAGATTAGCTCCTGACCAATAGAGATCCTCATTGACCTGGGGAGATGGCTGGGACTACCTTATCACTAAAGTCTTGTCGATCTTACTTACTTGTCCTAGAGTTTGGAATACATATACCATACTCGCTTCAAACATATTTTTATTGTCACAGTGATTATGTTCATGCTATTTACCCCTTTCAGTGTATTTTGTATTGCCTAGCATGATTTGCAACCACTTTATTTAAATTCTTATTAAATGCAACTTGGGTATCTTCAAAGGCTTTACTCACTAGACTCATCATTAACATTTTGCATGGATAATCGAGTGTAGATCCTACAATAAGCTAGGGGGGCTATGCTTGGCAACTACCTTTGATTTTTGAGAGCCTCCACCAGCTAATCTCATAAGCGGTTGCATATATTATATTGCTGCTTTAGGGACATTTAAGGGAGACTTTTGCACCTGATACATGTAGATTAACTTGATATTGTATTCTTTTGTTGCCTTTGATATACATGGTATCCTTTTGTTAGGTTTTCCACTGCTTAGATTTTGTTAAATAATGTAATTTACTTATATTTACTTATTGCAAGAGAATTGAAAGACTTTCGCTAAAAATTACAGTTTATAAGATATTAACTCACAGATATGTGTTGTAATGAACAGACATAGCAGCATTTCAAGCTGCCACCTACGTTGCTAGTTCACGCCTACGACATGACTCACGGGGTGGAAAGTAAAACTTGGGTTTCACCTAAATTTTTGAGAAAGTCAAGATTTTAATGTTCTTAACCTTTTTTTACTAATGAACTTCAAGAAATTTATGTGTAATCTAATTATGCTCAGCTAAACTCCATTGATTTAAACCAAAAGTGGACCAAATAGTTCTCTTAGCATCAAATTTATGTGAGATCTATTTTATTTTAATTTAATTATTTTTTCTGTATTCAATTCCTTTTGGTTTTGTTTCGTTGTTAGGGTTAATCTTTGATACATTGTGAATGGGCCATTTGCATGTTCTAGCCGGAAACCCATCGCTAACGAGTCGATTGCATATGCAATCATGTAAGAAGAAACATACATTTGGCACTTGATTGTGCTAGTTGATTCGACCTTTTGGAGACCAGTCAAATACATTAGAGATCTAGGCTAAATTAAATGCACTAGTGATCCGGTTATCTAGGTTTAATTTTTCCACAAAACCTAAAGCGATCATCTTGTTAAACCCAAGGCACCTAAGTCCAGGGTTATAAGCTTGACTAGAGGAGTAATCAACGACCGTACACTATCGAATAGAGGAAAACAAGGAACCTAGTGAGCACTTGGTTCTATGGAAACTCTAGAACAGTTTTGAGTTGGATATCTTTATAAGAATCAACAATCATAGAGTTCGTAATATGCCAATTAAGGAAGCACGAGAAACCAAAAGTCTAGGTTACTTCTTTTATTATTTTTGTTATGAAAACATTTTTCATATTCTTGTTTTTAGTGAACTTTCTTGGAGACTATATTTTCATAACCCCTGATTTACTTTACTAGCCTAAGTTAAAACCATTGGTTTTTTATGGGTCGACCCCATGCTTGCCATGTTAGCACTCATTATAGTATTTGGTAATCTAGTAGGGTTTATATTTTTATGCATTCGACATGCGTCAAATTTTGTCATCGTTTTCGGGGACCAAGTCCTTTCGACTTAGGACATTCTTTTTCCCTTTTTCTTCATTAACCGTTATGCCTAAAAGTCTTCATCGATCAAAATCCACCAAATCTTTACTCCTATTCGATCTAGAGATTGAAAAGACATAATGTCGAAACACAAAAGAAATAAGGCAAAGGATACAATCCTTGAGAGTTCAATTGACCAGCGACCAATCCTCTCTAATAGCATACCATGATGGAGTCTTACCACTAGAGAGGTGCGAAGAACCTGAAGATGTTCCCCATATAACATTGGGGAAAAAGTGCCACATGCACTAGTGGCACCACAAATGCTGGTAGTGCCTCAATTCCAACCTTTTAACCTAATAATGGTTGATCCTGCACCACTAAGATCTGAAGCACATGCTTAGGCACTAGTACAAGCTGACCATCGCCTTAGTAAAGAGATGGCGAGTGATGAGATACATGATCTCTTAGCTTATCAACCATATTGCATCGCATTCCCAGCTAATACGAGAGCATTTAAGCTCAAATCAGGTTTCATAAACCTTCTACCTTTCCTCCATGGAATGGATGGAAATGATCCACTGACCTTCATTAAGGACTTCCATTCTTAATGTAGGACTATGATTCCCATAACAGTCAATGATACTGAAATGAGAATCTCAAATTTTCCTTTCTACCATGGGGATAAAGCCCAAGACTGGCTCTTTTATTGTTCATTGGGTTCCATCACAAATTGGAATGAAATGATCTTTGCATTATTGAGAGAATTCTTTCTGGAATCCCGATCTTCCCAACTCGTTAAGGAGATATGCACTATCAAGATGAAACGAGGCAAATCTTTTGACGCCTATTGGGGCCGATATAAATATTTACTAATAAAGTCTCCCCAACATGACTAAAGTTACCTCTATTTTGTTCATTTCTTCAATATGGGACTTACACCCCTTGAGAAATGTATGCTTGAAAATACCCATGGAGGAAATCATAGATCTAAAACAACTAAAAAGATGTTAGAGTTGTATGAGTCATAACAAGTTAATCACGTTAATACATTGACCATGAAGATGAGGGACCTTCACTAACTCTTTTCGATGGAGTGCCGTCAAACCAAACCAATAGCAAGTTTGACAAACTCACCGATCACATAAAGCAATTCTTGATCTCCGTGAAGGCTCAAGCAAAAGCTTACAAGTTTTGCTCAGCCACCGACCATTCCACTGATACTTATCCCACCTTGTTCAATGATCAACACACTTTAGGCAGTGGATTCCAAGGACCGAAATTAAAAAATAAATAAATTTAGCAACACTTTTAATCATGCCATGAAAAGACCCTATCATAAGTACGAACCTCAGAATTATAACTTTCTTTAGTACATTTTGAAAAGCGAGCCCGCCTTAACAATTCCAACCTGCTCATAATTCGAGGTCTTTAAAAGAGATGGTAAGGATACTCGTTTCTAATCAAGACAAATTTAATGATTTAGCCAAATTCAAAACTAAGATCGTTGCGACTATAAGAAACTCAAAATTCAATTGAGGCAAACTACCATACAATTAGGGTGTACTGAACATAAAGGCAGGTTGCCTTCTCAATTAAACATGAGTCCTAATGCGAATGTAAATGTTGTAATTGTTAGAAGCATGAAAAAGTTGGAGGAAACCTAAAAGGAATCTAAGCTTAAGGAGGCCACCCAAAAATCCTTGGAAGTTGTGCAAGAGCTCAAAGTTCAACTAACTACTTAAAAAACAGTAATCTTGGATGATGAAGCACAACCTTTTATCAAAACTCTACCCACATTCCCTTAACGCCTCATAATAAACAAAAGGGCGGGTAAAGAGAAAGTAATTCATGAAATACTAAGGAAAGTGGTGATAAATATCCCACTACTTGACGCCTTATCATATATCCCTCACTATGTTAAGTTGTTCAAAAACCTTTAAACTGACAAATGTCGACTAAAAGGCAACAAGAAAATCAAAGCAGGTGAAAATGTTTTAGCCATCTTGTGCAAGAAGTTGCCCACCAAGTGTGCAGATAAGGCTTGTTCCCTGTGCATTGCACTATTGGTGAAGTCGAAATCTAGAAAGCAATATGTAACCTAGGTGCCTCAATCAATGTCACGTTATTGTCCATTTATGAGAAATTAAAAGCGGGCCCCGTGAAGGATACGAGAGTTCTCATACATTTGGCAGACCAGTCTATCATTCATCCAGTAGGCGTGTTTGAGGACATATAGTGAAAGTGAGTGAGCTCATTTTTTCGCTGACTTCTATATTATGGATATGAAGAATCAGCCTTGCCCCCATTTCTTCTTAGTATAACTTTGTAGGCCTCTCCTAAAGATTGCCCAGATTAAGATTGATGTTCAAAATGGTTCCCTTATCATGGAAATTGATGGTGAACTCATCAAGTTCAACATCTTTGATGCGATGCGCCATCCTAGCGATTCCTTGTCTTTTGTGCTTGCCTTGGACTATGTGGACTCTCTTATTCAGGATGTTTTTATTTTGAAAGGTGATGATATGAATTTGTTGTTGGAGAATCACCTCAACACCAACTTTTTGTGAAAATAATTCCTTACCATTGATACTGAGACCGAGGAGCTAATCTCAGAGTTGGATCCTACCCAACTATGTCCACCCACCCTAGTATTCTTAAATTTACGTGCTTTGAACTCTAAGCTTCTCCCCTCTATGGAGTGAGCCCCTACACTAGAGCTCAAACCTTTACTCAATTATTTCAAATATGCATTTTTAAGCGAGAAAAATACTTTAACCATGATTATCTGTATTAAACTCACATTATTAGAGGAAAAGAAGCTCGTAAATGTTCTTCGAGAGCTCAAAGAAGCATTTGAGTGAACTATTATCGAGATCGAAGGTATTAGCTCTTCTACATGCATGCATCAAATTCGTATGGAAGAAGGGTATAAACCTTCATGAAAAGCACATCGCATATTGAAAACCACTAATGATTGAAGTGTTTAAAAAGGAAATCTTGAAATTCCTTGACGTTGAGTTGATTTATCTAGTCTCTTACAACAAGTGGGTCGATCCTATTCAGGTAGTTCCCAAAAAAATAGGGATCACAGTTGTCACGAATTCATAGGGGGAGTTAGTCCTAACCCGCATCCAAAATGGATAGCAGGTATGCATTAATTATAGGAAACTTAATGCTTCTACTCAAAAAGACTATTTCTCATTGCCATTCATCAATAAGACCTTAGAGCGATTAGCAAGCATGAATCATTACAATTGCTTGGATAGATACTATAGTTTTCACCGGATTCTTGCTGCACCAGAGGAGCAGGAGAAGACCACCTTACTTTTCCTTACCTTTTTTACCAGTGCATGCCCTTTGGGTTGTGCAATGCATCTGCCATTTTTTTAGGTGTATGTTAAGCTTGTTCTTTGACTTTTCTGAGAACTTTATTGAAGTCTTCGTGGATGATTTTACCATTTAAAATGACTAATTTGATCTTTTCTCAATCACCTCAAGAAGGTTCTTCATTGATGTATTAAGAAGAACTTGGTCCTTAATTATTACGAGAAATGTCGCTTCATGGAGAACCAAGGTCTTATATTAAGACACATCGTTTCATCTAAGGGTGTGGAGGTAGACTCGACAAAAATTGAAATGTAACGGCATAATATTTATTGGTGCATTTTTTTCAACTGTTTTAGACTAGAATGCCTGCTCCGACCTACATGGGCGTCATAGATAGGTTAGGGCCTGCCTTACGAAGTGTAAACAGTTCTTCTTATTTTTTCTTTGAGTTAATTATAATGTTTAAATCATTTTATTATCATATTACATCACATGTATGTGTTTTATCATCATATCTAGTGAGTTAGTGTAACAAATTCATCACCTCGTAAAGCGTATTAATGTGGCTATCTAGTAGGAGATGTGTGGGAATACTGGGATATACTAACTAAGTCAGTAAATATAATGACCGAAATACAATAATGATGAACCACAAAGGAAACACAGTCGTATCCGAAGCCTATTAAGTCAAAATGATTAGCTTTTGTATGAATCGAGATGCATGCTTAAGTGCATTAACGGGTGTTGGGCAGTTGGGTACTAGAGTGAGTTTGAATATATAAAGAAAATACCCTATGAAGACTACCTAATATGTTAATAAGCCTAAGTCAAAAATAGGTTAATGTAATTGACATGAATGAAAGCCTAAAGTCCACGTAAATAAATTAGGTCATTGGATTGCATAGGGATGATCTTAGAGTATGGGAAAGTAGGCAAGATGAGTATGAGAGTGTGTGTCATTTAGGAGTATGTCTTTGCAAACATGAACCATTGGATTCCTTAAAGATGATGAACTTGTGCAAGATGAGAGACTAGGATCAAAGCATTCAAACTATAAAAGAAGAATTAATTGAGTTTCTTGACATGCAACCATTCTAGAGAAACTGTTGTAGAGAAGAAACACGAGAAGGATATGGATTGAGATTTCAACAAGAAGTAGGGGCAAATTGAAGGCCAATTTAGTAGGGAATGAAGCTAGAAAGTTTTAATGAAAGGGATCTCAACACTTAAGTATACGTTCTTTGTTGTTCTTGTTCAATCTATAATAATTTGATCTCAAAAGCATAGGCATGCACCAAATAGGGTTTTGCTTACCTAATCTCATCTAATAAGGTTATATTCAACTTTGATTTACAAAACTCAAATGCTTTTCCAATCATTTTTTCAAAACAATTTCATGTTCTTAGTAATCCTTCATTAATGCTAGCTTAGATCTCCAATTAATGCATGATTTAAGGTCTCTATTAGAGTATCCTTGATGTTTTGGGTTAATTAGGAGGCATATGGGTCAAATAGACCCAGAAGGAGCAAGAATTGCTTGATTTGGGCTAAGATTTGGTGTTGAAGTTGTGGTTGTCTTCGTGCATATTGGGCTATTGGAGAAGATCATGATTAATGTTTATGCCCACAGGGAAAATCTCTGTGCCCATAAGGGATGTATGTACTTAAAAGCCTTTGTGCCCACTATGGTCATATTTACCCATAAGGGAATTCTATGCCCATAAGGGACTTCTGATCGCACAAGGGACCTATGTGCCTATAAGGGACGTTTATGGCCACAAGGATAGTAGCAAAAACCTTATTACAACTATTTAATAGAAAGGATATCAGATGCATTAACAATTTTGAAAAATTGACCTCAGATACTTAGGAGTTAATAGGCGGGTTCAGGTATGAGATCGGGTCAATTATGGAGCTTCACGTGCAAGACTACGAAGCGTTGAGGGAAAGTGAACCTACAAAATACACACCTTATCATTTAATTTATTTTTACTTTTTTTGTTGTACTATGATTGAATACATTGTTTATTGATTTCCTTTAAATTCTTGTTGGTTTTCTCTCAGATTTACTCACTCGAACTCTTTTTTGTTTTGAATTTGAGCTGTAGATCTTTTTATGAGTAGAGGAAATAAGCTATTTGGGTGATTATTTTCAGATTGCCTGCTTTTCGAGACATACTTGTAGGTCTCCATTGTGTTATTCTAATTTTTTATTTTTTGTACATATATATGCTTACTTATCTATTTAGTTTTTGCCTAATGTACATGGTACTTGATTTCTAGGTTTTCAACTATAGGTTGAAGTGAAAATGACATGAAAACTTATTTATATATGCTATTACGATGAAATGTAAGACTTCCGCTTATTTCAATGTTAAATTTCTTGTAATATCATTTTCATAACTCCTATAACGTGGCTAAATAAATCTAAGTTAAACTCAAGTAAATGACTTAGTTAAACTATTTAACATGAATAATTAGTTAACTCAATAACTTAATAGGATGAGTTAGTATAAAAAGGATGAGGATAGTGTTATGTCACACGTCGTCATAGCTTAGAATGTTGATGACAAGGCATGGGTTAATGATGTGGTTGTGATGGCCCCTCCTTTAATTTAGGGCATTGCCAAGCTTAATCTCGCATTAACCCGTAATCCCAGCCATGTAGAACTTAGCTAAATATTAGTTAGCCTTTTCACCCTATTCTCCTCATTATTCGTATAGAAAATAACAAATTTACAATTCATCTTATTTTAGAGTTATTTATTAATTCGTTATCATTTTTAATTTAATCAGCAGAAGACTTCACAAAAATACCTACTATAAAAACCATAAAACGGCGATCACATGTATATAAACAATACAACTCCCATAAACAATATAATAACATGTTTTTAGTCAAAAACTATCACTCAACTTAAATACATATACAACCCAAAAGTATGTAAATGACAAAAAGTAAATTTTGCAATACACTATCCGAAACCTACATAATCAGAAGTAGCAACACTTTAATGGCTCAGAGATAGTCACTAATCTTCTCTTTGCCTGGTTTGCTACTTTCAGTATCCACCATCATAAATAGGACGGTGAGTACAGTAATGTAGAAAGTAACACTAAGAGAAAATTACCCACATTTCCAAATACATCATAAATAAAACCTAACAATATGTATATTCACTTCACATATAAAATATTGAAACATAAACACATTACCCAACATTACAAATAAACACTATGAAATTAATAGAACGATTAAGAATGAACTAAATTCATTAAATTGTATCTCCATATATTACCCTCTTGGCCACATAGACCTTAGGAAATTACTTATTCAGTAGTGCACGTAGGTACTATCCTTATTAGTTGTGAAACACAACTTATTGACCTCATGTAATACATCGGCACACATAGCAATTTGGTACTACCCCAATTGGTCATAGCTTAATCATTTCATCAACTTCATATAGTAGGTATGTGACACTAACTAATCAGTATACCGACATCCTCGATTCCAATACTCCATGTGCTAAGCACACACCAAAATAACTCATGAATTCTAAGAACATGTTATAACTTATCAACAATCATATATCAAGATAAGACACACGTTTCATGTTACTAAGAATACATCAAGCATAGCAATAAAATCACTATAAACATGAAGCAACATCAATGAATGAAATGGAGAGAAATATCTCAAGCGACTTACTATCAATCCACATAAAGCTCCTAGGCTAACATGGCTTCACGACATGCCATATCTCACCAACAACCTCTCAAGACTCCTTCGTAGTTTCCTGCTATTAATTAGGGTATTTTAGGACTTATACAAACTATCAAAATTGGAGTTAGTCATTTAGAAAAACTCGAAACTCATAACTTTTGCTAAAATAAATCCTCAAGAATACATACAACTTCAAAACCCCATAACTTTTTCCTTCAGTCGAAATCCAAATTTCTTAATAGCAAATTTATTGGTTTTTTTGTGTGGAATCCAAATCTAATCAACTAATTTCAAAAATGATTTCATTTACCCTCTAAATTTAAGCAAGAAAAAATAAGAACTAAAGTAATAATTTAAGTTTTTTTAACATACTTTAACAAATTGCTTGTGTACGTTAGCTACCTAATTGTAGAACACCCTACCATGTCTCATACCTTCAAATCTGGCAGAATTTCTCCACCTTTACTGATCTTCTCCAAATCTCCCTTCTCTAGATTCCTTCTTTCATAAGTTATTGTTTGCAAATGATTTGTACGCTTTATCTCGTTCATTTATATATATATATATACGAGATAAGATTGATTCATAGCCATTGATCATAGCGTATGTATGCATCTCAAGGCTGATCTAATGAGTTACAATATTATTAACATTCCACTAACTCACCATTAATAACACCAATTCATAACTGAATTACTTTTGTGATGTGTCTGCGTGTATCTCGATAATCATCAATGAACATTTTATTTAACTAACTTAGATTATATTTAATGTAAATCAAATCATAGAAACATCAATTCAACTACGTAAGCCATAAAAATTTAATCTTAAGTTACCACAAAACTCTTTACCCAGTGTGACGTTGGCATGAGTCTCGAGGCGCATCCTTGCTTACGTCTCAATGCTTATATATACACGTATAAATGACTTAATAAGTCTACACATATACAATAAACTAAGCATTCATCATACCACAAATAATATATTACTTGGTTTTCCTACCGAGTGTTGGGATTGTGTAACCGCTCACGAGCAATGTCGTGAATCGGTGACCATTAATGATGGACAAAATTTATTATTTAGAAATTTGGATAGTTATAGTGTCTGACGACATAGTGGTGCTCGGTTGCCTCGGTATTTAGGGCCACCACATGAAGTCATTCTAGAATTTCTTTACCCTAGAACTATTCAAGAAATCTAATCATTCCATGGCCATGCCGATTTCTATTAAGAGTGTCAATGGGCAAAGAATCCCCACGAGGAATGGGAATTCCCTACGACGAATATGGGGATGGAGAATTTAAATGGGTATGAGGATGGGGAAGAAATCGGCTCCACGCTTAGGGATGGGGATGGGGATGGGGTAGAAAATATCCCCACAAGTATACCCGCGGGGAATCTCTATGGAAATCCCCGATGGGTACGTCAATGGGGAATCCACGTTTGTCATAAATAAATATTTCTTTTGTTTTGTATATACGCACATAAAATATCAATGATGTAACATGTAGGTGTATATATATTATATAGGGGCTTATATATTACCATAAAAATATAAAGATATAATTAAATACACACCAAGAAACATATTGCACTATATATATAAAAATATAAACATGTGATAATTAATCTAAATTATATAGTAAATATCTTTCCCAAAAATATAGATATATACTATCTGGTAATTCTACAAGTTCCCATATGTTGAATATACTATAGTAGCCATTGATTAACTTTTGTGTACGCATTGCAGTGTTTGCACATAATCTTTAATACTGTATGTATATATAGTATTAGAAAATATTTAATGATACACATTGAAAATAATATGCTTTTAATTTTATTTAATATTATTATATCAGAACTTATAAGAGTAGGAGGATCGAAAAAGTAAAAATAAAAATCTATTACTTAATAATTATTTGAGAGTGGGGGCTGGAATATATAATATTTGACCACCAATATATGCTTACAATGAAATAAAATTTATTAATATATGCCAAATATCAAATATATTTACTCGTGCTATCTAGAATTTGCTAAATATATATACAAAGTATTTTTATTGCAAAATTGATTAATTATATGTTTTGAATTGTTTGTCACTATATTATTAATTGAATAGGGATTCCCAAAGGAGCACTAAATGGGAAATAATAAATCTCCACGGGGATTCCCTATCCCTGTAAGAATTAGACGGGGTGGAGGACGGGGATAAAAATCCATTTTCGCGTGGGATGGAGATGGGGAAGAAGATTCAAATTTTGAATGAGGATGGGGACCCTGCCATGCCCTACTGACTCCCCTATTTTATATCAGTGTTTCATTAAATATTTCTCCAACATTGCACAACCCATGTGTAATCTCTGACAAGTCAAATGTTATACACGTTATTCAGTGCATTTTAGTATTTTTATATTGTAAAGTCTCGTAAATATGATAATAAAAGCTTATATTTGTCTATTTCCAATTTCTAAAGAGTATAATTGAAATTGAGGTAAAAAATGATGTAAAATGCATATATAACAGTCCTATTTTAGATTTACCTCGAAAAATATGTTGCGCGGATCCTGAGGCAGTGAATATAGGCCCACAAGGTTGATATTATGTGATGATGACATGGCAGTAGTGAGTTGGATAGACTAATGTGGCAGAGTGCAAGATTGTTAATGTATATCCTAAAAGAAGTGTGTATGATCTACCTCGAGATATGTATTGAACAGTTGTTAAAGATGAAGTGAATGAGGTTGATTATGTTAGCTATTGAACTCATCATTTTGTATCAATCCGTGGTATTTTAGGAGCCACAAGATTTTTATCGAGATGCGTGCTAATAAGTTTGATGAAAAGCAAGAAAATCAGGAGTAAAATATAAGATATGCAGGATGAGGGAACAGATCCCTAATCATGAAATTCTTTGGAGCACTTACCTTCTTGGCTACTTGGACACTTGAGATGAAATGACAAAACTTTTAAATATATTTTAACTAAAACAGTTGTGAAAATAAAAAAAGAATAAAATGGGGAGTTGTGGGAACCGAGCTGTAGTCTCATTCACACTCACGCACATGAGCTTAACCAATCAAACTAGATGTCTAAGTTTGAAAGAAATGAAAGGTTTCATTGATAAAGAAATAAAATCGAACTAAATCAAATTAAAAGTGATTTACAAAAAGTTTATGTAACTATCAAAATATGGAGTATCTAGCCTATTCTAACCTATCTAAACACCTCCAGAGGCCAAAACGAAAAAAAAAAATAGTTTAAATCCAACCATATGCCTCTTTCTCTCTCTCTCTCTTATTTCTTTTCTTTTTTATTTTCTTTTTAGTTCAATGGAGTTTTTCGTAGTTATTGATAACTAGTTCGTTTCTAGACCAACAGATTGCTACACTATGGTTGTAAGTCTTTTATGAGATCATTATTTTAGTAATTCTTTCAATATTATTCAATACATGTGAATCACAAATTTAACAAGTTGTTTTGCGTATTATAACTAATGAAGAATAATATTGCATGCATAGCTGCAAATATATATTGTGATTTTTTATTCTAAATCTATGTATATCATTATTAACAACAATTATAAAAGTAGTAACTAGGATTAGTCTATATGACTTTTTCTGAGTGGATGTTCTAGGTGATTATGTTCCAAGTGGTTTATTATGGGGATTTGGTTAATATTAGCTTAGATTAGGCATGATTTTAAGTAAGTATTAATGTTATTGTACTTCTGTGGAGTTGTGTTTTATCCAATAAATATATTTACAATGATAAGAATGCGGCTTTTCCATTGAATTAAGGAAAATCGGTGGCTAACTAAAGACTATCGGCCTATTATGAATTAGGATTTAATTATTCCAAGATTCCATATGTTATGATTTGAAATATAGTATGAAATGATGTTATGTTCTAGTGTTTGACAACAATCCAAGTAAATTACATTGTTTAGTAAGGGTTTATTTAGATGTTTGTTTAAGATATTTATATTTATAGTAAATTTGAGTATTGTTTGATTTAATTTAAGTTGAATTGTTTGAATTAAGTTACTTAATTTGGTTAATTAAGTTAGTAGTTGTAAGTTTTAGTTATTTAGTTTTTTAATTCTCATTTTACTAGATTAACTAAATTAATAAAAATAAGAAAGGTATTTTGCTTTAAGATTTGAAAAATCTATGTGGAGATGACATACCATATACCACCACAAATAATAGAAAAATATCGTAAACAATTATGCACGCTCGACACATGTAAGTTTTTGGCGACGTTGTTGGGGATTGAGTTTAATTTTATTTGGTTATTCTTTAATTTATATATAGATTCTTGTCTTTAATACTTTTTATAGGATTACTTCATGGCCTTTTACTTTAACAATTATGATGAATATGAACACTCATGCTATAAAAGTGTGAAAGGGGTATGTATGTCTAATTATGAACAAAATTTTTCTAATTGGCGTTCTATTGTGATACAGATTAAACCATAAAGTAATGAAGAAGAAGTCGAAAAAGAAGTTGAAGTTATCTTAGAATGGCTATAAAAACCATATGAAGAGATGAAGGAAGATCAACCTCTAGTATTAATAAATCCACCTCCTATTTCACTCATACTTATGAAATTTGGATTGGGGGTGGAACAAAAAGGGCATATGGAAATTTTAAATGGTGTTGACAACTATCTGTTAGACAATCAAGACTATACGCATACTTATGTGTTAGAAGCCCGATATGACGATCAAGACTATATTGATACTTATGTGTTAGAAATCCAATATGAACTTAAAATTATGAAAGAGGCCATGCCTATTTCTTTGCCCAAGGCTATGCCGAATCTGTTTGTTCGTGACTACTCTCAAATAGTGGGTGTTACGTGATTTTTCATGCTAAGTCTAGCCGATGACTTAAAATAAAGGTGATTGTTGGGAGGCAACCAATATTTATTTTATTTATTTTCATGCATTTATGTCTTTGTAACGACCAACTACCTTAAGTCAATGATTAACATTAATCTGAACTCTAATTAACTTGAGTTAGATTTGTGGTTAAGCCCGACTTGTCTCGATTAACTTGTATGTGGATTTGTGTGATGTTTGGCATTTGTATGATGTGTATTAGTATTTATTAACTTTAACTGAATTTACTGGCCTATAATTCAATAATTGGTAAATTATAGGATGCCATGTGCAGGACAAGCGTGATGCACATGGGTTGTGGGGTAGCGTACATGCCCAAGGGTAATAGTTGGCGCAACAGATGACTTTGTAGGTGCAAAATACGTAATTTTCTATATATTTATATGTTTATATATATATAAATGAATCCTAAAGTTTAAATCAAATAAAATTATACGTTGGATTTGTTTAGAGATACGGGTAGTGTGATAATCAGAAAAGTAAATGAGTTAATCCACTACCAAAAAACAACAAATCAAAAACAGAAATTTTCGTCTCTAATTAGCATAAATTTCATCTCTAATTCATTTCTGCAACGGAACATAGACGAAATCTATTCCGTCTCTAAAATCGTCGTCGATGATTCAGTCAGCAACGAAAATGTGTTTGCGTTTCTGATTAGAGACGGATTAGAGACGAAATTTAGAAACGGAACAGAGACGGAACAAAAATAGAACAAAAATGCGAATTCTTCTGAAAGGTACAATAGTAATTGCATTCCATCTCTGATCCGTCTCTGATTAACAACAGATCAAAAACGGAATTATTGTATTCCGTCTATGATCTGTCTCTGATTAGTAACGAATCAGAGAAAGAATTATTGTTTTCCGTCTCCGATCTGTCTCTAATTAGTAACGGATCAGAGACAAAATTATTGTATTCCGTCTCTGATCCGTCTCTGATTAGCAACGGATCAGAGAAAGAATTACTGTATTTCATCTCTGATCCGTCTTTGATTAGCAACGGATCAGAGACATAATACAATAATTCTGTCTCTGATCCGTTGCTAATTCATGAATTCTATCTCTAATCCATTCCTATTTAGTATCAAAGTCTAGTTTTGCTTAGTTGGGCGCGTCTATTCCTCGAAAATTACAGACGGAATAGCAACGCAATCTCTGAATTCCATTGCTAATCCGTCTCAATTCTGCTTGTTTAGTTTTCAAACCTAAGCTCAATCCAATTGATTCTCCATAACCTCTAAACCTAAAAATACAACCATAGGACCTACTCCATCGCCTGCACCCCCTCCAATAACTCCTTGGGGGTGATAACATCCCCTAAAAAAGCAGAATTTGACATACATACATTGACAATATATATGAACAACATAAAGAACAAGGGAAACACATCACCCAAAAGAAACACAATTGTTAACACAAAGACCATAATAACAACTCCTTCGACGGTTTTTGTGTTAACAATTATGTTTTGTTTCGTTTTGGTTTTATCATTTTCCAAGCCCAAAATGAAACAGAATTGGGCCCATTAAAGGACGAATGTGACCCCAAAACGAAATAGAATTGTAAGACATTTATACGTTAATGAAACTCCTTCGACTTCATGTGGTTGTGAAAGTCGCCCCCACAGTCATCACCTCCGAAACGTGCCTCCAAACTCTTTTCTCCTATCAGTGTAACATCCATTCAAAAATAAAAAACAAAAAAAGACTAACGGCTTAGAGTGTTACCTTGACTAGTTCGGTGACGCTTTATGGTGGGGCGTAGGTCGGCGACGACTTAGGGCTTCAGAGGCTCTAGTCTCCAGAAGCCGGCGATGGCAGAGCCGACGGCCTCGTCACAGCTACGATCGCAGCGATGACAGAGATTTAGGGTTTAAGAGAGAGATTTCGGTGAGAGATAGCGGTGAAAGAGAGAGAGCTGGGAAACGTCGGAGATGATCGATGAGAGAGCAGAGCGGTGACAGAGAGAGAGAGAGAGCAGAGAGCGGTGAGCAGAGTGTTGAGCACAGAGAGAGTAGAGAGCAGTGAGCGGAAAGAGAGAGCATAGAGCGGTGAGCAGAGATGACCGATGAGAGAGCGGTGACCGGTGAGAGCAGAGAGCTATGAGCGGTGACCGAAGAGAG
Source organism: Stephania yunnanensis (assembly GCA_039657365.1). Classification (NCBI taxonomy): domain Eukaryota; kingdom Viridiplantae; phylum Streptophyta; class Magnoliopsida; order Ranunculales; family Menispermaceae; genus Stephania; species Stephania yunnanensis. The sequence continues at coordinate 8,915,618 of CM077585.1, forward strand.
TGCGGAGAGCGGTGAGCAGGCGGTTGGCGGTGAGAGAGAGCAAGCAGAGTGCCAGCAGAGAGTAAGAAAGTTGAGAGAAAGAGATTTGGGAGTTGTTTTGGTTGATCGACTTTTTGGGGGGCCCATAACGAAACACGCACCAATCTCGAGATTTGATGAACGGTTATAAAAAAGAAAGTTTTTGTGGGAATATTGGCGCCATTATTTTTAGACGGAATTTAATTGCGTCTTTATTTCCGTCTCTATTTCCGTCTCTGATCTCTCTCTATTCCGTCTCTGAATTATTCCGTCTGAAATCTGTCTTAAACCATTTTTTCTTAGCAACGGAACTAAATTCCGTTGCTAATTCCATTTCTAAATATCCATATTTTTGTAGTGATCGATTGTGGTGGTAGGCATTGTGATGCCTCGAGCTACACGTAAGAACATCACGAAAAATATCAATATATATGTGTATACTTGTGGGAATGTGATTTTAGTTCACACCCACTGAATCATCCTTGAGATTCATGCATGCAAATCTCGAGAAAAGTTGTATTGATCAACATTAAGTTCGTAAGGAGGTGATGGATGTTTTATTGAATTGTTTATATCCACAACATCAACCTCGAGATATGTAACATATATCTCAAGAAAGATTAATATTAGAAATGTAATATTAGATCTACCTTGACATTCGTGTGATATAAATCTCAAGGAAATATAATATATATCTTTAATACTAACATCACCTCATTCGTAAACATTAGTGAAAATCGAAACAGAGAGAGATATCGAAATACGGAGAGAGATAAAAATGATTTTTCAATTTGAAATCTATTGCAATTGGCCGGATTTCATCCTCATTTGAATGTCATTCATTTAAAAAAAAACTTGAATGTTTTGTGGGATCCTCACAGATACATAAAGTTTGAGATTGAAACCAGGGGAAAGAATGATCGGCAATAATGGAGATGGTCAAGGTGAGCATTGTGGTTGTAGTTGTATTATGTCGTTGTGGTTGATGTTGTTGTTCATTGGTTTGTTGTTGATGAGATGGGTTGGTGAGCTTGGCCTGTCCGTGGAAAAAAAATAACTTGGGAGCCGTCTCCCGTGCCCCAAACTTGCTTGGGATTGGGTTCAGGTTAATAAATAAAAAATAAAAAATTATTTTAGCCAAAACAAAGGCTACTACGTTAAGGAAGAAGAAAAGTGTGTTTCACATTAAACTAGGCTGAACCAGGTCTGGTTCAGAGTCAAACCACCTAATTTAAAAAAGAAGAAGAATGTTTGAAGTTCATAAGAAATTCCAAAAAAATAAGAATAAATCCAAAAAAATAATATTTTGATAAAATAAATATAAATTGATGAATTTTTTTAAAAATGAAGAACTCAACATTCGTGCGAGACTTTGAACGGGTTTCTAACATCAAAAACGTGAAATAGTCGGATTGACCTAGTAAGTGAAACATTGGTTCCAGATTCAAATGGAGCCATTTTAGAGTTCTAATTAATGATTATTGGATTCAAATTAATGACAATTTGTGTGATTTACATTTTTGGTCAACAAGAAAAGGTGTATGGGTATCGAGAATCGTGTAAATTGGTATAAAATTAGAAAAGCTCGGCTCATGTAAGTAAGACACGTCTTCTTATCGACTATGAAACATAATTAATACGTTTAGTTCATATATTTTTATGGACTAGGAATGGGGAAAGGTACCGTGACTTGATTGCATTTGCTTTTATGTTAAATTCCCAAAAAAGGTACGATAGGAAAATCAAACTGGAGTGAGGATGAAAGTATTGGGTCATTACCAATACTTTCCTTTCAGAAACCTTGAGGTACGTGATTATTATTTTCCTATTTCATTTTTTTAGTTACGTTATGCCTAGATACACTATATAAATCACATGTCGAGCAACGTGTGAGTTATGTAGACTGTAATCTAGGGTAACAAGAGTTCACAACTTAGTTTAAAAAATTAAAATACAATTCATAAGTACAGTTGCAATTAACCTTTGAACTTGCATTACGTTATTTATTGTTATATCATTTTGAATGTCTGATTAGATATGTTTTGGATTCATATTGCTATTCATTAATTCATTGACATTAGTCGACAATTGATATCTTTATGAGCATCACTTACTAAGCATAATGGAGCACTCATTCCCCAATTAACATTTCAGGTTGTCGACGTGCACTTCGACTTAAGAATAAAGAAGATTAAGAGTTTATAGTCTTCTCTATAGTGACTTGATCTTTCTCCTTGATCATATAATGTATAGAGTTGTTATTTTTAAATAACCAGGGTTAGGATATGGTTTTAATACTGAGATTTATGCAATTTTAGTATATCATTTATATTATGAAAAAAAGTCTTAATTCGTCTGTGTTTTCAACTATTTATTTGATATACAAAATACTATCGTGATTATCATGTATTTTAGATGGTTGTATTGTTACTCTAATTGAGTCTGATTAGTGTACCATGGCTTAGTTAGGGTTTTAGGCCAGGTATCACCTTAATTTGGATTTTGGATGCTATAGTTAATATAAGAGACTAGCTTATAGAGCGAGCTTCCTTATTTTTGAATTGTTTTGAGAATCAAGAATAACTCTGACACAGTTTAGTGTTGGAACCCGATTTCATTACCTATAATCTTAATTGGAGTCTTTGTTGACTGACTTGGAGATAGATCCTCAAGCTATTTATAACCTAGGACTTAATAAATGGTTTCTATCAATGTTTTGGAGGGTAGGTAATGAAAGATAAAAGCTTAAGTAATTTTATGTATTGTGATGTATAGTATTTATGTGACGGATATAACTGTAATGGCTTGCCTATACGTTATCTTGAATGTCTTATCTCCCATCTTTATCTTGGAATCCAATGAATAGATGGTGAGTTTCTTAGGAACTTGAGCTTCAGGGATGTTCTAAGAAAGGGAGAAAGTATGAATGTTATAAGATGGTTTGTATCATTCGATATCTCAAGAGTTGAGAGAATATTGAAGATTAAGGTTTGTAGATGTCTAAATCTCAATGATATATGGAAAAAGGAAAGACGTAAGAAATCTTATGAAGATAATAGTAAATTCTTCTTCTATTGAATGATCTCTAAAAATTTTTATTCTCATTGATATTGTTTGATTAATGACAACAGTGAAGAAGGTGATGATGTCCTTTGAGACATAAGTTAGGAAAATTGACATTAAGAATTGAATTCAATAAAAAAGTGATTTCTCCAGTGAAACTCAAAGGTGATGATGCCCTTTGAGTAGAAAATATTCTAGTATTGGAATAAGTTGAAAAAGAGTAAAATCCATTCAATGAGAAAATTAGTAGTCAGTGATTATACGAACCAAATTAAGGTTTGATACCACTAATGAATGCATACTTTATAAGTTGTTATGAAGTATAGGATTCCAGATATGATGTTAATCCATACCAGAATAATGAGAAGAAGTTTATTGGGGTAGTTATGGTATAACTACACATCCTAAAGGTAAAGTCAAAATAAGAAAAAGTTTATTACTGTTGTTATGGTTTAACCGCATTTACTAATAGAATGATAAAGGAAAAGATAAACAGTGTGGTTGATCTGCACGTTCAAAAAGGAAAGTAATGGCGAGGTTGATATTTTGAAATATGAATAGTTTAAGTTAATATGTGATAGTAAGCTAGTGAGACATTCTAAGATGATCATTTAAATTGGTGTAGTCTAAATTGGGGAGAATGAGTTTTCAATGAATTCAAGGATTTCAAGAATCCAAAGAATATTTTACGATACTAGGAATGATTAAGTAAGCAATATATCAAAGACTGGTACTATCTATTACTTTTAACCAAAAATTATATAGGTCTCTAATTTTCTAGAAATGATGATTCATGGAAATAGATTCATCACTCAATATCAAATGGTTTGAATTTTTTTTGTAGACAAGTAGTAAGTTCTTTAAGATAATTCAAGCTTGAGGAAAGAAAATTGTCGTCGCAATTTTGTGTATCAATTTATCTTGGTATTTTATCACAATTTGAGTCTCAATTTATCTTGGTATAGTAGTAACTTTCAAGAAGTTTGTGTATCAATTTATCTGTGTATTTTATTACAATTTGAGATTAAATTTATCAATTAATTGATTTTAGATATTCAACTATTGATCCATTCCATTTTACTTGATGTATTATAGGAATTGTATGAGTTTGAGAACTTAACTAGAGTGATGAGTTAATTTAAACGTAATCTAGAATGAATATTTATTGCCTAGAATCAACCACTCATTTGGGTCCATTAAATGAAACAAGTTATTCTTAAGAGTTGATTGAGATCCAGTTATCATTTATTCAAGGTTAGAATTAGAACTATATGAATAGGAAGTCAGACAATGGCTTGATTATGATAGAAATCATAGTGAAAACTATTGTAACTCACTAGAGCTCATTCTATGTTCATAAATGGAAAAATAGAGATGTTGAACGCTATTAAAGTAAGATTATCAATGCGTTATCAATGACAATATAAAAAGGGTTGAATACTTAGCAAAGGCACAAGCAATATTGCCAAGTTATTTGATCTTTGATGATATATTGGTGTATACCCAAGATTGCAAGTGCAAATATTAAGCTATTCAAATGTAGATCATAAGGATATGTGTTGAATGCTAATTGTGAGTCAATGGACTTGACTAAGATTGAGAAAATCATTGAATTGTCCTATATTAAACACATAGTTAGAAAAATATTGTTGTCTTACAAAAATCGAATGATACAAACAACGCATACAAAGATTTGGAGTATTATCGTGTTATATGTTAAATTAACGTAAAAGTGAAATGGAAATAAGTTATAAATGACATAAAGATGCCTTAAGGGAGAATTGAAATATAGTTTAACTACAATAATTGTTTAGTTATACCTTGAATATGAAAAAGTTAAAGATTTAGCCTACTTTATTTCGTGTAACTGTATGTTAACACAATGAAGCAAAAGATTATAGTTTATTCTCTTGTATAGTTCAGGAAAGTTTGAGAAGAATCATGGAGAAATAATTGTTTTGGTAGTCTTACCAAACAATTTAAAACATCACTTATAGAATAAAAGCTTGAAATGTATTTCAAAGGATGAATGGAATGAATTGCAAAGAAAAATCCTAGAGCTGAGACTTAGGGTTATAAAATATAGGTATAGATATGAACTATTTATAAATCTATTCAAGTGAATAGGTTGCAAAATTTGATTTATTCATTGTATGATTTGAAATACAGGTTTAACAAAGTGAAAAGGATTTGGATAGACTTTTATTGATCCTTAAGAGTAGTGAATCTTAGAGGAAACACTAGAAAACATATGAGAAGTACGAAAACTAAAACTTTGTGCAATGTGATTTGAAAATCTTCAAGCCATAAGAGTTTGAAGAGTATAATTTCCAGAATGAAAAAATCAAAGGTGAAGTAAATAACTTAAATCATGAATATATTGAATTCAATTTGAGAAATCACTCATACAAAGCGATTGATGTGATCAATACTTAGAGTAAAGAAAAAACAAGAAGTGTAATTGTAATAGGAACTTCTCATTACTATCTTTTGAGAGAGATGTGTAGTAATGATGATGAAATGAAGTCTCGCAAGCATATCATCAAATGAGTTGTTGGAATTAGTAATTACAAGTCTGTCCTTTAAAGCTCGGATTTGAAATTGAGCAAAAGGTTTGATTAATTAGGTGATATGGTGGTTAAGAAGTCTAATTAGAACTATTTAGTATATTAAGAATTTGGTTATAAATGATTAGTATCCAGATTAAATTGTCTAATGAAATTTTGCTGAATGAAATAATTGCTTAAATAAGAATTTTAGTTCAGAAAAGATATTAGGCAAGACTTGTTTCGATAATCTCCTGAATCTCTTTATATTCGTTACATAGGTATTCTCAGATTGGATTGAGCTATACTAGAAGATTATGGATAGTCTAAGGTGATGATATATGTTGTTTAATTCATAAAAAAATATGAAAGTTGTTCAGTATGTTGAGATTGGATAATAAAAACATGGAAGGTTAAGTAAATTCTTTTATATACATGATAGTAAAAAGAAAGTATAACTGTAAATTATGGAACAAGATTAGCAAAATCTTGGTATTAGCATAACGATGTATAAGTTGTAGTTGATATATTAATCAAGTATACAAATTATTGTTAGTGAGGTTATATTATTCTTTTGACTGACTGAGCAAGATATATGTATATGAAGATGTGAGATGATATGGTGTTTTATTGTTTGATTACTCGGGCAGAGGTCTGAGACTTACTTTTAGCGGTGAAAAATGTTATTGATATAGCTAAAAACCATTCTCAATCTCATTATTGAATATTTTTCTATCAGTTGATGAAGAAACTGAGCTACTAATCCTGGTTCTTAAGAAAAATTATTTTGAACTTGTGTCTCATAATGTTAACCACTAAAAGAAAACAAATTCCTCTGTGTGAGTTTTTTTGGTAATAAATGTAATAAGGGGGATTACATCGCGGAAAAATGAAGCTAGATATGCCTAATATTGTATAGTGAGGTATATATCTAAGATTGGAGTATACTTTTTGTTGAAAGTGAAATAATAAAGAGCTACACAAAGAGGGTATGATAGGCTAGGTCATATAAAACAACAATTTGGTTAAAATAAAGATGTTAAGGACTCAAGCTTCTTAGATTATTGGAGAGTTCGAAAGACAATTTTGTCGTACTCTTCAAAGTCTCATGTATGAAAGGGCTATGCAGTTTGGATTAAGAAAAATAAAAATTTCATTAAAAATTAAAAGATAACTTAGGAACGAGAGTTTTATACATGGAAGAACAATTTCCATTTCTTTTCAGGATTATTGGTAACTTGTATGTTTCTTTTAATTTCAAGGACGAAGTTTTCTTAAGTTGGGGAGACTATAATGACACGTTACTTTAAGTAGGTGATTAGCATTAATTTGAATCCTAATCAACCCGAGTTAGGTTCGTGGTTAAGCCTAGCTTGTCTCGATTAACCTGTGTGTGGGTTTACGTGATGTTTTGACGATTATATGATATGTTTTAGTATTTATTGAAATTAATTAAATTTATTGGTATATAATTAAATAATTAAAAAATTATAGGATGCCTAACACCCTGTGTGGTTCAAGGTTGATGCACATGGGTCACGGGGTAGCGTGCAGGCCTGAGTGTACTCGTTGGTGGGCACGACAAAATTATAAATGCATAAATGTATGTGTATATATACATATATATTGAAAATAATTAATAATTGATGGACGACTAAGGACTCGCGTGGTCGAGGGTGATAAGCGTCAGATGCACAATAGTGTGCACGCCCGAGGGTTGTTTGTGGCGCACCTGATGAGTTTATAGGCGCAAAATACATAATTGTCCATGTATTTATTTATATATAGTTATATATATAAATGACTCATAAATTTTAAATCAAATGAAGTTATACATTGGATTTGTCTTGAGATACGTGTCGTATAAGAATTAAGGAAATAAATGAGTTGATCGGTTGTGGTGGTTGGCATTGTGATGCCACGAGATATTCACAACCACATCATAAGAAATATCAATATATATGTGTATACATGCACGAATGTGATTTTAATTCTTATCAATTGGATCGTCCTCGAGATTTGTATATGTAAATCTTAAGAAACGTTGTATTGATCAACATTAAGTCGGTCATGAGGTGATGGAGGTTTTAGTGATTTATTTATATTTACAAGATCAACTTCAAGATACATAACACGTATCTCGAAAAAGATCAAAATTAGAAATGAAACGTTAGATCCGCCTTGAGTGTCGTAACATACAAATCTCGAGGAAATCTAATGTATATCTCCAAAACCCACATCGCCTTATTCGGACATACTATTGAAGATCAAAATATAGTGAGGGGGATCGAAACAAAGAGATTAAGAGAGAGAGAATGAGAGATTGAAACCGGGGGAAAGAGAGATCAACAACGATGGAGACGTTCAAGGCGAGCATTGTGGTTGTAGTTATTGTTGGATTGGTTGTTGTTGTGCAATCATGGTTGATGTTGTTGTTTGTTTGTTTGTCGTTAATGAGTTGGCTTAGGGAGCTCAACCCGTCCGAGGAAAGAGATGGCATGGGAGCCACCTCCTAATTTTTTTTAAAAAAAGAAATTGCTATAAATTCATAAAAAACTCAAGAAAAATAAGAATAAATCCTAAAAATAATATTTGGATAAAATAAATAGAAATCAATGGATTTTATGAAAAATAAAGAATCCTGGATTCATGCAAGACTTTATACCGAATTTTTTACCTCGAATAATGTGAAATGGTCGGATTGACTTAAAAAATGGCAAATTGGTTCCTAATTTAGATGAGACAATTTTAGAGTTTTAATCAATGAGTATTGGACCTAAACCAATGACAATTTGGGTGTTTTAGGTTTTTGGTCGATAGGAAAATGGGTATGGATGTCGAGAATCATATAAATCAGTATAATGTTAGGAATGCTTGGCACAGGTAAGTGGTACTTGTATTCTTATCAACTATACAACATAATTAGTATATCTAGTTCATATAGTTTTATGGACTGGGAATGGGTCAATGCATCTTGAATTGATTATATTCGCTTTTATGTTAAATTCCCAAAAATAGGTACAATGAGCAAATCAAACTAAAGTGAGGTTGGAAATGTTGGGTCATTACTACCACTTTCCCTTCAAAAACCTTTAAGTACCTAATCGTTGCTTTTTCTATTTGAGTTTGTAGCTACGCCGTGCCTATATATACCACATAAATCATACGACGACCATCGTGTGAGTTATTTGGACCGTAATCCAGGGTAATATGAGTTTATAGCTCAGTTTAGAAAATGAAAATACAAGTCATGAGTATAGTTGCAATTAACCTTTTAACTTCCATTCTGTTATTTATTGTTATATCACTTTGAATGTCTGAATAGATATGTTTTGAATTCATATTACTATTCATTAATTCAATTAATATAAATCGATAATTGATATTTTTCGAGCATCACTTATTTAGCAAGTTGGAATGCTCATTCCCCAATTAACATTTCAGGTTGTTGAAGTGTGCTTCGACCCATGAACAAAGAAGATTAGGAGTTTATGGTGTTCTTTGCGGTGATTTGATCTTTCTCCTGGTTCATATATTGTATTGAATTGTTTTGGTCTAATAGCTAAGGTTGGGATATGGTTTTAATACCAATATTCATGTTGGCTTGATTATATCATTTGTATTATCAAAAACTTTTTTAATTCGACTGCATTTTCAGTTATTTATTCGATATACGATATATTGTATTTGTGATTATCAGGTTTTAAAGACGGCTATACTATTACTCTAATGGAGTCCGACTAGTGTATCGAGGCTTAATAAGGATTTCAGACGGTTATCACCACAATTGAGATAGGGGATGTTACGTTCTTTCTAGTTTCGTTAAATTTAGTTTAGTTTAGTTTAGTTTAATTTAGCTTAATTTTCTTTATTTTAGTTATTCAACCATTTGAACTAATCCCTAAACTCCATTTATTGATTTTTAATATGTTAAGTAAAGTCTTTAGGAGAAGGAAGAAGAAAGTACAATATGTTGGTATTAGGTTTGACTTTCAATTAGATTTTAATTTGCATGATTAGAGTCATTTTAGGAAGTTGATTACTTATGAGGATTTTTGTGTTTTGAGACTCGGTTGGAATTTCAAATACCAACTTAAGTCGTTGCATTAGTAATTGGTCTTTAAGTAGAACCTGAAACACTAGATTCTATTTTCACTATTTTGTTGATTTTACCCTTAATTGTAAAATTTCATACTCGCAAAATCTGGTTGAAATTTTTTAACTTAACCCCTTAATTTATTACTTTTCACTCTTATTGTGTTATGGTCTTAAGGATTTTAAAGTGAAAGTTCAATTTTTTTAAATTTTTTTTAAAATAAATTACACTAGCGATGAGAAATTGAATATAATTCACTAGGTAAATCAACAATAATGTGCATAATTTTAAGTGCAAAATGACTTAATGATTTGACAGTGATTCAGGTTTATACTAAAAATCAGTAAGCTACTCAGTGGACCATCGAGACCAATTTTCAGCTGTTTAATAGGTGATTTGTTAGTGAATCCACTTAAATACCAATTTGCTAAGTACGAATCCGTGTTTCTAAAAAACAAAACCTTAAATCACTAAACCATGAACCTTTTCACATCTACAACCCTTGCACCCATTTGATTGTTAAACGATTTTTGTTTAGATTCAACCTCTAAAAGCTTGATTTTAGTGTATTTAAGTAATCACCATCACAATCTTGATCATCCTAAACTTAAAATATATCAAGTTTGAGAGTTTATAGCCAAGATAAGCCTTGAACAAGAGAATTCAAATTGGAGCTTTGAAGAAGAAATTAAGAGTGATAAAGAGTCAATTACTTGAGGGATTTACTATAAAGGAGGTAATTTTTCGTTTCCTTAACTAGTTTACTTGAGACTTTTAAATTTACAACTAGGGTTATTAATGAGTTTTTGAAATATTCGAAAAGTTCTTGATTTCAAAATGTTTTGTTGAAATTGATTTAATTTCTAAAAGTGCATGATTTTATCAATTTTAATGAACTAGAATGAAGTTTTTACTATGATTCTTGGCTTACATAACAAAGATTTCAAAGTTTTTAGTTCAACGTATCAATTTAAGATATTATTATATAAATTAGTTTGAGTAAGAGTTTCAAATAAACATGGGGATGGTTTTAAAAGTATAAATTGATGTGAACGAGTTATTACCAATCGATAAAGCATTAAAAAATTTGAAAATAAATAGATTGATTTGTATCGAGAATTTCTTTAGTAAATTATTTCTAAAAAATTATCATTCTTATTCTTCCAAGTAAAATTTTCTATCGTTTATTCATATATTTTATAGGTTTTTTAAAAGCCAGTCAGTTACTTGAATTGTTTTGGAATGTCTTGAAATGAAAGAACAAAAGTTAGTTCTAGGCGTTGAAACACTATATTATTCAATTTATTCTGAAAATGGAAATGAGATTAATAGTGATACATTCGTTGATATTTTTTAGATCCTACACTAGGAAGAAATTGAGTAGGTCATTTGACCATAACATGAATTTTGAAATTGAAACATTTGTATCATGCATATTACTAAGGACACTTAGTTCTATGAAAATAATTACTCAACCAAACTTAATTTGTTTTAAAGACTTGATTTTTCCTACTATGATATTCATGAATATTTTAGAATTTTTTATAACTTTTGATATTTTACTGATTCTTGAATTATAAAATGTTTGGAATTATTGATGAAAAGGTTTCGCTGATTTGATTTTATTGAATAAAAATTGAGATGATTTTAACAAATGTTGGATCATATTGATAGAAAGAATGTCTTCTACAAATTTAGTGGACCGTGAGAAGTGTTAACAAGATTTTATAAAAAATATATAGAAAGTTATATAGATTCCAAAAGAAATGTGTTAGGAATCTATAGTGGGAAAAAGGTGAGAATGTCCAAAGGAAATAGACCAGGGACCCAAAAGTAAAAGTAAAAGAGAAATAAATACGTTAAAAAAATAATAATAATTACAATGGAGTAGAAGAAAAATAATGAAAGACGAAAAAGACGGATGTTCTTAAACTTTTCAAAAGAAAATATTTAACTCGATAACTTGAACCTAGAGTTGAATGAAGTATTTATGAATCTAATATATTTTAAAAGACATTCATTGGTGTCTTGACAAAATTCCAATTGATTTTAATTGAGGTACTACTATAAAGTATTTTCTAAAAGTAAATTTAATTTAGTGGTTTTTGCGTTTAGAGATTCTATATTAGTTATTATAAGCTTGATACTTGTCAGCGGAGATTGAAAAACATATATGGTGCACTAGCCTTGGCAATGAACATTAAATTCTAAAGAGTGTTACATTTGGAGGTTGAGTTTACATTAAGGGATATTTTGATTTGATTAACTCATTCTATTCTATTATCACTTTCATTTACTTGTGGGAAATATATATTTTCATTTGAAAATCATGTCTATTTTAAGAGTATTTATATTAGATTGAAATTAGTATATAAGAATGAAAAGAGAATATGATTAAGAGTATTCCTTTACTCGGGACAACAAAGTCTAGAGTTTAGGGGTATTTAACAAGTCAATAATTTGATACATTTTATAGTGTAATTTATGTTGATTTTAGGCATAAATTGTAACGCACCTAATTTTCAAAATTTCTAATATAGTCCCAACATAAAAATAAATTAATAGATATGCATAGTATTTGCGTATTGGTATGACTAATGCGTGTATTATATGATACTTAGTTAGTTAGAGGTGGAATTAGCCTAAGTGAAAGGAAAAGGGAATTATTAAATGATGTAAATAAAGAATAATGGCAAGGATAGTAAATATACATGAGGGCATATATGTAAAAGACATAAAAAGATGGACTTAATGTGAGCTCTAGGTAGGATCATCCTAGCACTTATGCTCATCTTAATGAGATGAAGGGTTGGACCAAGTCCACCAAACCCTAGCATCTCTAACAAGCTATACAAACCACTTTTAGGGCTTCTAGCCACTTTTATTTGAATAAGCTATATGAGAACTTGAGAAGAGAACCCTAGGAAGCTTTGTTGGTGGATTTGGTGGAGGAGAGGGAGCTCACATCAAGTATACACAAAGCTAAGTAAGTCATTCATCTTCCTTCACTAATCTTCCACTCTTTATGAAAAGGTTTAGGGTAGGAGATGAATCATAATATTTGGGTTTTAATTATGTATTCTCGGATTTGTGTTGTATCCAATGTATTCAAGTGGATTTACAAGGGTTTTAATGTTCAAATGTTGTTCTTCAAGTTCTCAATGGTTATATATATGGATTGGGAGCCTTCCTTGATGAATCGTTGAAAATATGTGATGAACACATGAGTTTTCATGATGGGTATGTGTTGAGTCCGAGATTGGTGTTGATTGTGGCTATGATTCTGATTGTGGAGTACTTCGATTTTTGGATTTGATGAATTCTTAATGGTTTGATAAAGTTTTTTTTAAGCTTTCAATAAGAACAATTAATAGAATTAAGCCTCGATGTTTTGATATCAAATCGATGGTTTTGTCGTTAGAAAACTTGTTTAAGGGCCTTATTTACTAAATTTTGAGCCAAGGGATAGTCGGGGAAGGTTCGGGGGAGTTTCGAGGGTCATCGAGACTTAATCGGAGAGTCGAACGGCAAATAGCCCGTATAGTGTTGCGGCTGGCATCCTCGCAAAATCCCAATTTTTACCTTGACTTTAAATAGCCATAACTTCTTCGTTTTACCTCCGATTTTGAAGTGTCGAAAACCATTGTAAAGCTTATAGAAAGCTTAACAACATGATATCGATAAAATACTCAAAATGAGTTTTTAACGTATTAAAAAATGTGTTGGAAATTAAGAGTATCATTAAGGTATTAAATGCGAATTCGAGTACAAACTCCGAGTGCGGGCCTACTCATGGTCCAAAATTCTTAATAAACTTATTCGAGAGTGTTGTGAGTCTAATAAAGTGTGTATAAAATATAGATACTCAAGGAACACCGTGGGAACTCATAGAAAGTTTAGAATTAGGATTAAGCAGTACTTGAGGTAAGTGGGGTTTACTTTATTATCAATCATGCCATGCAAGTAGATATGCTAGGGTTTTATTTCAATAATTGGTCTATGAGTTACTTGGAATCTACTTGATATCTTGAATTAATATGATTCTTATCATGTCCCTTTTGTTACCCTATCTCTAGGATGCCTGTGGAACTGATATACGTCGAATGAATATACTTAGTACCACAGTTGGAGGGTTGGAGGCATCTATTCCCTCCTCTGATATGACTCTATGGATTTTTGCTAAACTTGTGGACCATATTCTGTTTGATCTGCAGTATTTAGGGAAGGACAAGCTATGCAAGGTCAATAGGTCTTCAGACTTGTGAACCTAGTGTTGTCTAAACTTCATCATTAGGGAAGGATAAGCTAAGACCTACTGTATGATAGGACTATTAACATTCAGACTTATGAACCTCTTATTGTCTAAACCACAACATTGGGGGAAGGATAACCTATTGCCCACTGTCCAGTTGGATATATCAGCTGCCATTTCTTTTGACTCTAAAGGCCTTCAGTATCATTGTTATCCATGTTGAAGTATCGGTTGGGCATTATTGTTCTTTTATCTCACTATATTATTATGCTTGATTATGTATGTCTTTAATGTCTAGAAAATGATGATAGATCTTATGATCTGAACCGTTGAAATCTAGTTTGATTTTATTACTAGATATTACATAGATGATTGATGGTAGAGCAGGCTTTGTTTTACTGAGCCCGTTCATATAAATTGCTCACCTCACTACTTTTTCCCTTAGGTACATCAGCTGCTGCTCAGTATAAAGGAAAAATCATGGCCTTAACTTATAAGCGATTTTTTTGCTTGCAAGGTTGAATAATAATAATCTATTTCCTTTAAGAATTTATGTAATAAATAGGGGATTGATTTGGGTAGATTCTTAAACCTATAATACCTGATTCAGTTTATGTTTAATTTAGTATGCAAGAATTTTACATTTAGTTCCACATTTTATTAAATAATAAAGGCTTGTTTATATTCCACACCAATTAGCTTGGTTTAGTTTATTTTATAGAATGTTAGGGATTATTTTCATAGGTTAAGGCAGAGTAAATCATCGCCCGACATCACAAGGTTATCTCGAGGGGTTTGGCGATGGTTTATGCCAGGCAATCCAGGCCTACTGTGGTTGGGGTCGTCTTAGTTGGTATTAGAGCATAGGTTAAGCGGACCCAGAAATAATGTGGGCTAAGATTATCCAAGTTTATAAGTAACATCATAGCTACTGTCTAGCGTAGGCATTTGAACCTAAGGAAAATCACAGATAGTATAATATCCTTATTTAATGACACTTAGAAAGAAATGTGTAGTTCTATATAAAAATTAGGAATGTGACTTACAGTTGAGATCATAATTAGAACCAAAGTGGCTCTACACAAGTCATCTTAAATTCTAAGTAAGTGTTAAACTTAGGAAAGATTGGTAAAGATTAAGTGATAGAATCGTTTGTATGGGCATTCGATTTGCATCGACTTAATATGCACAAGTGACCTAACTTATGGTGGGAAAGGTTTTAAAATTAGCAATTATATTTTATGATGTCATTTGCTTGTATGATATTATTTATATTGTTTAAATATAATGCTCATTTCATTTTGCCTCCTATTTAATATGATTGGAAATAACTCTCTTGAAATACTCACAATGCATAATTAGTATTAAAGGAGGAAGTTCTTATGCTCCCCGAAATAATAGGAGTACTAGCGAGACTAATGAAGGGCAGTGGCGTGGTTAGATGGAGCAACATATGGTTGAGATGACTGAGAATCATCGTAAGCAGCTTGAGGACATGAATGCGGCGCATGAACATAGGATTGCTGAACTGATGGATCTTATCAGGGGACAATAGGTGCAGCTTGCACCACAAGAACCACGAGTATCGTTGCAACCACCACTACCACCGCAAGTACCTATTATAGAGAATGTTCATGTAGATAAAGCCGCTGAGTCGACAATTTTCGTAGTTCCAGTACTAGTGGTAAGGCATGATGATGATACATTGAGGATGCTCAAGATCTAAAAGTGGTTTATGAAATACGATGCACTAAAAGTTTTTGGGACTCTAGAGAATGGAGTTCCTGAGGCATGGATCATGAATCTTGAAAAGAGGATGAAGCTTACGAAGATATATGATTCTGCTATGGTACCATTAGCTTCTTTCTTACTAGAGGAAAGTGCTGAGAAATGGTGAAAATCTACGCCGAGGACCAAGGGACATGTGGAGACTTGCTCATAATTCAGGGTATTGTTCTATTCGAAGTACTTTTCGAAAGACATTAGAAATGCTAAGAGATGGGAATTTCTTGATTTTAGATAGGAAAGCATGGAGGTCAAAGACTATGATATGAAGTTCCTAGAGTTGTCTGAGTTTGCTACTGATATGTATCCACTGAGTCAGAAAGGACTACCAGATTCATTGAGGGACTAAGGGATGATGTTCACTACAATATAGCTACTATTAGGCCGCAAACTTACAATGATGCAATGAACACAACTACAGAGTGTGAGGCAGCTATGATAAGGACGAGGAAGATACCAAGCACATCGCATAAAACTATGTTAGCATATTCTCAACAAAGGTTTGGCAAGAATAAGTTAGAAGGGTACCACAATGATAGGTGGGAATGCACCATCTAGAGTGGACTTGAGGGCACGCCATACCTCGGCGGGGATTTCTTAAACTCTTGCCCCCTCAACTACTCATGGTTCAGTGTATAAGCTACCATTTCCACCTCAACAGTCGGAGAACACTCAAAGTAAGATAAAAGGACTAATAGGATTGAAGGTAGGAACTTTAGCAGGGTCATCATTTGCGTCATTTTAAAGGCGTGGGGATTGTGCTTTTTCTATAAACAGCCAAGACATTACAAGGAAAACTGTCTTAGGAGGCCGCAAGTGTCACAAGATAGTGTACCCCAACTTGTTTGGGGAGGAGTGAATGCAGTCATAGAGCCAGATGCTACAACCACTCGTCATATGGTGGTAGGTATGGTTTACATTTATGATAGAGGCTTGCATACCTTATTTGGTTTTAGGTTTTTTATTTCATTTCTTTCTGGTAAAATGGTTGATGAGATTACACTAAAGTAGGTTAGAGCTAGTACCAATTTGATTTTGAGTATGGCTACTAGTGAGCATGTTTATCCTAATATGGTAGGTGAAGGGTATATTATTAAAATATGGAATCATGTTTTATAATATGATCTGCGAGTGTTGGAGTACTTATATTACGATGCCTTGTTAGGAAAGGATTAGTTATGAGCTTACCATGCTAATATTTAGTGTTTTTGTAAGAAAGTCACTTCTTAAATCCTTGGTATGCCTTTATTTAGATACAAAGGTCATGTAGCGAAATGAGTTGCCACCTATAATGAGTTATGAAATATTATGAGTATCACAACTATGGATGAAGATGGTCATGAACTTCAACTTGAATAGATTTCGCTTGCTAGAGAATTCCATTAAGTTTTCCTAGAATCCTTCCACCCTAGGAATTTGATTTTATTGTTAACCTTGTTCTTGGTACGAAACCCATATCCATATCACCTTATAGAATTGCACCCAAGGAGTTAGCAGAGTCAAGGAATCAGTTGGGCAAAATAATAGAGAAACGTTTGATCAACCCAAGCATGTTGCCTTAGGAGCCTCAGTATTGTTTGTGAAGAAGAATGATGACAATTTATGAATGTGTATTGACTATCATCAATTCAACTGGGTAACCATTAGGAAAAAATATCCAGTCCCTAGGATCTATTACCTATTTGATTAGTTGCGGGGAGTAAAGTTCTTTTTAAAGATTGACTTGAGATCGGGGTACCATCAGTTTAGAATATGGGAAGAACACATAAAGAAGATAACTTTTTGCATGAGATATGGACACTATGAGTTTACAGTGATGCCATTTAGACTTATGAATGCACTGGCAGAGTTTATAGGCCTTATGTACAGTGTCTTCAAACCTTACCTCGACAAGTTTGTCATTGTATTCATCCATGATATCATAATTTATTCTAAGACCTAAGAAGAGCACGAGAGACATCTTAGGGTGAATTTACATACTTTGAAGGATCACCGATTGTATGCTAAGTTTAGTAAGTGTGGTTTTAGGATTATAGAGGTGAAGTTCTTAAGTCACGTGGTGAATACAAAAGGAATTTTCATAGATCTAGTTAAAGTTGATGTCATCATAAATTGGCTGCAACCCACCATAGTGACAGAGATTAGAAGTTTTATGGGATTAGCAAGTTACTATCAATGGTTCGTAAAGGATTTGTCAAAGATTGCAACACCAATGATAAACCTAACTTAGAAGAACGTGCAATTTGAATGGAGTGAAAAATACCAGAATGCTTTCGAAGAACTACGAAATAGATTGGAATCAGTACCTATATTGGTACTTCCAGAGGCAAGGGAAGAGTTGGTTCTTTACATAGATGCTTCGAAGATTAGGTTAAGATGTGAATTGATGCAAAAAGGGAAAGTTATAGCTTATGCTTCTAAGTAATTGAAAATACATGAAAAATACTATCCAACTCATGATTTGGAGTTAGCAGTGGTTATGTTTGCTCTGAAATTGTGGAGGCATTAATTCTATGGCAAAAATTCCAAAGTGTTCTCGGATCACGAGAGTTTGAAGTACTTGTTTACTCAAAGCAAGCTGAATGTGTGATAAAGGAGATGGCCCGAATTCTTGAAAGGTTTTGACTTCACACTGTAGTATCATCCGGGGAAGGCAAATGTTGTGGCTAATTCTCTGAGTCGTGTGAGGAAAGAAACAAAAAATGCTGGCATGATAATGATAAAAGAGTATAAGTTACTCGAGGAAACTTCAGTGATTTGTATTCATGAAATCAATGAGCATGAGTCAGACGTTTCAAGCTCCTCAGGCGGGTTCATACGAGAGCATAGCCATAGGCTATTTTCAGAATTATAGACTGTTGAAAGGTTGATTTAGAGTATGGAAAGTACAAATTACATGCTGATAATGAGGAATTTCTCGATTAGAAGCTTTCAATACATGGAGAATTAAGGTTTAAAGATAGGCTATGTATTCCATCGGATGCGTAGTTGCGAGAGGATTTACTTCTAGAGTCGCATCAATCACACTATGCTACTCATTCAAGGAGCACTAAGATGTACCATAATAAGAAACAAATGTAATTGTGGTCAGAGATGAAAACCGATATCGCGAGGTATATCAAGGATTGTGTGACTTGTAATCAAGTGAAAGTGGATCATCAAAAACCCGGATGGATGTTGAAACCTTTACCTATTCTTTAGTGGAAGTAGAAACCTATAGCCATGGACTTTGTGATCGGATTGCCAACGATCAGGATGAAATGTGATGTAGTTTGGGTTATCGCAGATCATTTGACTAAGTCTACACAATTTATTTCAATTCCCATAAAGGATCCAGTAAATAAGCTGAGTTGGAAATATCTTCATGAGATCTTAAGGCTATATAGTTTCCCTATATCTATTGTGTCGGATCGAGATCCATGGTTACATCTAAGTTTTGGAAGGGTTTACAGACTAGGATAACAACCAAGCTCAATTTTAGCACTACATTTCATCATCTGTTAGATGGCCAAACTGAAAGAGTTATTCAAATACTTTATGATATGCTAAGTGCTTGTGTGTTGGGTTTCTGTGGGAGTTGGAACGATTATCTGTTGTTGTGTGAGTTTGCATAGAAAAATAGTTTTCAGGCAAGCATTGGTGTGGCACCATTTGAGGAACTTTATAGAGGACATGTAGGTCTCCGATGTGTTGGGCAAAGGGTGGTGACACGGTGTTGATTGGACCAGATATTGTGCAGGACCACACCGAAATGATTAAGCGGATCAGGCAACAACTACGTACTGCACAAGACAAGTAAAAGAAGTATGCTGATTGGGATCATCGAGAGGTTCTTATCAAGGAAAAAAATCACTTGTTGCTTAAAGTTTCACCAATAAAGGGACATTATAGATTTAGGCTTAACGTGAAGCTTGCTCCAAGGTATATCAGACCATTTGAAGTGATTGAATAAGTGAGTGTGGCTGCATATAGATTGGCTTTACCACCTCGATTAGTGGGAGTTCATAATATGGTCCACATTTCTATGTTGTGGAAGACGTCGATGAAACATACTCCAACAGGCAATTAGAGTCAGTAGGACTTGAGTGAGGATATGTCATACGAAGAACAACCGATACAGATCCTTGACATGAAGGTTTAAAAGCTTTGCGACAAGGATATCCCACTAGTTAAGGTGTGGTGGCAATTCCATGGAAATGAAGAACTAACTTGGGAATGATATGATTATATGGCTGAGCATTTGACATATCTCTTCGAATCTTAAGGGATGACTTATTTTAAGTTTCGAGGACTAAGCTTTCAAAAATCGGAAATATTCTAACACACCTAATTTTCCAAATCTAAAATGTAGTCGGGACATAAAAATAAAATAATAGATATGCATAGTATTTTTGTATTGGTGTGACTAATGCGTGTATTATATTATACCTAGTTACTTAGAGGTGGAATTAGCCTAAGTTAAAGGAAAAAGGAATTATTAAATGATGTAAATAAAGAACAATGGCAAGGATTGCAAATATACATTATGGCATTTACTAAAAGACATAAAATGATGGACTTAATGTGAACTCTAGGATCATCCTAACACTTAAGCTCATATTCATGAGATGAAGTGTTGGACTTAGTCTACCAAACCCTAGCTTCTTTAATAAGCTTCACAAACAACTTTTAGGGCTTCTATCCACTTTTATTTGAACAAGCTACGAGAGAACTGGAGAAGAGAACCCTGTGAAGCTTTGTTGGTGGATTAGGTGGAGGAAGGGGAACTCACATCAAGTACACACATATCTAGGTAAATTATTCATCTTCTTTCTCTAATCTTCCACTCTTTGCTTTCTTTTTTCATAAGGTTTAAAGTAGTAAATGAATCATGATATTTAGTTTTCGAGTATGTATTCTCATATTTGTATTGTATCCAATATTTTCAAGTGGATTTACAAGGGTTTTAATGTTCAAATGTTGTTCTTCATGTTCCCAATGGTTGTATATGTGGGTTGGGAGCCTTCCTTGATGAATTGATGCAAATATGTGATGAACACATGGGTTTTCATGATAGGTATGTGTTGAGTCCGAGATTGGTGGTGATTGTGGCTATGGTTTTTATTGTGGAGTACTTTGATTTCCAAATTTGATGAATCCTTGATGGTTTGGTAAAATTGTCTTTCATGTTTTCAACCAGAGCAATTAATAGATTTTAGCCTTGATGTTTTGATCCCAAATCGATGGTTTTGTTGTTAGAAAATGTATTTTAGGACCCTATTTAGTAAATTTTGAGCAAAAGGAATGTCGAGGTAGGCCTGGGGGAGTTTTGGGGGTCGTCGGGACTCAATCAGAGAGTCGGAGGGAAAATAGCCCGCACATCGCCGAGGTTGCCGTCCTTGCAAAATCCCAGTTTTTACCTCAACCTTAAATGACCATAACTTTTCATTTTAACTCTGATTTTGATGTTTCCAAAAACATTGGAAAGCTTATGGAAAACTTCACAACGTGAGATTGATAAACCACTCAAAATGACTTTTTAACTTATTCAAAATGTGTTGGAAATTAAGAGCACCATTAAGGACTTAAATGCGAGTTCGAGTACAAACACTGAGTACGGGCCTACTTATGGTCCAGGATTCTTTATAAACTTGTCTAAGAGTGTTGGGAACCTAATAAAGTTTGTATTAAATTTAGATACTCAAGGAACACTATGGGAACTTACAAAAGGTTAGGAATTAGGATTTAGCAGCACTTAAGGTAAGTGAGGTTTTGCTATATTTTCAGTCATGTCATGCTACTGGATATGCTATGATTTTATTTAAGTTATTGGTCCATGAATTACTTGAAATTTTCTTGATATCTTTCATTGATATGTCGCATATCATGTCCATTTTTATTATTCTATCTCTTAGATGCTAGCTAAATTAAAATAAATCGAATGAATATACTTGGTACTGTAGTTGGAGTCATAGGCATCCGATCCCTCCTCTTATATGACTATACATAGTTTTACTAGACTTATGAACCCCATGTTGTCTGATCCGCAGTGGTCGGGGAAGGATAAGCTATAAAAGGTCAATAGGTCTTTAAACTTGTGAACCTCATGTTGTCTAACTGCACCATTGGGGAAAGATAAGCTAAGACCTACTACATGATAGGATTATTAGCATTCATACTTGTGAACCTCTTGTTTCCTAAACCATAACATTGGGGGAAAGATAAGCAATTTCCCTTTGTCCAGTTGGATATATCAATTACCACTTGTTCTTAAAGGCATTCGGTATCATTGTTATCCTTATTAAAATAATGGTTGGACATCGTTGTTCTTTTATCTCGCTATATTATTATACTTGATTATGTATGTCTTTAATGCCCGAAAATGATAATGGATCTTATGATCTGATTTGTAGAGATCTAGTTTGATTTTATTACTAGGTATTACTTGCATAATTGATGGTAGAGTAGGCTTCTGCTTTACTGAGTCCGTTGATAAATTTTGCTCACCCTACTACTTCCCCCAGGTACCTCAGCTCCTACCCAGGACAAAAGAAAGGGCAAGGCCTTAGCACATAAGTTTTTTTCTTATTTACAACGTTGAATAGTAATTATCTATTTTCTTTCAGAATCAATGTAATAAACAGGGGATTTGTTTGGGTAGATGTTTGAACCCATAATACCTGATTCAGTTTATGTTTAATTTGGTATGCAAGACTTCTATATTTAATTATGCATTTTATTAAACAATGAAAGCTTTGTTATATTCTACAGTTATTAATCTAGTTTAGTCTATTTTGTAAAATATCAGGGTTTGTTTCTACAGGTTAAGGCTTACTAGATCATTGCCCGATATCATTGGGTTATCTTGAGGAGTTTGGCGATGGTTTAATCTGAGCGATCCATGCCCACCAGTGTTTGGGTTGTCTCGTAAATAATGATATTACAGTAGGTATTCCTTTTTTTTTTTTGAATTTCGGATTTTAAATAGGAAATATAAGAAATGGGAGAAAAGAGAAAGAAAAGGAAAATAGTCAACTGAGAAAATACACCAACGTTTAGTCAATGATTTGGAATAACAGTAGGAATCACCAACTAAATCGACAGCAGATGAAGGCCTACGAATCCATAGCGAATTAGAGAATGAACTTTAAATCGCCATCGAAATCGGTGAAGCACTAAGTGATAAACTTAGTGATTTATTAAGCGATTTGCATATATGTTAGGAATCGTTGAGAAATTGCTGAAGTTGGTTACCGATTTTTTTAAATTAGTATGAAGAATTTAAGTTTATCTAAGATATGTATATGTAGGGAGACTTTAAAAAAGGCCACAGAGCTTCGAAGTTAATTTCCTGATTCTTTATTTTTGCTTTCCCTTTTCAATATATTAGTTTTGATATCTATGTTTGAAGATACTTTGGAGCTTTTATGTATGTTAAGGTATTTATTTATTCATTATGTCTTTTAATCATATCTATGCATTGTTTATTTCCAACATGAGTAAGTAGTTTATCAATCTAAAAAAACCCTAGATAATTGAATATATTTTGCATTGCTAGATAGTTATAATTAAGAAATCATGTTCTTAATGCTTTAGATATATTCATACATATCAAACACATAATTAACAAGTTGTTTTGCGTATTACAACTAAAGGAGATTAGTATTACCTGCATAGTTGCAAATGTGTTATGTGATATTATGGTTATGAAGCTATGCTTATAATTATAGACAATGATTATAGAATTACTAATTAGGATTAATCTATACGTCATTTCCCAAGTGGATATTCTAGGTGATTGTGTTATGAGTTGTTTATTATGCGATTTCGTTAATATTGACTTAGATTAGGCATGATTTTCACTGAACTTAATGTTATACTATTTCTATGGAGATACGTTTTATCCAATCGGTAGATATACAATGATAAGAACATGACATTTCTATTGAATTAAGAAAAATTGGTGGTTGGCTAAAGGATATCAACCTATTATAAAATATGGTATAATGATTCTAAGATTCCATGTTTTGTGATTATAACTATAGTATAAATTGATATTATGTTCTAGTGTTTGAAAGTAATAAATCCAAATATGTATTATATTGTTTGGTAGGGGTTTATTTATTTATATTGAATTAAATTTTAATATTGTTTAGTTTAGTTTGAATTGGAATTGTTTAGAATAATTTAGTTAGTTTGGTTATTTAAGTTAGGAATCGTAGTTGTTAGTTATTGAGTATTTTTATTGTCCTTTAATTAGATTAACTAAATTAATAAAAACAAGAAAGAATTTCTTTCCTTTGAGATTTAAAAAATCTCGGTGGAAACGATATCCCATTTACTAGTACCATAAGTTAATAGTAAAATATGAGAAATTATTGTGTACACTCGACACATGTCACTGATGGAATCCACGGTCTCCTTTTTAATCTTAGGCATGAGTCCATTGAGTGACTCGAACCCAAATGATTGGGACTCTAAGTGAAGTCACTAAACTTCTAGTACTGCTCATTTGGATGCTAACCCTCGAATACACTTTAAATGGACACTGTTAGAATCCTCATATACCCACAAATCAATACTCTAGTAATGGTCGGTATTATTACATGCATCAACTCCATAGCCTCGAGTAACCCATACTCGTATGTTATGTGGCAAGTTACTGTCTCTGAGTCTGCTCCATTACGTCTCAATGCATATGTAGATGTGTGTGCTGCAAGTATGACAGTTCGCTTGTAGTAATAGTGGAATTTACTTACGCTAATCACACTTCATCTTCTGGGAAAGGCTTTTGCACTAGTTGTTCATTATCTATCTAACTCGAACTAAACTACTCTAAAAAATCAATTTTAAACTAAACTAAACTACTCTAAAAAATCAATTTTTTACTTTACTTGAACTCTTATATTAAGGATATCTTAGTTCACAACTTCACCTAGGTAATTTAGTATTATGTTTTGTATACATGCTTACATCTCGATAGTTATTTTTAATGTCTAATTAGAATAGATAGATATCTTTCAAACCCACGTCAACCCACTATCGCGACGGAAAAATGCTAATATGCAAACTTGAACTCCATCTATCGATGTGAATAATGTAAGCTCCGCATTGCTTAAAGTCCCAAATCATTGGACTCATAACCATCTAAGTATACTATCTACGCATCCCTATTCAACAACTATTGCTTGATGTTGTGTATTTTATGGTGTATCATTCATGTCCAAATTAAAGGCTTCAATGGACATGATAACTCTAAAAACTTAAGTTCATTAAAAACGTGATCGAGATGTCTAAAGCATTGCGCTCAGAATTAATACAAAATCCAACCATTGCACTTTTCATTATTACGTTTTTACACCTATTCAAAGCATAGCATTCATACCATAGGAGGATCCATTGATCCCTCAGATAAATAGACTACTCGCACTTCATTGAAATAGACATATCAACAATTCATAATGGAAATCAATGCAAATAGGAGATGGATATAAATATTACATCGAATTCATCATTGAAAACAAACTTGGATTGCAAACATGAAGTCTTCAATGTTTTCTTCACATAAAATCCGTAATACTCAAACTCAATGTTAAAAATATACAAAATTACTGTAATGGTGGCTAATAGTTTGTATGTTATCTCTTTACCGCATCCTAATACCTATTTACACTCTATAATAACAATTAGAAACCCTACATTAAAATTTAACTCAAATTAAAACTCTATTTTCTATTTCCTGCATATCTAGCACTGCCACTTACTATCTCGGTGCAGTTCTCTTTAGCCCACTGCGCTGCTACTGCATTCATGTTTTTTCACTCCCTTTGTCTCCGCGCTGTCATCTGCATACTAGGCGTCGCCCTTTGTGCACCATAGTGCCACCACTTCTGGAGTTCGTTTTCTTCAATGTTTCTTCCTTCCAATGTCATGCTTTCCTTCCCATGTTGTGCCTTGTGTCCCCACTATGTAAAACCATGTGTCAACGGTGCCAAGTGTGTTTTTGTGGGTTTTTACTTCGTTTCTTTTCTTTTTCCTCAATTCCTTCTTTTACACTTTAATTCCCTGAAAATAAAATAATATCATGATTTAGAGCTTATTTGAGGATATTCATACAAAATATACAACTAAACGAACCCTATATATATGTATAAATAATCGCTTAATAAATACCCCCAAACTTATGTTTTGCGCATCCCGAACAAAGATATATTCTACTAAGTTTCCTAATAACTAATTCTTATTCAATTTACATTGTTCATGGAGTATCCTTTAATTTACTAAGTTTCAAGATAAAAATCCACTAAAGAGTTTTTCTTTACAAAAAACTTATATTATTAAGACATGTAGCTTTAACAACATATATAACTTTACTTTCAAAACACTAAAGTAGATCACAACCACAAACCATCACTACTCACAAGGTTGTTTTATTTCAACGCTCAAGTAGCAAGTATACAATATCATGATTTCTTATTAAGCTCAGAAATTCAAAATAAGCATAAATCAACCTCATATTTGGTAGACTTTAGCACTTCAAGAGTCTATTAAACTTTACATAGTTTGAATAGAAACTTCACTACAAAAAAATAGCAAATCAGAAATGGAAATTTTCGTATCTGATTTGCATAAATTCCGTCTCTAATTGAAATCAGCAATGGAATGAAAAGGGAATATATTCCGTCTCTAAAATCGTATTCCGTCTCTAAAATCGTCGTCGCTGATTCAATCAGAAACGAAAATGTGATTCCGTTTCTGATTTAGAGACGGATCAGAGACGGAATAAATTCCGTTTCTAATTCGAGACGAAATTTATTCCGTCTCTAATTCCGTTTCCGATTAGAGACGGAATAAATTCCGTTTCTGATTATTTTCGTCTCTGATCCGTTGCTAATCAGAGACGGATCAGAGACGGAATTTGATCCATTTCTGATTCATGTATTTAATCCTCGAAAATTAGAGACGGAAATAGCAACGGAAATAAAAAAATTATAATACAAATCATAGCTAAATAATTATAATACAAATCATAGCTAAATTCCATTTCTGATTATTTTAAAGTCTTATATATATATATATATATATATATATATAGGTCTCAATCCAAGCACATTTAACCTGCCAATATATAATACGAATCATAGCTAAATAATATATTGATATTGCACAGTTTATATAAACTTAACATATCCATAAAATTATCTTTTCTCAATGTACTGTACACGAAACAAAAAAAACAATCTAAAAAGTTTCTATATCGTATCCTTCTACAAAAGTAAAAGGAAAAATTGTTCTAAATGAAATTTTCGCATATTGTTTCACTAGTCTTTGCAGCTGAAACCAAGTCAGGAACAAAGCTTTGCCACCTTGCCGACCACTCATGCTTTAAAATCTGCATTTTCAAAATTATACATTTAGTAGTAAGTAGACAAAACGAAACTGAAGAATGTAACCAATTAGTCGAGCATAGAGATAGCTATCAGTCTTACTTCCTCTATGACCTATTTTTCCACAAATTCCAGTTTCAAATAAGAATCCTACTATCTCTATTGGGACATTATTGTAATATAATGGCGTAGTAAACCATTTTGTACCGCAAAGATTGTAAGATAACATTAACAAAGCAAGTTCCACTAGATATATTGCATATAATGAATTTATGATGGAAATTTAGAGAACTTAATCAAGCAGTCAGATAAGTCTATACCTGATTGCCCTTCTTTATTGCCTTGGATTGTTGAATACTGTTCAAAATCCCGAATTGTAAGTTAAGTAAAAAATCCATAAGCAAGGAAATCAACAAAACTAGCAAAGACAACATACCATCAGAAAATAAAGGTTGCCAATCATAATCAAAGAACAGTTCAGGATATTCCTTTCAGATGAATAACCATTACCGCCAAATTATTAAAATTCTAATCAAAATGGTGGCTCCTATAATTTCATGATTTGATCCAACCCAAATCAACCTGAATTGCAAAACATGTGAAAGACAATCAATCTGAATCACACTTTATTTAAACTGAATAAGTAATGAATTGATGTAAAATATCGAATAGCTAAAAAAACCTTAAAAAAAACTTCTTTGTTGTTTTCATTCGTGTTTGCATTGATGTAAAAAGACATAAGAACTGCAGAATATCAGAAAAAAGAATAATTGGCTAGCTTTCAAAACCATTTATTCAGTTTATCTCACACATCATATGGGCAGATAAATACAAAAAGTATAGAGCAGAAATGAGATAATGTACTATGAACATGCATATATGACCACCATTGGCAGCAACAGAGAAAACCATAAATGGATATCAATAGTACCTAGGCCAAAAGAAAGAAAGAAGGAAGTAAATATTATAAGAAACACTAGAACATTTTTGACCACAACATTAGTATAAAATACAAGAACAAAAGGAAGATGGAAGATGGAAACTGAGAACAAAAGGAAGTAAATATTATAAGAAACACTCAACTATGCAACTTCTCCTAAGTTGTTCACTCGCGTTTAAAAAGGCAGTCAAACAGTTTGTTGTTTTAGTTTTTTTTACTTTCTTGCTAGGAAGATGGAAACTGAGAACACTACATTAGTATAGAATACAAGAACAAAAGGAAGTATCCAGAAAGAAAATAAGATGCACCAATGCACTCCAATGTAATTATGTAACATCACATATGTTCGAATAGAGCACATAACATGCAAGCCTTAATATCATAGGTTCAAATCCCAACTACTTGACTAACTCATGATATAATATTCATCAAAGAACAACTACACCAGTTACTATTGGATGAACAGACAACTACTTCAGTCAAGAGAACATATAGATAATACCGTGATGAATCTGCCACTATTATGTAGTTTTTTTGAGCTTAAAGAGGGAAATGTTGATAATTAGTTGAATAAGCAGAATAGATAACACAGAGTATGCTTGTGGGATGCTATATTAAGCACATTTCAATCAAGCTAATAGCACGAGTATCAATTAAATGGACTTGGAAATTTAACCATATAATCAGTGTCAAAGAAAAAATTACAGGCGAACTGCAAATTATGACCTGCATGATCGTATTCAGAAAATTTAATGTCATATTATCATCCGAGATGGTGGTAGGTGCAGTGTTTCTTAACTTCATCGTACATACTTACATACATGTATATGATGTTACTTTACCATGAACACCATGAAATAAATAAAGGAATTGAATATTTGAAATAAAAACCAAGCTTAATAGCACCAAAACAGTAGCACAAACAAAATATAGGGTAGATTGTTAAATGCAAATGAATTTAACCTTACTGACAATAGCTAAAACAATTAAGGTATCAAATTATTTTCTCACTTTTTTTTTGACAAAATGAATAAAAAAATGAATCAACATATAAAATGAAACTGGTTTACTAGTAAATGGCAACATATAATAAGAGAAGAAATAAAACAGGAAATTATATGATTCAGGTACTTCAAATTAGAAGTAACTTAACCTCTAGCAATCAAGGACATTCATGTCAAACTGCAATGTGATTTTCCTAGATTCAAAGGTGCACCAGACACTACCAAAGTACTTCTTCAGCATTCATACTAATACTAAATGTATACCTTGCGACATGTCTCGTGGTGCAATTCCTCTTTGTTGGGGGCCTTGTGGAAGTACAATTCCTCAATCTGTATACTCTACTACTATCTGCAAAATTTGAGATTTTTAATCAACCGCAAGCCAGGAAGTAACAAAAAACATGCAAAACAAAAATGGAGGCCAGACTTAATGGCATTGCGCTTAAATTTCGGACTTAAACCTAAATAATCTGTAGAAAAGTAAGATACTTTACTTTTTACTCAAGATGTCAAATAGAATGAGCAGAAAACACTTAATGCCAATACATCAAAACATAAAGAAACATGTTTAAACAAAAATTCTGCAACCAACTTATTCATGAATGATCTCCCATGCAGAGAAAACAATTAATTACACAAACTGGAAAGATATTCTGTGACAGTCTAAAACTCTAAAACATCAGTAAGAGACATGATTTCATTTTCGGAAGCAATAGTAATCAAGTTAATAATCATCTATGATACGCAGTTACGCACGGATCCCTTAATGAGCATCAAAATTTGTGAATGAATCACGTCAAAACATGGCACATCCAAAAGCACAATCAGACAGTGACATTTGAACCGAGCTATAGCTATGCATAGGATGGTTGGTAGTTGCTCCCATGGTACGCACTCACAATCAATCACAATGAAATTTTTTCAATGTGCATGTGAGAAAATCAATCCATTAATAGTAGCCCTAGAATATTCAAAGCTTTTAGGTGTGATGGTACATACTTTAACTTTCCTAGCTGCCATATCTAAATAGATTGTTAATTAGGAAAAGATAGTTCTCGACAGTTGTGATCTAGTACTGAAGCTCTTCTAATAGAGATTTACCTTCCAGTGACTCGAGATAATTTTGTTAAGATGGAAAAAAAAATCTTCGTAAAAAAATATAAACATTAACTCACCCTCATATTTGATAAAATCCCCGTAGGTACAACCATTACTTTTAATCATCAACAAAAGATAAAAGGTTTTCCATAATGTAATCAAATTTTAACCTGCCTATTTTGTAGCAAATGGTGGAGCACAAAGATCACTTCTGATACAAACCTCTAGAATTGGTCAAGTAGATGGGCTAGATGGTTTGATGGTTCTATCTTACCAAGAATTCTGGCACTTTTCACCCTTTTAAAGCCCTTGATCAATCCATTGAGTAATCCAGAGTCGTTGGCCTATGGAGGAAGACCAAATGGTAAGCAACATATAACTATTACTTCATACAGTGCTTGAAACGAGTCAAGTTAAACCTGTCTTTTCTTCATTAGAGGATACTGATTGAGTTTGAGGAACCTTTCCAGCTAAAATCACCTTATGTTACTAGAAAGAGTTAAAGAAAAGTTGCAAACAGGCATTTTTCGACATTGAAAAATAACTTTATAAAAGTAAGATTAAAATCTAACTCCTGATTCACAGTGACGGCAAGATTACAATCGAAATACAGATAAAGATGCCTAGTTCAAACAATAATTACTAAACCAAGTCTACCATATTTATATATGATGTCGATATATAATTAAAATATACATGTATAAGAGAGTAATATGCACATCTTCAGCTGCGAAGAATAAACCCTAAAACCCTAAACAAGTCCACAATCGATCCCAAATTAGTTGAGGTCTCGACAAAGCCTAAATCAAAAATGCAAGCAAGAGTAATCGAAGAAAACACGATACCTCAACAACGAGATCGAGAGAGTTCGAAAGATAGAGACGAAGGTTTAATCAATACATAACTGCAAAGGTTCATCATTCCTCAAATGAGGAGGGAGATCATCTGTTCATACACACATACTCTCATCAATACATAACTGCAAAGGTTCATCATTCCTAAGATGAATGTGTCCAATAGAATGTAAGTAGAGGGTATGTGAAAGTTCTGTGCTTTTTCTAGGCAAGTTATGTATAAGATGAGTTGACTTCTCTAAAATTTTGTTTCTACCAAATGCCACTTGTGGATTAGTTATTATTTGGACCATTTTGAAAGGGACAAGCAAGAAAATGCATTAGCAATATAAATGACTAATTCAAAGATAAGGGAAGGGTTCCTTCAAAGAAAACTAATAACTCTTGTCTCTTCCATTGACTTACTCATTCAATCAAATTTCAAATAAGTCTTATTTGGCGGAAACCAATAAGAAAAACAAAATGATTAAAATAAATAAATAAACTGAAGAGAAGTTATAGTTGAAGTCGTTAATTAGTAGAAAATCAAAATAACTAGTTTGTTAGTAGGTGGTGACCAGATCAACACGTTATTGCATCAAGAGAAGTTCCACTTGAAGTTCAATATATATAAATCCTTGTGTACATATCATACATACATACCTCAATCAAAGCAAAGCAGATTCAACACCTTCACTAACTGTCTTTATAGGTGAACGAAAATGGAGAGTCTTCCCCATGAAATCCTTATAGACATCGTAACAAGGCTACCAATCACTTCTCTCATGCAATTCAAGTGTGTTTCTAAGGCTTGGTACTCACTAGCACAAGACCACTACCTCCTTCACATGTATGCAACACAGAACAATCCGTGTATCATCCTCCATAGCGAGCACTCCCTTGATGATCAACTCCATGTCATTGGCACCGATCGTCACCAATACAAAAACTTGAAGAGGAAACTAGCTCCACCGTTCAAGTTTTCGATGCCCAAGTTCAACATTGCAGGTTCATGTAATGGCATCCATCTTTGCTCATCTGTTTCACAAGAATCAGATACCATTTCATTTACAACCCTTTCACCAATGAATCCAAACAACTACCCCCAACAAATACAAGCTTCTCTAATTAGAAAGTAGTACATGTTCATACACACATACTCTCATTAGATTCACAACTGTCCAATCTCTGGCAGATGGCGAACAGCGGCGACGGCTTAGGGCTTTCTAGGCTCCAATCTCCGGCAGACAGCGACGGCAGACCCGACGGCCTCGTCCGGCAAAGATTTAGGGTTTGGGAGAGAGATTTCGGTGAGAGAGAGCGGTGAGATTTCGGTGAGAGAGACGTGAGAGAGAGAGAGAAAGAGCAGAGAGCGGTGAGAGAGAGGGTGAGAGAATGAGAGCAGAGAGCTGCGAGAGAGAGAGAGAGTAGAGAGCGGCGACGGTGAGAGAGAGAGAGCGATGACGGTGAAAGAGAGAGCAGAGAGCGGTGACGGTGAGAGAGAGAGAGAAGGTGGTGACGGTGAGAGAGAGAGCGGCGGTGACGTGAGAGAGAGTGGCGGTGACGGTAAGAGGTTTCGTTGAGTGAGAGAGCGGTGAGGGTGAGGGAGAGAGGTTTCGTTGAGAGAGAGAGAGAGCGGTGAGGGAGAGAGATTTTAGGGAGAGAGAGAGTTTTCGTCCCCATTTTTGAATCATCGAGATCGAAGCACGCACGAATCTCGAGACGTAATGGACGGTTGTAATAAATGAAGATTTTGGTGGGAATGTTGGCGCCTTTTTTTCGAGACGGACTTAATTCCGTCTCTATTTCCGTCTCTGATTCGTCTCAATTCCGTCTCTGAATTAGTCCGTCTCAATTCCGTCTCTAACTAATTTTTTTAGCAACGGAACTTATTTCCGTTGCTAATTCCGTTTCTAAATTTCATTTTCCTTGTAGTGCTTGACTTAATTAGCTACTCGTACTCGAGCTAAATCTTTTATTTGAAGAGTCTTCGTTTACTTCCGCTTTTTTTTCTTTCTTTTTTTTTCTCATTTCTTCTTATTCTTTTCATTTTTTCCATTAAACAATTCATACTCCTTTTGCTATGGACTTCATTCTTTTCACATTTCTCTAACCATTAATTTTTTTGATCCATTTCCTGTAGAATTTAGGGGATTCTTTCATTTTATTTCTTTATTTCTAAATCTCTTATTAGTACTTCTCAGTTTCACTAAATCAAGTAAGTTAGCTCCAAATTCTAATATACAATACCTATTTTTCCCCCTCTTTGTACTAAGTCTCTATTTGTTTTGTACTTCCAAGTAAGATTCACACTTATTATAAAATTCTTAGAGATCAAACTTTTTTTGCAAGAAGTGTTATGGTTTCTTTCCTTTATTTCAAATTCAAGGTCTTCCCTAACTCTAGGTTTCTAATCATGAAAGCACGTGGTTGTTTGCTACATTTCATTATTTCTTCTTCAAAATTTAAAAAACACTCCTTTGAGTTTCATATCAATAAGATATTTATAATCTACTCATCCACAATTAAAGGCATAAACATGCAGATGAACTACTTGTTCACTATTGCATATTACTATATATAACCAAATCTATACTACTTAAACATTCATATAATAAGAAAAGAAAAAAATTATACACTACCATGCTTTCCTCCTTAACTGCTTTAAATTAAAATTTTAAATGATCATACCTACAGTGGTTATCGTAATTTCTCAGCCTATCTTGCCACTTCCTAAATTGTAGTGCAGTGTCGATGCTCCCAAACTTAAGAAAAACCTTGTCCTCAAGGTTTAAAAACAAGCATGAAGCATGAAAATATTAAAACACACAGACATATATAATAACATACATTATATTAGACTAAAATAGACATTGAATTAAAATAAATAAATAGTTAACAAAATATCCCAAACGTTAAAAAATTAAAGGGCATCAATGTCACTTTCATCTCCTCAGGTCTAAAGGATTCCTATTACACTAACTTCGAGACAGCACGTCATCATCGTCATCTGCATTATCAGCTCTAGCTTAGGATGGTGTCAATAGATGGTCCACCTCCTGCTCTACACCAAATCCTGATCAAACACATATATTGGTGCTACTGGAAAACTAATGACGTATCAGTAGGTCTTAATCGTCTGCTCCTCTGATATCTAGCTATGTCTTGATGATGATCGACAAATAACATGAAATTACACCGCTCATCTTGTCTGTGTTGCTCTCTCCTTTCCATATCATGCTTCTAAGTCGGCATGGCTACCTGGTATTACGCCCTATCCTCTTGGTACTATCTCCTTATCTCTGTAATGTACAACCTCATTTGATGTGTAATTAAATCCTTTGGTGGTGGTCGTATGGGTGCCTATAGTGGAGGAGGTGGTGAAAATACTTCAGGACGTCCAAGTCATGTTTTCCTATCTCTGTGTCTACGAACTGTAGTCCCCAGCAAATCCTTGTTATTGTTGCTACTCTTCTTCTTAATTTTCCTCATTTTTGACTCTTTGGCTAGTTTGGTTGTTGTTGTTTCTACTTCTTGACCCTCTTGCCTCTGGGCTAACACTTTGGCCTCAAGTCTAGCTCCTTTTGCCCTTTGTCTCTCCTTCTCAAAGTCTTGGTAACCAGGTGGTGATTTTAACGTGAGCATGAAAGCTTCATCCATGGTTGGCTAGGCCTTTATATCAAATTCTTCGTCGTCTTTGAACCTCACCCCAACTTTTAAGCACATCTAAGTAATCCATATGGGAACAAAAAGTTGATGTCCCTTTTTGACATGATGGAATTCATGAGATTAGTGTGTACGATGTCCTCGATATTGATCTCCCCACATTTCGTAATCTCATAAAGACAAGCCACTTTCGGCTTGTTGATTTTACCCTGCTAAGAAGTGGAGTATGGCGATGCAACGAGAAAATGTTGCCACATTCTGCAAACTTTTCTAACACTCCTCTTCTTAATGTGCTTCGGCACATTCTTAGCTCCCATGACCCATCCTTATTGTCCTACGAAAACCAATGCATCTTCTATGGCTTTAAATGGGTATAGGTTATAAGGTCTCTCATATAATCTGGCCAAGAAAGTCGGTGCAAATTCATACAAGCTTAATTCCTCCAACCTATAGAAATTATGGATCTCACATCTATTGAAGGGAATAGAAACCCCTCTCACCTTCTTTGGCTCGTCCTTAGCTAAGAACTTAGCATTAGCTTAGAACTCAAAAACAATCCCATTTACTCCTTTTACTTTATCCTCCCTATAGTCTTTAGTGAGTTGTTCCCAGTTTTGGTGCCTAATTAAATTGTTCATTCTTAGCCTCTTTACAAATGAAAATTCTGGATTTAAAAGGTCTAGGTTTTTTTTTCATTGGGATTTCTATAGGTAGATGCCTCAAAATCATTTGCTCTAGTTTGACTAACTTGTTTCCTTATTCTTGTCATTTCTTCAAATTCAAGTGACTAAACAACAACAATGCAATACAACTCGATTTTCAAATCACCTAAAAATTCAAAATTCATATGACAATGATCATTTATATGCCAAATAATTGCAAAAACACTAACTAAGTCTCCATCTATGGATGATATTAATGCTCACATTCACACAATTTTGAAAAACTTATCCTACAACCTTAAATCTACAATGTCATATAATATCATCAAAATTTTCAAAATTCAAAGCTTAACTAGAAGAAATTGTAAATTTACCTCAATGCTTAATTTATTTCTGGTGTAGATAACTTCTTAAAGTCTTTTTCAATCTAAGCCCTCTAACTTTTATCACAAGCCATAACCCTAGCTCTCTTTTGATTCAAAATCTATAGATCCAAGCCCTAACTAACTAGTATTAATCCATAATGTACTTGTTTCTTCACTTTTAATCACTAGGAACTCACTTATCTCACTTGTGAAATGATCAAACTTTGGCTTTAAAGGTATGTATGCTCGGTGGTTGTGGTAGGTTTTTAGTGCAAGTGTGAAGAATGGTGTAAAAATGGGTTAAAACCCTTATTCTCGACCCGAAGCTGTCGTAGGGCTTTTTCTCATTTTTTGCTTGCTACCACGTCGGCGTTGTGGCCTATACTCACGGCGGTGTGGGTAGTACAGCTTCAACCTCACAGCCACCTTCCTCACCCGGCGCTCCTCCTACTTTGGGTATAACTCACACAAGGTGTTGTGACCACATAAAACCCATGAAAAATATAAAAATCAGTAAATTTTACCTTTCGACGCACCCGTGCACTTTACCTTCACTACTTTGAGATCCTTTACTTTTTTTCACTCTTTCATGAGTTTTCAAGGCATTTCAATTTCGATGAATCATCACCTAGCGAATGATCTTTCTTGCACAATTGACACTAAAACTTGTTAATTGTAATTATCAAACTAAATAACTAATTACTAAAATTCAAAAACTTTAAATTGAAAACTTTAAATTTGAAATCCATGGATTGCTTTCCAGTAGCACTTAATTTAATGTTATTAGCCTGACTTAAGCATCACTGCTCTTAAATGATCACTATAATGCACCAAGGTTACTTTAATGATGTATCATTATGAAGTTCCTCATATCCTCTAATCGTATTCAAGCATGCAACTTTATCTTTCATAAACTTTGTGTAATTTGGCATTCCTTGTCATGCTTTGACAAAAGGGATCTTCTTAAAAAATTTCTCATATATCAGTACACAAACACCAATTGTCTCACCAATCCATTGCTCTTGCAATTCTCGTTGAAATGGCATTTGTGATTCAACATGATTGATTGTCCCTCGCAGAAACTCTATATTACATGATCTCAACTTTTTTGTACTTTCATTGCTAATTACTGTTTCAAATTTCTCTAGATCAAAACCAACATAATGTTAGATGATATCAATGAAGTGAGTTTCTTCTCTATCATGGTCAACTAAATCATCTAGTTCTAAAGCATTAATGAGGTATCTATCATCTTGGCTGGGGTTCTCTACTTCCTTATGTGTTTCATGACAAGCTTCCTAAGTTGTTAACAACTCCTCCACTTGGTTCTCTTTAAACTCAACTATAACCTCTTGTCTTGAATTTATGGTTGTTGCAATCTCTTCTGAACTTTTTTCCAAATTCAAGAATGTTTGATCATATTCTTCCCCCTTTATATTCAATGATTGCATAAATAACTCCAATCTTTCCTCATATTTCTTAATATCAATCTTGCGTAGCTCGACTATTTTTCTTACTAATTACTCTAGAGATGTATGAGATAATTGTTTGTCCATCTCTTGATCTTATCCTGATTGCCAGTTGTTAGGAGAACTCTATGATGATTGACAAACATTTTGATTATAAGGGTTGTAGAAGTTTTAACTATTTACTATAACTCATTCCCTTGTATATATGTAGTTGTAATGCCCTTGAATTCTAACAAATCCTTCAAATCCATGCGGGTTATAATATGGTTGATTTTATTTTGTCCAAGCCAAATCACTCGTGACTGGTTGTGTTGGTATGTGGTATTGTCTCGAACATATTTACTTTGATAGACTAACCTAGATATTTGATCAATGACTTGACTTTTTAGTTCCTTAACATGATAAATATACATTCTTCACATCCATTAAATACCAAAGACAAAATATGGTATATTAAATGTAGCACAGTCAATCAACTTGACACTTTTTGTTGTTTTGTTTTTATTAACTTAAAAGTAAAGTATGAAAAATAAAAATTAGTAACTTTTCAAACTAACAAAGTGAATCTAATGGCTACCTATCCCCAGTAACGGCCCCAAAAACTTGGTGTGCACGCCGCAAGTATAATAGCTTGCTTGTAGGAATAGTGCTATCAAGTTACGTTGATCATGAATATCGCCCTTAGGGAAAGGTTTTTGCACTAGTTGTTAATTACCTTTTTAACTTG
Source organism: Stephania yunnanensis (assembly GCA_039657365.1). Taxonomy (NCBI): domain Eukaryota; kingdom Viridiplantae; phylum Streptophyta; class Magnoliopsida; order Ranunculales; family Menispermaceae; genus Stephania; species Stephania yunnanensis. The sequence goes on from CM077585.1 coordinate 8,953,508, forward strand.
AACTATTGCTAAATGATACACTTTTAATTGGTTTTATATTAAACCAAACTACTCTAACAAATCAATTTTTACTTGAACTCTTATATTAAGGATATCTTAGTTCACAACATCACCTAGGTAATTTAATACTATGCTCTGTATTCATGTTTACATCTTAATATGTGTGTTCGATGCCTAATTAGAATATATAGATTTCCTTCAAATTCACTTTAACCTACTGTCGTGACAAAAAAGATTCTAATGTGCAAACGAGAACTCTACCTATCAGTGTGAATAACATAACCTCCACATTGCCTTATGTCCCAAATCGTTGGACTGATAACTAACTAAGTTTAACATGCTCACCTCCCTAATCAACAGCTATCACTCGATTTTGTGTATTTTACTATTGTACGATTCATGTCCTAATTAAAAGCTTCAATATACATGATAACTCCTAAAACCTAAGATCATCAAGCACATGATCAAGATGTCTAAAGTATTGCACTCAAAATCAATAAAAGTAATAACCATTGCACATTTTATCATCATTTTTTACTCCTATTCAAAGCATAACATTCATATCGTATGATCCATTGATCTCTAAGATAAATAGAATACTTACACTTCATTGAAACACACATATCACAATTTATAATGGAAATCATTGCAAATCATAGATGAATATAAATATTACCTTGAATTAATCAATGAAGCCAAACTTGACTTACAAACTTGATGTCTTTAATGTTGTCTTCAAATAAACTTCTTAATACTAAAACTCGATGTAAAAACTGTACAAAATTACTCTAATGGTGGCTAGTAGTTGGTATGTTTCTCTGTTTACCATGTCTTAATACCTATTTATACTCCCTAATAATAATTAAAAATCCTACTTTACAATTTAAATCTAATTAAAACTTTATTTTTTATTTCCTGCGTGTTTGGCACAATCACTTACTGCCCTGACGCCGTGCCCTTTAGTTCACTGTGCTGGCACAAACATATAGGTTTTTGCACTCCATGGTGTCTTGGCGTTGTCACTTGCAAACCCTGCATCATCCCTTGTGCAACACAGCACCGCCATTGCGTCAGACTTCCAAAGTTGGTTTTCTTTATTTTTTTCTTCTCTCCCACACCATGTCTTTCGTTCCAACATTGTGCCTTGTATCCCCATAAAGTCAACACATGTGGCCAACATACTAAATGTGTTTTTTTCTTACTCTGTTTCTTTTGTTTTCCTTTAATTCCTTTCTTTACACCTAACTTTTGTGAAAATGCAATAATACCAATATTTAGAGCTAATTTGAGGATATTTATACTAAATATAAAGCTAAACTAACCCTATATATACATATAAATAATTACTTATCATCTGCTATGATAGTAGCCTTCAGTGGGTGATAGTCTAACTGAAGGAGTAATCCTTGAAAAACTTTAGCTAACGCCTCTATCTCATATTGAACTTCTTTTAAGTGAAAAGGTACTCCAGCCTCTTATGGTCAGTAAACAAGGTGAATCTCGCTCTGTAGACATAATGGCGCTAAATCTATAGTACAAAAACCTCTGCCGCTAACTTTAAGCCATGAGTTGAGTAGTTCCTCTCATGAATTTTTAGTTGACGGTACGCTTATGCTATCACTCTATTTTCTTGGATCAAGACATAAGCTAAACCTCAAAACCCTTCCCTTACTCTAATAACACCAACACTGCCGCGGTAGGCTATTGTTCTTTCATAATCTCGAAAGCATGCTCACAACTGTTGTTCCTCCAAAAAATAACTTCCTTCTTTTTCAACTAAGTCATCGGTGCAACAATTATAGAGAAATCCAGAATAAATCACCTGTAATAGCCTGCCAATCTTAGGAAACTACGAATATTCGTCACTAATCTCGATGTTGGCAAGTAAATCGTTGCTCTGACCTTAGCTGGGTCCACTGACCCTCCATTGGCTTCGACTATATGTCCTCAAAATCCAACCTCTGCAAGGCCAAACTAGCTCTTACTAATTTGTCATATATCTTATTCTCCCTTAAAGTCTACAAAATTGTTCTGAAGTGTCCCTCATGATCCTCACAAGTCCTAGAGTAAATAAAAATGTCATTGGCGAATATTATCATGAATAAGTACAAATACTCTCTCAATACTCGATGCATCAAATCCATGAACATCACTAGGGCATTCATCATGTGAACAAGAAGTACACATATCTCGTGCAGAAGGTAGTCTTCTCCATATCCTCATATCTATTCCTAAGCTGTTGATAACCAAAGCTCAAGTTGATTTTGGAGAACCATTATGCCCCTCTTAATTGATCAAATTAGTCGTTGATGCTAGGAAGCAGCTACTTGTACCTTATAATGACTCTATTCAACTGTCTATAGTCTATAAAGAGTCTTAAGCTATCATTTTTTCTTGACAAACATTATTGGTGCACCATACGGAAGCATACTCTTGTGAATGTATTCTAGTCATAATAACTCATAAATCTGGGTCCTCAACTCCATGAGTTCTCTCGGTGTAGGTACCCAGAACTAAGTCTATAATGAAGTTGATTTCTCTCATCCAGGGTAATTCAGGTAAATCATCAAGAAAAACCTTTGGAAACTCAAATAGAACTAGTAACTCCTCAATCCTAGTCTTCATGATCCCTGCCATACTCATGACATTGGCAAAAGTCTCAACGTCTACACTCATGGCCACTCTGTCTTTAGTAATTGATAATGTAGTTGAAGTTTCCCGGAAAATAAACTTTGCCCGATCACTGGGCATTTCTCTGGTAGCTACCCTAGTAAGCCACAAGGTATCAGCCTATCCAAAAAAGGACTTATAAATTATCATAACTCTTACCTACTCGGGTAGTCAAGATGTTGTGAATCTTCTCATGGATATTCATGAACTTCCCCACAGCCTTGAGATTTGTGTAATCTTAGAGCTTAATAAGTGTATAAGTTTATAACTCACACGACTGTCTCACCTTACCTATCGCCCATGTATTAGTCTCTATAGTCATGAGTGGCACTATCTCGGGGTGAGTAGGAAGTGTAAGAGTATTGTCTCAGTTTGTACTGGCATAATCTCCCCATTAACTAGCGTAGTCGGCATGATGAGAGCCACTTGAGTGGATTGTATAATAGGTACACTCCTTGAACAACTAAGCTACAACAAATACTATTGTTCTTAGGCATATCAACTATCACGATCTGCAAAGAAGGTGAATTCTTGATCAGTTTATAGGTATTGGTAATAATATAATATAGTACATTAAATGGCACATATAGTTCAAGATTTTAACCTCCATAACTCTCCTAACTTCCAAACTAAGACTATAAGTCGGGATCATAGGGTCTCATTCTAAGTTCTTACGGTGTCCTATATCTATCTTTAGTTGGTGTCTTATTGTTGTTTTAGGTTAGTCAATAGCCAGGTGTTAAACCATAGGCTCTAACATCAACTTTAATAAACCTGATTCCTCACAAGTTAGGCCCTACCCGACTTAAGCCTACGTGGACCCTTGAGTCGACCACGTAAGGTAAACACATGCCTAATCAGCCTTTTAATCAATCAATATTAGTAAATTCATGATTTTTAAGTTGAGTTATTATTATTTTTGCAAGTTTTACAAGTTAGCAGAAGAAATTAACTATGTAAATAACTCAAGAATAAAGTAAAGGAGTCGTACAACCTAAATAAGGAACCCTATAAACACATTAAACTTGTATATCAAGTGAGTAGTGTATAGAGTGTGCAAAAATTATATACAAGTCCTAAGTATCTTTAAACCCATCAAAGTATCCCAAGTGTTACAAAAACAACATATATATGGAATACGAAAATTAAAACAACCTACAAAAGTGATTAAAGGAAGGCCGTTCCGATGTCCTTATAGTAGAGTGCTAGGTATTGGTGCCTTGCACTTGCTCGACTGTGGATCTGCACTCTTTCAAACATAAGAATGCAAACTCCAGTAAGTAATAGCCAGTAGGACCAAGTAGTCCAAGACCACCGAGTGCGGGTGCCACAGGGTCGAGGTCATAGAGTCATGGAAACGCCAAGTAGACTCAGGTCCTATGACGCGACAAACCCTGCTATACCTAGACTATCACGAATGAGGGATATCAATGGTGCCCTGGATAAAGCACGTCTCAGTCTGACCAAATAATCTAGTGAATCGAGATAATGGCTCTGGTAGCTAGCTGGCAACAACTCCATCAAAGATGCCTCCTTGACTCACTTGACACTTAGACACTCATATTGGAGTAGGAATTCAAATGAAGGATAATAGTGCAATAATAATATGTAAAGCTTAATGAATTTTTGTGCATTTCCTAGCCGATTTTATTTACCTCGCATCAAGCTAATGCACGCACTCTTGCAGCTCCAACACGCTCCCCAAACTAATCACGAAACTCAAGATAGTATGCTAAGTTCCTGGTAATCATTTTGGTTAGTTATATCGTGTTAGAGTACGTTTGTCTTACTAATCCTCTATTAAGTATGATTCATTCCATAGTATGATTCGCTCTACATTATTATTCTTATATGATATATATAGGTTAAGGCAAGGTTATATTATGTATATCGTGTTAAATTCTATTTGTCATACTAATGTCTTATAGGTGTAGGCAAGGTTATATATATAACCACTAAATGCATTAATAGATCTCTACAAACTTATTTTAGGAGTCTTGTCATTTATTATTGTTAATGTTATTATTATTATTATTATTATTATTATTTTAACTCTAGATTAATCTTTGGTCACATAAAAATCTATTTTTACTTAAGTACAATAGTAAATTCTTTAATAAGCATACTTAGGCACATTAAACTAGCTTATATACCCATTTTTGTCTCAAAATTAACTTAGGTTTTTTATTTCAATTAAATCCAAGCCCTCTAATTTGTTCAAATGATTCAACAGTAACTATTCCATTAACTTATTAAAAGTCATTAATTTATACAAGTAAATTAATTCATTTGTCTTTAGGACTAGTTGTCTTTATTCCACAATTTAGGCATATTAGATAAATAGAATTAGCTTACTATTTATTTGACTTGGTTACTTGAGTATTTCTAATTAATACCTATGTTATTAGCTAACTCAATGTTGTACTCAAATTTCCTATTCTCAATTAATATAATCTTTTGCTAATGAATATGACATCCATCTATGCACCATTTCTTTTATTAATGCACATTATCATTATATTTATTATTTTCATTTTTCTCAACCATATTCATATCTAGAATCCAAGACATTTATCCTAACCCAACAATAAGTTGTAGCCGTTAATTTGTATCAACCTCAAACACTCAAGGAAGCCATGCATGAATTTAGTTGATCAATATACATATGACTGTGTTATTGATTAATTAAAGGGGATGCAAGCACGATTGGAGAAAATGAGAGTACGAAGCAGTAGCTTGCATGAATAAGATCATCATAAAAAAATCAATTGGAATCAAAAGCATGGATAAAAACTCGAATAGGAGAAATTATTAAGAAGAAGATGTAGAACATGCCTTGAGACCATATAAATATTTAACACCTTTGTTATCTTCAAGCTTTCTCTAACACCATTAATGGTTGGGCTCCTTCCAATTTCCTCTCTAGAGCTCTTAGAAATGAATTTTAGTTAAGTCCGTAATGACTTCTACCCATTTATACATATATTTGAAATTTATTAGTGATGAATTAATTAAGCTAACCTAGCTTAATTAAATCTAAATCAAAGTTTTCCATCTCATTTCTACATATGTCAAGTGTCCTAAAAATTGTAAAATGACAATTTTGCCCCTGTTCATCTGTGTATTTTCCATGCAACTAAGATATTTACATAGATTAAGTGACTTTACTTTTCAACATCTTTACCAAGCATACCATAGGCCTTTGAATATTGGTTCCTTAATATGAATGAAAGAAAATCTTACACTAATTTCATTCTTCTATTGTACATCTCTCGAGGAACATCATATGCCTTATTTCATTTCTACACTATAATCATAAGTTACTTAGATGTGCGTTGTAATGGTATAGTGAGGTCGTAATCCAAAAAAAATTACAACTTAGGTTATTCTCTTAATAAAATAACATTACACTCCTACAACTATTTTTGTCCTATCTTTTCGCCTATTCATACTCGAGTACCCATAATATACACATATAACAACCATCGAACCTTACACGTAATTAATAGAAATTCCACATTTTTTTAGCATAAAATGAATACTACACAAACCATACACATATAATATACCTCAGTGTCGGCTCCCGAGGGTTGACTAATTATGTTGCGTCAGATAAAGTCCTTGTCAGAGTCCTACGATGACACGCGAAACAAGTTAGATTATTCAGGTCGTTACAAGTATTACCTGATGATAACTAATATAGTGGTGGACAAATGAAGATAAATGTTTTTAAATATTGCCATTGAGATACAATACCTTAGGTAAAGCTCATGTTAATTAAATCTCAATATATTCCAAAAACGATTTGCATCCTATTCATTATGGACTCTTACTTCCAGACTAAGTTTAGGGAAAGACATAGGCAATGCTTGTCAAAAAGAAAAGAAAAAAGACAATAAAAATAAAAACATTGTTGGAAAAAATACTTGCTTGACTATAGTGAAAGTGAGAAGTGCTAACAGGAGCTTTGCAATGAAAAAATAGAGAGTCACACAGGTTCTAAAGGAAATGTGGCAGGGAAGCCTAGTGGTAGGAAAAAGGTGAGAAAAGAAGAAATATATGAAAAAATAGTGATATATATGAGAAAGAAAGAATGATGTTTATGAAAACACTTCAAATAAACGATTTAGTTGAAGTGCTTATAGATAAGTTAGGTGGAGTTTCTTTTCCAACATTTGAATTCATGAATATATCTTATTTATTAGTGTCTTATTGACTTCGAATAATTTATGGACTATGACAGTGGAGATTGGTTGTATAAGTTCTATTTCTGTATTCTTTAGTATTCAATGCTCTATTTAGAGATTAAATCTTGGCTTTACTTAAGTATTCTTGTATTGCTTTGGTGCATCAAAAGATTGGAAGATACCACTAGTAATTAACATGTTTAGGATCATTTAATTTGCATTGATTAGTAAAGCATATAAGACAACTCATTCTATTGCAGTATGATTTTTTTAGGATTGCATTATTAGGAGTCTAGTTTACATTAGATTGCATATGACTTATATTTATTTGCTCAGGAGTTGCAAAGTCCTATGTTTGGGGTAAGTTGACAAGTCATAAATTATATAAATTTTTTAGAGCATTTTAGTATATTTTATAAGGTAAAGTCTCATAAATATTAGTGGAGTGATATGTTCTATGATGTGTTTGCATGTCCCATGCAAAGGTGGCATAAGTTATGTTCCAATATGGTAGAGTGCAAGATAGTTAATGTACATCTTTAAAGAAGTGTTTTTGATCTACCTCGAGATATGTACTAACCTGTTGGTAAATATCAAGTGAATGATGTTGATCATGTCATCTATTGAAATCATCATTTTGTGTCAATCCATGGGGGTTTAGGAGCCGTAAGATCATCCTCGAGATGCATGCTAATGAGGTTGATGAAGAGGAAAAAAATAAAGAGTAAAATATGAGATATGCATGAGTAGGGAATCGATCCCTAGTCACCAATTCGTTGGAGCTGTGGATGCATAAGGGGAAGGTTAGGTATGGGAACCCCATCTCTACCTCATACCCGCTAAAGAATCCATCCCTGTGCCCATCCCTAAGTAAGGATGAATTTTCATCCCCATCCCTATCTCCATCCTCGTCTAATCCCCTCGCATATGGGGAATTTTTTTGAGAAGATTTTTTCCCCATTTAATTCCCCACTAGGGATCCCTGCAAGGATTCTCTCAAATAATATATTTTCGTGAGAAAATATTTCTTCCCACTTTATTTTTCTAAAAAAAAGTTATAAAATGTGAGGTATCAGACAAACACGACTACTTATTTCTTAGGACTTAAAAAAATCTTATTAAGAAGTTTTTTTGATCAAATTTAACTTGTTTTAGTGGAAAGTCAAACTTTAATTCACTCTTTTACATTCAACATTTTCATTGCAGTTTCCTCTGTTATAAAATATAAATATAATTGCAAACAACTCAAAACAAACATATTTTATTATGTGTATCAATAGTATTTTTGGTGGAAACCATATAGAATATTATATATAATATATAAACCTATATATGGTATGTTTATAAGTATATAATCGATATATAGGGATCCTCACGGATCTTCTCTAATAGGGATACTGCAAGGATCCCCATAGGTAAACACGATTCTAAACATTATTCATAGGATGATCGTTATTTATGGAAATTATGTGCTGACCAAAACATCCAAAGATGTATTTCACAAACGAAAATACAATCCATTATAGCTTATTCCCATACTTAAGCTTGTGGAGGGAATTTTAGTCCACATTGTACAGCCCTTAAGATATTAGACTCAGGATTCTTTTTTACTTACTTTATTTCATTATTGTTATGTTTACACAAAAGCTTGTCCAAATCGTCAAAGAACTAGAAACTTAAGATGTAGGAACCAAATGCCCTTATGTCCTATTTTGTTTTGCAAAATATTTGATGTTTAAGGAATAGACTATAAGAGATCTTTTCCACCATCTAATGGAAATATTTGCATTTTATTAGTTGTAGACTATGTGTCCGAATGGGTAGAAGGTATAGCCATGAAATCTAATGATTCGAAAATAGTAGTTAATTTCCTAAAATTAAGGATATTTACTATTTTTTTAGTACCCATAACTTTGATTAACAATAGAGGCTCACATTTTTGTAATAGAGTCGTAGCTACTTTACTTCGTAAATATTATGTTACACATAAAACATCTACCGCATACAACCCACATACTAGTAGACAAGTTGAAACCACAAATAAAGAAATTAGATTAATATTAAAAAAGACAGCATGTCCAACACTTAAAGATTGAAATCCTCATTTAAAAGATATATTATGGGCATATAGCACTGCATTTAAAACACCCATATGTATGACACCTTATAGGCTAGTTTTTGGTAAAGCATGTCATCTGCCTATCGAACTAGAGTGTAAGGCATACTGGGTAATCAAGACATGTAACATGAATTATGATAATGCAAGTAAAAAAGGTAAACTTAGTATCCGAGAGTTAGAAGAATTGAGAAATGAAGCATCTATGAGTGTTTCAGTTTATAAAAACAAAAACTAAAGCACTTCATGAAAAAAAAATTGAATATTAAGAATTTTGAAGTAGTATAAAAAATTTTACTCTATTGTTCACGTCTTAAATTATTTCTTAGAAAACTTCGTTCAAAATGGACGGGACCTTTAATTGTTACACATGTATTTCTCCATGGTGTTGTAGAAATAGAAATCAGAGAAATATGAAGAATCTTTAAAGTTAACGGTCATAGACTAATGCCCAATCACGAAAGTTTCATCTCATAAGATATGAAGATCATTAACCTTAACCCAATTGACAACTCATTAGATGTTATTTATGTACTTTCATGTATACGAGGCATAAAGGAGGAAAATGAGTGAATTCATGAAGAAAAGAGGCTACACAAAAGTGGGTTTGATGATGTCACTCTGAAAATTGGCATTGTGGGAAGAAAAGTGGACAGTGTAGGAGACCAAGGAAAGGAGAAGAAATGAGTAAGGATGATTAGGGCAATGGCAGCGCCAAGGGTGATAAGGGATGGTTCCAGGACAAGATACGTAGGGTGCCGATTCTTTTGAATAAGGAAAAAGCACTCAAAATGGTCGAAGCTATCATGGCGTCGTGGCATTACACACAGAGCATTCGATCATAAGTGACAACACCAAGACTGAAGAAAATAGAAAGTTAAAGTTCTATTTTGAGTTATATTATCTGTTAGGATTTATAATTGTTTTCCGAAGTGTTTTAGAAGTATAAAAAAGTATTAAAATGTCGTAAACTCACCCATTACCAACTATTAGTAACCATTGTCATAGATTAGTATAGGTTTACTTTATTCTTGAGTATTGAGAAGATTCATGGAAGAGAAGACATAGAAAACTCACGTGGGTGATTCAGGTATTTTTATATTGATTTAATTAAAGTTATTCGTTTAATCATTAATTTCAATGATTAAAATTATGTGTATATTTATTTCAATGAAGTGTGAGTAGTTCATTAATCGTAGGCAATAATGGATCCTACGCTATGAATGTTATTGTATAAACATGAACAAATTATAAAATTAGAAAGTGCAACCATAAAATACATAACATTGAGAGATAGTTATTAATCAGAGAAGCATGGATAGTAAACTTAATTAGTTTTGAATCTAAAGATTTGGAACTTAAAGCAATGTGGAGCTTACGTTATTCATACCAATCGGTGGAGTTCTAGTTTGCACTTTAGAATCTTTTTTGTCATGATAGTTGGTTAAAGTGGATTTAAAAGAAATATGTCTATTCTAATTTGGCATTACACACACACAATAAATATGAGGAAGTGAGTTAAAATGCACAGTATTTCATTAAGTAGGTGAAGTTGTGAACTAAGATATTCTTAATATAAGAGTTTAAAAAGTAATTTACATTAATTTGTTAGAATATAGTAGTTTAATTACAAAACCAAATTAAAAAGGGATTTCCTTAGCTATAGAATTATTTTGACTAGGTAATTGACCTAATCATTGGTTACAAAAGATATCTATCCTATTGAATTTTCATTGACAAGTTCGATTGCGAATACTCTGTTTTCTACGGTTAATGGTAGGAACGAGCAACACTACCATATACTAACTAGACTTGTAAAACCATTGAATATACCGTAGGCTTTCAACAAGCTAGCAGCCTTAACGTTGAATGAAAGCAATTGCCCTAAGTGGTTACTAGTATGAACTATCACACCAACTTACACGTCAAATGTATAAGAGCACATAAATTGCCAACAGATAAGGGTTTATTTGTCACCTAACATAAACCTCCTTACCGAGTGGCGGTAGGTTCACCGACCTAGATCTCCTATATCCACCTATGCATTGGCTACTACACAAGCAAAGCATATTAACCTATTCAAATGAAAAACCTATAGATTTATAATTAATACAATCAAAGTTACAAGATTTCAATGAAAGGGAAATTCTCTTTAAGGAATCAAACCTCATATCATCAATACTTGCAATAGTAGAAAACTCTCAATCTAGTGAGAACTTAGATACTAGTACACATATAAACTAATTACAACAATTGAACAAAGTAAACAATACCTTAAAAATAAAGAACTAACACCCAAGAAAATGAAAACCAAAACTCCCAAGGGCTTCTCTCTTCAAAATTTAGAAACTAGAGAAAATATAAGATGTTTTTTACACGTCCAATCCTAAGTATTTATATGAGTTTGAAATATAATGGAGTAGATTCACCAAATCCAACAAATCCACCAAATTTGAGATTTAAAACCCTCAGATTTGTTTAACACCTTATGTTAAACAAACATGTCAATGCGCTTCCAAATTGTTGCGATGCTCTATTTTTTTGCCCAATTTCTTTTTGAATCGAGGCTAGCAATTTTGCAGGGTCGGATGTGCAATATGACATCGCTATGAAATCGCTCAGTCTTTTCTTGAGATACTAGCTTCATCATTTTCCTGGGTCTTTACAAGACATCATTTACAGCTTTTCTAGTGAGCATCCCGCAGTCCAGCCAGTTTTATACCAGCGATTCCTTGACGATTTGATGTTGAACTGAAATTGATGTCATGGCGCTAAGACTTTTTCTGCTTTTGGCTAGATTTCAGTGGAAATCACTCTTTTTCAAATAAAAGCCTATTTCTAATCCGAAAACACTAAAACAATTATTTATTAGTATAAATGATGATAAAACTATTGAAATTCATAATAAAAGTGTACAAAAACATAGCATAACTAATGACTACTCAAATACCCCCAAACTTAGACAATTACTCATCCCGAACAAAGGAGTATGAGACAATTAACTTGCATGCACAATTACAATTCAGCTTATCTAATGCCTAACTCTAACTTAAATGGATTCATCTAATTTTTTACAAGATTCTGCAAAATCGAAGACAAGAACACTTAAGCAAAGCTGGTAAATTTGAGTCGAGGTATTTCAGCCACTTTCCCGACGAATACTCTACGAAACACTAGACTTTGTCAAGACTAAAGCCATCAATTAATCACGAGTTACCTCAAAACTTTTAACAATCTAAAAACCTTTAATCTCTAAATAGGGCCTTGAATACCAAGATTCCATAAATAGAAACTTATACAACCATTTAACTAAAACAATGAAAACATCATTTGGGGTCAATAGGACTTTCTTTAGGGTTGATATAGCTAAACTGGGGTAACAAGGAAATGATATTAAATGATTCAAAGCATTGGAAAGACTTACTTAATCTTGCTGCAAGCACTTGAGGTAAATATTTTTAAGGATTTTTTATAGACTTCCACTTATTATTTAATTTCTACATTTTTTCTTCTTTTATTTTTTATTATTATTTTTTTTAAGATCCCCACTCCATTTCTAATGGATTCCACTTTTTCTCACTTTTTTCCACAAATGTATTCCCTACTCCATTTCCTGTTGAACTTGTGGGGGACTCTATATATTACTTAAAGACTATTGTTAGCACTTCTCACTTTCACTTTGATTAAACTAGCTTTACAATGTAGGTAAAAGGATTTTTAGGTCAATGGCTATAGGTTTCATAATGTGTTATGAAGAAATCAGGTTGGTTTGGCTCAAATGGGCTAACTAGGGATAAATTATAGGTGGGCTAAGGCTAAGAGCTAAATAAATAATGCCTACATCTTCCCCCAAATTTATTCTTAAGTCACACTCAGTTTCAAATAGATGCAAACCTATTTAGGAATCTGTAGAGATTAAATTGGGTCTTATCCTATTGTGACCTTCTATCCACTTTCATATCTAGCATAGAGCCTTGACTCTACGCTAGCGCTGTTTGATATAGACTCATTTAGTATACCAATCATAAGAGCATTATGTCTGACCTATGCTCTACTAAAGGTCTTATCCATCATTGGCAACATCATTCCACATATAAATCTCGAAAATTGTCAACCATTTTTCTAAGCTAAAAATGGGCATTTATTTTGGCTCAAAACAAAAAAAAATACAAGTATGGAAAGTGTGCACTACTTACCAAACCATCAATCCTTTTAAATAAAATGAAAGCGTATTACAATTAAAAAAGTATAGTAGATTTTAGTTTCAATGACAAAAACAAGTGTGGTTTTTTTTATTCTAGAAATAGGGTATATCGCCTTTTGAAAAGGCGTTATTAGGTGGGGGAGATTTTTTTGGATTATGTGGACACATGACTAGCGCATTTTCAAAAGGCGTTATTCATGTGTATGGTCCACGTAGGACAGATAACACGAACGGTGCTTTTTGAAAATGCGTTATTCCTATTATTTGGATGTAATTATCTATATGGATGTCCATATCAACATGGTGGGAGGCTGTTTACATGAATAACGTCTTTTCAAAAGGTGTTATTCATGTAAAAAGGATTCAGTGTCAAGGCGCTATTCTTGAATTAGTTTTCCACGTCGACTATCGACGTAGGCAAGAATACATAAATAGCTCAATTTTTGAATGCGCTATTTGTGTAATCTTACCATGTGGACTCAGGGTACACAAATAGCACTTTCTCAAAAGGCACTATTTGTCTACCCCCTGTTCTTCCTCCCGAAATAGGAAATGTGAAGAATATATTCTCTGTGTTTCATGTTTCCGCTGGGAAGTAGCAGGGGCTAGGTAGGTAGGTAGGTAGGGTAGGTCACGGGAGTTTTGGAGGGGGACGGTGACTCAGGTATTTAAGGAGGGGAGGTACAGTGGCCGAGTTGAGGGCAGAGAGGGGAGACGGTGGGAGTTGGCCAGAGAGAGGAGGTGACAGGTTGAAGGAGAATGAGAGGGAGTTGACGAGCAACGGTAGAGAAGGAGGAGAGGGAGTTGGCGAGAGTAGAGAGCAATGAGCAACTGAGAAAGCGAAGGAGAATGAGGATAAGGAGTTGACGCGCAGCAGCAAAGCAGCAGAGGAGAAGGAGGAGAGTGAGTTGACGAGCAGCGGAGTAGCGACGGAGAAGGAAGAGAGGGAGTTGACAAGCAGCGGCGGAGAAGGAAAAGGAGAAGGAGGGGCACTTGACGGTGTTTCGTTAGTTTTGTTTTGTTTTGTTGCTAGTTTAGTTTGTTTAAAAATTTTAATTTGTTTAGTTTGGTTGACATTGTTAGGTTAGTTTAGTTTAGGATGTTAGTTTAGTTTAAGTAGTTTGATTAGTTCAGTTTATATTGTTAGTTTAGGTAGTTTGGTTAGTTTACTTTAGGTTGCTAGTTTAGGTAGTTAGTTTAGTTTTGGTATTTAGTTTAGTTAGTTTAGTTTAGGTAGTTAGGTTAGGTTAGTTTAGTTTAGTTTAGTTTAGTTAGTTTAGTTTAGGTATTTAGTTTAGTTTAGGTTAGTTAGTTTAGTTTAGGTAGTTTGGTTAGTTTAGTTAGTTTGTTGGTTTAGTTAGTTTAGTTTAGGTTGATATTTTAGTTAGTTTAGGTTGTTAGTTTAGTTTACGTAGTTAGTTTAGTTAGTTTAGGATTTTTTCTTTGTTTAAAGGTTTAGTTTGGTTTGGTTTGGTTTGGTTTGGTTTGTTTTGTTTTGTTTTGTTTTGTTGTTAGTTTAGTTTAGGTTAGTATAGTTTAGGTTGCTACTTTAGTTAGGTTAGTTTAGTTTAGCCTTAGTATTTTGTTAAACTATGATGTTAAATTGTGTTATTGTTCTCATATGTCTTTCAATATACACACAAGTGGAACAAGTTTTATTGAACTTGAGATATTTTAGTCCATTTAAATAAAATAACTAACTAAATTTTTATCGCATGATTATTAAATTGAAGACGAAAAGAAGAGGAAAATAGTAAGTTTACAAATTTAATATTTCCATAATTATTTATTTTGTTTTGTTATAATTTTCATGACATGTAGTGACATGTAATTTAAAAAAAATGGTTGATATGTTTATTTAATGGTATGTGCGCTTAATACATTAAGTAACCCAAACACAAATGAATGAGTATGCTCTGTAGTTGCGCTATTAGGGCAATCCTCCATATGAAAAAGTTTTATTGGTGTTTAAATCTCCCAATTTGAACAAAATTCATGGCTTGATAATGTTTTGATGAAATATGTGCTCCTTATGAACTAGTTTAGTATTTTTCATCGTTTGGGATGTAAATATGAGTCATTACTTGATCAATTATGCAAGCAAATGAGTATGCTCTGTAGTTGCGTTGTTATGGCGATCTTCTACAACAGAAAGTTCTATTGCGCTTTAACTTCCGTTATGAATCAACTTTTTCACTTAATATATTTGTAATCATGTGTGTAGTCATTTTACATCAATGTCCAATAAATTATGTAGGTCATGGAATATAGGAACATCCCTTTTCTATTCTATGTGGACGGTGAAATTGTAAATGGTTTAAATGGCATTACGTACAACGCACCCCCATCAGCAGTGTTGATGGTTAAGTTTGGGCGAGTAGCCGTCAATTGATGGATGACGTGCGTAACGCATTCAATGTCTCATCTACGGAGACTCTAGTTAAGATTACTTATCTCCGCGTGATAATCCTCCTTGGAGGTTCACATTATTTCGTATGCAACAACACACTTCGACTTGATGTGGGGGACTGTGGCCAATTTACCAATAACTGCAACGGTAGATATCTATTTGAAATTTAAGTCAATCGACTCGTTTCGAAATTGTACTATTTATTCGCAAGTCCGTGATGAAAATGTCGGCACATCAGAAGTAACATTGATGATGGAAAGACTGCATATGCAATCACCACAAGGTGATGTCGCGCAAGATGGATTTGTTAATCCATTACATGAAGACATTAATGCCTCTAATGACGATGAAGTTAACGAGGACGCCAATAATGAAATAGAAGAGGACATACATCCCAACGAGGACGGTGCAGCAGCTGTCGATTGGGAGAACGTCAATGTTTTGACGGATGACCCAAGGTATGAACCTCCAAGTGCAGAAAACGTGCAAGATGATGAGCAGTTTGCTATCGATGAAGAGATTTTCTTGGTGGAAGCAAGTGATGATGAAGTTCACCAACCATTGCCGGTGTATAATGAAATCAATTGGGAGGTGGCTAACTCCACTGAAACCCAACATTTTCATCAACAGACTGGGGGGACATGTCTAATTTTGATTTGGAAATATGGATGTGATCTAACGACAAAAAAGACTTACAACATGTCGTCAAAGTGTGGCATGTTAATAGACATTGTCAATACCATGTGATGGAATTGACTACAACTCTGTGGGCGATTAAGTGCAAAAGTACGCAAGACGGGTGTACGTGGCGCCTCCATGCTTATTTGCGAAAGAAAACACAATTATGGGAGATCACACAACTAGAAGTGTCGCATAACTGTATAAATCCCGACATAGAACGAGATCATGCTCAACTTAATGCCAACATGCTTGCGCGAGAGATCCGAAGCGTCTTCCAAAGCGATCAAGCAATAACTATCAAGGCAAACAACAACAACAACAACAACATAGCCTCAGTCCCAAATTAACTGGGGTCGGCTACATGGATCAAACTTTTCCATTGTGCTCGATTCAGTGCAATTGATGGTGAGTTTTGCAAACCATTCAAATCTCTCTTAATTAATGCATCCCTTGTTAACTTTGGTCTACCCCTACCTCGTCGAATTTCTACAGTTTCTATTGAGTCAAGTTTTCTAGTTGGGGCATTTGTAGGCCGTCTTTGCAGGTGACCAAACCATCGCAACCGCCCTTCCCTAATCTTTGTATCAATTGGTGCTACTCCTACTTGTCTTTGAATTTCTATATTTCTTATTCTATCTTTACGGGTTTTACCACACATCCACCTAAGCATCCTCATTTCGGCTACATTCACTTTATGTAATTGTTGTTGCTTTACTGAACTATCAAGGCATTAATACAAATAATTCAGGAAAAATACGGACACGAAGTAAACTACAAGCGAATGTGGGATGCCAAAAAAAAGGCAATTGCATGTGCATTTGGAGATTAGGATGAGTCATACACTTTATTACCAAGATGGTTAGCGGTTATGAGGAATAAAAGTCGGGAGACGAGAATCGAGTGGTCACATAGACAATGGGCTGCTCATGAGATAAGAACTGCGTCTCCCCAATTTCGTTGTGTGTTTTTGCATTTGAAGCATCGATACAAGCTTTCAAGTTTTGCAGGCCTCTGCTTCAGATTGACATGACTTTTTTATATGGCAAATATATTTATAAGCTAATGATTCCCATCTCTGTTGATGGTAATAGACACATACTACTGGTTGCATTTTCCATTTACGTAAACTGAATCTACTTATTCGTGGGGATGATTTTTGAGGATGTTGCGCAAACAAGTGACAGATGGGGATGGAGTTTGCCTTATTTTTTATTGTCAGCCTGGCATTCTGGAGGTGGTCAACACTCCGAGCAACGATTTTTGTCCCCTAAAAGGATACCACCATTATTGCCTGCGACACGTGATTAGTAATTTCAACACCCAATTCAAAAATGACCCCTTAAAAAAACTCCTTTCTCAAGCAGCCGCTCAACATCAAGAACGAAAATTTAATGCGTGCATGGAGCGTTTTGCATACTTATCATCATGAACTCCTCAATGTCTACAATATGTCTATGCCATCCCTAAAGAACTATGCACTCAATTGCATAATGGAGGCATGCGGTACGGCTGGATGAATTCTAATGGTGTTGGTTGTATGAAATGCAAGTTACGTTTTGCATTCAACTATATAGTTATTGCTGAAGTAATATTACTTAAATAAATTTTATCGTCACTTGTAGAGTATTTTAACGGTGCATTGAAGGGGGCTCGATTCTTGCTAATATAACAACGATGACTCATATGATTTACTATAGATTGGTGACATACCACAATCGGTGTAAACAGGAAATTGATGAAACAAGCTTTCACTGCCTATCCTACACAAAATATGTCATGGATAAACTCAAACAGTATGAATAATCTGCAAGGAGGCATCGAGTCACTTTAATCAATCGTGACATTGGTGAGTTTGAAGTGCTGACTGGAAGACATAGATGTGCCTTTATTCAAGTGAGCTACACGTAATTCATTGAGCCATACTATAGGATCGATATGTGCGCGCAAAGTTACTCCAATGATTTCAAAGCCATCCCAAATGAGAAATATTAGCCGACTTTTGGGACAAAGATCATACTCGACCTAAGGTGCAGATGTGGTCGAGGGAAACCAAAGGGAACGCGAAGACAAAATGAGATGGATCTTCCTAATGTCTCGAGACCCTTGCGATGTAGCATATGTCATCAAAAAGGATATTGAAGAACAACATGTCCTAATAAAGACCGTGAACGAGTCCCTACTAGGAAGAACCGGTGTAGTATTTGTCGTTCAGAGGGACATAACAAAAAAGATTGTCCAAGCAGACCTCAACCTTCCAATAAAAACCGATAGTTGATTTTGTATATTGTTTGGCATGGCTTAAGTTGTGAATTTGATTATATTGGAATGTTTGAGCATTCGTTATTGTTTGAACATATATGAAAGAGTTATTGTTTGGTTTCCGAACAACATGATTAATTTTTTTTCAAATCATTCATTTGTAGTTGTACAATAATGGATCTAGGTCCATCAGATCTTTCACTTTTGCATTTCCAATCTACACACAGATCATCGCGAACCTGGAGGTGTGAGGTAAATTTTTTTATAAGTATACATCAAATGTTCTTGCATAAACGTATAATATATATATATATATATATATATTAATACAATATCAATTATAAGGTGTACAAAACATTGCGCGTACGTCAAAGACGTGGTGTCGTCGATCGAATGGTACAGTATCATTCGAGGATGATCCCATATCTTCTTTCCAGTGGGTTCTATGAGATTTCCCACGTAGCATTTTCAACCTTGATTTGGATTTGATTACTGTATTCGTAGAGAGATGGTGCCCTAAGACACATACATTTCACATGCAATGTGGGGAGTGCACAATTACACTCCATGGCGTGCAGGTACAACTCGGCTTACCTATCAAAAGTATACTTATGGCAGGAATGACCAATACATACTATTTTAATGTGTGCGAGAGGCTACTTAGTCAAACTCCTATTGGAGATGACATTATTGGTTGTAAACTTAATGTTGAATGGCTTGAACGTAACGTACCAGCTATAGATGATGACAGCGATGAGGAATCGGTACAACGTTATGTTCGATCGTAGATATTTCAACTTATAGGTGGTCTTTTATTCGCCGACAAGTCCAACCGATTTGTATATTAGATGTTTCTACCATTGCTTGAAGATTTCCATATAGCTAGACAGTATAGTTGGGGGAGTGCATGTTTGGCTTATTTGTACAGGGAGTTGTGTTGCAAATCTCGCACAGGTGCACATGAGGTTGCAGGCGCATCAATTCTTGTATAACTGTGGACATGGGACAGATTTTCATTCATAACACCATGACGCCTAGGTGTTTCTAGAGTTCGACCGTAAACAGTGGATGGAGAACACATGCTTATGGACGTTCCATTAGAACACAGGTAATACAAATATTATTTCATAATTTCTATAACATTTACTCCATTTTCATTTTTTATAATTTATTTTTTTGTATACAGATGGCTCAATGCATTTTCGGTTACACAGAGTGAGACGCACGTCTTATCAGCCTACCGTGATGCACTCGACTTGCATAATGAGGATGATGTTGTATGGCAACCTTATGCTGAAGTCATCGGGTCTCTTCACGAATACTGTACTGATGGTCACGGTAGGTGGCTTTTGATGTGTCCCTTAATTTGTTTCCACATGTCGAGTGGCATCGACTAAAAAGAGTTATGAGACAATTCAGAATGATACAAGTGGTGCCACCAAATTGTGCTTACAATACCCGATTGCACCGCATTGAATTGCGTGGACGCAATCAAGAAAATTGGGTGAATTTTCATGAAAGCCTTATACGAATGTGGGAAAATCGTGGCCACAACATAGTCACTGCGACACAAGATGAAGGGTGTGATCATCAAGACTACATGACGTCGTATCGCACAGTCACTAGACCATTCATTGGACACAACAGGGCTTTACGGGACTATTCGGTAAACTTGAATCTCTTATTTTTTTCTCGAACAATTAATATCTTAAATTGCATGATTTAAACTCATGTTTTTATATTAATGTAACTTGGTGCATCGACTAATGTGAGTGTTTATTGAGGACGGGTATGAGCAAGGTCTTCTTGCACTTGATGAAGGGATTAGAATTTTAGACGAAGTGAAAAGCAAAGGTCTACGCTATGGAATGATGGAATTGATGTCCAAGAGGAAATTAATGAGGAGAATGAAGAGGAAAATGAAGAAGAGGATCAGGGCCAATCAAATAGAGAGGTGAGAAAAAGAAGAACACGAACAGAGACTGTGGGGGAAAGCACCAGACATCATCGTCCACCACGTCCATCTAGTCAGACTCAGATTGCTGCACAGAGTAGCAGACGTTCTCCTCCAGCACGTTCATCTCGTCCGAGAGCAAGTATAACAAAGAGTGTTAGCGAGTGTAACCAACGCTCATCCCCACCAAGTCATTCTTCTCATGGGTATATTCCTACATCATCCACAATGCAACCAGAACCTTAAATGTCTGTACCAAGGTCGTCGATCATGAATCTTCCTCCTTACAATTTTGATCCTTATGCACCCGGGCCGTTGTCGTCATATATAGACCATGAAATGCATAGACATCAAATGCATCTGTCATTGCCTCCATACATGCCAAGTCCATATACTCCACCATGTTATAATTACAATATGTCATATAGTGGAGATGGCTCATTCATAAACCTATTAAGCATGTCGCCGCCTCATGTTCCTTTCTCCCAACCGCATAAAAGAAGCCCCATTTTTTGGATGGTTCTACCTCCCATTTTTGGTAGCATTAGTACTAGAGGTGAGTCGAGTGTAGCACTAGAGGAAGAACATTGATATTCTCAAAAACCTTCAATGTAAGATCAGCAACCTCAACCACCTTAACCGGATGAACAAACACATCGTCCAACTAGACATAGAGTACGTTCGGTTTGCATCACCGAGCAACAACGTCAACGTAACCGTCGTAATAGACTTGTATGATGAGTTTTCTTAATGTCGTGGTGATTGTTTTTCAGCTTATATATTGGGTGAATGAAGTTGATGTATACAACCTTCTCATGGAATGAACTTATTTCTCAACAGATCATTGTTGTCTTAATTTTAAAATATCGACAAAGATATAACATGGTTTTGGCCTATAATTATTTTATTCTTCATATCTCTACTTATCATCACGAGATAGAAGTAAGACAAAAGTTTAAAGGATGAGTTGCATGGTTACTATGGGTTGCACGGGTTGTCCGCCTCACGATACACGTGTGATATTTACATGGGGAGCATGGTCTATAGTGGATATGCATGTGTTGTACCCTCGAGATACGTGCATGAAGTTTGCATGGATTGTCCACCTCGAGAAACTTGTCCATCATTTGCATTAATTAACCACCTCAAGTTACATGCATGACATTTGGATGGTTTGCATGGACCGCAGCAGGTTGCATGGTTGTCTACCTCAAAATATGTGCTTCACATTCGCATGGTATGCATGGATTACACGAGGCTGCGTGAGTTGTCCACACCTCAAAATATGTGTGTGACGTTTGAATGATTTGCACGAAGATGCATGGCTAGCCCACCTCGACATACGTACGTGGCATTTCTATTTTTGTCAGCCACAAGTTACGTGTGTGACGTTTGCATTGGCTTTACCACCTCGAGACATGTGCATGATGTTTGTATGAGTTGCACGAGGTTGCATGGGTCACCCACCTCGATAGATGTGACTGGCATTTGCATGAATTCTCCACCTCAGCATACATGGGTGACGCTTGCATGGGTTGTCCACGTTGATATGCGTGCGTGTTGTTTACTTGGGTTGTCTACCTCGAGATATGTGAGTGATGCGGGTCGTCCATCTCCATATGCACGTGTCGTTCATAGAGAGAAGAATTTTGTATAGATAGCTCCTTTTAAAAAAGAGTCATTTATAAAGTTTAGAATTTTGTATAGATAACTCCTTCTAAAAAGAGCTATCCATACAAATGTCTTCCACCTCACCAACCATGCATGCCACCTCACATCAATAGCTCCTTTTTAAACGGAGTTATACATTAATTTTGAAATTTAAAAGTAAAGCCCATTATTTGGTGAATTACAAACTAAAGCTACCCCACTTTTTGAAAAACACCTTAATTTAGCTAGGAATTTTGAAAAAAACTCAGAAAATTACCAAAAATCCTTATGGTTCATCTTTTTATTCCATCCAACCAGCATACCTATATACCTTTAAACTTATCTTGAACCTTGTTTTCAAGGATCAAGAAAGTAGGGTAAACATAGACATTCCAAAAGAACAAGTGAAATATGATAATTGAAGGTACGAACTGAAATGGAATGAAATGGTAAAAGTAGAAGCTGAAAATAGGCAAATGATATGAAACAAAAACATGAACTCCTCAATAAACAAATTAAAAACAATCATCATTACTGCACTCTGATGAATAGTCACCTTGTAAGCGAGTATGTCGAGTTTTTCAAATCTAACCCATCAATTTCCCAGTGATGCGAAATTACAAAGGAATTTCTATCTAAATCGGCAGTAGAGAAGAGCCAGCAAATCATCGGCGAATTTAAAAATACACTAGGAATCGCTAGATGATTCAGTGGAGCACATAGAGCTAAATCCAGTGATTTTCATAGCGATTTATAAATGAATCGAATGAATTGAGGAATCGATGAGGTCGGTGATGAGTTTTTTAGATAAGAACAAAGAATTTGAGTTTATCTATTATATGTATGCTTAGGAAAAATATAAATAGCACCTTAGGGTTTCACAATTAGCTACCTAGAAGCACTTTCTTTCTAGATTAGTCATTATTAGTTTTAAAAAGTCTTATCAATTAGGTTTTAGTCTATTGCTTTTGGAGACTCTTTAGAGATTTAGTAAAGGTATTTTTCATTAATGTCTTTCAATTATTTGTTTTTTGCAATGTCTATTACTAATGTGTAAGTAGTTTATTATTCTAAATAATATTCTAGACATGATTTTAAATCGTTTATCAATTAAGACATAATATTAAATTTATTTGTTTAATGTTTTAAACCAATAACACATGTCAATCACGATTTTAATAAGTTGTTTTTGCATATTAAAACTAATGACTCTATGTATGAAGTGTATAGTTGCCAATATGTTTGTTAATATATAGTATCTAAATCTATGTCTATGATTATTGACAACAATTATAGAAGTAGTAACTAAGATTAATCTATAAGGTAAAAAATTACTCGAGTGGATGTTCTAGTTGACTGTGTTCTAAGTTATTTAATAACTAGCATAATTCTTGTTTTTGTTTAGTTTTGATTAGATATGAATTTTATTGAGTGTTAATACTAAGATTATGTTGAAGCATGGAGAGTCGTTCTTTTTTATAAACATCCATCCGAAGGACATTCATGGTATATTACGTTCAAAAAGTGTCTCAGCACTAAGCTCCCCGTATGGTTTCATCATGAGTGGTGGCCAAGATTTGGTCCGATCATTCAAGTTTTATCCCCAAAAGTTAAAATTCATTATGAAGCAAAACGTCTCTTATTTTTCCTATTCATTCACAAATACACAATTCCTTGGATATTGAAATGGAATTATAACAATACAAAGTTCACTGATACTTTTGGAATGACTACTAATCATTTGATCTGGGAAATTCATGTAAAATGGTAAATTTGATATTGATTCCATCAAAGAAGAATAATTCACTTCAAATACTCCCAAAAAACTTGTCATCAAGTCAAGCAATCACTCCAAAAAAACCTACAAGAATGCTAGTCTTCCAAAAGAAGAATCGATCCAGGATTTATCAATCTCCCCAATACAGGTCCCATCTTCATCCTGTAATCGGTTCACTCTAGATCTTACCCATGCCATACTTCAGCATCTACAACAATGGAAAAACATATGAAACAATTTGAAGATAGCCAATTAGCCACATCACGAACTTTGAACATGGGGATAGTTTTGTCCCCCAGATTTCTATGATCCTTAATAAAATTCAGGCTCATGTCATATAACTTAATTAGGCCCATGTCTGCCTCTCCAGGCTTATGCCTGCCATCAGGCCTATGCCATATAACTTAATCAGGCTCATGCCTCAAGGCCCATTTGCTTGCCTCTTACAATCTAATAAACCATTTTTCAATATCATCAGCCTAATCAACAAAAATAATGACACCCATCATGTCATTCATAAAGCAAAGTTGTTTATCAATAATTCAGCTCATCAAAGTTAAAGAATTCAAGGAGAAGATAATTCCACTAGTCAATAATACATACAATCCATCAAGTTGTTTTACTTTTTGAAGGTGATAAAAGAATTCGCGTATGTAAGAATCTACTTTTCCTAAAGTAGATGCGTTTTTAATTTCCTATCTTTATGTAAATATTCTATATATTGTTTGTTTTGTCTTGGCTTTATAAGGGTCTCCACTTTATCAAAAGTAGATACCATATGTTTGTTATATTTTATGAATCTACTATACCTAAAGTAGATGCCTCGGTTGTAAGATAAAGTTAGTTAGTGCTTATCTATAACTTGAAGGTCTATTCTTCTTTTGTAGTTTTTCTGTTTATAAATAGAAGTTACGTTTGAGGAACTCCTCATTCAAAAATCGAGCTTCATTTGAATCTTCATTTGAAACTTCTCATAAGCTTTAAGTTTTTAGCCATCGATCCTATTAAATTCTAGTTTAAAAATCCTTCATTTATCCATTCTCATCATCGTCCACCCTTCACTAATAA
The DNA here is from genome assembly GCA_039657365.1 of Stephania yunnanensis. Classification (NCBI taxonomy): domain Eukaryota; kingdom Viridiplantae; phylum Streptophyta; class Magnoliopsida; order Ranunculales; family Menispermaceae; genus Stephania; species Stephania yunnanensis. The sequence continues at coordinate 8,978,484 of CM077585.1, forward strand.
AGTAGAGACCATTATAAAAGCTATGACAAAACAAACAATATATAGACTATTTACATAAAGATAAGAAAATATGCATCTACTTTAGGAAAAGTAGATTATTACACACGCAACTCTTTTGTCATTCAAAAAGTAAAACAACTTGATGGACAATATGTATCATTGACTGGTGGAATCATCATCTACTTGACTTATTTTTCTTTGAAAAGCTAAATTATTGATAAATAGCTTTATGAATGACATGATGGTTCTTAATATTTTTGTAGATAAGGCTGATGATATTGATGAATAGCTTCGCTTTATGGATGGCATAATGGTGATTTTGATTAACACATTATGAAAGACATAATGGTGATTTTGATGAATACTTTATAAAATGGTAAGACGCAGGGAAATTGGCCTAGAGGCATGGGCCTAATTAAGTTATATGGCATGGGCCTGATGGCAAGCATAAGCTTGGAAAGGCAAGCATGGGCCTTGAGGCATGGGTCTGATTAAGTTATATGGCATGGGCCTGAATTTTATCAAAGGTCAAGGAAATCTGGGGACTATAACTATCCCCATGTTTAGAGTTATTTTATAATGTGGCTGATTGGCTATCTTCAACTCGTTTCATATGTTTTTCCATTCATTGTAGAAGTTGAAGTATGGTATTGGAAAGATCAGGAGTTAACTAATTAGAGGATGAAGATGGGATTTATTTTTGGGAGATTGACGAAACCTGGATCGGATCTTCTTTTTGAAGACTAGCTTCCTTGTAGGTTTTTGGAGTGATTGGTTGACTTTATAGCATGTTTTTTGGAGTAATCGAAGTGAATTGTCCTTCTTTGATGGAATCAATATCAAATTTATCCCACTATTTTACATGAATTTCTTGGGTAAAAATGATAAGAAGTCATTTTGAAAGTATTAGTGAACTTCATGTTGTTCAAACTTCATTTCAATATCCAAAGAATTGTGTATTTGTGGATGAACTTGAAAAATGAGATACCTTCTACTTCATAAAGAGTTTTAACTTTTGGGGGTAAAATTTGAATGATCGGACCAAATCTTGGCCACCACTCATGATGGAACCATGCAGGGAGCTTAATGCGGAAAGACTTTATTAACATAATATACCATGAATGTCATTTGGATAGATGTTTATAAAAAAGAATGACTCTTCATACTTCAATATAATATGTATAACTTACATATAATGACGGATATGTAGGCAAAATGGTTATGGATTGATATGTGAATGGAGATTGTTTTACGAAACTCAATAAGCCCATTTTTCCATAGTGAAGATTTTCTGGATCTTCATTTTTTAATAAGCAGTTTCTTTTGATCCTTCTTTTTTGAAATGTTTGAAAATAACTGAATTTGTCTGCAAAAGCAAAGCTTCATATAACATCATCATTTTGAAAGAAAGTTATAGGTTGGAGGCATTATGGATTTTATTGTACTTTTTAAGTTTTGATCTAATAAGGAATGTTCAAGAAGAATAATTAAATAATGACCTCTGAGATAATAAATGGATCTATCATCAGACTTATTGTATTGATTGAATAAGGGGGAAATTTATTGGAATAAGGTGATCTTTGATAAGTAAGGAGGGATTTGCCTTTATCTGCCATAATCTGTATTGAATGAATTTGTGGTCTCTAGATGAATTCTCTAAATATAAAGTGTAGAAGAGAATTATTTTCTCCCTTAACATGTTCAATATCAAAATAAAAAGTACTTAAAATTGCTTGCCAACTAGCAAATATTTGCTTTGAAACTAGATTTTTTATATCTTTTAAAAGTGTTTCTTTTGCAAATTTACAATCAATTCGTATTAAAAACTCCTGATTGAAAATTTTAGTTGAGACTTATGGACAGATAAAACTATTACTAACACTTCTTTTTTAACAATAGCATATTTTTCTAGGTGTTATTCCAAAGTTTTGAGATATAACAAACTAATTGTTCATTTTATTGTGGGGATTTTTGAAGTAGAATGCCGCCATAACCTAAATCTGAGGCATCTGTCTGAATTATTTTTAGATAAATAGGGTTGGCTGAATGAAGAAATGAAGAGACTTAACTTTCAATTTTAGAAGCTAAATTGCCTTAGTGTGGGCTGAACTCCAATGAGATTTTGTATCCTTTTTAAGGTCTTGAAGTAATTTTCTATCTTTAGCCGAATCCATGTATAAGTCAGTTAGGTAATTGACACTACCTAAAACTCTTTGCCGTTGTTTTTGTTTAATTCAAAATTTTGAATCCCAAAAAACTTATTGAGGTTAGAAAATTTTATTTTTCTCAGGGATAAGACTAAACCATTGTTTATTTTAATGTGTTGAAATATCAATAAATGATTCCAATGTGGATCAAATGATTTTGGAAAAAAAAGGATATCATCAATATAAACTAAAATATATTCATGATAAGGACGAAGATTTCATTCATTATTTTTTAGAATTCGAATGGAGCAATTTTAAACCAAAAGGCTTAACATTTTGTTGATATTGAACAAAAGGAGTGTTAAATGCCCTTTTTGTATCTATCTTCTTTCTTAATCTGTATATGTGAAAAACTTGATTTTAGATCGAATTTAAAAAAAAATGATTGAATTGGTAATTCTTTTTATTAAATCATTTTTATTAGGTAACGGATATCGAATTGTTTTTAAAATATTATTTAATGGTTTATAGTTTATCACTAATCTTATAGATCCTCATTCTAATTCGGCTGCATTTTCTACGTAAAATGTCGTGCCGCTCTAACGAGATCCGGATAAGGTAATTAACTTCTTTTATATGAGGTCCTTTATTTCTTGATCACATAGATTTAATAGTGTTTTGTTCACTGGGGTGGGGTTTGATAGGAATTTTATTCTTTTTAAAGTCAGCTATATAGGGTAAAGATACGTTCTTCTATCCCAAAATGCTAAAGGGATTTCTGAATAACACCTGTTAATTAAATTATCGTACAAAGTTTTTATTTTTGATTGAAAAAAAAGGTGTTTATTATTTGATATGTCTATATATTTTTAATCTCTATTTATAAAAATCCTATGTAATTTTGATTATATTCTTTTTGGTTTATTATTTGATTCAAAAATCTATTTTTTGGTTGGGTAATAAAAGTAAAATTTATTTCTTTACCTTCTATTGATGTTTTTATTACTTTAGTCGTAATAGAGAATGGTTGTATTTTTTGTAGAAATGGTGTTCCTAACAACATATCATGTTGTAGGTCTTTAACAATAATGAAAGAAGTGGATATACAAACATTATTTTTTACAAATATATGTGATAGGAATTTTTAGTCTAATAATTGACTTAGTAACTTTGGCCTTAGAAATCTTACGATAACTTTTTTCACAATATTTTAAATGGATTAAGCCTTCTCTTATATAATTTAGATATGCACCTTAATATATTAATTCATGGCCTGAGTATTTGAAGTCTTTTATTTTTAATGTAATTGGGGTAAACCATCTTTGATGAGTATAATATGTAAGAGTTTCTATAAATACGTTATTTTCATAGATAGAAAAATCTTCTGAATTTACATTATCATCTTCTAGTTTTGTCATCCTATCCTAGGGATTTTATTTCTGCTTTTAATGGATTTATTTCTTGTTCTAAAGAATTTATTGTTGACTCCATTAGTAATACTTGTTTTTTACCAACTACTTTCAAAACATCTTTCATAGTATGATAATTACTATGTAAATCTATTTGTTTTTGAAAATCTATCTTAGAATTAGCTTTTGAAACTTGAAATGTAATTCCTATATCTTTTCCTTTATTCATTATTTCTATGAAGTATTCATATCTCAAAGTGGGATCTTCTATTTGTTCTCCTATTTCTAAGGTCGATTATTCTTGTGTAGTTAAAACATTTTTTTCATCATCTGGACTGGAAGTATATGTACATGTAATTTGTATATTTTCTAAACATTGACAAGAATCAGTAGAACTACCGTCTACTTGAATTTCATTAACTTTTCTCTTATGATTTTTTAAATGATATTTATTAGCATAATGACCTAGTTTACCACATTTAAAACATTTATTTGATATATTATTTTTATTATTCTTATTATAATTTCTTTTTATAATTTTTATAGTTTCTTCTTTTATTGTTCTATAGTTTTTTTTATATTTGATCAGGATCCTAAAAAATGTCATATTATATTGGTTAATAGACATAAAACATCATTTGGCTGCTCTTGACCTTGGTCATTTAAACTTAGATTTTTATTATCATCTCGTGTTATGGAAGACATAATTTTTAATCTTTGATCGTCAGATAATACATAACTCCACCAGCCATTTAACCGGCCAGCAAAACCAGTTGCTATTACACCAATTATGTTTACTTCTATATGATTATCCAATCTACATACTCTAATATAAATTTGCATATGTTATAGAACTTCTAAAGCTCGATATTCAGACAACCCATCTATATTCCAGTTATAAATAGAATTTCCTTCAAATTTGACTTTTTTGTTGTACTTTCTTCTAATAATAAATCTACTGGTGATGGCCTTGAATAATAATATTTAGATTTTCTAACATTATATGTTTAATGTCTTTTCATGAAAAGTGACAATAGGCTAAGGAGAGAAACAACAATATCAGAGAACCAATTTGGTTTCATGCCTGGGAGGTCAACTATGGAAGCGATTTTCCTTGTAAGACGATTGTTAGAAAAATATAGAGAAAAGAAAAAAGATCTTCATATGGTATTCGTAGATTTAGAAAAAGCATATGATAAGGTCCCTAGAGATGTTCTTTGGTGGGTTCTAGAAAGAAAAGGAGTGCACGCTAGATACATAGACACTATTAAAGATATGTACGATGGAGTAGTAACGAGTGTAAAGACATTTGGAGGAGCTACAAAAGAATTTCCCATTACGATAGGACTACATCAAGGATCGGCTTTAAGCCCATATCTATTTACTTTAGTTATGGATGAATTAACTAGACATATTCAAGAGGATATACCATGGTGTATGCTATTTGCGAGATGATATTGTCTTAGTGGATGAAACTAAAGATGGAGTGAATAGGAAATTAGAACTCGGAGAAATACATTAGAATCTAAAGGCTTTAAGTTAAGTAGGACAAAAACCGAATACATGCCTTTGTGAGTTTGGAAACACTAGACATCGAGATGACGGAGTGGTAAAATTAGGGAAGTAGAAGTGCCTAGGGTAAACCACTTTAGATACCTAGGTTCAATCATACAAAATGATGGTAACATTGAAAATGATGTCACACATAGAATCCAAGTGGATGGAAGAAATGGCGGAGTGCAACGGGGGTGATTTGTGATCGACATGTTCCCACCAAGTTAAAAGGAAAATTTTATAGGACCGCAATTAGGCCAGCTATACTCTATGGAAGTGAATGTTGGGCGATAAAGCAACAACAATTACATAAAGTGAATGTAGAGAAATGAGGATGCTTAGGTGGATGTGTGGTAAAACCAGTAAAGATAGAATAAGAAATATAGAAATTCAAAGACAAGTAGGAGTAGCACCAATTGATACAAAGATTAGGGAAGGGCGGTTGCGATGGTTTGGTCACCGCAAAGACGGCCTACAAATGCCCCAACTAGAAAACTTGACTCAATAGAAACTGTAGAAATTCGACGAGGTAGGGGTAGACCAAAGTTAACATGGGATGCATTAATTAAGAGAGATTTGAATGGTTTGCAAAGCTCACCATCAATTGCACTGAATCGAGCACAATGGAAAAGTTTGATCCATGTAGCCGACCCCAGTTAATTTGGGACTGAGGCTATGTTGTTGTTGTTGTTGTTGTATATGTTTAATGTCTTCTTGGATGATAAACCCTATTTATATCTAAAAAAAATGATGAACGTGTGCTTATTTTTGTATTTTCATGGATATGATTTAATTCTAAAAGTTCATCTGATTATAATTCCGACATAGTTGATTGATTTATAAATTGGCTATTATAGGAGATTTATCTTTTTTGCTTTCTTGCCATGAATTTATTTGTAATATGTGCAACTTAGATGCTATTGTTTGTAATAACTCTTCTAAATATTTTGGATGCATAATGGGTAAAGATCGTAAAGTATCTTTTATTATAGTTTTCTCATAATACGTTCATTTTCTGATTGTTTACTCGTCGATGATTCATTTTTGGACTTAAACCTTTTTGAAAGAGCAGATAAATAGAGATTGGTAAAATTATTTTGTTCTAAATCTTTTCTCTTATTTTAATAGGGGGTAATGGCGGATGAGTCTAAATATATTTTTCTCTTTTTGAGCCTTCATAGGCAGCGTTAATTTTATTAATAGCTTTAGGAAAAGATTGAACTAAATAATCTAATAATTGAATGTTTTATTTTGTAGATTGTGTATAAACAAAGTATTTATATCTAATAAGTGTCCGTTGAGATTTAGAACATATTTTACAAAATATCAGGGTTAGTGGATGTTTAAGAAACTAATCTTTTAGGTTTTGATAATCTATTTTAAATGGTTCTTCATTTTTGACTATAATCATATTAACTTGATAATCAGTAAAATCATTTATTGTATTGTTATCTTTAACAGCTATTATTGGATAGGAGATATGAGTAGGGATTTTGGATGTGGATTCCTATGCTGGTTAAAATTCACATATAGATTCTTCTTTTGTACTTGGTATTGTAAAACAAGATTTTCTAGATCCGAAATTAATTTCAACTAATCCATCATCATGGCTTATTATTGTATGGATTCAATCTTTTGTATTATCTATAGGATTTTTTTCTTTATTTGTATCTTGAATTAACCATATTTTAGTTAGGTTTATATCATTCCAACTTAATTGTTTTCTTGTAATTAACTTATTTTCTATGTTTGTTAAAACTAAGGTAGATGTTCCTTTCTACAAATTGGTATAAGCAACAACATGAATTGTATTATGCATTAATTTATAATAAATCCTAAATTAGAACATATTCCTTTCATTTTAAAATCGTATGTATATAAACCAAATGTTGAAGCTTCATGTGCAAATTGATCATGAAGGCTTAGCATGAAATTAGGAAAACAATGAAAGAAAATTGGTCCTTAAGACAAACTTCCTTCAGTCATTCCTAATAAAGAATTATTGAATTCTTAATGTCTTTTATCTTGAATAGATGCTAATACTGAGGTATTGAGACATAAAACAGTTAAAGGTTTTATTGATCTTGATTTTTTTGAAAAAGTACCTTGAGTATGAATTTGTTTTGGGTCAATTGTAGGCATGTCCCAATTTTGAAGAGATTATTCTATGTCATTGTAAGAAATTTCACTTATATTTCTTAGATCTATTTTTACATTATTTTTTCAGTCTTTAATATAGACTTATGGTCATTTTGAGATTCTGAAAAAGATGATTCAAACTTTGGATTTGAGTTTTTGAAAGAAATAGCACCTTTCATCTTTTTGATTAACTCACTCATGTCTTTCCTTTGGGATTTAAGATCTAACTTGGTCAACGATTTACTACTAGACTTACACATCAATCTACTAGCCTTACAACATGACTAGGAAAGTTCTAACTTAATTCCATAAGGTTGAACTAGAGAGAAATTAATTTTAGAAAACGAAAGAATAACTTTCAATCGAGAATCTCAAAATCAAAGTTGAATTTGAAATCTTTTTTTGAAAGTACATATAACTTAATAGAAGTATAATATACTTACACCTGGGAGAGATGAAGGAGTGCACAGTGTCAAAAGTGGTGTGGAACTCATGGCTTTGATACTAAAATTATAATAAGAAAAAAAAAACTATCAAAACAGAATGCATGTATTTTAGGAAAAGTAGAGAAAACAAACAGTATACAGATTCTTTTACATACAATCTTTGCTTTATTCGTGGCTTTGATACCAAAATTCATGGCTTTGATACCAGAATGTATGTTTCTGTTTATTTTTTGTATATTAAAAGTGGTTAAGGAATGCACTGTGTCCAAAATGTAATATATGATATTTATCTTATTTAAATTAAAATCACTAAAACAAATAAAAATCCCCCTTCCAAATTTTAAGTCAAATGTCATCCATTCTCTGACAGTTGTTAAGGCATCGATCACATCAATATGGGTCTGCCTCCGTAGAGCGTATTGTGTTATCTTGGTAAGGTAAGTTGAGTAATGATTACTCTATTATTTGAAATGGTTAGACTTGATAAAACTATCAAAATGGCTTTGGGCTTTAGGCATAAGATGATTTAAAACATGCTAAGATATAAGATGTCGTAATCTCATAAAACAACTAAAAGTTACATATGATATAATTGGTAATTGGAACCTACCTAAATAACCTAATTCAAAGTTTCATGCATTAACTATCCTGGAATTAGGTGAAACATGAATTTTAGTCCCTTAAATTAACATAGTGTTTTTAGGAAGGTCGTCAATTCAGTGGGAGCCTAATCCTCTATACTAAAATGAAGTTTTATGTAATATTTGTTGTAGATCTGTAGCCTATTCAAAACACACTAATCACTTGTCAGTGTTATCCATCCTTGAGAAGGATAAGTTATTTGGGACAAACTTTCTCGACTGGTTCAGAAACTTGAGAATTGTTTTTAAGCATGAATGCAAGTTGTATGTCCTGGATGATCCTATTCTTAAGGAACCACCAACCAATACTTTAAGAGCTATAAAGGATGCACATACTAAGCATGTCAACAACTCAACTGATGTTGCATGCATTATGTTGGCAACCATGGTTCCTGAACTTTAGAAGAACATGGAACACATGGAATTTTACGTCATGGTTATGATGATGAAGGAAATGTTCCAATAGTAGGCTAGGCAAGAAAGGTTCAAGACAATAAAAAACCTTCATTCTTATAAAATAGTTTAGGGTACGTCAGTTAGTCCTCGTGTTCTTAAAATGAAGTGTTATATTGACCATCTTAAAAGACTTGGATTTCCCATATGCCAAGAGTTGGCTACCAATTTGATCCTAAATTCATTGTTTAATAGTTACTCACAATTTGTGATAAACTATAAATTGAATAATATGGAGATGACTATCTCAGAGTTGCATTAAATGCTTAAAACTATTGAGTAGAATCTCAAGAAACCTATTGTTAATGTGTTGATGGTTCAGAAAGGAAGGGCTATGAAGAAGAAGGCTAAAGTTACCAAGGCTGTTGTGACTGTCGCAAAGCATGTGGATTAAGTCAAGCCTAAGGTTGCTTCTACTTCATAGTCCCATAAGGAAAAGGAAAAATAAGGAAATTTTCATTTTCGCCATGCACCTAGGCATTGGTTCAAAAATTGCAAGCTCTATCTTGAAGATCTATAGAAAAAGATAATGCGACTACTGCTTCAGGTATTTATGTAATCAAAATTAACTTGTCTATTAGTGATTCCTGAGTATTAAATATCGGATGTGGATCTCACATTTGTATTAATGTGTAGGGTCTCACCAAAAGTAGAAAGTTAAAGAAAGGAAAAGTCATCATACGAGTTGGAAATGAAGTAAAGGTTGATGTGTTGGCTATAGAATGTTATGAGTTAATTTTACCAAGTAAACTTATTCTAGTTTTAAATAACTGCTATTATGCCCTGCCTTAAGAAAAAAAATCATTTTAGTTTCATGTTTGAATTTAGATGGTTTTAATTTTATTATTGCGAATAATAAATGCTCAATTTCTCGTATAGACGTTTTCTATTCGAATGTTGATTTATGTGATGGTCTTTATATTCTAAACATGAAAAGATCCATGGATACTTTATTCTTAATGTAAATACAAACATATTCAAGTCAAATGAATTGAGTCAAACCTACTTTTGGCATTGTCATCTTGGCCATATAAATGAGAAATGCATTTCTAAACTCCATAAAGATGGACTCTTAGATTCATTTGATTTTGAATTATATGAAACATTTGTATCTTGTTTACTAGAAAAGAGGACGAAAAGTCTCTTTACTGGACACGGTGAATGGGCAAGTGATTTATTGTGTCTAATACATACTAATGTATACGTCTTATAAACACAATGACTAGAGGTTATTATCAATACTTCATTACTTTCATCGATTTTTTTTGTTGATATGGTCACGTGTATTTCATGAAACAGTTGACCTTTTAAGATATTTTAATCATTTTAAAATGAAACTGCAAAATCAACTTAGTAAAACTATTAAAGCATTTTGATCTGATCGAGGTAATGAATATTTGAGCCAAGAGTTTGATGATCATCTTATAAACTATGAGATTGTCTCATAGTTAACTCCTCTAACAACTCCATAATGGAATGGTGTTTTCGAGAAGAGAAATCAGACTTTATTGGATATGGTTCGATCTATGATGAGTCATGCAAATCTTCCTATTTTCTTATGGGGATATACCTTAAAAACTGTTACGTTTATACTGAATCGTATTCCTTCTAAAGCGATTGATTAAATACCATATAAGATGTGGTTTGGGAAAAGACTAAGTTTGTCTTTCCTTAAGATTGAAGGCTGTGAGGTTTTCGTATGACGACAAACCTAAAAAATTATCAACCAAATCTACTAAGTGTTTATTTGTTGGTTATACTAAAGAAACTAGATAATATTATTTTTATAATCTCATTGAGAACAAAGTGTTTATTGCTCGAAATGATGTCTTTATGAAAAAAGAGTTTATTTCGAAAGACAACATTGGGAATAAAGTAAGTTTTGAAGAAGTTCAAGAACCATAAATAAACACTCAACCACCAGTGGGAGATCAACAGTCTTGAACTAGTTGAATCTCCAATGGTATCACAAGGCCTATGTAGGTGTAATAGGGTAAAACATCAGCCTGAAAGATTTAGATTTCTTATTACTTATAGTAGTGAGGTGTTGCTTATGGATCAAAATGAGCCTAATACTTATCAGGACGCTGTGTCTAGCCTTAGTTCAGATAAATACTTAATGCCATGAATTGTGAAATGCAATCCACGTATGATAACCAAGTTTGAAACCTGGTTGATTTAACTGAAGGTGGTAAGACTATTGAGTATTTTGCTACGTATAAACCCCTAAACCTAACAACCATTACACCCACTCGATTCAAACACCAAATCTTAACCCTAACTGAACCTTCATAAGCTAGATTTTAGGGGATTTAAGTTATTCTCACCTTAATCTTATTCGTTCAAACCACCATAGAGCGAGTTTGAGAGTTTAGAACCAAACTAGGGTTTAAAGGAATTTTGAATAGAAGCTTGGTAGAGCAATTTAAAGGAGATCAAAAACTTATATCTGGAGAGATTCACTATCAAGAAGGTGATTACAATAAAATCATAGCTTTTTAGATTGAAAATTTTTGGTTTTTGATGAATCTTTTGAAATATTTAATTGATTTTGAAAAATGATTATTGGGTATCATTTTGTTACCATTGATCAATGATTTCATAGATTTCAATATAATAGAAATAGTGATTACGGTGGTTTTTGGTTTACAAATCAAAATTACTAAAAATTATGGCATTTATTGATTCAATGACTTTTATATGCAATTGGTTTGAAATTAAGTTTCAAATGAGTTTGGGGTGAGTTTTGTTGTAGAAAGACTTGAATTTATCACAAGGTTGTTTCCTGTTACAAGATGATAGTGCTTGTAAATTTATTTTTTTCATGATTTTCTTTGTTTATGAGAAATTTATTCATATGATAATTCATTCACTAATTATTATTGTTTATATATTTTGTTTATGCTTCACGAGGTATATTTGTTTTGTTAGAAACTTGACTTAATTTCTAAACCTTGAAGATGAGTTTTGGAATGAGTTTGGTGGTATTTAGGTGAAGTGGAGTATAAAGAAGCGAAGTATGGAAGACTCAAGAGGTGAGATCTTTTTATTCAATGTACAAAGTTGACTGAAATTTTCCAAGTTTTTTAAGATATAGGTGATATTTCTTCATTTAATTTTATTTAGTTAGGAATATAAATTGATTATAATTTGGATTAAAATATAAGTGATATCTTTATTACCCATGGAAATAGAAATTTTATGATAGAAAGGAATTCTTATAACCTATTTGGCTTAAACCTAGATTATGTATGCATTAGAAGAGTTTAGATGGGTTTGATTGCTTTGTGTTAGACATTACAATGGGTAGAAAATCAAAATAAAAAGATAAACAAGATAAATTTCTAAGAATCTTGTTATATAAAGATTATTGATAAAGTATTTTATATATTTATATATGTAATGAAAAGAAATTCTGCCACAATTAAGGGAAAAAATAAGAGATTAACCAATAAAAACTCTACTTATTTGGAAAAAAATACTTCCTTAACTATAGTGAAAGTGAGAAGAGGTAACAAGAGTTTAAGAAAATAGACAAACCTATAGATTCTTAAGGAAGTAGGGCAAGGAACAGTAGGAATATAATGAAAAGAAAAAATGTATGTAAGAAGGAAGAAAAGAAATAGTGATATAGAAAAAATGGAAGGATATTGAAAATAAAAGATTTAGCTCGAGTACTTTTAGTTAAGTTAAGTGAAGTATCTTATTTTTTCAACACTTCAATAATTGAATATGATAATGATAATTATTGTTGATTAAAAATTCCTATCGATTTTGATTGTAATGAGATAGAACGTATTGTTTGAAAATGAGATTAAGTGATTTTTGTATCCTGAGATTCTATATTAGTTACCGTAAACTTGAAGTTTGTCAGTGGAGATTGAGGAAACCTATATAGTGGATTGGCCTTGGTAATTATTGAACTTCAAATTTTGAGGTGTATTACATAACGAATGTGAGTTGTCAAATAAGGGGTTGTTCTCCTAAATCTTTCTATTATATCATAGTTTTTTAATGAGTGTAATATATTTCAATTTAATGATCACTTATGTGAGAATAAGTGTAAGTAATCATGAAATCAGAATAACGAATGAAAAGAGAATATCATTAAGAGCATTCCTTTGTGAGGGATAGTAAAGTGCTTAATTTGATGCTATTTGATAAGTCAATAATTTTACAGTGTCTTAAAGTGTATTTTAAGGTGGTTTTATATGTAAAATGTTATATTACACTAGGCTTTTCTTTTTTTTTTTCATTTTACGTTATACAAAAGTTATTTGAAGAAAAGGAATAAAAAGGATGAAACGTGAAGAATTAAATTAATTGGAGAGAGTGCAGAGAATCAATAGTGAATCAAGAAATGAACTAGGACTCACTGCCAGCGAATTAAGAAAATATAGGATTCGCTAGTCAAATTTGTAAAGCACTCAGACATATTTCCAAGGATTTAAACAGTGAATCAAGTTTTTAGTGGAATCTGTGACGAATCGGTAGACTTTATTTCACGAATATTAGATAACCACAAGAGATTTTGATTTTGATTTTGATTTGATATGTACTACCTACAATACTATATAATTGAACATTGGGCTTCAAAATCAATTACCCTTTAGTACCCTTGATCATATTTCATTGCTCTCGGAGCCAAATTATTCTACTTTATTAGTTTTTATTTTAGTTTTACATAAGATTTATCGTTCATTGCTTTTGGAGACGACTTGAAGATTCAAAGTATTCAATAAGAGGTATTTATGCATGTCTTTTATTTACTTTACTATGATGTTTACTATAAATATGAGTGAATAATTTATTAATCTTCACAAATCCGAACAAGAACTTTGTAATGTAGTCATAATAAAGAAGGATTTTTGTTTAATGCTTTAAACTAATCATATTTGTTAATTCACTTATTTAAGAGATCGTTATTTGAGGATTACAATCATGAAGCTTTGTATTGCATCTATATTTGCAAATGTGTATTGCATCTATATTTGCAAATGTGTATTGTGATATTTTGATTCTATAACTAATTTAAAATAGTAACTAGGATTGTTAAAAGAGGCTTCTTACCATTTAGATGTCCTAAGTGGATTAAGATCTAATTTTTATATTTAAGAGGCTTTCTGAAGGTATTAGGCTTAGTAGTTCAAAGTTTTCACAGAACTTAATATTGCTTTATTGCTTAGTTAATTTCTTTGAGCTTTCGAAGGATTAATCCAATAAAATAAGAATGTGGCTTTTTCATTGATATAAGGAGAATTGATGGTTTGCTAAAAATTATCTACTTATGATTTGAGTTTGATGATTTGAAAATACTTTATAAAAAGACTAAAGTATGTTTATGACTATGATTTAAGTAATATGTTTGGATACCAGATAGATTAGTGTTTCATTATTTTGGATGTTTGTTTAGATGTTTGTTTTCTATTAAATTTAATTGATTTGATTTTAATTTAGTTTAGTGAATTTGATTTGTGTTAATTAAGTTAGTATAGTTAGTATAATTAATTATTATACTTTTATTAAGTGAAATTTTACTCCCATTTTAATTAAGTTAATTAAAGTAAATTAAAAAATAATAAAAACTATTGAAAAGACTTTTTCTTAAAGAAGTTTGCTAAATCCCTGTGGAGGCGATCCCACTTATCGCTACTAAAAATAATAAGGATATATGGTAAAATTATTGTACAAGTTCTACACGTGTCAATAATTCCAGTTAGTAAAGCAGATGAGTCTCAACATTAATTCTAGGATCCCATAAAAGGCTCGTTGATAGATCATGCATGTAATCACAAAGAAATGAATTAGAAAATGCATGATAAATAAGCTATTAAGGAATTCAAAAAGAATTGAAAAGCAATATCGCACATATATGAATATCTAAGTAGTCCTAGTCCATCCGATTACAACACATAATATACAACATAACTTCCAAGGCGAGGTGTAGACTTAGATAAGTCGCCAACTATTTAGATTAGTTCCATTAATGGCAGCAGACACACAATCACCTCTACTAGCTTGACTTTCCAATTCTAAACTACGGGCTGAGCACAATCTATATATTCACGATAGTACATATGATCACACTGTACTTGTACCGCACTTGTGACTACCATCCAACCACTTAGACCCAATTTTGCTCGATATTAGAGTAAATCATGAAAGCAAACAATATAAACCATACAACAATATATAATGCATGTTTTTCCCAAAGAATTGATAACATTCATGAAGAAAGACACTTTGAGTCAACAATAAAATGAATTTGAGTTCCTAAAAAGCAATTTAATAACATTTTCACTGAGAAATAAGTATGATTAATAATATAGCATTTCACAAAGAGATTAAACCAATTGAATGAAAAAATAGCATTGAGGTCCCTACTAGTTTACTTACTTCAAACCTACACGAAATTTAAACTTCCACGGCTCTCACACGCCTCCAAATGATTCCTCGACACTCGACACTATATGACTAGGCTTCTGATATCTAGTTGTATCATTTATATGTGTGTTAGATTCCATTTAACTTTGTTTATATATATTAATATAATCTTAACCCTATGTTGATTCATAGCTACCTTCTTATGAATTTTACTTCATAAAAATGACTCGAAAATGATGCTAAAACACCCAGAAAAAAACCCCGAATAGGCTCGAGTCTCAATCTAGATGTTATTATATAAAATTCAGCAATAAAAACTTAGTTAAAACTCATTTGGAAGGTTTAAAACCAAGTTTCTGAAATTCAGTCCATATTTGGACTTGTTTGAACTCCATAAAATTGGACTAAAAGAGAGTCCAATAGGAAAATACCTAAGTGTCATGATGAAGATATGTACAATATATAGAGATAAGCTAGAAAACAAGTTAAAAGAGTAGTTAGTCAAGCTAAAACATATTTCATGGAAGATCTATATACAAGGTTAAGTAATACAACAACAACAACAACATAGCCTCAGTCCCAAATTAGCTGGGGTAGGCTACATGGATCAAACTTTTCCATTGTGCTCGATTAAGTGCAATTGATGGTGAGCTTTGCAAACCATTCAAATCCCTTTCAATTAATGCATCCCATGTTAACTTTGGTCAGCCCTTACCTCGTCGAATTTCTATAGTTTCTATTGAGTCAAGTTTTCTAGTTGGGCCATTTGTAGGTCGTCTTTGCAGGTGACCAAACCATCACAACCACTCTTCTCTAATATTTGTATCAATTGGTGCTACTCCTACTTGTCTTTGAATTTTTATATTTCTTATTCTATCTTTACGAGTTTTACCACACATCCACCTAAGCATCCTCATTTCCGCTACGTTCACTTTGTGTAATTGTTGTTGCTTTACCGCCCAACATATGGGCTAGCCAAATTAAGTAATAGAGATGACAAAAATATATATGGGCTAGCCAAATTAAGAGATAAAAAAGAAACAAGACCTAAGTCGTGTAAGATGTATTAAGGATGAAAATTAAAATGTTTTAACGTACGAGGATGATATTAAGAAGAGATGGAGAAGTTACTTCGATAGTTTATTCAATGATGGCCAAGTTAATATTATAGTAGATGAAAACCTATACCAATAAAGAAATGTAAATTATACGTGCCATATTAAAATTTTAGAAGTTAAAAAGGCATTGAAAATGATGAAAATAGAAAAATCATGTGGTCCAGATGAAATACCCATATAGGTTTGGAAAGGCTTAGGGGAAATTGGATTGACTTGGTTAATAAAACTTTTCAGCAAAATTTTAAAATCAAAACGGATGCCAATGGGTTGGAGAAGAAGTACGCTTGTGCTAATATTCAAAAACAAATGAGACATTCAAATTTGCTCAAACTACCGAAGAATTAAATTTATAAGTCACACTATAAAACATTAGGAGAGGATAATTAACAATAGGCTAAGGAGAGAAACAAAAATATCAGAGAACGAATTAGGCTTCATGCCTAGAAGATCAATTATGGAGGCGATTTTCCTTCTAAAAATATTGTCGAAAAAATATAGAGACAATAAAAAAAATCTTCATATGATATTTCTAGATTTAGAAAAACATATGATAAGGTCCCTAGAGATGTTCTTTGGTGGGTTCTAGAAATCATATCTATACAATAGATAATAATAAGTGCACCAAATAATGTAGACTAACGTTTTCATTTTCATTTTCTCCCCAAAACCATGATAAAAACCATTTATCACTACCTAAGTTTATTCACAACTCGAGACAATTCCCTGAGTTAGTGAATTTAAGTTTTGGTACTAAGGTGTATCAGAGTCAATAACTTAGGTGCACTCACTTAGACTTTGATTTCAAACTGTATTAGAGTTATTCCTTTATTTCTAAGTGATAAACTTTAGCTCTACCATTAAACTGTAACTGAGCCAATAAATCTAAGCTCTGATATCAAGCTATAGCATCCCTTATCTCAATTAGGGTGATACCTACCTGAAACCCTAATTAAGCCCCGTTACACCGACCAAACTTAACTAGAGCCATCAGCCTCTCCTTCCATACCTGATAAACTCAACTTGTATATCAATATCAAAATCAAAATCAAAAATAAAAACTTTTTAAAATATAAACGATATACATAAATTCAGTTTTATCGAAATCAAAACATATTTGTAAAGCATTTTGCCCCGTTATGTTACATCAATATAATTCAAACATTATACAAATATACGAGGAAGGTTCATTACATCGCTAAGAAAACAAACAAACTACTAAGCCTTCTCCTTGCCTTTAGATGAAGCGCCAGCGTGTGAACCTGAAATGTTAAAGGGAGTCAGCGCTCCAACTTTCTTAGTAAGTGATGCTCATAAACATATCAGTTATTGATGAATATCAATAAATTAATGAATATCAATATGAATCCAAAACATATATATTCAAGCAATGAAATTGATATAAACAATATATAACCGAATGCAATTTTGATAGGTAACATGCAACCATACTTATGATTCATAATTTGAAATTAATTACAAAGTCGTACTCTCCATTCACTAATAAGTGATTATTTATACATATATATAGGGCTAATTTAGTCGAATATTTAGTATAAATACCCTTAAATGAGTAATAATTCATGGTATTATTGCATTTTTTAGGAAATTAAGATGTAATGGAAGGAATTAAGGAAAAATGGGAAAAATGGAGCAAAAATACACTCGAAGCCATGGCAACACAAAGTGGTGATGTAGGAAGAAGGGCACAACGTGGGAGCATAATACACGGTGTGGGTGAGAAGAAAAGTGAAAATCAACTTTAGAGGTCAAGCGCAGTAGCGCCACTATGGAGTATAGGGGAAGGCGACGGAGGAACGGTGGATAGCAACGCGACACCAAGAGCTCAAAAAAAAGGGAATGAAATAGTAGTGTAGTCGCAGCATCGTGGCTTAACACACAAGGCACCGGGGCAGTAAGTGACAATGCCAAAAAATAGGAAATAGAAAATGGAGTTTTAATTCTAGTTAAATTCTAAAGTAGGGTTTCTAATTGTTATGAGGGAGTATAAATTAGTATAAGGACATGGTAAACTAACCATATACCAACTATGAGCCACCATTAGAGTAATTTAGCATAGGTTTTACAGTAAGTTTGAGTATTAAAGAGTTTATGTGAAGAAAACATTGAAAACTTCACATTTGCAAATCAGGTTTGGTTTTGTTGATTAAATTCATGGTAATATTTATATTCATCTCTAATTTGTAATGATTTCCATAATGGATTGTGATATATGTGTTTCAATCAAGTGTGAGTAGTCTATTCATCTTAGGAATCAATAGACCCTATGTTATGCTTTGAATAGGTGGAAAAAGTGATAGTAAAAAGTGCAATTGTCAGAATTTGTATTGATTATGAGTGTAATGCTTTTGACATCTTGATCACGTGTTTAATGAACTTAGGCTTTAGAAATTATCATGGCCATTGAAGCTTTTAATCTGGACAAGAACGGTACAACTGTAAAATACACAACATCGAGATATAGTTGTTGATTAGGGAGGCGCAAATAGTAAAATTAGTTGGTTATGAATCCAATGATATGAGACTTAAAGCAATATGGAGCTTACATTATTCACATCGATAGATGGAGTTATAGTATTCATATTAGAATCTTCTCCGTTACGACAGTGGGTTGAAGTGGATTTGAAGGAAATATGTTTATTCTAATTAGGCATTGCACACAACATATTGAGATGTAAACATGAATACAATGCATAGTATTAAATTATATAGGTTAAGTTGTGAACGAAGATATACTTAATATAAGAATTTAAGTAAAGTTTAGATTGAGTTGTTAGAGTAGTTTAGTTAGTACAAAACCAATTAAAAGTGAATTCTTTAGTAATAGTTAAAGTTAAATAGGTAATTAATAACTAGTGCAAAAACCTTTCTCTGATGACGATATTCATAGTCAACGTAAGTTGATTACACTATTACTACAAGCGAGTTGTCATACTTACGACACGCACACAAAGTTTTTGGCACCATTGTCAGGGATATGTAGCCATTAGTATTTCTTAATTTGAAAAGTTGCTAAGTATTATTTTCAATACTTTAATTTTCAGTTTATAAAAGCAAAAATAACAAAAAATAGGCTTAAGTTTCCATTTGACTTTCTGCAATTGATCTTTTTGTGTTTTCTTTTCAGGGATGCTTAGTGCATGCATACTGAGGGAGAGAATGACCAAGTGTCTTACGACCCAGAGATTGAAAGAACAAATAAAGGAAAGAAAAAGAAAGGAATCAAGATAGCTGAAAAGCAAGCTAGAAACCAACAACAGGGCCAAAGGAACAACCAACTCGCAAGTGATATGGTAGTGAAAGAGATAATGCGTGGATAGAGATGCCTTCTTGACAAATTTAAGCCAGAAGTTCAAGAGATTTACAATAGAGTGATAAGGCTTCCAACCAACACCACTGAGTTATAACTAAGACCGTCTCAGATAAACATGGTGCAAAATAGTCTATTCAACAAGCTATCCAATGAATATCTAGTTGCACATGTTGAGAGTTTCTTAGAGAAGTGTGACATCATGCATACCACCTAAGTTATTAAAGAGATGATCAAGATGTGACTTTTCCTATTCTTATTGGGTGGAAAAGCCAATTCATGGTTCCAAGGGCTGAAGAGTATGACTTCACGAGCGAAAATCAATGAAAGATTTCTCGACAAGTTATTTCCTTTAGTGAAGGTCAGTGAAAAGAAGCTTGAAACTAATTAGTTCAAGTAAGAAGACACTAAGTCTTTTGGCGAGGCTTAAGAAATATTCAAAGAGATGCTAAGGAGATGTTTGGGACATGGATACGTGAAATGGGCACAACTCCAAATTTTTTTACTATGGGATGAACTACAACACGAGGACTTTAATAGATGTTGCATAAGGTGGCTCTCTACTTACTAAGGATGAGGATGAAGCATTGGATCTCTTAGATCTTATGTCTCAAAATTCTACTATCAGTAACCATTCCATTATAAGGAGACTAGCAGGCAACTAAGAGATTGACTCGCAAGCGACAATTATGGCACACCTATCAAATATGAGCTGCTAGATGGCAAAGCTTTAGATGGGACATCGAGGTCTACAAGTAGTACAACAATCCATTAATCACCAAGGCATGGTGGTTAACCAAATAAACATACAGTAGGGAATAGAGTGTGAGGACATCAACATCATGAACAACTAAGGCTTTGAGAATAACTTCAGGCCAAAAGGAGTGGCTCCTTAATAGTTTTATCAAAGATACAACAACAACAAACCAAACTTTTCTTATGGAAATCTGAATAATGCACCGAAATTACATCAAGGTTTTGAACAACAAATCCAATAAGGGAAGTTGGGGTAGAGCAAAGAGATGACTATTTTGAAGTCAATTGAGAAGTATTTGCAAGCTATGGAAGTGAGAGATAGGGAGCGCCATGAGGAGCACGAGAAAAGTTGGAAGGAACAAAACAAGCCATGAAAATGATGGATAATGAGCAATCACAATCCATCAAGAATCTAGAGAGGCATATTAGTTAACTTGTTATAGCCTATAACTCAAGGAAATAAGGACAGTTTCCTAGCAACACCGTCACCAACCCCAAGGAGAATATAAGTGCCATTCGCATGATGAGCACTATGGTAACAAAGGAGCTAAGACAAGACCAATCGATGCATAAGCGGAAAGTATTGAATTAAAGAAGCCAGAGAATCAGAAGAAGTGTGAAAGGTTGAGATTCAGAAAGAGACACCATGGTTCGCAGACTATGTCAACTACTTGGCATGCGGAGTGTTTCCTCCATATTTAACAAATGCAACAAGAAAGAAATTCCTAAATGATGTGAAGTCATGTTTATGGGATGATCCATATCTGTTTAAGAGATCCAATGATGGATTGATTCGACAATATGCAGCAGAAGAGGAATATGCAAGTATCTGGGAGGATATCATTCATCCCCATATAAGGGACACTTTGGATCACAAAGAACGACAGCTAAGGTGTTGCAAAGTGGGTTCTACTGGTCAAATCTATTTAAGTATTCATATATTTTTATAAAAACTTGCAATGAATGCCAACGAACAGGAAATATTTCTAGAAGGCAAGAGTTTCCATAAACCACATTTCAAGAAGTTGAGCTCTTCAACATATAGGGAATATATTTTATGGGATCATTCCCCACTTCAAATGGGAAATAATACATATTATTAGTAGTGGATTATGTATCCAAATGGGTAGAAGTCGTGGCAACCACAACCAATGACACGAAAGTGGTGATAGAGTTCATAAAGAAAAACATCTTCTATCGATTCAGAATGCCTAGAGCACCAGTCTGTGATGAGGAGTCACACGTCTATAACAGATCCTTAGACACGTTATTAAAGAAATATATAGTTAGGCGCAAGACCTTATTTGCTTATTATCCTTTAACGAATGGACAAGCTAAAGTAAGTAACAGAGAAGTGAAACAGATCTTAGAAAAAGTCATAAACACTAATAGAAAAGACAGGCATTCCACCTTAAAGAAACATTATGGACATGCCAAATAGCATTCAAAACAATGATTGGCATGTCTCCATATCAATTAGTCTATGGAAAAGCATGTCACTTACCGGTAGAGCTAGGGCATAAAGCATATTGGGCAATTAAAAAGCTCAACATAGATTTTCAAGATGCAAGGAAGGCCAGATTACTTCAACTGATGGAACTAGATGAGTTTAAATTGGACGCATACAAAACTTTTAAGTTATACAAAGAGAAATCAAGATAATGGCACGACAAAAGGATAAAATATCGATATTTTCAGCTAGGGCAACTAGTATTCTTATTTAATTCAAGATTGAAGTTGTTTCCATGCAAGTTAAGATCATGGTTGCCAAGACTATTCAAGACAATTATTGTTTGGCCTTACAGAGTAGTAGAATTAATAACCAACAGTGGTGAGAAATTTAAAGAGAATTCTAAAAAGTTAAATCGTTTTATGGAACGAAGATGAAGTAATATGAGCTTGATGGTTTTAAGAAATAAAGAATCAATACCTTAAAGAAAAAGAAAGGGAAGCAACAATGGAAGGCCAAGAAAAAAGATGAAGGACCTGCGAAGAAGACCCACAAGTCAATGACATCAAGTTGGTTCTGGAAAAACCAGAACCAAAGCTTAAGTTCATCCCGCGACTTCAACTAATCAAAAGGAGAGATCATATAAAGATAAGCATATCAATAAACATTGACAGCCACAATTTTAGAAATGTCTTTTGTGATATGGGAGCATTGATCAATGTCATGCCACTGATGGACATGTTGCACGTCAACTTGAAGATTAATTGTCTGGATATAATGATTTTTCAAGTAAGAAATGGTAATTTGATACCAACTATATGAAGAGTTTTGAATGTGAATGTGAAAGTAGGTAGGTTCACATTCATCGTAGATTTCGGGGTCATGAACCACAATATGGACGATGATGTGTTTATCATATATAGGTGGCCATTTTTGGATACACCTTTAGCAGATTTGTATATAAAAAGAGGAAGATCACGATGAGTATCAATGGGGGCGACGATGCTGAGAAGGTTGTCTTTGTCGATGGTGAAAAAGTACATCCAAATGGGAATGATGTCATAATCTTAGATTTGCAGATGGAACTTTTCGATTTAGACTCTGACTAAACAAGTAAAAAGGTGTCAGGCTAATGACGTTAAATTAATCACTACTGGAAGGCAGTCCATGGTTTTAAATTTTAGGTTTTTAAGTTTCAAGTTTTTAAAATTTAGTTAGTAGTTAGCTATTTAGTTTAATAATTACAATTAACGAGGTTTTAGTTCTAACTTTCAAAAATTTGCGTAAAATGTGCTAGAAAGACCATTCGTTGGGTGATGATTCATCGAAATGGAAATGTCTCACGTACTCATTAAAAGAGTGAAAAGGAGCAAAGAAGTACAAAGTCGGGAAGCTAAGATGCATGGGCAAATTGAAAGGTAAAATTTATTAAATTTTATATTTTCATGGATTTTATGCGGTCACGACACCTTATGTGAGTTATACACAAAGTCGAATGAGCGTCAGAGGAGAATTAGTGAAAGATTATACATGGAAATGTGGGCTGTGAAGTCAACGCCATAGGTATTACTTACGGAACAGTGAGTAAAAGCCATAGCGCCGAGGTGGCAATAGGCTAAAAAATGAAAAAATGCCCTACCGCATCGTTGAAGCTGTGGCGCCACTATAGAAGGTGCATTGATTGTCTCGGGAAAACAAAAATGGGTCATGGGAGCAGAGAATGTGTCGAAGCACATCAAGAAGGGGATTGTCAAAGGTTTACAAGATGTGTGCCAACATTTTCTTGTTGCATCGCTATACCCCACTTCTCTTCATGGTAAGATTAATAAGCCAAAAGTGGCTTGCATTTACAAGATTTAAATTAGTCGGTTAATTCGTTTATCGAGTATTAATATAATTTTATAGCGAAAGTATTTAAACGTATAAAGTATGCAATATTTAACAATCTTAAGTAATGAAAAACTCGGCAAAAATATACAATGTATATATCAAAGGCGAAATAAGACAGCAAAGATCCATATACATGTTTTAAATTTTTTTAGTCCACAAAACCAAACGAAAAGTAAATACATACATATTGTAATCAAACACGAGCTGGCGTCACTATCTCAGAGGTAATCGCTCAATACCTCCTTGCCTTTGCCCTTACTCATCAAATGATCTACACTCAATCACCCAATAAATACAATAACAAGTCTAATAAGTAAAATTCCAAGAGAAGTCCACACAATATTCATGAAATAAAATAGGTAAACTACGAGACATGCAAATATAACATCTAACAATAGTAAGTCATATTCCTATGAATGTAGGTAGCATACGACAAGCAAAAATAGCAACGAATAAATGTAACAACACATACACTTAAAGCATGCTAAAAAATGAAGCAACAATGAATAAATAAACAAGCGAATAATTTGAGAAAAACATGACCTAAACTAGCTGGTAATCAATAAAATAGGACGGGAACTCATTTACACATACAGGCTTACAATGACTAAACCCCAACTACAGTTAATGGATGAACCCCTCCAGATGCTATTTCAAGTCAAGGGATCATCTTACGTCCTTTCCGATGGTTGTAGATACATTCTAAAAGCGTCAACACGAGAACTAAAAACAAGCAAACCCATGCAAGTGACTCAGCCACTACCAATATATACACAACCGAATTAGAGTGAAACCCATGTATTCCCACCACCAGTCACACATGTAATCCAATATCTACAAAATAAATCATGAATTCAGTAAGGCATTCTAATGGATTTACGCACTTACTTACGTTGAATCCTAGCCCACAAAGCCTTTAAACCAACCCCAAATGTGTACTTGATACCCGAATACAATTCTCTCAGTCCCTAGTATTAGAGTAATCCAATTAAATTTGGTTTAGGTCAGGTCAAATGGGTTCAGGAACTTTAACCCAAAACAACCCTTTAAGACTAAACAATATTTATATTTTAGTCATATATTGCAGCGCAATTTTAGGCATAAAATTGTCTAAATCTCAAAATATTCCTTTCTTAAAAAGTTTTTGGATTTATTTTAGCTTTTTGAAAAGGTTTAGTTTGTAAGATTCCAATTTAAAACGAAAGAGATATCGCAATTCTACCAAACCTAGCTCAAATTGGAACATAATATGAATAGTAGACTTAGAAAATTTGTTTCTCCCAATCTACAATTTCTGAATTTGTGGTTTTCGGTCATAAGGCAACACACATACCAAATAACAACATACTAAAAGATCAGCTCATTTGGATAAGTAATTAGGGAGTTATGCCTTTTAAAAACTTAGTTTCAATAATCATATCATGCATTCAATCACCTAATTGCAATGCACTTTTGGACATGAAAACATTAAATTACAAAATTTTTCATTAGGACAAAGTTGTTCCCCTTTGTTTTAGCTTTCAAATGTTATAAGACTGGATCCATTTCAATTACAAATGAGGAAGTTATGACCAAATTACATAATCTGGTTTATAATACAACATGCAAAATTTCAATTTTGATCTTGCAACTTCAAAAATTCATATATTTTTACTTCAAAACCAAATCGTGATCTTTATAACAGCTTCGATTATCAGCTTAAAATGAGGAATCCAAACATAAACCAATTTCAAAGATTCAGACATCCACCCTCTAAAAATAACCAAAACCGAAACCGATTTCAAACTTGAAATAAAGATATGTATAACTAGGGTTGATGAAACTTTGGTTTGAGCTTCAACTTTCCTTGATCTCCATGAATTTTTCAACCAAGACCCTCCTCAATTCCTTTTATTTTTGTACCTCAAATGTATATGTTGAGCTCCTCCACTAAGTATAGGCCTTATATACTTATATTAGTAAGTAGATTAATCAGTTGAATCTTTGATTTACTATTAGTTAATTACTATGACATGTGTCCTCCTTCGATGCCACTTGTCCCTAAATGAAACCACTTGTCCCTCATAAAACTCACTTGTCCCATATGAAAGCCACTCATCTTGCCTTATTATATGTATTATTGGATCATCACTAGCTTAATCAAGGTTCAATTAATTCCTATCCAACTATAAGGACTTTATTTTGTCTTAAATTAATTTAATTCAGCTAGGAACATAATTACATATGGTTAGTGTGTTTAGTCTTCTATTTAAAATATTTGTGGTCACACTAACCCTCGATTACCCAGCACCCAGTGCATCGCCCCTCCGACATGCATCTCGATGTACTTACCCGTCGCACTAATTCACTCGTTAGCAACGTACACACATGCGATGCAATGGAATAATATAATGATTTTAAACACCGCATAATAAGCAACCATTATCCATAAATAACATTTACTATCAATTTTCGTGTCTGAGTCCACGTAACGCCTGAATTATGATCGTTAATCCACAAAATTAACTTTAATCCTAGTTTAATTAATTTGGGTTGTTATGATTCTTCTTATCTAGGGGAGTTTTCGTCCTTAAAACTCAGATCTCAAGGAAACTCTACTTTTCCTAGCCTATCCCTTTGTGACCATGCCTCATACCGTGATAGTACCATTTTATGGTCCCTTGAACACTCCACTACTCTCATACTTATCATAGGGGACGTAATGTTGCACTTAGGCATATGCACATGCCGCCGAGGTGATCATGATCTGTCACTCTCCAACACCTCCACAACCTACTCTCAACTCGATTCCATGCCCAAATTTCCCTAACCTAATTACCTAAAACCAAGTAACTGTCAACCATTTCTATCATGTATCTTGACATAACAGACTTAACCATTTATTCCATGATATATCTTGACATACCATGACCTACCTTAACTTACCATGTATGCATGAACATTAACAACAAAATCTTAAATCATGAACCTAAAACCCCATTGTTGGGATATCTCCCGGCCTGGCTTAGTCACCACGTGCACTGGCTCTTAAGTCTGCATCGTTGTCACCACTACTGGAGTTATCAATCTCCATGGATAGTCCCTCCCAACTTGACCCTCTTACCCACATCACCAACACGCGGTCTTCCATCCTGGTCTAGCTTGTTGACTCCCTGACCCCTGGCCTTGACCCTATAATCTATGGTCCTTACCTCACTGGTCCTGAGTCAGTCTCTGTGGCGGTGCAGGTAGTGCAAGTATAGTTTTCTGATCATCAACTTTACGGACTCGACCGTACTGTCTGTCCTTTCTCTCATCATGATCTATCTATCTCTTCTTCTCATAACTCTATCCGGCCTGCCTTTCCGACTCAATGGATGAATGATTTCCACCCATCTGCATTAGATGTGTCTGATGGTAAGTGCTCTATCATACATCTCCTATATGTTTGGGCTATAATGGAAATAATGGCTCTGTTATATCCTCAATTAATCCTCGGACAAAGCAATAAATGTGTAGTCTTTTGGTGCTGCGATGTCGTGGAAAATTATAATAAATATCAGTACCTATCTATATATTGTAACACTGACCGGCTACCCTGTCTCAAAGCTAGAAACTAATCTCTTAGTCTCAATCAGACCGGCTACCTTGTCTCAAAGCTAGAAACTCATCTCTCAGTCTCAATCATATTTCAATTGGAATGTGCTAATCATAGAAGACATGTCGAAACTAAACCCTTGTGGTCAGATATGGATAAGTGTTTGTGTATGCTATCCACCACATGGCATTATCTCCTTTCAGCATATGCATTGATATCCTGGCCTTTATACTCTCATGAGTCCGCATCCTTGCCCTTACTCGTCGAAGGATCTGCACTCAATCACCCAACAAATGCAGTGACGAGTCCAATGAGTAAAATCCTAAGAGAACTTCACACAATATTCATGAAACAAAACTAGTAAACCACGAGACGTGCGAATACAACATTTAACAACAATAAGTCATTCCTATGAATGTAAGCGATATACGACAAGCTAAAACAGCAACGAATAAATGCATATTACATACCAATAAAAAGCAAGCTTAAAAATAAAGCAATAATGTATAATTAAACAAGAGAATAATTCGAGAAAATCCCGACCTAAACCAACCGCTAATCGAAAAATAAGACGGGAACCACCTATATACTTACAGTCTTACAGTGACTAAACTCCAACTACAATTAATGGATGAACCCCTATATGGACGCTATTCAAGTTAAGGGAACATCTTACATCCCTCCCGACAGTCATTGATACATTCTATTGACGTCAACACGGTGCTAAGAAAAAACAAACTCGAGCAAAGTGATTTATCCATAACCAATATATACGCAAACGAATTAGAGTAAAACTCTTGTATGCCCACCAACAATCAAACATGTAATCCGATATCGATAAAACAAACTATGAATTTAGTTAGGCATTCCATTGGGTTTACACACCTCACTCACGTTGAATCCTCGCCCACGAAACCCCTAAATCGACCCTGAAAATGTACTTGATAGTAAATTTGATTTAATTCAGGTCAAATGAGTTTTGGAACCTTAACCAAAAACAACCCCTTAAAACTAAACAACTTTGAAATCTTAGTCTTGTATTGTAGCACAATTTTATGTATGAGATTGTATAAATCTAAAAATTTTTCCTTCTTACGAAGTTTTTGGTCTTCATTTTAGCTTTTGAAAAGGTTTGGTTTGCAAAGTTCCGATTTAAAACAAAAGAGGTTTTGCAATTCTACCAAAAATAGCTCAAATTGAAAACTAATCCGACCAGCAGATTTAGAAAATTTATATCTCTCAATCAATAATTTAAAAATTCGTGATTTTTGGTCACAAGACAATTGACATACCAAATAACAATATACTAAAAGATTAGCTCATTTGGATAATTAATTAGGGAGTTATGCCTTTTAAAAATTTAATTTCAAAAATCTTGTAATGCATTCGATCACTTATTTGTGGAGCACTTTTGGACTTGAAAGCATTTGAATTACAAACATTTCATCAAGAAAAAGTTTTCCTTTCTAAGTTAGCTTTGAAATGCAACAAAATTGGGCCAATTTTAATTTAAAATGAGTAAATTATGACCAAATTGCATAGGCTAGTTCATAATATAATATGCAGAATTTCAATTTTGATCTTACAACATCAAAAATTCACATATTTTTTATTTCAAAACCAAATTAAGAACTTTATAACGCCTGGATTATCACCTTCAAATGAAGATTCCAAATATATAAACCAGTTTTAAAGATTCAAATATTTACCCACTGAATATAAACAAAAACCATAACTGATTTCAAACTTGAAATAAAGAGATGTGTACTTAGGGTTAGTGACACTTTGAATTAAATCCCAACTCTCCTTGATCTCCCTTAATTTTTCAACTAAGACCCTCCTCAACTCCTTTGAGTTTTCAACTCAGATTTTTATGTTGAGCTCCTTATTAGTTAATTACTAGGACATATGTCCTCCCTCAATGCCACTTGTCCCCAAATGAAATCACTTTTCTCACATGAAAAGCCACTCACTTCGCTTTTTTATATATATTTAGGATCATCACTAGATTGATCAAGGGTTCAATTAATTCCTATCTAACTATAAGTCTTTATTTTATCTTAAATCAAACTAATTCACCTAAGCACATAATTACATATGGTTAGTATGTTTAGTCATATATTTAACATATTTGTGGTCACACTAACCCTTGATTACCTGACACCTAGTGCCTTGCATCACGACACACATCTCGATGTATGTACCCGTCACACCAATTCTCCCGTTAGCAATATATGCATATGCAATGCAATACAATGATATGATTTTAAATATTACATTATAAGCAACCATTTTCCATAAATAATATTTACCCTCGATTTTTGTGTCCGAGTCAATTAAGTTGTTCATGTAATGTTCGAGTTACGATCGTTAATCTACAAGATTATTGCTAATCATAGTTTAACTAATTAAGGTCGTTACAGAGAATGTTCCCTCACTTGGTGGGGCGCACTCCACCAACTGAGTTCCCCAAACTTTATGAAGGGAGTGCGTTTCCTTGCTACTGGGAGCACGCTCCACCATCAAATGTCTTGATAGAGAATAGGGTAGTAGCCCCTATTCAATCACCAAACCTCAACAACAACATCCAACACCTCCCCATAACATCAGGGAGGGCCTCTAATGAGGTTTTAACTCATTTCCAATCAATAACAACAGTTAACAGAGAATTAATCACTTACTAGTGAATTCAACTTTAAAAACCAACTGGAAAATTACTAATTGATATGATCACCAAGTTTTAGTGGTTCGATCCCTCTGGATTACATTGAACCTCGCCAACGTTCCTCTACTAATCACCCCTCACTAATCAAACCCTTAACTGCTTCTCCTTTTTCAATATCAATCAAACAGTGATAAACTTGAGTTGATTTTTGATATTATATATATATATATGGATTTCCTTAAGATGCGCATTGCACTATCTCGAGGCTGATCAAGTGAATATTATGTTAAAGTTATACATCCTAAAGTCACATGCATCTTAGCATAATCTTTCACTTTAGCTTATCTCAAGGTGGTCCATAATAATCAAATCGAATGTATCATTTTATTTATTTAAATATTTATATATCAATTATATATAAATACATCGTGTATTTTATCGCTAATGAATTCCCCAGACACACCAATGGATATTCTCGGGCGTGCACATTCATTTCATGACTCCTCATTGCACTTAGCATACCGAGAATTTATTAATTAATTACTTATTTCCAATTATAAGCTCATTTAAATTTTCCAATTATACAACAACCTATAAATTCATTTACACATGTCACACAAACACAAAACTTCATGCAAACTCACGCACACGCTAATCAAGGTACGTCAGACTTAACCACAAGTCTAACTCGAGTTAATTAGGATTTGATTTTACACTAATCACCAGCTTAAGGTATCAGATCATTACATTAGTGAACCTTCTTGACATCCCATAAAAATCAGAACACCATAACCATAACTACCATAGAACTATCTAACAAAAAAACCCCAAAAATCATTGAAAAAGAATGAAGAACATGAAGGAAAGCTTACCAAACTTCCCAATGAAGAAGATAATGACAACGGTGATGGTTAGATGAAGGCGATGATGACGGCGAAGGTGATGTAAACGATGGAGAGTAGTGTAAATGGTGGCGAGAGGATGATGGTGACAATGGTGAAGTTGTGGAGGCAATGAAGATGGAATAAAAATAAGAGAGATTAACACGTTTTTATCTTGAACTTGTTTTTAAACAACAATAATGACCACCTCCTGCTTCAGCTACCCTCCACCTTATCCTTCTACTTTGATCATCAATCCTAACTCCTATCTCGAGACAAATCTAAAGGCTCAAGCCTTAAAATGACACCACTGCTCTATTGACACTAATCAAGAAATGCCTTGGATCTCGAGGCTTATCTGATGGTTTCCTTTATACAATTGATTTGGTTTCCAAAACTACACGTCATATTAATTCTTATTAATTCAACAACCTATAAATTCGTTAAACACATCACACAAACACCAAACATCAAACAAATACACGCACACACTAATCAGGGTATGTTGGACTTAACTATGAGCCTAACTCGAGTTAGTTAAGATTCAAGTTAATGCTAATCACCAACTTAAGGTAACGAGAGGTTACATTGGTCACCAATCGAGTTGGGTATCTGACCACCTTATTTGTATGTCAATTGGTATAGACTGACACTTAAATATGGGTCTCAGCAAGACATGATCGATACTACCTTTACTCTCAGCTCTATGTAATCGAACAACACAAAAAATCATCATGTGGATTACTAAGCTAAATTCCAATAAACAACACTAAAAACGAAAGAAACAAATTAATGAGCAGCAAAAATGAACTTAAAAGCGAAAAATAATCGATTAATTCAATCGTTTTATCGATTTTAGTAGTGGGGTGCGTTGGTTGAAAGAAAGGGTAGTTGAGGGCATTCACCAAGAAAATGGATGCCCTTATAAAATTGCTTAGTGCCCTCAACAATAGATTGCTTTTATGCAAGGCTGAGTGTCTATGGTGCGACTCTAAATAAAGCATAAAAATATGTTATTGGAACCATCACCGATCTACTGAACCACTCCTGATAAAAAAAGAAGATCGACAAGAGTTTAAGATCTAGAATCACAAAAAAAATATAAAAGAAAAAATTTTAAGGTTCATAGCTGATCTTTCTCTTCACATGGACCAGCGTCGTTTTTTAATGTAAATTGCGATAATAGGAAATAACATTTTGTTGAGGGAGATAGTCCCCGATCCACCTCCTCCACTATTTCCAAAGCAGATATTATTGAAACTAGGTCCCACCTTTAAACTCCCCGATCCACCTCCTCCACTATTTCCAGAATTCACAGCCGCTGTGTCCTCCGCTACCTGTCACGCTTTCTCATCTCCTCCTTCCGCATCCAACGCGCATGAATCAAGTGTTGACACTCTGTTAGTATTTAAGTATTAGCACAAAAAACCTCTCTTTAGTTTCTCTCCTCCTAGCGTTGCGCGCGTCCAGAGAGCTCAAACCAGGAAAAAAAAAAAAAAAATGGCGTTTTCAGCAGCGAAGGCTCTATTCAGCGTTCTCCTAATCCCTCATTCTTCTTCAGTTGGCGCTCCGCTTCTCATCTCCTCCTCCTCCTCTGTACGCTCTCTCATTCCTCTGCATATCTTTCTCTATCAAATTGGTTGTTCTAGTTACATTTATTTTCATATTGAAATAATTAGGGATCAAATTCGTTGACACTTGTATTAGTTTTTCTTTTTTTTTCCTTTTTTTTTGTTTTACAATTTTTTTTGTAAGACTTTTCTAGCCCTCTATGGAGTCCAACTCTCACCCGTTTGCAACAATACTTTATACCAAACAAGTGGGTGGCACCTCACTTAGTTGGTAACCGCGTCCGTCGACTAATCTACGCTCATGAATTACCTGACCTCGGCACCCCATTTCCAATACTCGAAATTGAGGCATTTTTTTGTGAAATTAATTCTATATAGATAGGGCATGTTGTTGATTTGCCACTTGTTAGTGATTATTTCATCATGATTACTATTGTTGGAACAATTGCAGCTTTTGACAGTAATGCTTCAGTTGTTGTCCAGGGAAGATGCGAGTTCATGCGTCGAGGGAGCTTGCGCCTGGTGAAAAATGCAAAAACTAGGGTCTGTTGTAGCCAAATTAGGCTGGAGGATAGTGTTGATGATGATGAGACATGTGAGTTGGTTAATGGTGTTGAGCTGACATTAGGAGAGGATCATGCGGATAGAATCGATGCTTATCTTTTGAAAGCAGTTAAAAACAATAATGGAACCGGGGTACTTCTTTTATCTGATGCGTTGGGGTTTGAAGATTCAGCTACACGAGACTTTGCATATCGAGTTGCCTGCAATGGCTACAAGTATGTTGCTTTAACTATCCTTGAAAAGTACTTGTTTCAGTATTACTCTTATATCATTTATTTGCTACTCATTGTTAAATTAGGATTTGTCATTTTGGTCTCAGAGATGCACTTTACATTGTTTCTTGGAATTAGGGATACAGGTGGGGCAGGGAATCCCTATTCCCCACAGAGATTCACCCCAATGGGGCGGGAATTCCCCGCGAACTAGCCCCCACGGGGACGGGGGACGAGGACGGGGCAATTTCATCACCACCATTAGGGGCGGGGCGGGGGCGGTATTACCCCTCCCCACCGTGTGAATCCCAATGGGGATTCCGTGGGGATTCTCTACGAAGATCCTGAATATTTTCATGTAGGAATTGCATCAAAATCATTAAATCTTATATTTCCTTTTTTTTATGGTAAATGCTTCCCATAAAGTTTGAAAATTGACCTACAATTGCAAAAAAAAAAAAAAAAAAAAAAAACGTTTAATGATTTTAATTTCGAATCTATAATGTATTTGATTTTTTTTTTAGATATTATGTAAAAAAGTGATGGTGGTTGGGAATCCCCGTGGGAGTGGGGAATGGAGGTCAAAATTTTCCCATGGGGAATTTGAAGCAGGGAATCCCCGCCCCGGCATAAGTGGGGATGGGGATAGGGATTGCATTCCCCGCCCCACCTACATCCCTGCTTGGAATGTAGTTAATCACTCATAATCAATTGGGCCTTTAGTATATGCTATCGAGGATGAATGTTAAATAAATAGCCTTCATTTATTCAGCAGATTTTCCTTGCATCTCCATCCTAATGATCAATCTCTTGATTCCATCTTTAGGCTCTTCTGATTCCTTCAAATTTCATTTTTTTCGTATTAAGAATTTTTCTTGTCTTAGTTTATTTCTTGAGGCATTTTTATTTCGCCCATGATTATGAGGTGTCAATATGATTCTTAGATTATTTACTTGATTACGTAAGCTCACTACCTGCATAGGAGGTGGAGTAGGCGATGGCGACCTATATTGCCAAAGCCACGACTTCCAACCTAGCACCTTATGCATCATGAATGATATATAAGCTTTTAGAGTTCAACTCTCCAAAATTTCGAAATTTGTTTTTGTTACTATTATAAGTTTTTGTTGACTTGTTTGTATGGGAGTTGTCGCTTGGTTTAACTTGTAACATTTATGGAATGATTTCTTTGAATGTACACTTGGTCACTTAGGGTTATATCATGTCGGGTGTTGTTTGAGCTTCATTGCTTCTTTCACCTTGGGTGCTTCTAGAAGAAATTCTTGATTCATTAGAGTGCATATTGAGTATCGAAATTAAGTAATCCTCTTTGGAAGAGGAGCAACTAATAGATTGAGTATGTAGTTAGATTTTACATCAATGGTTTTACACGAGGCATGGAAGTATTGAGGTCGAGTGTTAGAAATGTCACCCCGTACCTAGTTAGACTTTACTTCAATGGCTCCCAACCATAAGAAGAAAGAGAGATAGGACTAGTATCAATGGTTGATGCCATTCTATTAATCTAAGTACAGTTATATTTTCCTCATTATAAATTCTTCTTCTTCTTCTTGTTAGAATTTGGAGTTGTTCATTTTTTTTTATGTTTATTTTTCATTGTTTGGAAAAACTTCCTTCCTAGTCTTCATGCCTTTTTTCCCTCTTTTGCCGCACTCTTTGCTAAGATACCTATTTTTTTTTTCTGTTTGCTCAATTATTTTCTGTTACTTGATATTTTCTCTTTCTAGTTTCCGGAAGATAAATTGATAGGCATGAATAGGACGAACTAACTCTTCTACCTTGAGAGTGCTTTATGGTAGTGAATTTCTGCCGGAGTTGCTTTAATAATAGGGCGAATAATTTTTTGTTGGATTTCTAATTAAAATATGGTACATGACAAAATTCGCAATGTCAACCCTTGATAGAAGTTAGGAAAAATATGACTCTTTGAAACTATCCCAGTTTTCTATATTAACATATTTAACTTTGTTTGCTACAATAGAAGCTCCACGACTCCCATTGTTAGCTAGTTCTAGAATGTCATCAATTTATGTCCATTCGTCTCCATTTTGCTTCAATGTCATACAAGTATGCCAAAAGTCATGATCTTACTTGAATGATCAAAAGGAAGTGTTTTACTTTGTCACAATTTATTGTTTTAATTAAGATCTTGAAGTTTGTTTTTTGGTAGTGATTAGCTTGAAGCCTGAAGCCTGAAGCTAAATATAAAATGTGATCAAGGGGAACTATGCTTTGGTAAAATAACTTATTTAAGGAGTATGAAAATATGCGTAACATCTTCTCAAAAACTATGTATGAAACATAATTTCATGCCTTAATTTTTTTTTTCTTTTTCCTATTTCCACCCCTTCTCGCTCTTCTTTTCTTTTCTTTTTTTTTTTTTTTTTTCAAATTTTTTCCCTATTTTAGACCTCGCTAAAAGCCAACATGATCGAAATTGAAGTTTTATGTATAATCAACTTGATCAACCACTGATTTTTATTGATCATCTCATCGTTCTTACTCCATCATTTGCTCTATGGACGTAGCCAAACTCATGTAAGACATGTGAAGCATTATCCAAAACATTACAAGTGTAGAAATAAAGATTGATTTAGATTAGGAGTTTCTTTGTTGGAGTCCTTGTAATATTAGAAGTTTAGTTTCTATTTTGATTAGGATTAGAAGTTTATATTTCATCATAAGTTTTATGTTATTAGAATTAGTAAGTTTTAATTATTTCGTCACTTTATTTAATGTATATTTAGAAAGTCATTAGGACTTCAAATTCCTAATTGTATTAGGCGTTTTAGGACCTTGATCCTATATATGGATGTTTATGTTGAATTTTATGATATAGAAAATTGAATAAGATTGATATTTGCTGAAATTCCTTCTCTTCTTCTTCTACTTGATTTCTCTCCTCTATTCCTCCATTACAAACTTGTTTTGGTTCATCATAATTGATCAACCGTTGCCTAGGTTGTAAAACTTTCTTTTTGGACGTTCTTGTACTATATTGGTTAAACCTAGGCGTCTACAGCTTTTGTATGTCTATTTACATTAATTGTTTACTGTCCATCTTTTTCGTGTGGCGAAAAATTATGATTCTAAATTATGGTTGCCCCATGTGGTTCTATGTGAGCAGACTGTTGTATATAGGTACTTAAGCAATACAAAAAGACAACCTAAGGCTGACATCAGAAATTGTAGTATGTAGATGTAGGAAATTATTTCCAGTAGATCATTAGCAATGTACATAATCTAGTGTTTGATTTAAAGTTTTGATGAAGAGTTGATCACAAGGATATTAAGATGATGGAACGTTTCATGTTCTGTATACCAATCTCATTTTCTGTACATTGACTACTGCTTTCGGTCTTTGGTAGCTATTCCCAGAAATTTCACCTTTTTTTGGGTTAGTCTTTCTTTCATCTGATCCTTTGCATAGGCTACCGACTAAATTATAGATTCAGTGTTTTGGTGCCAGATTTGTTTAGAGGGAATCCATGGACAAAAGACCGTCCCAGCTCTGATTTTGAACTTTGGCGAGCTCAGCATGCGCATGAAAGAGTTGCCAAAGACATAAACACATCGGCTAAATGGATGGTTGAAGAATTTTTAGCAGCTGGAATTTCAAAGAAGCTTGGGATCATTGGGTTTTGCTTTGGAGGAGGCCGACTGGTAGAAACGCTTGCATATGATGAAGGTGTATACTTCAGCACTGGCATTTGCTTCTACGGAACACGAATGGAACTATCTCTCGCTCCAAGTGTCAAAGTCCCCATCTTGTCTATATCTGGTGACCATGATCCACTTTGTCCTGTTGGCCCCTTAAATGAAATGGCAAAGAGCATTGGTAGAGGCTCTAGGGTGCTTGTGTTCAAGAATAGAGGTCACGGCTTTGCACATCGGCCTGAATCTCCCGAAGAGGATAGGGATGCGGAGGAGGCCTTCATGGCAATGAGAAATTGGCTCCACAAGAGCTTAGTTGCAAATGAAGAACTGAATGTTAGCAGTGTTTAGCAATTACTCTCTAAAAAGAGCCTGTACAATATGAGTTTTTCTTTTCAAATGTAAAATATGAGCTATTAATTTTACTGTTCTATTCATCTAAGTCCATTTCCTGTTATGGATACTAGTCAATATGTTGCATTCTGAGCACTGTGTGACTTTTGTCTCATGGTAATTATCAGCATCACACTAAAGTTTATGCCCGCGCATAACCGCACATGCCAATGGATCTCTACAAGTACAGATATTGGCGCTTTTTCGCAAGCTTGTGGATCTCCGCTAGTATTGATACTGCCTCTAACTATACTGCCTCTAACTTAACTACCTTTTAACTCTTAAGTGTGGGGCTTTAATTCAAAATGCATATATGCTGATTGATAGGAGATCATCATTTATTTAATTCATTACAAAGTTTCACTTAATTGATATTGGACTATTATTTCAGTCTACATAAATCTTCAACACTTCACTTTGGATCGTGATAGTTTATGAATAGAATGTGTTTATTGTGTATCCATCTTGCGTACAATGTAATCTATATATACACGTACAAGGCTTAGAATACAAAAGGAAAGAGCAATCACAAATGGAAACTACTAATTACACGAGATACTAATTTCCTTAACTACTAAATATAATATTGAGTTTCCATTACTGTTAGTTTCCTTAACATACCAGTTTCCTTAACACCCTCCCTCAAACTCAAGATGGATTCGTAGAAATCAACTTGAGTTTGTCTACCAAGGCATGAAAGCGACCCGGAAGATGAGCTTAAGTAAAGATATCAGTCGTATGATTAGAGGAGAAAACAGAAGAAAGCTGAAGAGTGCCTCGAACCAGATGCTGACGGATGAAGTGAGAATCATTCTCATTATGCTTTGTTCTCTCATGAAAAACATCATTGTATGCAATTTGGATCGCACTTTGATTGTCACAATGCAGGATGGTAGCAAAATCATGTGTAACCCACATATCTTTAAGTAACCATCGAAGCCAAAGTAATTCAGAGGTAGCATCAGCGAGAGCCCGATACTAAGATTCGGTGCTTCGCCAGGATATTAACGAGTTGCCCAATAAGAAACAGTAACTAGTAGTAGAACGCCGGTTGGTGGGATCACCCGCCCAATCTGCATCGGAGTAACCTGATAATACCAATGGAGAGTTGTCAGAGAAGTGGAGGCCATGAAATAAAGTACCTTTCACGTATATAAGGATGTAGAGAAGAACACTGAAGTGAGCAGTACAAGGGGCTGACATGAACTGGCTAACAACATGAACCGCGTAAGCAATGTCCGGACGACTAACAGTAAGATAAACCAAACTCCCCAAAAGCTAACGATATAAGGTAGGATATGAAAGAAGTGCACCATCTGACGGAGTCAACTTGACATTCATGTCTAACAGGATTGATGCAATATCAGTATCAGTGATGACAGAACGAGAGATCAAATCAGATGCATATTTTACTGTGAAAGATAATATCCATAAGAAAGTAGAATTGACTTCAAGACCGAGAAAGTAGCTTAAATTACCCAAGTCTTTCATCTCAAAGTAGTTTTTGAGATATTGTTGTTAGTCAGAAATCCCAGTTGAGTCGTCCCCGGTGATGATCATGTCATCAACATAAAGTAGGAGAAGTGTCGTGCCTCCGTCGGTTCGTCGGGTAAACATGGCAGAATCATGAAGACTCGACTGAAAGCCAAACTGTGTAATAATGGAACTGAACTTGGCAAACCAGGGACGGGGAGCCTGTTTAAGCCCATATAATGCGCGATAGAGAAGGCAAACTTGTTTTGGATGATGAGAATAGCCAGGAGGTGGACACATATAAACCCCTTCCGCAAGATCACCTTCAGAAAGACATTTTTGACATCCATTTGAAACAAAGGCCAATGTCGAACAGCCGCTACAACAAGTAAACTTCGAACAAAGGTCAGGTGGGTTACAGGGGCAAACGTTTCTTTATAGTCAATGTCATATTCCTGTGTGTAACCATTAGCAACTAGACGAGCCTTATACCGCTCGATAGAGCCATCAAAGCGAGTTTTTATCATGTGAATCCATTTGCATCCAATCGGAGTCTTGCCAGAGGGTAGCTCCTCTAAGTCCCAATTATGAGTCTTCTATAGTGCACTCAGTTCTTCTGCCATTGCTTGCTGCCACAAGGGGCCAGAACTAGCCTCTCGATAGGAGGATGGCTCATGTAAAGAAGAAATAGCAGAAAAACAATGAAAATCTTTGAGGTAAGGGGGGATTTAGATACCCGTTCAGATCGGTGATGATGGACAGGTGCTAGAATAGGAGTATCAGAGGGGGAAGATTCTTTGATGATGTGTGCGGGACGGTATCACGATCATTGAACTAATCTGACATACCTGCAGCAGGAGATGGGAAAAGCTCGATAGAGGGTTTAGTGAAAAATGGTTGAGGACAGGATAGTGAAATGTCGAATTTGGATAGGGTAGAGAACATGATATTTTTCCAAAAAGTGACATGTATGGAGATGCGTAATCTCCTAGAAAGAGGATCCCAACAACTATAGCTCTTATGTTCAATTCCATACCCAATGAAACAACACAGACGAGCACGCGGTTCAAGTTTAGTATGTTCGGGGGTCAAGAAGAACGAAACATGCACAACCAAATACCCGAAGATGAGAATATTCTGGTGGTGTACCATATAATCGTTCAAAATGAGAGATGTTCTTTAACATTGGTATAGGAAGTCGATTAATGGTAAAGACACAATTTAAAGCAACTTCACCCCAAAACAGGACATGATGCAGAGAGAAGTTGGGCTCGGACAGAATCTAGGATATGTCGATGTTTTCTTTCAGCTCGACCATTTTGTTGAGAGGTATATGGGCATGAACGTTGAACAATGGTACATTATTGTTTAAGAAACTGAAGAATCATATAATCACGATATTCTAAAGCATTGTCAGCACGAAGAATTTTGATTGTACGTGCAAATTGAGTTTTGATCATATTAGCAAACTTAATATATGTTTGAGATATTTCAGATCGATGCTTTAGAAAATATATCCAAGTAAATCTGGAATAATCATCAATGAATAATATTAAATATCGATAACCATTCACAGTGGAAGTAGGTGTAGGACCCCAAACATCAGAATGAACTAACCCAAACGGAGTATTATCGATGGACTCGTTAAGACTGAAGGAAGAAGTAGATTGTTTTGCTAACTGACAATGCACACAATCAAAAGACTCAAATTTAGAAATACCCAATAACCTACTAAAAATAAGAGTACGGAGTTTATTGGCTGATGTATGACCAAGACGAAGGTGCCACTGATAGACGGAGGGGGTGGAAACTGTTGTAGAAACCTGTTTGATGGCAGGCATGTGAAGTGACGTGAGCTCAAATAATCGTCCTACTTTGATCCTCATTCCCAGTATTTGACCCGTCTAAATGTCCTGTACTTGACAACTATTGGGAGAAAATAAAACAGTTAAGCCTTGGTCACACAATTGACCGATAGAAATTAAGTTCAAAGTGAGGTCGGGAACACAATGGGTGTCGAAGAGATTCAAACTATGGTTGGATACGGTTCCTGAGTGGGTAACAGATATGGAGCTACTATTTTCAGTTTGAATTCTCAAAGAATACATCGAAGGACTACTGTTCAAAAATTGAGATAGATTTGGTGTCATATGATTACAACACCTAGAATCAAAGAACCAGTGGTTACCTGAGGTTACGGATAGGGCAGTGGGTTGGTTAGGTATCACCTGTTTGATGATTGCTTCCAAATCACTCATATAGAACATCAGAGAGGGAGGTGACCCATCAGATATAGCAGCAGCAATAGAAAAACCAGTGTTAGAGAACAGATGCAGACTTAGGTATGCCTTTGGGACGAGAGCGTTATTTTAGGAAGTTCTGCACTGTGTGACCGCGTTCATGACAGTATCGACACTTAATTGTATGACAATTAACAAACGAATATCCCATTTTTCTGCAATTATTACAAGGGTGGGGACATATTTAGGCTATGATTGAGTAGTTACGAGGGCCACTTCTGATGAAGGGGCCGAGTTGACCAAGCCAAGCCGAGTTTCTTCAAACAAGATTTCTTTTACACCTGCGTCAAAGGAAGGTAGTGGATCGCGATGCAGGAGGACCGCACGAACTGATTCATATTCAGGGCGAAGAGCCATTAGGACTTGGATGAGATGAAAGTGGTTTTGCTAATTTCGACCTATTGTAACTTGTCCAAGATTGGTTGAATGAGTGCTAAGAATTCATTGATGGACTAACCAGCTTCTTGTTTCAAACTGTTCAAAGTGGTGAACAATTGATAATACTGTGTCAAACCAGATGTTTTGTATCTAACAGCCAAAAAATCCCAAATTTCTTTAGTTGTCCCAAAATCCACAAACTGAATATGAATAGAGGGAGTAGATGTATTAAAAAACCAAGTGATGATCTGATGATTTTTACTGTCCCAATCATCAAGTCGATCAAGAAATTTGGCTTCTGTCTCCGTGTCATCCTTTTCTGGTTTGGGGTTATCTCCCGTAACAATTCGCCAAAGTTTTTGACCAATTAAAAAACTTTTAATCCTTTGGAACCAAAGTGAGTAATTTGTGCAATCAAGAATCATGGAGATAGGCTATAAGACTTCACTTTTCTCCATCGAATAAGGAACTTGTCCGATTGTCGAATGACTGATTTGGTGCGCGGGCGATGGTGGCGTGCAGTGGTGATAATGGCGGAAGAGGTGGCAACGATGGCAACGGCGATAATGGCAGCAATGGCGGGTCTGGTGTGAGCGGCAACGACGGATCTCAGCAGCGACGATTTGGTCAGCGGCATCGTCGCATCTGGGCAGCGGAGGCGACGGATCTGTGCGGCGGATCTTGTGCAGCGGCAACGACGGATCTGGGCCGCTGCGGATCCGTGTAGCGGCAAGTGGTGGCAGTTATGGCAACGATGGCAACAAATTTGCAGAACGCGACGGAGCAATCTATAGACGGTGCTCAACGACTACAACAACGGAGCAGATGGGCGAGCGGTGGCGGCGGCGTTGCAGATGGGCAAGCGGCGACAGCGACGGAGTGGACGTGTAGGTATGCAGGCCGAGGCGTAGCAGGTGTGCGAGCCGCGATGATGCATCAGACAGACAGAGATACAGGTGTAATACAGGTGCCCACCGAGGCGGCGCAACAGACAAGACAGAAAAACAAAGGAAAGGCCCACGATTAGGTCTCTTATACCATGATAATTTATGAATATAATATGTTTATTGTGTATCTATCTTATGTACAAGGTAATCTATATATACACGTACAATGCTTAAAATACAAAAGAAAAGTGTAATCACAAATGGAAACTACTAATTACACGAGATATTAATTTCATTAACTGTTGAATATAATATTATAAATAGGGGTTTATATTTTAAAACTATTTTTTTGGAATCCTAACTTCGACACTTCTATTATAAAACGATTGAAAGACTGATTTATATAACAAATCTCGAGATGGATAAGGCCAACTAAATTAGTAGTGGGTTACGATAATTTACGCCAATCGGAAGCCCTA
Organism: Stephania yunnanensis; assembly: GCA_039657365.1. Lineage (NCBI taxonomy): Eukaryota > Viridiplantae > Streptophyta > Magnoliopsida > Ranunculales > Menispermaceae > Stephania > Stephania yunnanensis. The sequence continues at coordinate 9,021,254 of CM077585.1, forward strand.
ATGATGTGAGGATGCCATTATCTTATCATCCAAGCTTCATGGGTCCAATTAACCTTCTAATTTGATATTAAGTACATAATACAAGAAAGGTAAAACACATGAACACACATAACATGTAAATTATCAAAAATAACCCCGGTTAACCTGCAGCGTAGATGGCGAAGCTGGTCCCTTCAACCATTACGATGTGAGATGTGTGCCAGGGACGCGAAAACAATGAATCATTTGCTTCTCGAATGTGAGTTCACTAAAAATCTGTGGTAGCTCTTATGTGATGAACTGAACGTCCCATTTCGACCCCCAGCTGCAATCGGTGAGTGCCACATGGACGGAGGTAATGTATACATGGAAAGAAACGCAAGGAGATTTGGAAGGTGGCTACGTTGGTAATGCTATGGACAGTATGGGGAGAACAAAATCAAAAGGTTTTTGAGGAAAAACACAGACAATGGGAAGAGATATGGGGTTAATTTCACCGATGGTCACTGAAGTTTGTAGTTTGTAACACTTTGGTCACTGAACTCATATTTGTCCCAAATATATCACCCAACCACTAGAACAAATTAGACATTTTATAGTACTTAATTCATAGAAGTTTTCAATAACCCCTATGTATTACTTTTTATAACACTTAATTCATAGAGGTTTTTAAGTAACCTTTATGTATTAAGTGATTAGACTTTTTATTACACCTAATTTATAGGGGTTTTTAAAAACCCCTATGTATTAGGCTATTAAAACTCAACATCTCCAACCCTTCTCGCTCGTCTCGCTCGTCAAAACCTTCATCAAAAACCCTTTCGATCTCCAACCCTAAATCACTCTCTATGTCGATGGAGACCACGCTCGCCGAAGAAGAGAAGACGATCTCGTTGAGATCAGGAAGAGCAAGCGAGACGACAATCTGCGCAAGAAACGAAGAGATGGAGGAGTATCGCTCGCTCTCGCTCTGCCGCACCAGGTACCTACATTGCCAAACCCTACTTCTCGTCCCGTAATCTCATAACCCGATGATGTTGATCATCGCTTTGTTTCGATTTTTCGGTTCATTTTAGTACACAGTGAGTGATCCGATCCCAAGTTTTGAGATTTCACACTTTGGATGTCAAATGTCGTGGTTTCAAACTTTCAACTTTCAAGATTCAACGATTTGTGATTAGATTTACATTGCCAAGCACCAGTTCTCATCTCACAATCTCATAATCTCGATGTTGTTGATCATCGTTTTGTTTCGATTTGTTCGTTCATTTTAGTGCATAGTGATTGATTTGATCCCAAGTTTTGAAATTTCACAAGCTTTGGATGTCAAATGTTAGGGGTTTCAGCTTTCTACTTTCAAGATTCAACGATTAGTGATTAGAGTTACATTACGTGTTGTGGAATCTTTGATTAAGGATCCCATAAGACTAATTGCGAAAGCGAGTTTGATTCGGCGACTTGTGTAGGTTGGAGAAGCTGAACATTGTCTTTGTTAATTGTTTAAAGGATTGTTTTTAAGATGCTTAATTGGAGTTCAAGATATGATATATTAAGCAAGAGAGTTGTTCTTTGGAAGATGGAATTTTTCTTCAATTAAGCATTTAAGCCTGGCAGGTTCCAATGGGAGTCAACTGTGGAATGTTGCCTTCTCAGTTTAAGCTTGACATATTATTATTATTATTATTGGTTGTTGCTTTTGATGAGTGCTGCTCCGAGCCCTGCTCCGAGCCCTGCTCCAACAAATCAAATGACACCTGGTTCTCGGCGAGACCCATATGAATTACGCCCGACGGGTTGTCGAATTCGTTATACGGGTTCTCGTCGTAGGTCTTCCATCCCGCGAAGTAAGGAGAGTTTTCTCCATGAGTATCAGAGTTTGCAACATTTGACAAGCAAATTACTTCATCACTAGTACTGCTAATTTACTCCTCATCATCAATAATATAATTGATCATCTCTATGGGCGCCATACTAGCTTGTTGTTTTAATTAATGAAAGAACAAGAGATCAAGAAAAATCGCGAGTAAGTAAGCGAATAAGAATTAGATAAGGAAAGGAGAGGAGATGAGAGGACGTTAATTAATTATATAGCTAGCTAGCTAGCTAGTTTGAAGAAGAAGAAGTAGATGTACATGAACTCATATGTCAAAGGGAGTTGAATATATATAGGAGTTTATAGGATCCTAGTTGGAGAGCTAATAAAAAAAATTCCCTAAAAGAGAAACCAATGATTGACGGTGTAGTGTGTGAGACCAAGATCAAACCTCACCTTTGCATAACCAAAAATCTTAATCTTCTATATATATGACAGCTGGTTTTCCTTGTCATTCTTTTCAACTTCCTTCTATATCTCTATCGATCTTTCGAGATCTTCATAAATCAACTATGGTCCATATTTAGACATATGATTTACTGAACCGATTGGAGAATCTTGTGTTCTCTTTGCCTTTTAATCAATTTATAGCATCCATAATGAAACAACTTGTCAACAATTTTTAACTTGTCTTTATGGTGATTTTTGGTGTAGATAAAGCTGGAAATAGAAACAATGAAGTTAATCAAACAACCAAATGTGGTTCAATTGTATGAGGTATGCGTGTATTTTAAGATTTGATTTCCTTTGTCATTCTTGAGAAATCCTTTTACGCTTTTTATTTAAATGTTTCCGAATGGCACAAGAACTATATTTCAATTTTGTAAATGAAAATCCTTTATCATAAGCTGAGCTATCTAAGAATTTATCCATGATCAAATCAAGGGATGCGCCGTATAAGCCACCATCTAGGTGTTTGGTTTGAAAGTAATTCGCGGTTTTAAGCTTATAATGATTTGATGAGATCATAATGGTGGATTGAATTTCTGTGGTCTGTTAGGGTATTCTCATCTAGTGATTGAAATTGATTTTTATGTCAGGTGATGGGAAAGCAAGACAAAGATTTTTATTGTTCTGGAATTTGTAACTGGAAGGGAGCTCTTTGATAAAATTGTAAGTGACATGTTTGCTGCTTATCTCGACTAATTTATATTTTTTATTCTAAGAATTTATCCATGATCTTTTCTTTTTTAGTATTCCGAAGGCTTTCTTCTATCTTATTTTTGTTGCAAGTTTAGTCAGCAGTAATCTACTAGGATTTTGATAGAGTTGCACCTTTTTTTTCATTTAGCGATCACATAATAAGTCATGCAGTAATCTGTGATCCTCGCCTACCAACAGAAAGAAATGTTCCAGTTGATTCTAAGAGTACAAAATGTTCTTTTTCAGTTATGTATGTACTTCGACTTTATGTATCGATCGTTCCTAAAGCATCCTTGATTTTACCAATTCAAGTGAGTTATTCTAATTCGGACACACACTTGTGGATGTTTATTCTAACCTTCTCTTTTTTCCTATGATCTGCTTAAAGTAGGAGTGCTCTTTGCTCTTTATTTTTTGTAATTAGTTATATCGAGTCTTTTTCCAACTAAAATAAATCGGACCTTCAATATGCCGCTTGTACTTGAATGGATTTTGTTGGAATAACCTTTCTAGGATGTCAAACAAATGGACCCTGCGTCTGGAAACATTAGTGAAGCTACAAGTCTATTCAAAGAGGCTTAAAAGTTCCTAATCTTTCTATTTTTTCTTTTTGGTTGGAAGTTCCTACTCTTTTAGATTCTCGAACAATAACTTGTTTCAAACATGTGATTGATCAGACCAAAGGTTGAGTGTATCTCGAAAGTTTTTTTTTTAACTTAATTTGTTGCTCAATTATCTTGAGTTCTCAAGGTTTTTCGTAAGTCGCTATAGAGAGTAGTGATGAATAAAGTTTATCCATGTGTTGATCATGCTTTGTACTTCAAGAGAGCTAACCATTTCTTATTTTGTATGTAGATTCCACGACATGCTTATGGATACTTTGATTTTGTTAAAGGATGACAGCTTCCTCTCTCTTTATAAGGTTAGTTGATGAGATGTGCTCAAATTCCTCCCAAAGTTTGAATGCACATAAAGGTGTAGGCATCATGTTGTTGCAGAGTTCTCAGTTTTGTTCATGTTATTCGATTTAGCTATATTTTCTATTTGTTACAAAAGGATGTTTGGATTGTGAAATGTTTATTTGACAGAAGTAATTATCAGAGCGATCCTTTTCTGACAGTTGTTGGCTCTCTTTTTAACTAAACTTATAAGATCTTACTCATGGTAGCTCATGCAACAATTTATTTTTTGTTGGTTATTGTACTCTAGAGAGCTTTTTCTCATATTTCATTTTAATTCATTCACCTGATCGCTCAAACGCTTCAATTAACTACTTGGCCCTTGCTTTAAAAGGGAGCTGTGGAGGAGAAGAAAGTAACTCTAACCGAGGCAAAAAATTCTGAAAGATCAGCAATGCAAGCTTTCCAAGAAAAGACAACCACTCTTGAGATTTACTCAAAGGTGCTGTAATTGGAATACTGTTATTTAAGGTTTTAGTTTTTACCATTGCATTAAGTTTTTCTTTTGTACTAGCCCAAGGATTTTGGTTGACCCCGGCCCACATTGGTAGTTGACTAGCTGGCTATGAGCTGGGGACCAGCTTGTGGGAGCTTATATGAATATAGGGATGACAAAATTCTTCAATTGTTGTCGAAGAGGATACTTGTGTCTCTATTGTTGTTGCTTGCTATAATCATACCTTAAACCTTGTTGATGTATTTGTCAACTCCCTCTTGTGAGGTACTGGTTTACTTTGATCTCCTTATATCTCTTTCATTAGGAAGGTAGAACGACAAATCTGTGATCCTTACTCTAGACTCTAGCATCATTTTATTTGATGATGTTTTATTATTGGAAGACTTTTTCGCAGTCCAAACAGTGTTTTGTGCTATTACATATTTCTGGATCCGGCCCATTCATAGAATAAGAACAGTTTACACGTGGAAAAGAAATGTCAATTCTTTCACCCAATTTGACACACCTAGTTTGTACTTCAATGTGGAAGACTTTTCCGCAGTCCAAACAGTGTTTTGTGCTATTCCATTTCTCCAAATTCATGGAAACGATTTGGAAAAATAGGATCCATGGACCTCTCCAAATTCATCTAATGAAAAGATCAAACTTCTGAGCAACTCTTGCTCAATAATTGTCCCAACAGTTATCTAGCTTATTTTAGATGCATAGTTCAAATACAAGTTGTATAGCTTTGTTTATTCAAAGGAAATCAGTATTGCCCTTCTTTTATCTTTCAAGCAATGAACCTTGCTATTTCTCATATCGTTGAAAGATATTTTTTGTTTTGTTTTATTTCAAGGAAAGGTGATGCATCTCATCTATTATGGCTTCAATTAGTCATTATTTAGTAACTTGTACTGATCAGACCAAATTGGAATTACAGGAAGTTATGGATTTTTTGAAGAACCTTGATAAGTACACTGCTTTGGGAGCTAAGTTATGCCGCGACGTTATAGAAGGAGGCAAGGATGCACCCGTAATAAGTAGTAACTGCTACTGCTAGTGCTCTTTCTCTTTGATTTGATCCGCCTTTCTCTTTTGCCTTTTGGTATTTGATTTGAACAGTCAGTCAATCATTCCATCCAGCACAGTTGCAAGATATTTGTTTGTTTTCCTATCAAACCAGCTCATTTAAGTTTGCGGATACCAACCTTTCCTCTTTTCTTTTCTTTTTATTTCTTTCTTTTTTCTTCTATTTCTTAATTTTCATCCATTCATTCCAACCTCCTCCTCTTCCTCCAATGCGCAGCCTCCTATGACCGTGGTCGACGTCTGCTCATGGCCTCCGAGACAATTCCTCCTCCCCATCATCACCAAGATGCAGATGAGGTTAGTTTTCCACTTCTTTTAACTAATTTAGGCAACTACTTCAACATTACAACACCCTAGCTATTAATTAATTATTATTGTGCTTTCTCTTCAGTTTATGGAGACTTGTTGGTTTTTTTAATTATTTTAATTGTGTGTCGGTCACAAAGATTCCTTGATCGATCATCGTCGTATGATCCTCTTAAGATTTCACTATGTTTCTTCATGAGAATCAATTAAATAAAGTTAACAAGAAACTGATGGAAGAAATTAAACTTTTCATTTTGACTTATTTTACTACTTAATTTAATTTATGCAACTATCGCATGTTTTGCGCTTTCTGTTACCAAATATTCACTAGCTACTTTGTGTGTTAATCATATGTATACTCCTATTCATGGATGGCTAATTGAGATAAAAAAAATTAAAGTCTGTGACAATTTGGAGGGAAAAAAAGAGTTGAAAATTTGAAGTCAATTCTATATTAGAGTAATAATTGACTGAAAGTATAAATCTGCTTCTATTTCATGTCTGAATGAGTGGTTTATATGCAATTACAGGTTCAAATTGGGTCACATGCCTTCACTTTTGATCATGTTTATAGTGGCACAAGCTCTTCTTCCTATAGAATATTCGAGGACTGCATTTCTCCTTTAGTTGATGCATTCTTCAGTGGTTATAATGCCACAGTTCTGGCATATGGCCAGGTACACTATCTTCACTCTTTGCTTTTGCATCTCTAATTTATGTCAAGTGATATATGTATTGTGCATATAGCCGGAATTGTCCTGATCTAATTTGCTTATTCTGTTTCAATTTTAAATAAATTTTATCTACACTGTTAGTGAATCAATTGTCATTTCCTGTCATATAACCAAGTGTAGAATGCCAATGTTGACTTCTGTCTTGCCATAAAGTAAGAAATGTTAGTTCTTTTCAGTTTTAACTTGACTACTAAACAAATTTCGATCTCCAATTGTAAAACCTTTAAATTTTCTCCATGTTGATCCATTTATATTATTTTTCTCTGATTTTAATCATTAAAGTATTAGTTTAACGAAAATATGATATGAATTTATTAAGTGCTCGAGGTTTGGTGGAGAAAAATGTTTACGGACCAAAACTCCATTTTTAACCAATATAAGAAATTGCTAATTTCTAAGATAATAAATTTTAAAAGTATCGCCATAATTTATTCAATTCATAGATCCACATACTAATTTCTTAGATCAGAGTTCGTTACGACTCATGCTTTACTTGTTCAAGATTTTCCAAATTTAAATTTGGTTGGACGGTCTTAGATACTAGTTTGAGTAGGGCATCCCTTTTTTGTGGCTCCATGCGCTCACATCATTACTTACTTTCTCACTAACTTGTTTATCAACTTAACGTGTTTCCAGTGTTTCAATCAATGGGACAAATTCAAATATGTTTGTGTCTGGTTCATGTGATGCGACTGCTCGTCTGTGGGACACTCGCATTGCAAGCCGAGCTGTTCGCACGTTTCATAGCCATGAAGGTGATGTTAACACTGTCAAGTTCTTCCCAGATGGGCTAGATTTGGGACTGGTTCAGACGATGGTACATGCAGACTCTTTGACATGAGAACTGGGCACCAGCTCCAAGTTTATGGGCTGCAAGGTGGTGATGGTTATTTCCCCATTGTAATTTCCATTGCTTTCTCTATATCAGGCAGGCTTATGTTTGCTGGATATTCAAATGGTGATTGCTTTGTGTGGGATACTTTGATCGCAAAGGTATGTATTTGCCTCTTAAATTTCAGATTAAACCTTTATAGATCTTTCTTTCTAATTGTCAGTAGCTATTGGCTTGTTAGATATGTTTAGTAGAGTGCTAGCAATGTTAGTTTTTTTATTTATTTACTAATACAGTGATGATTTTGATATGTTTAAATGTGTAAGGTCATAGGTGAAGTCGAGTTTTTCAATCCTTGGTTGTAATTCTAACAGTCTAACTTGTCTGAAAATTGCTTCTTGTACTCTATTCAACTCTTTGTAACTACGCTCCCCTCCTTTCAGGTAGCTCTGAACTTGGGTTCGCTGCATGACTCCCATGAGCAGCGGGTTACCTGTTTGGGTTTATCAGCTGACGGGAGCGCACTTTGTACAGGGAGCTGGGATAAGAACCTTAAGGTAATGATATTGTGCTCATGTGTCCTCCTGTGTCCATCGCCTCTTGCACACACCTCGCATGTACACGCTGATTGCATTAATGTGCACAATGTTCTCTGTTGCCCACCTAAAATTTCATAAGGTGTTTCCATGTTTGAAGAGTGGAATAAAAAGTTTGAATTTCTTTAAACATCTCAAATCAATTAGAGTTTTTTAACATCAATTGTGCTAAGTTGAGCCCAATGGAATAGATAGATTTATGTAGCCGGTCCAAACTAATTTGGGATTGAGGCTTTGTTATTGTCGCTGTTATTGTTGTATCCTTGTTCTCAGATTCAGTGTCCAGCACCTTTCGAGATGAAGATAGGGGTGTGCATGGAGATCTTATAAGATTTTGGATGTTTGCACTGTTGCTTGATCACAGAGGAAGCATCTTTTTCTTCCTTGAGTGAGTTTTTGACTTCAGGTTTTCCTCATTATTAGACTGATCATTGTTACTAGGAAGTGACAATACCAACTTGTCGATGGATTTCTGAACATTTTCAAGCTGCTCCTCAAGATTTGCAATTGTGCTACCTTGTGAATGAAGTCTAGTAATGTCCTCCTTCAAATTAGCACCTACACTTCTGTTAGGATCAACATCTCTAACTATAACATCTTCTGATGCAGTTCTTACAGAGCACATTTCTCTGATTTCTGCTTGCAATTTGGCAATTGTCTCGACTGCGTCTTGGTTACCTTGTCTATGACAAGCAACCTCTTTCTGTAGCACTTCCAGAGCATGCTTTGCTTCTTCCCCAAGCTGTTACTGGAGCTGCTCTAGTTTGCGAATTTCGTGCATAAGTGGAAATGGTGCAGGTATGCTTGGACTTTCTTCTCTTCGGTATATGCTTCCATGAATATTATTTACTTTTCAATTTTTGCTACAAACTATATATTATGTACTTAGTAACTTGAGCAAAATTTATACGCAGATCAAAGTAGAAGCATACATTGGATTGGGCGATGCGTCGTGCATAATTCTTGGGATTTCTAGAGGAGTTTTATATCTTCATCGAGACTCTAGATTAAGAATTGTTCATAGAGACCTTAAAGCAAGTAATGTTCTGCTAAGATGTGGAGATGAATCAAAAGATTTTTGATTTTGGAATGGCAAGAATATTTGTTCAAACTTTACATTATTGATTGAATGAAATAATAATATTGCGAGTGGAATGTAGATTTGTATATTTTCAATTGAAAATGGAAATGAAAATTAATTTTGGGCATTTTCAGCTATTATTTTTTTTTAAATTACATTTGATAGGGGTTTGAAACCCCTATATAAGCCTTTGACGATAATATAGAGGTTTCAAACCCCTATGAAATCACTACAATTGATAGGGGTTTGAAACCCCTATGTAAGCATTTGAAGATATTATAGAGGTATGAAACCCCTATGAAATAGACAAGATTTGATAGAGGTTTGAAACCCCTATGAAATAGTCAAGATTTGATAGAGGTTTAAAACCCCTATGTAAGCTTTGAAGATAAGATAACACCTTAAAAGATAACACTTTTCATAGAGGTCAAAAACCTCTATGAAAAGTCTTTCATAGAGGTTCAAAACCTCTATGAAAAGTAGAATTTGTTCTAGTGAACTTTAGAAAATGTTTCAACAATATAACTCCGACCAGAAATTCGGCCACCTTGCTGACGTGGCGCCACGTAGGATTTCATTAAAGGTCACCAAACTATTCAAGTGATGGTGTGGCCCCAACTTAAGTTTATTTTCTAGTTCTACTTGATGCACCCCAAATCATTGGGGTGTATAACAAACAACTCCAACACCTTCGTTGCTCCTCTCTGTCCGCTGCAAATCCCCTCATTCTCTTCTCCGTCGTCTTCGTCCATCACTGCGTCTCGCCTCCGGCTGCTCGTTGTCGCCTTCTACTACGCCACCTCCGGCATCCTTCTTGGTCGCTCTACATCTCCGAGGACGCCGGTGGCTTCGCTTTCGCGTTGGCGCCCGCCCTATCACTCGCCCATTCTCTCACCCGCCCTCCCATCTCCTCTCTCTTGCTTCCGCCCCATCATCCCTGTAAGTCTCTCTCTTGCTATTTAGTTATATGTCGTTCACATTTGAGTGAATTTTGTGAATCCACTACAAGGCAGGACTTGGCAGAATATATTATCCTCAATCTTGTTCAAATCTCTCCATCTTTAGTTTCATTCTTTTTGTTTTCCACCATTTCTTTTCCTGTATTTTTTCGCTCTTTTTATTTTTTTTTCTACAAGATTTTTGTTTCTGGCTTCTATCTTTGTTTGTATTTCCTTTAGGATGCAAAAGGAAGAATATGAGCACTGAAGCCTACGTCCAATCCAAGTTAGATTCAATTCAATTTCAATCCTCCAATTAATAGCACAACCATCATGGACTTATTCAATGAAGTACGTCCAACATTTCAGCTTCTCTAAAAATTATTTTCACATATCGGATAGCAGTTATGCTCGTTTAAGATCTTTAGTTATTGACTCAAATTTTATTAAATTACAAAATCTTTTTAAATGTGTTGGTTTGATTTTGAGAAGTTGAATTGACGATCATGTGATTTTCTTTATAGATTTGTTAGATGGCAAACACAATGACTGAATGAATGTGCATATCCCTAAGTTTGATATAAGATTTTGGTGTCGTGATTAGGATTTTAAGATTCAATTGTTGATTAGTGTTTTAGTGTTTAATAAGTCGATACTCAATAGTGAACTTGGTGAACTTGTATAACAAACAAAGAAGTTTTGGTTGGTGTTCTGCAGAGACTAGGACCACTATTTAACTTTATATGGTTATAGATGAATTTTGAAGGGGCTCGATAAATTCTTAGGAAACTCAGAGGATTTAGGAACTGTATTAACACATTTTTATTTTGATCCATGTAGCCGACCCTAATTAATTTGGGACTGAGGCTATGTTGTTGTTGTTGTCGTTGTACAAATTTTTTTTAAGTTACTAAATGATCTTGCTTATGTAAAGTACATTTTTAACATCCTTATCATTGCAGTATTATTTTGACAGTGGAGATGGCATTCAAGGAGAAGTGACCCCTGATTTAGAACAAAGATATTGTGAGTCACCAAATATTAGTGAGCTAGAATTAGTTGACTTGGAGGTTGGTCATGAAGAAGAAGTGGAATCTCTAGAAGAACAGGACAATGAATCGATTCAACAAGAAGAACTACAAGAGAATGAAGGCAATGATTTTTTCGAGAGTGACAATGATGTTGAGGATGATGATGACTATCAAGAAGTTGTTGACGAACAACTGCAAGGTAGAAAAAGAGGAAAGCCTAAGGTTATTGCTCCACCTCGTAGTAGTGCACTTGCGATTGTTGAAGTTCATGACCAAGATTCAAACTATGCAACATCAGATGGGCTCCACACAGATGAAGATTCCGATGGATATGGGAAGACGAGGCATCTAGATTTGATGAGTTCAAAGACATGGCAGACCCATCTCAAATTAGGCATGAAATTCTTTTCTTTTAAGACATTTAAGATGGCATGTAGAAATTGGGGCATTCAAAATAAGCGACAAATACGATTTACTACAAATGACAAGAAAATGTGCATTTGTAAATGTTAGTGCTTCAAGTCTAGCAATTGTGAGTTTCAAATTTTTGCTTCTCACACGGCTAAAGATGACTCTACAATTCAAATCAAGTCAATCAACTTGAACCACTCATGTGCCAAAGTGAACAAGAATTATCACGTGACTTCTGACTGGCTTGTAGAAAAGTATGTTGAACAATTTAGAGTGGACCCAAATTGTTTTGTATTTGGTATCATCCAAATAGTCAAAAATGACTTGAAGTTTGAAATTAGTCGAATGAAAACTTGGAGAGCAAAGAAAAAAGCAATGAGTTGGTGAATGGAGACGAGGAGAACCAATACCTCAAACTTAATTCATATGCGCTTGAGCTGCAAAAAACTAATCCGGGTACAATAGTCAAAATAACGCAACATCTAGGGGTCTTTGAAGGCATACATATATGCCTTTCACCATTGAAAATGCTTTCAAATCAGGATGTAGGCCTTTGATTTCTCTTGATGGTTGTTGATTAAAAGGTCACTATGGGGGATAATTCTAGCTGCAGTAGGGATAGACCCAAATGATTGTATATTTCCCATAGCTTATGTAGTGGTTCAAGTTGAGAGTAAAGCCACATGGCTATGGTTTTTAGAATTACTTAAAGATGACTTAAACATTGTCAGCAACCATAGCATTGCTTTCATGTCAGATAGGCAAAAGGTAAATTTTTTGGTTTATCAAGTTTTTTTCAGATCATCAAGAGTAAATATTCCAATTGTTTTATTTTTTGTGTAATTTGGTTGTTAATAACCTAATGCTATTAGTTCCTTTTGTTAACAATCTAATGTTCTTATTTTTGTACTAAAACCTTTTTCTTTTCGATGAAAAGTAATCAAGCCACAGTACTTGCTTTTGGCTTCATGCTTGGAATTTTTTCACTCTGCTTGTTGTTCATCTGCAATAGATTATCACTAACATAACATTATTATATATAGAGGGAAATAAAATTAACACTAGTATTGGAAAGAAAAGCTCCTAAAATAAGTGTTACACAAAATATGGCATAACACATAGTATTTTCTTTCATTCATAAGGTAAATAACGACAATACAAGGTTTGCCTTAAGTATAGTACAAAATTCAAGTTCAGCTTCAATAAGACGTGCCAAACATCAATACAACGACCACCAAGCATAACTAACATGCAACTGAACAACCATTAAGCTTGGAAGCTTCCCTCGCTGGACGACGTGGAAGGACTAGAACAGTTCCTATTTAGAAGCTCTTCTATCATCTGCAATGCAATCCTATTCTCCTCTTCCATTCCATTGTTAACTGAATTGGCAACATCACTTTGACTAGTTTCAGTAGAGGAGCTTTATGGCGTCTATGACGGTTGCAACGACGACGACAATGGCGTCGACGACGGGGTGGTTGTGCATTCTTTTTTCCAAGCTCAACTTGCATGACCCAGTTGGAGTTGGACCCCGACTCGGCCCGCTTCTGCCAAACTCATATATGGGCATTCTCAGTGTCGAGCCTTAGACATGTTAGAGATGGTGAAGGTGTTTTGCTGCACTTTCTAAGCTTGACACTTAGAATGGTTGATAGGCCCACTGTCTGTGATGAAGATGAGATGTAGTTGTGATGATGATCATCGGTTTTGGGTCTCCATCTCGGGGTTTTGAGTCTTGGGAAGTTGATTTTGGCATTCGTGCCACTCATCAAAGATCGCCGCCGCATCATATGCTCTTGTTGCCTCCTCTGTTGTCTCAAATTGCCTAGCCAAATTCTTCTCTTCCTACAAAAAAAAACCATCAAGTTTTGGTCATTTTGAATGACTATGTTGATCAAGTTTTGATCATGAATTTTACCTCTGTTGTGAATCTTTGAATTATCTTTTATGCATGAGGAATACGTAAGTATATATCAAGCTAAAACAAAAGCAAAATATACAAGTATCAAAACAAGGGCATGAGTCAGTACAAAAAATAATCTATTACATCCATATGTATATGTGTACTGTTACACAATATGTGTCTCATAACTTATATACGAGGCAGTGTCATATGCCTGAACATTTTTATAAACTGATAGCAAGACCCCTAAAAATAACAAAAAAATAAAAAGACGCCACTAAACAAATATATCAAATTTCAATATCTGATCATCAGAACTTTACATTATATGACAAACCAGCAGATGCAGTAGATGAATTCACTCAATGGCGTAAGTGAAAAACCACTCGTAATTGCTCTCCTAGTTTATTTTCGAACCTTCTTATAAGGCGATTCAACCTCCGGAATATGGTCTTTTACATAATTCAAATAATTCAAATAAAAATATTGTCATAGAAAAAGAATAAATCTTTGAGCAAGGAAGCCAGACATAACCATCTATCCAACATGGTATTCACTTGCAAAGAATGCAAATATTAGCCATGTGAGTGCAGTGACTGAATTGTGAGACTTCTTTTAGATCTATGTCTTATATCTATCTTGTTCTCTGTCCAATATCTATGATTGATCCACTTGGTAAAATAGGTTGAGACTTCCAAACTCATTATGATCCACTTGGTAAAATAGGTTGCAGGCTTCCAAATATTTCACATAGTATTTTCACAATTTAGGCTGCATAGTCATTCAAAACGAGGCACTAGTTAATTATGTTCCTCCATAGTGTCTAAAATCTCATTCTATTTCTGCTTTTCAGGAAGGTGAATTCTTCAACCAAGAAGGCTACCCATGAAACCCATTTCCAAGCAGTTGGAAGGGAAAGAAGGGACTTTATAGTGTAGGCTTCACTGGAAGAGGATTATCAGCAATGAAAGTGCGAAAATTATGGCATAAAACTGAATAATCAGTGAGATGGACTCACGAAATAGTGAGCAATCTGTTTTTACTCCTAAATCTACAAATCAAGCTTAAACCCTAAAATCTTCAAATCAAGCAATTAAAGTGCAAAAATTATTCAAAGAAATCAAACAATATCACATCGAACCCTTCAAATTACATATAACTAGACAGCGAGAGATAGACTTATAGGGAGAGGGCGGGCAGAAGAAAGAGAGTGGACGACAAGGAGGGAGGGTGAGGCGAATGGGAGAGCGAGAGGGCGCGCGCAATGACGACGAGCAGAGAATGCGACGACGAGTAGCCGGAGGCGAGCAAGAAAGAGACCGAATGTGAAATGCGACGACGAGCAGCCGGAGGCGAGCAAGAAAGAGACCGAATGTGAAATGCGACGACGAGCAGCCGGAGGCGAGGCGCAGTGATGGAGGATGAAGATGATGGAGGGTTTTGGAGGTGCAGTGGTGTGAAGAAGATGGTGAGCAGGGGCAGTGACGGGTGGGTTTTGATTTTGATACACCCCACAATGATGGGGTGCTTTTATTAAAACCAAAAGAACACTTAAATTGGGACCACATCATCACTTCAAATAGTTTGGGGACTTCACATGCAATCCTACGTGGCGCCACGTCAGCATGATCGCCGGATTTTCGAATGGAGAATGGTCGGAGTTATATTGTTGAAATGTTTTCTAAAGTTGGGTGATATATTTGGGATAAATATGAGTTCAGTGACCAAAGTGTTACAAACTACAAACTTTAGTGACCATCGGTGAAATTAACCCAAGAGATATGGGACATGGTAAAGAGGAGTTGCATCGACACTCGGGTTCTAAGAGAATTCCAATGTTGGTCTTGGGATGCATTGATGGGGACTGGGCTTACTTAGTTGGATAGCTGAACAGGGTAGTATGTACTTAGTCTACTCACTTTTGTAATTTGTTTTGCCCACTTTTGTAAGGTCCAATCCGACAATCGCGGGTTCAACTTAGTTGATTCGACGAGCGTGCGACACCATTTTGGGTTGAGTTTACATCATTGACTTAACCCAATTTTGGGGACTAGGAGGTATTTTTATAGGGACGAAGCGTTTTTCTCCTACTACATTGGTAGGGATTTTTTTCGACTTTATTTTATGGGAAACATATTGTTTCCCATAATATACAAAGTATTATTATTTTGGCTATAATATAATAAAGTCTTGTTCCTTATCAAAAAAATTATCAAAAATAACCTCGATTAAAAAAAGGAATCACATATTTATGATTCTAATTTGTTTCCATATATATTTCCTTAATGTCTTGTTGTGGATACTAATGTTTCATTTAGTTATCTTGCATTGAGCCTACTATGTAGATTTTTTACGGCAAGAACAATACCTACTTTATTGAGCTCGTTGAACAATGCTTACCCATTTAACATTTTTCTCGTGCGTGAGACTACAACAAGGAGAATGTGATGTGAATTAGAGTTTGTGTGCGATTAAGATTTCTTATTTATTAGATAAGATTGTTAGAGTTTATGTCAAAGTTGAAGTCATAGTTAGATTACTTGGATTTACTTTTAGTATATGAGTTTATATGAGTTGAAGTTTACATTTTAGTCTATGTTATTCCATAATAAAACTTATATATAAAAGTTGGTTGAATTTTATTAAGGGGTTTATTATTTGATGAATAAAATTGGGTTTTGAGAAAGAGTATCTCTTTTTTGTTTTGCTTTCTTGAACTTAGTGTGTTCAATCATAAGTTAGAAATGTATTTTTTCAATTATCTATTCATAGAATCAACGAATTTGTAGAAAATTTATCCTTTTCTTTATAGTTAGCAATTGATAAATTCCTCGCTTCACCAGTTGGTATCAGAGCGTCAAGGTTATATAGTCTTCCGTAATGCCACTGAAAAGACAAGCCAGACATGAAGACCATGTAGATGAGGTTCCTCCAAGAAATAATACAAGACATGTCGATTGAAGAATGGTCAACTAATGACTTTACTT
The DNA here is from genome assembly GCA_039657365.1 of Stephania yunnanensis. Taxonomy (NCBI): domain Eukaryota; kingdom Viridiplantae; phylum Streptophyta; class Magnoliopsida; order Ranunculales; family Menispermaceae; genus Stephania; species Stephania yunnanensis. Next base: position 9,037,558 of record CM077585.1, read on the forward strand.
ATAAATCTAGCACTTCAAGTACAATAGTTGCATCATAATTAAGTGCAAGAATTGCAACACCAGATGCAGCCGCAACAACCTTGCCAATGACATCAACAATGGTTTGAGGACAAAGTTCCTGCCGAGGTATTTGAGCTAGAAAAGGAATATTCTAGTTCCATCCATTAGTTTGTTGTCGAGAAAGAAACAAAAATAGAGTTCTTTTTCTTTATGTCGACAATGAAGTAGGTCCAATGTAATGCTCTAAATTTTTATAATTATAATTTAACCCTAATAATGTGTGTACTATATATTATTAAATTTATTTAGGTAGGAACATAGGCATAAGTAAATGGAAATAATCCTATAGGACTTGAAAAATAAATTTAACAAAGAAAAATGAGCAAATTGGTAATTAAACACACATAAGGGTATTATTGTAAAATACAAGGAAGGATGAATTTAAGGTGAATTAATTGTAGGATCATCCTAGTACTTAAACCCATCAAGATGAGATGTAGGGTTGTGATTGGTCAACCATAACCTTAATTTCATTAACTAAGTATTTAAACCAAAATTAGGGCTTAAAGCCACTTTTGGTTTGAGAACACTACAAAGAGAAATTGAGGAGGGACCTAGAATACTTGTTGGGTGGTTTTGGTGGAAGAAAGGGAACCCTTATCAAAATATCTCTAAAAAAGGTAAAACTTACTTATCTCATCTTCTCTAATTTCTTTATTCGATTCACATATTTGATCTTGGTTGAATTCATTGTTTATTTTAGTGGTCTACGATGGAAGATGAACCCTTATACTTTGATTCATGATTTGGGTCATCTCCATCTCATCTTCTTTGGTTTATTAGAAAAAAATTGCAAAATCTATGTGTTAATGGTGGATTTAGTTTTGAATACGTTCTTTGATGAAATGGATTGATCTTGTGGTTTCAAACGAGGTGTTCTATACTGTTTTGATCGGATTTAGACCTTTGGGGGTTGGCCTAAGTTATTGGGAATTCGGAAATTGGATTCGGATCAAGAAATCTCAAATTCGTGCTCAGCGCCGCGCTAGTGCCTCATTTACTGGTGGTACGGCACTAGCCACAGAGATGCCTGGGCAATTGATGAAGTCGATCTAGCCATTCCCCAGCGTTGTGACTTGTAACGTATGGTGTCTCCGGTAAATCTCTAGGGCTAATTTATGGTTTTTAATTCAAAGCCTACAATTTCACCCCAGTGCCCCGTGGGTAAAACCTTAGTGCTGGGAGGGCACTAAGTGTTTTTATAAAATTAAATTTGGACGTTCTATTTTTCAAAATTACCAAGTCTTTGTCGAAGTATATCGTCGAGACAAGGATCACGACAGTGGTAACTAACCTTGAAAACCTTTTTCGTCGCGGCGTTGCTGCGTCAAAGGCATGACATTGTTTCGAAAATGATTTTATCTCGTTTCAAAGATATTAATACGAATTAAGTAAACTTAACTCAAACTAAACATGTTAATAATACATACGTGAACCTATATCAGTGTAGATACGAGGATAACCGAACATGAACTTCCAAGTTAGGATTAGATAGGAGAGCAACGCTTCAAAAGAAGTGGGGTTTACTCTATTATCAATCATATCACGCTAGTAGATATACTAAGATTTTACTTTAGTAATTGTTTATGAATTTCTTGGAATCTACCTTGATTTCTTTTCATCAAGAGACTTCTTATCATATCCCTTTTGTTACTCTTGTTGGGTCTTAGGTTTTATACGCAGTGGAAAAATTCAAAATAAATTTTATAAAACTCCAATAAGATCATAAATAGGATCCATTAAACTAGATATATAAAAGTAAACATTACATTACTCGTGGTTTCCTTCTTTGATTGCTCGATCTCCAAGACGTTCAAGTGCCCGTCCTCTATCAGAAATCCACACATGAACGGTGACCACAATTTGGAGTGCTAGTCCCAAGAGAGATAGAAAACGTTTTTCTTTCTTTCCTAAAATCTAGATAACTCGAAAATAGCAAAAACAAAAATCTTATTTCACTTTAGGGTTTCACCCTTTATTTGTGTGTGTAGACAAGTCATTACTTAAAATCTTATTCATAATACAAATATTATCTTTAGGCATTTTAAGCAAATTACACATATGCCCCTATTAATAAGTTATCATATAATAATTTGTAAGGGCTTTTATGTCATGAATTTTATTTTATAAAATTCATTACTCTGGACCAATTGAAATTGCACAAAGTCATTCTTCGTGTGCGACCAAATAGGTTCATACGACGTTGGCAGTGAACAAAAACTATTTTGATCCACAAGTCATAAACGATCTCTAACAAGGTATTATGACTACCCAAGTAGCATGAATATCGAAATCAATGCAACCAAATGAATAACATATATCATATCTTTTTTCGTGTGATATACTTTCATTAAACATAAGGCATGGAAAGTCACTCTTAATGTCCAATCGTACTAGTCTCAATCTTTTGGTAAACTGAAAATATCCAAGTGACATTAATCATATCAATTCACATGGACTTGGCCATTATCAGTTTATCATATCGAGGGATCCACTAATATCTCTCTCTAAACGAGAGTGACGAATTCTATCTTGATTACACACCTTCACATATTATTTACATGGTAATCTCAAGTCGAATGACTAAATGATATACCTATCACGAGTAACACCATGACTTAATCCATGTGGTGTTTTTATAGCGAGTCCATCTAGTACCTTGTTCCCTAACAAGTACTCGTGATCTCAATTCATATCCCTATACGCATGACCATTACATGACCATCAATCAAGATTCACACTAGTCTTAATTCATTATAGATCCCAGTATAGGGACCGACTAGGGACATTTATGATATTTCAACAAATACCCATGGATTTTATTATAAGGTAAAGATGCAATCACTTATAATAAAACAACAAATGAAAACCTCAATTTTATTAACTAAAATTATAAGACAAACAATGTTTGTAGATTGACCTAGGGTACATGCCCCAACAACTTTATCTCTTGAATGTTTGTAGAACTTATATAACATTGAATGATTGAATTGGTAGCTCGGAGAGGAGGGTCGGTGGCCACTGGTGACATCCCTAATCTATTTTATGATATCTTAAGGCGCGTCGCAGTTTAGATGTCATAAAGGAATTCCATGACATCTTGAGGCGCATTGTAGTTAAGATATCATAAGTGAATTTCATGATATCTTGAGGCGCATAGCAATTCATATATCTTGAGCTTAGGGTTTAAACTTGTGAACTCCATGTTGTCTGATCCGCAATGTTAGGGGAAGGATAAGCTAAGGCATATTACTTGAATAGGAAAATAGGTGATTGGACTTATGAACCTCGCGTTGTTTAAATCACAACATTAGGGGAAGGATAAGATAATACCTACTACCCAATTGGACATATCAATTGTCACTCCTCTTAACTCTGAGGCATTCACTATAATGTTTATCCTTGTTTAATTATCATGTTGGGAATTGTTTCATTCTTTTATCTTGCTAAATTATTATGCTTGTTTAAGTATTTCTTTAATGTCTGAAAAATGATAACGGGTCTCATGACCTTAAATGTAGAAATCTAGCTTTGAATATAAGTAGGTATTACTTAGATGATTGATAGTAGAGCAAGCTTCTGCTTTGCCAATCTCGTTGAACTATTGCTTACCTTACTATTCCACCCCCAAGTACCTCAACTACTGCTCTCAACAAAGGAAAAAGGAAGGTCGTAGCATAGGATATCTCTTTCCTGTGAGTTGGTTTAAGTACTACTAATTTATTTGGTTTTGAGATGTTTGATATAATAAATAGGGGATTTGTATGGGTGGATGTTTAAACCCACATAACTTCTTTAAGTTTATATGTTAAGATTGTTAGTAAGACTTCTACTATTAATCTTGCAATTGTTAGAATTTTAAAGGCTTTTATTTTCGCACTTCTTAGCCTTAGGTGTCGAATGCCCAAAAAGACTCAAAACCCATTTTTTTACCTTTTTCTAATTTTTTGTATTTTCTATGATATTTCTGGTTTTTTTCCATAATTTTTTGAATATTTTCTTATTCTATTATAATTTTTTTATTTAATTTTATTTTTAAAATATTTAATTTTATTATAAGGGTTGGGCCTAACTGGGCCCGGTACGACCCAATCGGGCCGCCCCAAGTCTTGGTCGGCTTGGCCAGCTTGGGGCGACCAAGTCCTGGGGTAGCCAGGCCCAGCCCATTGGCTACCTCCTTTTCTTTCTCAATTGCGTCTCTCGACAGATCGTCTCTCCACATAAGTCCCCCCTCCATTTTTTATTTATTTTTTTTTTTTTTAGATGAAAGAGTGAAAAAAGTGAGATATGGTGATGTGATTGTATGGTGATGTTATAAGTAATGTGAAAGGTGATGTGACATCTAAACCCCAAACTATTCAATACGCCGGTGTTACGCGCAGTCGCAGTGTATTATGCTCTCATTGAAACGTACACACAACACAACCAATTGAAATTCTAATACTAGTGCAACACAATTATTAAATAATGATAAAATAAATTAACATGCGCTACACCAAAATAATAGAATTTACCTCTTCATACGTGCTCTATACTTTTCCACGACGTCCACGTAAGTCTGACCTTAAGGTCTTATATATAATTAGCCAATTAATCAGCATTAACCAAAACATGCCATTACACAACTTCCCCCTCAAAATTGAGAAAACAATAATTTAAATAATTATAAATAAAATAAAATAAAATTTAAATAAAATTAATTACAGAAAAATAGGAAAAAATGGTAGAAAATTATGAAAAAAATCCAAAAAAATAAAAGAAAACATGAAAAATGGGAAAAATATATAAATAGTCTTCGAGACTTTTTGGGCATTTAGCACCATAGTGTAACTCGAAAAGCGAGCCACAACTAAAATTTGGAATAAATTGCTAATTTTTTATTTTATATTATAAAATCATTAAATGTGTCATTAAAATATTTTAAATTGATAAAATTGGACACCATGGAATTAGAAGGAGTCGGGAGTCGAGTGCATAATTAGAGGCGTGAACAAGTCTTTTTAGAGCGATTTCACGAGCATCGAGGTAAGTAAACCCAAAAGAAAGTTGACTTATAATTTATTTATTTCCTTCGTAATTTACTTATTTCGTTCAAACTTTTCGCCAGTTCAGCTTGCATATTTACTCTATTCCCGCGTATGTCTATGTATGGTCGAAGAGATGGTATAACCCTTTCTAGCTCTCTCGTAGATGACGATCCAACTGTTGCTACGATGTCGGTCATAACTTAGACTACGCATGAGATTTCTCTCCGCAATTCGATGATCTCGATAGTGGGTTGACGTGAGGCTTGCCTCTATCATAGAGCTCCTCTCCTTCAAGGCATTAGGCGTAAGTTTACCTTCCAACCAACATAGTTCCTCGTTTCGACCATAAAGACGATGTGTGGATTTCCTTGCCGCTGGGCCTTCTCGGTATAGTATTTGCATGTAAGGGCTCGGCAGCTATACACTACACTCGCGTTCCATATTATTGATTATCTTGGCGACTAATATTATTGTTTCATGTTTCCATTTATTTACTTTATATGCATGGACTGTAGTTATTTTCTTGGATTTCCTGTGAATACTAATTGAGTTTCTCTAGGATTTACTCACCGAAACTTGTCATTATTTTTTGTGGCAAGTTGTTGATCTTACGAGGGGCTAGGGAAAGGCGGGTGCTTGGCGACTACCTCTGATTTATAGCACCTCCCCTAGCTTCACTCGTAGGTGTTTGTATTTTTATATAATATTTTTGGGATCATTTTCGGAGACTTTTTACCTTATACATGTATATTGACACTTACTATACATTTTTGTCACCTTTATTGATATATATGGTATCCTTTTGCGGGGTTTCCACCCTTAGGTTGTTAATCAATGCAAAACTTATTTACATTACTTATTTGCATATTGTTAAGACTTCCACTATTAAAACAACTTAAATGAATAAAAAATAAAGTTAAGTTGTAAAACTTCATAACAATATATTTCGACAAAATAATCTTTAAAACATAGAAATTGACTAAGTTGAATTATTAGATGGTTAGTTTGCAATCCGTCATGGACAGGTGTGTAAGTGACATGGCATGACCCGGTGATGTGTCCGACGATATGGCGATGCCCGGCTTGCCTCAAAATTTGGGGTCTTCACAAGTTGATACATACTACAGGAAGAGTCTTGAATGTATATGTGAAAGTGGGTGGATTCGCATTCATTGCAGATTTTAAGGTTATGGATCACGATATGGATTATGATGTGTCTATGATACTTGGGAGGTCATTCTTAAACACTGCCAATGCAAACTTGTACACAAGGAAGAAAAATATGACAATGAGGTATCGACGAGGACGATGATGCTAGAGAAGATAGTCTTTGTTGATGATGATGAAGTACATCCAAATGGGAATGATATAATTATCTCTTATTTATAATTGGAGTATCTCGATTTAGACTCAAACTAATCGTGGGAAAAGGCGTCGGGCTAATGACTTTAAACTAAGCGCTATTGGGAGGCAGCCTAGGGGTTTTTAAATTTAAAGTTTTCAATTTCAGTTAGTTAGTTAGTTAGTTAGTTAGTTAGTTAGTTAGTTAGTTAGTTAGTTAGTTAGTTAGTTAGTTAATTAGTCTAGTAAGGACAATCAACACGTAATGATTTTCTAACTTTTGAAAATTTATGCTAAAATGTGCGGGATAAGTCTAAATAGATGCGGTAGATTCATAAAGTATCAATGAGCTATAGAGATATTTTCTTGTGTTATTATCATATGTTTGTGTGTTTTAGTGTTTTCTTGATTTCAAGTTTATTTTTAAACATTGAGGACAAGGTTTGGTTTAAGATAGAGGGCATCAAAACTAAACTACATTACACTATGAGAGGTGGTAAGAAATGATGAAATAAGGATAAAAATTATGGGTATTTTCATGGCCCAAATTTTTAATCCTAGTTTAATTTCTTAATTATGATTATTTACCCATGGCGTATGATTCACATCGAGATATGTGCACTGACTGAGGCAATGTGATTAAGATATTTGTTAGATTTGTGGTGATGTATGTCTAGTGTATTGTATGTGTAAAGTAATAAGTCACTCCTACTTGTATTTAGGTGTCAAGATGTGAGTGAAGATACACCTCGAGATGTGTGTCGATGTTGACCGGAGTAGTGATTGATGAGGTAAGTTAGTTTTAAATTAATGTGGCTTATATAATTGAATTGACATAGTTATGTTTTGATTTACATTAAAAGAAACCTAACTTAGTTAAATAAAATATTAGTCATTAATACTCCTCGAGATACGAGTGCACACATTACAAAACTAATTTAGTTGCAATTGTTGTTATTAAGAGTGAGTTAGTGGAGTTAAAATCAAGATATGAGCCATTAGATTGGCCTCGAGATGTGTGTGCACATAAAGATCAAAGGCTAAGAATCAATCTTGTCTATATATATATATATATATAAAGACCAGGATATTGATGGTTGGATTTCTAGTAAAAAATCAAAGCAACTAAGATCAAATTCATCAACCAATTTAGTTATTCACATTAAGAAGTCAAGCAAAAATCTAAGTAATTAATTTTTTTCACCGATTTTGCACATTTATGATGAATTGGTCTTAATGATAGGGATTTCGTTTCAAATTAGTTGAGAAACATTTTTCACTGATTTTATGAATTAATTGAAGCATCGAACGAGTTCTTGAACCTTGAATTTCAAATTTGAAGTTTATTGGTAAAATTAATGATTTTAGTCATGAAATTGATTTTTATCAAATTTTGATCTAAAGATGTGTGTAATTTTAGAAACCAATAGCATTTGTGAGTCCCTCGCCAAAAATCAATAAACTTTCTATCAACAAATTCATGATTTTGATTTTAATTGACAAATTTAGGGTGTTTTGAAGTTATAGTGGGTGAGTTTTTATGAAAAAACTATAATTTTGGGTTTAAACACCTAAGTCTATAAATTTTGGGTAAATTGGTGATGATCAAGATTGATTTAGGTGTATTGGAGGTGTATGAATTATTAGAATACAAGGTTGAACTCTTAGTAAGATACGAGGGCTTTGTCGACGAACGTTTGAATTGGTTGCGAGTGCAATAACGAAACGGGAAAAGAGTGAAATTTCTAATAAGATTTTAAGGTTTTTCTGATTGGTTTAATCTAACTTTGATCATTTGTATAAGTCTTAAAACACCCTAATTAACCTCACAAAATCAGGGAGGAGTCTCAAGAGGTTGTTGATGAGATACGAGGTGTCAAGAGGCTAAATTAGCCGAAAAAATTTGCATGCATTATAAGTAAACTAATTAAGATATTTATTTCCATTTCTTTACTATTATGTTTTTCATTTATAGTCATTTGGATTGATTTACCTATTGTACTCAAGATGCAATGACTTTGTTGTTCTATCTCATTTTCGTGAGTTTGTTATCATGACATTATCTATTGTTTAATTAATATCTATGATTGTGAACCATGTACTATGTCATTTCTTATTGTTGTGGAGTTTAGTCAAATGAAATAGCATGCTATTAGGTAGATGATCTATGGTATTAAGAATCTATCTTTATTTGTGCATTAGTTATACAAATACATCATTGGATTCCTAAACTTTGTCATTCCTTGAAATGTGAAAGTAGTTTTTGTATCTAGAGCCATGATGAGACAAAGATGGGCGGCACATATGGTCATTTAATTTCCAGGGTTATCTGTATCTTACCACTAGTTTGTGCAGCACACGGAGTATGGGACCCTTTCTCAATTAAGGCACCGCCTGGCCTAATCCCGTTATTAATCCTTTAACCTCTACTATGTAGGACTTAACGACGTATTAGTCAGCCTTTCTAATAAACTCACCACAATAGTTTATGTTCTAATAAACATTACACCATTCTTAAACTTGATAGTGTTTCAGATTAAATTAAAATTCTACACATTTCAAAGATTTTTAAGTGGAAGTCTTGACAAGTTAGCATAAGCCATTCATATATAACCCTAGTGTGTGGAAAACCATTTAACTAAGATCACATGCATATATATAACAAACGATGATAACTATATATCAACATGTGTTGGGTTGGGTAACTATCTCACAACCCATAGTATACATCTCCAAGAGTATGTAAAAACACATATAAAAGTCATATAACAAAATAAAAAAACTAGAAAACCAAATGAAGCAGTACTCCACTGGCACATAGGTAGTCGCTGATCTTCTCCTTGCCCGGTCTACTACTCAATGGATATGCACCCACCATCATAAAAAGGAAGGTGAGTACAAGAAAGTAGAAAGCAACAATGAGAGACATTGGTTCACATTTCCAAAATATACGAGTATTTGAAAGCATAATAATAGCAAATATGCTGAAAAGAAATCATGCTATAAGATACTTCAATTAAGTAAAATGAAACTAACACTCGGCCAAGTAGTAATGATTTAGGATCGGTCGACTTTGAGTTACATCACATCAGCTTTTTCCACTATTTAGGGCATAATTAATTCTTTTAATATGCCTTCACATCATTATAAATGCCCTTCCCATATATAAATACTAACAAGTGTCCCTCACATGTGATGTATACTTGCCAACAACCCGAGTCCTATAACCCGTGTGAAGCATAAGCTAGTGGTGAGATCCCAAAATCCTCGAAAGTCTAGTGACCCGTGTGTCACGCACATCTCTATCATATTATGGTCCAAGATAAGAACTACTTTCATAACCCAATAAATGACATGGTTTAGGAATCTAATAAATGTAATTGCATATCTAATGCATAAAGGAAAATAGATTACAATATCATCAAACACCTACCTAATAGCATGCTATTTTATTGGACTAGATATCTCCACAACCATGAATGACGTAGCACTTGATTTAGAGTCAATGAAACCACTTAATCAAAACCTAATGCCATGATAGTAAACTCATAAAATAAGGAGAAACAACAAATCACGACATGTAGAGTACAAAGGATAACTTAGTTCAAATAACTAAAAATGAATTAGAAAAGCAAGAATGAAATGTAAATATCTCAATCAGTTTACTTACAAGCCATGCAAATTTCTAGCTACTCCAGCCTCTCGACACATCAAAACATGTATCCAAACTCCTGAGACTTCCCCTAGGTTCTTGATGTCATTTCATATGTTTTAGAGCGTGTTTAAACCTTTAGTTAGGGTATTAGAGTTGTTTAGAATGTTTTAGTTGAAATTAAGAAATTTTTGTTTTGTGTTGTTATAGGACCTAGCACATTGGGTGATTGGTCTAGCGCACTAGTGACCACATTAACGGGCTAGTCAGATTTATTAGCATGCTACAAATAGGTAACGCATTAGCTAGCTCATTTAGCGTGTTATGTGTAGGAAAACCAAGAATTATGAACTTAGAATTATGAGTTCTCTCTACATATAGACCACTCCAACACCTTGGGCTCTCTTTTCTCATCTACCAGATACCCCAAGACACCCATTAACATCACAAGATCAGCCATACATCATTTTTATGATAATTCATCAAATTAAATTAATTTACTATTGTATGTAGAATTACTTAGTTGATGAACACCTGTAGCTTGATGTACCACCTCCTAAACCCAAAAGAATTCCTCTATAGTTGTTGATCTTCTTCTCTAGTTCTTTGTCTCCATCAACTTTTCTTGACTCCTAACTTTTGAAATGAGAATGAAATGGTAGCATGAGTTAATCAAACAAATCTTATATGTATATATGATTGATTATTAGCCATTGATCTTTATGTACATATTCGGAGACTCTAGTAGCCTACATCTTGAAACATTTCCACTAACTTTCTCTAACTAACATCAATTGAAAACTCAATTGGTCTCTTGATATGTCAACACGTATCTCGAGAATGATCAAAGATTAATGTTTTAACTTTTTAACTTAGGTCACATATAATATAAAATCAACTATAGCCACATTAATACTACCATTTAAGCCACATTAAACTCAAACTTAACTTACTTCATCACTTTTAACCTCAGTCCCACGCTGACACTCATCTTGATGCGCGTCCCCACTCATATCTCAATACCTAAACACATATAAAAGTGACTTAATAGTCTACACGCATATAATACACTAGGCATACATTAAAATAAATCTAATATATACCTTGGCCATATAGCCTTGGTCGATACACGTATCTCGATGCGGATTTCACGTCACGAGTCTATAATCTTGATTAAGGAAATAAACTAATATTAGGAATTCGAATTGCAACATGGACTCGGGGTTGTTAACAAGTATATATACTTGTGTGATGGGCATTTGTGTATGTAGGCGTCCATGAGATTGTTTATGCCTTAAATACTGGAATAAGGTTGATGTGATATAACTCACGGCCGATCGACCCTAAATTATTACTGCTTAGCCGGCGTCAGTTTCATATTATTTAACTAAAGCATTTTATAGCATGATTTTTTTAGCATAGTTGCTATTATTATGCATTCAAATACTTGTTGTATATTTGGAATGTGAATAAATGTCTCTTAATGTTACTTTTCTGCTTTCTTGTACTCATCGTTCTTTTTATGATGGTGGATGCAGATCTATCAAGTAGTTGATCGAGCAAGGAGAAGATCAGTGACTACCTCTGAGCCTTTGGAGTTATGCTACTTTTGATATTGTAGGTTTTTGGTTTGTTGTACGACTTATATATGTCTTTTATATACTTTTAAGTTGTATATATAGGTTGAGAGATAGTATCCCAACCAGACACATGTTAATATAATGTTATCGCCATTTTGTTATATATATGCACATGATCTTTGTTTCCTAATTTTCCACACACTTATGATTTATTTTATTGGCTTTCGGTAATTTACTAAGACTTCTGCTAAAAAATATTTAAATTGTATAAATTTTAATTAACTGTGATTTATTAATTGGCATGAAGTAAATAAATGCTTATTTTAATGGTTAACTAGTGAGAAGAAGTTTGAAAATGCTAACTATTGTGTTGTTAGGTCCTATGTAGTGAGATTAGGACTTAGTGATGGGATTAGGTCGGGCGGTGCCCTTGTTTCAGAAAGGGGTCATCATAGGCATGGTCGTTAAAATTATTTTTGAAGCAGTTAAAAGAGGAAAGCATGTTAGTGTATTTTATTTTATTTACTTATTATTTGAATGTTTAGTTCATGTAGATTAGGTTAAATATGGTAATATGTAATGAATAAGTAGTTCATTTGCATGTTTAGCCTTTAATTGAGGATGAGTAAAAATACAAGTGTCTTGTTGATATGAAACTCAATAGAGTGTTTATAAATTCTTGAAGAAAACACGAAATATAGCAAAAAGCGGTATAATTTAATGATTAGAACCATGAAGTTAGGGAAGACTATGAACTTGAGTCAAAAGCAAGGAGAACACTAGAATATTTCTTGTGGAAAAAGTTAGATCTCTAAGGAATTCTATAATAAGCACGAGTTTTACTTAAATAAAAAAAAATAATGACTTAGTGCAAAGAGGGGAAGAAATAGGAACGTTCAATGAAAAAGTTGGAGTTAACTTGTTTGATAAAGTGAAAGTGAGAAGTGATAACAATAGTTTTAAAAATAAAAAATAAAGTGTCTCGCATGTTCTACAAGAAATGGAGCAGAGAACTTGATGGTTGGAAAAAGAAAAAAAATGGAGTCCACAATAAAAGAAGCAAGGACGGTGAAATGAAAAAAAATATAAGAAGAAAGGAGAAAAGAAAAGAAAAATAAGATAAAAATAAAGAAAAGAAGGCGGAAGTTAAATTAAAACTGTTCAAATAAAAGATTTAACTCGAGTGCTAGTTGCTTGATTGAGTTAGGTTTTCTTTCTAATTATGTTAAGTCCTATAGACTCTTGAAGTGCTAAAGTCTACCAAAATTAGTTTGATCTATGCGTGTTTATGAATTCCTAGGTTTAATGATAAACCATGAGATTGTACACTTGCTATTTGAGTGTCAAGGTGAAACAAACTTCTGAGTAGTGATGGTTTTGGTTATGATCTATTTTGGTATTTTGAAAGTGAGTTATATGTGTTGTTAAACCTACATGTCTTGAAATTATAAGTTTTTGCAAAGAAAAACTCTTGAGTAAATTATTAACTTGAAACTCAGTGAATTAAAGGATACTCCATGAACAATGTAAAAAGAATGTGAACTAACAAAATAGGAGTAGTTAGGAGACTTAATAAAAATCATTTTTGCTCGGGATGTGCAAAATCTTAAGTTTGCAAATATTTGATAAGTGATTATTTAGACTTATATATATGGTTAGTTTAGTAGTATATTTAGTATAAGTATTCATAAATGAGCTCAAATTGATGGTGTCTATGCATTTTCAAATTCATATGGAATAAAAGAAGGAAAAAAGTGAATTCGAGAAGAAACGGAGTAGAAACACACCAAATGATATTTCACATCGTGACAAAGCAATGTGGCACTGTGGAAATTCAAGGCACAGTGTGGTAAGGAAATGCACGGTGTGGGAAAGCAAGCAAGTGAAGAAAAGAGACCAAGGAAGGTTAACGCAGTGGTGGCGCCATGAAGGTCACGGGATGGTGTTGGGAAGACAAACACACAGCGATAGGACCTTTAAAACGTGAAATCGCTCACAGGCTCGTCGTAGTTGTGGTGTCGTGGGAGTGTAGACACAACGTCAGGACTTAAGTGATAGCGCCGAGAATAGAAGAAAATAGAAAGTAGAGTTATATTTCATGTTATATTGTGAAGTAGGGTTTCTAATTAAGGAGTATAAATAGATAGGAGAATGATGTAAACACACTAATTATCAACCATTAGTGTAATGGCCCACTTTAATTAATCCCAATTAATTGATAAATTACGAATTAAGATCCTAAGCTCAGACCCACGTGGACGTCGCGGAATAGTCTACGACAAGCCTAATGGGCGAAATATTTTATTTTTGTGTGGCGAGTGTATAATTATTTTACTATTATTTAATAGTTCGCGTCGCGTTAATTGAGAGTTTCGCTTAGTCGCGTTGTGCGCGTGTAGTGACGAGAGTGTGCACGTCGCGGTATGCGTGTAACGCGGGTGTACGGGGTAGTATGGGGTTGAGTGTCACATCACATCACACATCATCTCACATGTCACATCAAATCCATCCCTCATCATGCTATTTTGTCTTTTTCTTCAAAATAATTTTTTTTTCTTTTTGTTGAAAACGGACAGAGAGAGAGGAATGAGAGGAGAGAGAAAGAAGGCAGCAAGAGAGAGAGAGGTGGAGAGAACTCCGGCGAGGCGACCGCGACGCGCTAGCAAGGAGCGGTGGAGACGGTGGCTCCCGGTGCAGCAGCGGCGAGGAGAGCCGACAACAGCAACGACGAGAATCAGAGGCGTGGCATCAGCTCGAGACCACGGCAATCAGCATGGCGACGGACAGCGCACTGTAGCGGCGTGACGCGGACGCGGAGCTAGTCGGCAGCGACACGGTAGCGGTGGATGGCCAGTAGTGGCTGCCGGCGCGGCAGTGGAGGTCGGCAGCAGATCGCGGGCCAGCGACGACACCAGCTGTGGAGGAGAAAAGAAAAGAAGAGAAGGGAGAAGAAAGAGCAGGCGGCCGGCGGCGGCGCGCGGCGGCGGAAGACCGGCAGCACGCCGGCAGCGCATATGCGAGCGAGGTGGCAGCGGCGGCCACGGCGGCGAGCCGACATTGGCGGCCGTGTCGGCGAGACGGCAGCGACGCCGGCTAGACATCGGTGATTGCGAGGCGGTAGCAGCGCCGGCAGTGCACGACGAAAAACGTGGAGCAGCGCGCAGTGGCTCATTGTCGGACTGATCAATCCTCGACGAGAGGCACGAATTCGACGAAAGTTCGACGACGAGATGGAGGTGATGTTTACTTCACCCAATTTAATTGTGATCGAAATGAATTAAGTAATGAGACTCTAAAATGATAAAAAAATGTATAATTGGACACAGCGACTTAGGCTACCATAGTCGGGTGTCGGGTACGTATCTCAAGGCGTGTGCGGGATATTTCGGAGAGACAATTGTGATTGCTTGAGGTAAGTAAACCCACGAGAAAGTCAGTTCAGAATTTACTTATGTTTCCTGTAAATTATTTATTTCACATTACTTTTCTCCAGTTCAGTTTTCATGTTTACTCTATTCCCGCATGTGTCTGTGTATGGTCGAAGGGACGGTGTAACCTCGATCCAATTGTTGCTACGGTGTTGGTCATACCCTAGACTACGCATGAGATTTCTCTCAGCGAGTCGATGATCTCGATAGCGAGTTGACGTGAGGCCCACCTCCGTCACATATTTCCTCTCTTTTGAGGCGTTAGGCGAAAGTCTACCTTCCGACCAACAGAGTTCCTCATTTCGACTGTGAAGAGGGGGTGTGGCTTTCCTCACCTCCAGGGCCTTCTCAGTTTGGTATTTATGTCCCAGGGCTCGACAGTTGTTCACCACACTCGCGTTCCGTATTCTTGATTATCTCACGACTTATATTCGTGCTTTACATTTCTGTTCATTTATTTTATATGCATGAATTGTAGCATTTTGCTTGGATTTCTTGTGAATACTAACTGAATTTCTTGGGGATTTACTCACCTGAAACTTGTCATTGCATGTTGGTGGCGAGTTGCAGATCCTACGACGAGCCGGGGAAAGACGGTGATTGGCGACTACCTCTGATTTGGAGCGCCTCCACTAGCTTACTCGTAGGTGTTTGTATTTACGTATATATATTTTCTCGGGATCTTTTTTATAGACTTTTACCTGATACATGTATATCGACACTTATTATACATCTTGTCGCCTTAAATGATATACATGGTATCATTTTGCTGGGTTTCCACTCCATAGGTTGTTAATTAATGCATAACTTATTTACATTAATTATATGTATATCATTAAGACTTCCGCTATGAATAACTACATGAAGAGAATCAAAATAATTAAATTAAGTTATAAAACTTTATAACTTGGTATATTTTGCTAAAATAATCAGTTAAGCATCAAAATTTACTAAGTTGGAGTATTAGGTGGTAAGTTCGCGGGCCGTCATAGATAGGCGTGCAGGCGACGTGGCATGGCTTGGTGACGTGTCCGGCAACATGGTGGTGCCCGGTTTATCTCGGAATTTGGGGCCATCACAGTTGGTATCAGAGCTTAGGTTCGGGTGAACCTAGGGAAAACTTTAATACAACCGAATAAAACATAACAACAATCATTAGATGTGGAATCCCGAAGATCCTAACTTAGAACTTTAGTTGGGAAGCGAAGATGGGACGGGAAGTGTTAAGGCTTATACGATATATATTTTGACGGTAATAGTATATATACGTATACGAAGCTTATACGGACGTTTACAATTTGCAAATTCGACATGGAAGGACGACCGGTTCTTCATACGGACGATAGAGGCCAGCCGAGCGGCTCGACACCTGTCAACTCGGATAAGATATTGTGCGACATGGTCGCATCCATAGTTTGCACCTCGAGGAGATGTTCGATTGCTTCGAGCGCATGCAGCGGCAATACCGACCTCTGCCACACTCCGCCACTACTATAGAGCAGACAGTTGTCGCTCCGACCATTCCGGTGACCCCGCTCACGACCACTACTATCGAGACACTACCGGCAGTCACTACACCATTGACTACGCCGACCATGGAACCGACATTGATTCTATCACAAAAGATCACATTGGAGACCTCCTTACTAGCTGAGGCGAAGTTGATTAAGGAGTTCGTTCATTTTCAGCCAGGCTACTATTATGGAGGCGGTTACCCAGAGGTAGCTAGGAAGTGGAACATTTCACACGAGGAATTTCAAGGACTTTTGAGGATTCACCACGGCATACGGGCTAGGATTTCCGAATTTATGCTCAGGGGAGATACCGCAGTATGGTGGACCGCCCACACAGCCGCTCACGGAGAGCCGAGTACTAGGGCAAAGATCAAGAAATTCTTTTATGATCAGTATATCCCGATCGAGATTCAGCTGAAACTGAGGGAGGAGTTCTTGACGCTGAGGTAGGGTGGTCGGACGGTGTCGCCATACATGGAGAAATTCACATACCTGTTTACTTTTGCGATGGACGTAACTGGGACCGAGCGACTTCAGGTCCACTATTTTATTCGAGGACTCCGACCAGAGATTGGGGGCAAAAAAAAAAAAAAACCACGCGCTTGGGGAGTGTGGATGGAGTGGGTGGTCTTCACCCACTCTACCTGGGGTTCCAGCGACTTGTGAGGTCGGAGTGAGTCCTGCGAGGTGAGATTAGACCCACAAGGTAGGAAACCGGCGAGGTAGGACTGGGCCTTCACAAAATTAAATTATTAGTTCAAATAATAAATGGATAGATTGGGTGGTCTTGACCCACTCTACTTGGGGGTTCAAGCGACCTGCGAGGTCGGAGTGAGACCTGCGAGGTGGGATTAGACCTACGAGGTAGGAGACCGGCGAGGTAGGACTGGGCCTTCACAAAATTTAATTATTATTTCAAATAATAAATGTTTGGAGAGGGTGAAGTTATATCATTTTAAACCTAGCCACATGATAGGTGAGTTGAGCCAACACATACGTTATTCTCGGCATGGCAGCCGAAGGTAAGATGTTACCATAACCAAATTGGCATAGGATGCCTATTTTAGATTGGCAAACGATAATTGCCGAGAATGTTTACGTAAGCTATGACTTTCTAGCTCAGTGCGCCACCAGTTTGAATACTGCAACAAATAAGGAAGGGCAGTCTAATGCAAATCTAAATTATTAATAGAAACAAATATTATCATACCTTGGTGTCTTGTCGAGATTAAGATTTTGACGATTACTTCATGCATACCGTGGGTTGTGAGTCAAGACATCCTATTAGTTTGAACTCTTTAGGGAAATGATATATGCAAGATAGGAATGACCTCTTTCTGAGTTGACACATATAAGGTGTGTAGTACGATAGCTGACATTGTGAGTGAGGTATAGCTTATAGAAAATCATTCATGATGGCTAAATATATATATATATATATATATATATATATATATATGTCTAGCTTACGCTACATAGTCCACTTTAGTGATCGTCAGATCGACGACTAGGAACATATGTAAGACGTGGAACAAATAGGTTTTTAGTAGACTCTATGGAAGCAGATAGTGTTGAGATGACTCAGAACTACATGAAAGAAAGTACGGACTCCTTTAGCTTCGGCCAGAGCGCCGGAGTAGTCTTGCAGAAATAGCAGTTCGAGTAACTCCACTATGGTGCCATGATTTGTTCACAGTCCGTGAGGTCTGTGGGGCCACACTGCCACTTACTGGATTGGGAACAAGTCAGGAATACGAGCCCAAATAGAGTTTGCAAATATATTTAAGGTCGAAATGACCTCAAGCCAACCTAAGGAACGAGCTGTTCCGAAGTTCTCATGAATCCAGAATTGACTCAATCGTAATAGATTTTGCGCTTGTGATTAGTCCGACCCAACCCGCAGAACGTTAGGGATAATGCCCTAAAGGGACATGGAAAGCCTTGAAAGCTCAGTGATTTAAATCGAACTTAGCGCGTGCGAGTCATTAGTTTCGAGGAAAAAAAATAGTTGTGTGGCGAAACAAGAAAGATTTAGGTGATGTATTATGACTAGATTCTTAAACAGGGAAATAGAAGATTCTAGGTACGCGTTAAAGACGGAGAGTTAAGTTTTAACTCAGGAAGTCCAAGAGACGAAGTTGGAGTTAGTAGATTAACTATTGTTGTAAATATTAGCTCTGACATCCTGGTAGGAAACAGAAGAAGCAGAGTGTCTACAGATCTAAAATCTATCCATGCACGACTCTTTAGAGAATCAAGATAAGCAAAGGTCGACCTTACCATTCAAGTTATTGCATTTTTAGACCCTTGTATACGAAAGGTATGACCTAGTTAGGTATACGCTACAACTAAGGCATGAGGACGTACGTTTCAACTACATTCGAGAATCTAAAACACGGCTTTATATGAAGTTAAATATATGGAGTTTAGAGCGTAGTTCAATTGGAAAATTGTGCTTGTTTAGCATCGCAGAAAAGCTTTGAACACCTTAAGTATGATAATAAAGCAAAACGACGAAGAAGTGCCTAAAAATATTTTCACTACGATCGAGTAACTTGACATGTTTTCGGGTAGGACATAATCGGAGGTGGTGGGTTGCAGGGTTGCCAACAGAAATGACATAAGAGCGAAGATATCGCCCTGAAAGCTTTATTTTTGTGTCAGATTGGCAAGCACCTTTATCTCAATAAAACACGATAACCTCCAGATTTGGATACAAAGGTTAGCGTATATGTCTAAGGCGCCCAATTGTAGTCAAGAGACATGTGAAAAGAACATGATTTGTGTGAGCACTTAAAATGATATTTAATAGTCGCTCATTGGTTAAAGATTTAAAATTAAGTTAAGGCTTTCAAGTAAAGACCAGATTGATGTCTTATACGATATTAGGTAATACCGACAAGTTGAGTCGGGATGGCGCCTTGAGATGCACGGTCACACAAGTGGATGATTTGGTTTATTTGAAGGTTTCTCCCGTGAAGCACCTCATTGAGGAAAGAAAGTCTACTGTGCGAAAACGATACTCCACTTGTTCCAAGGTGGAGATCGAATTAAATCTGAATTTCGGGACGAAATTGCTTTTAGTTGGGAAGATTGTAACGGCCCGCTTTAATTAATCCCAATTAATTGATAAATTACGGATTAAGATCCTAAGCTCAGACCCACGTGGACATCGCATAATAGTCTACGACAAGCCTAATAGGTGAAATATGTTATTTTTGTGTAGCAAGTGTATAATTATTTTACTATTATTTAATAGTTCCCGCCGCGTTAATTGAGAGTTTCGCTTAGTCGCGTTATGTGCGTGTAGTGACGAGAGTGTGCACGTCGCGGTATGTGCGTAATACGGGTGTACGGAGTAGTATGGGGTTGAGTGTCACATCACATCACACATCATCTCACATGTCACATCAAATACATCCCTCATCATGCTATTTTGTCTTTTTCTTCAAAATAATTTTTTTTCTTTTTGTTGAAAACGGACAGAGAGAGAGGAATGAGTGGAGAGAGAAAGAAGGCAGCAAGAGAGAGAGAGGTGAAGGGAACTCCAGCGAGGCAATCGCGGCGCGCCAGCAAGGAGCAGTGGAGACGGTGGCTCCCGGTGCAACAGCGGCGAGGAGAGTCGACGGCAGCAGCGGCGAGGAGCAGAGGCGTGGCATCAGCTCGCGACCACGGCGGTCAGCACGGTGACGGACAGTGCACTGTAGCAGCGTGACGCGGACGCGGAGCTAGTCGGAAGTTGTGCGGTAGCGGTGGACGGCCAGCAATGGCTGTCGGCGTGGCAGTTGAGGTCGGCAGTAGCTCGCGGACCAGCGACGACACCAGCGGCGGAGGAGAAAGGAAAAGAAGAGAAGGGAGAAGAAAGAGGCAGCGGTCTTGGCGGTGTGTGGTAATGCTTGCTTGAGGCGCCAGCAGCGACGTCAGCAGCCGCACAGCGAAGCGGCAATGAGGTCGCACGGCGAGATGGCGCGGCGGCCGCGTCGGCGAGACGGCAGCGACGACCGCGTCGGAGAGGCGGCAGTGACGCCGGCGCGACAACGGTGATTGTGAGGCGGTAACGGCGCCGGCAGTGCTCGACGAAAGACGTGGAGCAGCGCGCGATGACGTGTTGTCGGACTGATAGATCATCGACGAGAGGCACGAATTCGACGAAAGTTCAACGACGAGATGGAGGTGATGTTTACTTCAACCAATTTAATTATGATTGAAATGAATTAAGTAATGAGACTCTAAAATGATTAAAAAAATGTATAATTGGACACCAAGGACTTATGCTACCATAGTCGGGTGTCGGGTACGTATCTCGAGGCGTGTGCGGGATATTTCGGGGAGACAATTGCGATTGCTTGAGGTAAGTAAACCCACGAGAAAGTCAGTTCAGAATTTACTTATTTTTCTTGTAAATTATTTATTTCACATTACTTTTTGTCAGTTCAGTTTGCATGTTTACTCTATTCCCGCGTGTGTCCGTGTATAGTCGAAGGGACGGTGTGACCTCGATCCAATTGTTGCTACGGTGTTGGTCACACCCTAGACTACACGTGAGATTTCTCTCAGCGAGTCGATGATCTCGAGAGCGAGTTGACGTGAGGCCCACCTCCGTCACAGATTTCCTCTCTTTTGAGGCGTTCGGTGGAAGTCTACCTTCCGACCAACAGAGTTCCTCATTTCGACCGTGAAGAGGGGGTGCGGATTTCCTCACCTCCAAAGCCTTCTCGATTTGGTATTTATGTCCCAGGGCTCGACAATTGTACACCACACTCGCGTTCCGTATTCTTGATTATCTCACGACTTATATTCATGCTTTACATTTCTGTTCATTTATTTTATATGCATGAATTGTAGCCGTTTTCTTGAATTTCTTGTGAATACTAACTGAATTTCTGGGGATTTACTCACCTAGAACTTTTAATTGCATGTTGGTGGCGAGTTGCAGATCCTACGACAAGCCGGGGAAAGACGGTGATTGGCGACTACCTCTGATTTGGAGCGCCTCCACTAGCTTACTCGTAGGTGTTTGTATTTACGTATATATATTTTCTCGGGATCTTTTTGAGAGACTTTTACCCGATACATGTATATCGACACTTATTATACATCTTGTCACCTTAAATGATATACATGGTATCATTTTGCTGGGTTTCCACTCCATAGGTTGTTAATTAATGTATAACTTATTTACATTAATTATATGCATATCATTAAGACTTCCGCTATTAATAACTACATGAAGAGAATCAAAATTATTAAATTAAGTTATAAAACTTTATAACTTGGTATATTTTGCAAAAATAATCATTTAAGCATCAAAATTTACTAAGTTGGACTATTAGGTTGTAAGTTCGCGGGCCGTCATAGATAGGCATGCAGGCGACGTGGCATGGCTTGGTGACGTGTCCGACAACATGGTGGTGTCCGGTTTGTCTCGGAATTCGGGGTCGTCACAATTAGCCACCAATAACATAGTTTAGCATAGGTTTACATTATTCTTAAGTATTAAGAAGATTTGTGGAGAGAAGACCTTGAAGACTCGCGTGTGGTGATTTGGATATTGTTTTTTATTGATTTAATAGAAAGTCATTTCATTATATCTCTTATTTCAATGAATTCCACTATGTCTATGTTTGTTTTAATGATATGTGAGTAGTTTATTAATCTTAGGGATCAATGGATCCTATAGTATGAATGTTATGCTATAAACATGAATAGAGTAGAAATATAAAAAGTGAAATGGTTAGAATTTGTATTGATTCTAAGCGTAATGCTCCGAACATTATGATCGCATATTTATTGATATTAACTTTTAGAAGTTAACATGGTCATTGAAGCTTTTAAGTCCGATGTGGATGGTATAATAGTAAAATACACAACATCAAGCGATAATTATTAATTAGGGTGGCACGGACAATAAAATTAATTTTTATGAATCTAAAGATTTGAGACATTGAAGCAATGTGGAGCTTGTACTATTCAAAATGATAGGAAGAGTTCTAGTTTGCACATTATAATATTTTTTTTCACAACAGTAGGTTAAAGTAGATTTTAAGGAAATATATTCATTCCTAATTAGGCATTGCACACACATAATAAATATGATAAAGTGAGTTGAAAAGCATAGTATTTCATTACCTAGATGAAGTTGTGAACTAAAATAGTCATAATATAAGAGTTTAAGTAATTTGTATTGATTTGCTAGTATAGATTAGTTTAGTTTAGTTATAAAACCAACTAAAGGATTTTCTTAGCAATAGAGTAATTTTAGTTAAGTACGTATCGAGTGCATATACTTTTTCACGAGGACAATATCCGTAATCAACGTAAGTTAATTACACTATTACTACAAGTGAGTTGTTATACTTACGACAATCACATAAATGACTCGCTAAGAAGATATTATTGTATTTATAATAGGCAAAAGATTACATGTTCACTTATAAAAAGTCTGATAACAGTTGTTTCTTATAAAAAAATAGAATGTCTAATAACTTTAAAGATATTGGTTAGTCAGACATAGACATTGCTGGTTATTTTCACACTAAAAAGTATACGTTTGGGCATGTTTTTCTTTTCACTAATGGAGAAATATCTTTAAGAGCTAAGCAAACAATTATGACTACTTTTACTATGATAGTTGAGTATGTAGTTTAAAACTACAAATTAAGGATTATGATTACTTTACAGTTAAGAAGAAGTTCAAAAGAAAAGTGTCAATTAAACATATTAGCACAGATCTTATGGTCATAAGTCCCCTAACGAAAGGATTACCACCAAAGGCAGTAAGAACATATCGACATAATGGGCATTGTTTGTTATTCCTAATGATTTTTAATTTGAGATTCGATTATGTTTATGTTTATGTTTATAATAAAATTTATGAGATCTCATTTACTGTGTTAATTCTATTAATGTATGTGCGCACTTATCTTAATGATGATTCTAAGTGAATTTAGTCTTTGAAACGTACATTGTGTTTTATGAATTATTTAAAATGAATTAATAATCGTGGTAGATGGAACGGAATATGTCATATTTTGATGTATAGCAGCAATGACTCTCATTGTTATTTTATTTTATAATTATTGAAAAATATCAAACATATATGCGCGCTGATATAGAAGTTATGTGATGTTTGGTTATGTGAGTCAAGTGGGAGAATCATTAAGTTATAAGAGACCCACATATCAAAATGAAGTATGAAATAAGTGGGAGAATGTAAGTTCATTATGTGTCTCATAAACCTATGACTTAATTACATAAGTTACTAAAAACCTAAAGTCTTTTGACTTTATTGACATTACAAATTTTATGGGAATTCATACTTATTGTGGAAGTTGAATGGTTCTCCCTCAAGTCTATAAAAGGGTAATTGTACTATCAAACAATGTGACGAATATATTGAGGCTCATGATGGTGATAAGATCTTTGGGTTTTACTAGTCTATCTAATTATTTTCACAAGTAATTCTCTATTTTATCTAATTATAATGTTTAAGAATGCATACATCAAACTCTTAATCTCAGGCTTTACTGCTTTTGCACATTTGCTTTACGTTTGCTTAGACTTGCTTACCATTTCGAACTGGATTTAATTTGAGCCTTTTAAGCTTCGTCTTCCATGCCCAACCTCGTTAAGCTGAAAGAAGTTGGCATCATTTGAGGTAGATGACTTGAGAAGAAATCGTTGGGATTCCTCTAACTTAGCTTTCATGTTTACAAGTTGCTTTTTGCCCATCATTCTCTTGCCATTGATTTTTCTGCCATGACCCAAATGAACTCGGCTCTTCGTTTGCCTTCTTTAGTTCCTCTTGGAACTGAGCAAGTTGAGATTCAGGTTTAAAGACTTTGCATTGTAGGAGATATAGCGAGGAATTTACCAATTGCTCACTAAAAAGAAAATATATATTTTTCTAGTAATTTGTTGATTCCATGAATACCGAATTGAAGAAACGCATTTCTAATTTGTGATCGAACACACAAAGTTCAAGAAACCAAAACACACAAAGAGATATTATCTCTCAAAACCCAATTTTATTCATCAAATAATAATCAACCCATCTTTAACAACTGATTAAGCCTTTATATATTAGGCATAATTAAGTTAACACATTATTTTATTCCAAGTAGAATTGTCTTTCTAATCATGACTTCTAAATTAACTAAAACTGTATGTAACCTATCTTTAATAAATAAGAAATTTTAATCAAACACAAACTCTTATTTGCATCATTCTCTCCCGGTAATAATATTCTCTCATTGGGGTAGGATTCAAGGATTAGATTTGAAGTTTTCTCTTGTAAGGGGTGTTCAAGAAATTCGCGAATCCGCGGATTTAGTTCAAGTCAGTCCATTTAGCTCTAATTGGTTCACAATTTGAGTTTGTTAAACTAGATTGGATTGCAACGTTGCAATCAACATGAATTGGACCGAATAGCGAATTGCACACCTTAATTCGTGGATCCAATCTGCAACCCGGAACACCAAATTTTTATATACATTACATTATATATACACATATACAGTTAGTTGTACTACCAATTGTATGTAGCAAATAAATGTAACTACTGCCTTGACAAAAAAAATAAATAAATAAATGTAGCTACTATGGTCCAGCTCTAAATTTTGAGAAGTTAGTAAATATAATTTAAAATTCAATTTGATAAAATTTTAAAGTATTGATTGACTAAAATTTGTTTTTCAGGTATTTGAATAAGTTAAGAAGCTGATTTTAATTTAGATTATGCTTTCTATAATGACTATACAAGTATATCTTACAAAATTTGAACTAATAAAAAACAAACATTAAATATTCATATTTCTCTGTCTTCTTCCTTCCTTGAAAGTCTGATTGGCTTTGGGTTTTGCATATAAAGCCTTTTTATACATAAATAATTATCTCTATTGCAAGCATACAACTCTTCAGGTAAGCAAAGTATATTTTTTTAGGTGGATCAGTTAATGAACAAGGGGATCGCAGGTATCTGTAGAGGATAGTTGATCTTAATATTCTTAATGTACTAGATGAACAACAGCTCAATTAAAAAAGCTTCAATAACAAGAAAAATAATGTGATTTAAAGTGCACCTATTAACCAACAAGAGTACTTGGTATTAACTAGTGTAACTAGCTTGTCTCATTTGGGTTCTTTACACTTGTATGGTTGAGGTTGAGTACACTATGGCCTCGTTTGGCTCTTTTTTGCCAACTTACATTGCGGGAAGAGTTAACTCACAGTTAAATATCATATTTTCATGTTTAGTTCAACTTTAAACTTGCAGGGAAAGTTATAAATTTTTAAACAATAAAATATATTAATTGACATAAATGTCCTTCAAGCAAAAGATATGGATGTTGTAATAAACAAGTAATTAATGAGGGAAAAGTTCACTCCATCCCTAACCAAACGAGGCCTAAAATCTCATATAGCAAAAGTGCATTGAAGACAATTCTATGCGCATAAGCTCTACATTTGAAGTTCAATTTTTAAAGAAGCATGGAATTTTTTTATTTTTAACGTTTTATTCAAAATTGAAGCTTGGAATGATTAGTATCAAAGTTTATTAATTCTTAACTTAAGTATTGGTACTACCGCCATTGGCAATGCATTACTGAATTAAACGATTCTAGTGGCAAAGCGAGCAAATAATCACTAAGATAAGAAAACAAAAACAAAAAAAAATCACAAACATAAACAAATCATTTAATTGATCAACTTACATGTTTTTCTCTGCTTATACATCGTTGATCCAGCGAAACTAGGCTTTCGACATAAGTCATGAGTGAGCCTGACATCACGTTTTGGGCACCACGAATCCCCTAGCGTCTTAACCGCTTGGTGCCGGGTTTGTATGAAAATAGACACCCTCTGCTGCTCACAAACACCACCTCAACATGGTTGTTCTTCTTCTCCTTACTGATGTTAATGTTGCCTTTTGGTGTGATCCAATGACATAAATCTGTTGAAAGTTCTATAAAGTAAATCTTCACCAAATTTTCCTTCACGACCCCATACCATGGCAAATATCAGAATTATAACGTACATACTTATGATCACGTACATACTCCTTGTTCACCAATCTCAGAAACGACCGTCAGCTTTTCATAATTGTTGGAACAATTAATTATATAATTTAATTGTTTTTAATTTGAATGGAAACTATGTGAAAAAATGTGTAATCATCTGAAGAGACATAACATATTAAAATGTATGTCATTCACTAAGAGACGTGTCTTTCTCATAGACACAAGTAAGTCTTTTTTTTTTTTTTGAAAACCAAAAAATGATTTTATTCCAAATCTTTGGCTAGTAAATTGGAAAGAAACGACGGTACTACACACCACTCGACTCGACCAGACTAGTTTACCGTGTAATAGTATGGGCAGCTAAACTCGCTGATATCTAAACAAAATAAATACTATAGGACCTTAAGTCTATTAACAAATCGACACAGTCTTGCACCAGTAACCCAAAGTAAGATAAATTTGTTTTTTACTCCTCACAGTTTGGAAAACTACCTACGCGACCATCTCAATATCCACGCGCACTTCACCTCTAGCCTTTAACCAACTCAATGCCTTTTTAAGCCCCATAGCCTCTATGGTGGCCCAAGGCCCCTAGAGTCGCCCGGGGTGGCGTCTCTCCATGCACACCTCACCCTGTGGGCATGCTACATATTTCCGGCACCTGTCCGTCTACCTCATGTTTTGATTATTGTGTCCATGTGTGTGTTATCAATGTGGTTAGTTGATTATTTGTACTTTCACGAGTTATTTCCTTATGTTTTTAAAGTTCCTTTAAGTTATACTATTTAAAGTTTATTCGAGTCCTAGCCGTGATAGTGGTTTGTAGTTTACAAGTCAACAATAATCAGCGAAAGTCTTAATTGATGTAAATAAAGTATTAAATTAGCATGATAAGCATTATTCATAAGAGCAGGTCCTACTATGGAAAACCCAAAAAAGTACTTTGTATATAGGCAACGATACCATAACATAGTGTATATATACAATAGTGTCACTCCAGTCTCCCAATACCCAAGATAATACAAAATATTAAAATAAACACTTACAAGAAGTCCTTGACGGTGGGCAATTAAATGTGGTCACCTATGATCCCCTTGCCCCTACTCGGTACTAAGATCTACACTCAATAAAATCCCAATGAACCCCTCTTAGTATTTGCGTAATAAAGTAAGGAAATGCAACAAATATTGTTAAATAAATATGCGGGATGTAAAGACGGGCAACTATAATTGGCTCATCGCATGAATAATTAACAAATAAGCTTAACAAATGTGTATGTTTGCTCTAGATATAATAATTGTACTTCGGGTCACAAGGTTCCCACAAGTGGACGTGCCCAACTGGCGCAACACCTGGTCCCTCGCGGTGTTGGTCATATTTGCTAAGTCACTAACACATGCACCAAAGGCAAACTCGGGTTGCCATTCACGAAGGGCCAAGTTATACGTGGTACAATTTAGCGCATTATCAAAACATAATAGAGAATCTGGGGGAGTAAACTTGACCCACGTCCAAGTAACGAAATGGAATAGTAGAAACAGCAGGAAATGACAAAAATGGAATTAAAAACAGAATCAAATATTCAAAGTTTTTCAATTGGGTTTTACAAACCTCAACCTGCTCTTCCACCTCCCCGAACTCATGTATCCTACCCGACAAGCTCCCCAACACCGAGCTACGGTCCACTAAGTCTCTGAAGTCTAATTTTATGAGTTTAGGTTGTTTACAAGTGTTTAGATATTTATTAAGTTGAAAATCATCAAAACAACTCTTAATGTCTAGGTTTTATAAGTCTTTAGTGCGCTAATGGGTCTTCCTAGTACGCTAAGTGGAGTTAGCGCGCTAGGGAATCGATCTAGCGCAATAATGTTTTCATTTTGAAAAACACTTGAGAATCCAGAATGACTAGCGTGCTAACCAGCCTAATTAGCATGCTAATTGCCCTCTATGACATAATTCTCAAGTTGAGAATTATGTCCTTCACATCCTAATTAGCAAACCTAACCTAGTTTTCACCCTTTCCACATTATAGTACCTCCATAACATCATTCAAAACAATCTGAGAACATCAATATAATCAAAATCATTCAATTCTCATGGATTCGCTAGTTTTCTCAAATTCATCAAAACCCTAATTCATGCAAAACCAATTGTGAATTCTCAATATAAATGATCATTAAACATATAATTCATCAAGTTTACATCCAAGAAATCAGGGACCTAAACCTCAAACTTGAATTTTACCAAAAATACACTAAATTGGCTTTATTTGATATAGTAGACGATGAAAATGGAGATTACCTTAGTTTTGTTCCTCAATTTGATCTCCAACTCTTGATTTTCAGCTCCCAACGATCCTTTCCTCCTCTAGTTTTCTCAATATTTGCATGGATTTTCAAGTTAGTTGAGATAAAACTCCCACTCACTTAGTTTATATATATATATATATATATATATATATATATGTTTGTTTTGATCAAGTATGATATGCGTATCTCGATGATTATCTTATGGTCTTAATTCATTTTTTCGCACTCTACTTAATGACTCCAATAGCCTACTACTATCTTAAAGTTACTCAGTAGGATCATCTTGATGCCCATCTAGGATCCACATTATTTAATTCCAACTATAAGCTTATTTTCAATTGATTAGATTATATTATATTAAGCCTCATTAAACCGTATAGTTAGTGTTTCTATTTATCCAAATTTACCAACTTAGGGTCGGTTGTCCAATACCCGGTGCCTCACATCCCGATACGCATTCCGAGGCATGATATAGTGTATTGTTCTAACTTAATCAACTTAGTCTATGGTTAGATTACCTATTTTATTTGATTACTTAGTCATATTAATGTGACTTAATCGAGTTTTCTATTGTTCCTGTAATTTGCCTCTCTGATACCCGCATTGACATGCATGTCGAGACGAGTACCCGTCACATTATCTTGTAAGATATAATCATACAACATACACAAATGCCATGTATTAGTAAACAAATTCATAAAACACATTGCAAATAAGCAATACAACACACAATCAAATAATGTACATAGGTCGACGTGTGTCCTAGCCTACCCGCAGCGTTCATATGGATTTAAGCTAGCATCCATATCCGAAATTATAAAATAAATAACGGTGTTAGTAAAATAGGTTGTTACAATTCTTCCCAACTAAGGGGAATTTTGTCCCAAAATTTAAATATTAAACTAAACGTCGTGCCATGAAATAGCTAAGGGTAATGCTCCTGCATAGTCGACTCATGCTTCTAGGTGAGTCCTATGTCCCGTGAGGCTGCTAACAAACTAGAACCTTAGAGAGCTCCATGTTCCTGAGCACCTAAACCCTGCAATTAGAAATCATTATTAGCCGCTCATCGTAAGTCGTGTCAAGGTGAACCTCAATCTGTCCCAAGTCAACTATTGATCTTAGTCCTAAACTAGCCAGTCTCAACATAGAAATGTGAAATGTTGGATGAACTCTAGCTAACTCAGCAAGTAACTCTTACCGATACGCGACACTGCCAAACCGTGTTGCGACTCTAAACGGTCCAATAAACCTCAGCGTCAGTTTCCCTTTAATCCCAAATCTCTGTTGACCCTTCCAAGTGAAACTTTTAAGTATACCATGTCGCCCTCCTCATAGCTCAAACCCTCATGATACCTATCTGCATATTTCTTTTCTCTGTCCTGTATGGCTCGTAGTCTCTGACGAATTTGTCTGATATTCTCTGTGTGATCAACAACTATCTCGAGCCTAATGGTCACTATATCTTCCAACTCTACCCAACACGCAGGTGATCTACAAAGCCTTCCATATTGCATCCGACGGTGGCATCACAAAACTCTCTTGGGATACAGATTCTGGAGGATATGCTCAGCCGCTCTGACTTTCTGTCGGTCTGAGGATGGTAAGTCGTACTTAACTGCAACATGGTGCAAGACTGGTCCTGCATAGCCTTCTAGAGTCTCAAAGTCAACCTAGGATCTTTATTTGACAAAATAGAGATTGGCACCCTATGCAATCTAATAATCTCCTGCTCAAACAATTTGCTCAGCTATGGGAACATGTATCTCATCGAGACCGAAATGAAGTGAGTTGATTTCATCATCTTGTCAATCACAACCCAGACTGCATCGCGACACCTCGATGTCTACGGTAATCCACTGACAAAATTCATAGTGATGTGCTCTCATTTCCTCTATGGAATGGGCAACGGCTATAGTAATGCACCAGGTCTCATGCGCTCTGCCTTCACCTACTAGCAAATATGACAACTCCAGACATATGCTCCCATGTCGGCCTTCATCTGGCCACCAAAATAATCTCCTTAAATCATGATACATATTGGTCCGACCAGGATGAACTATGTAGCGAGACCGGCGTGAGTCCTTCAAAATCCCATCCTGTATCTCATAATCCGAAGGTATCTACAACCTCCCTCGATGTCTTAAACATCGGTCTATTATCTCTGCCCAATTAGTGCACTTCGAATCTCGAGCTAGACAACTGAATAGGTCATAAAGCCTATCAGCCCTTTGATACTCGGCAATCAACTCAATGATATAGTCGCAACTCTCATCTGACCACAAATGTGCTGCTCAGTCATAGTAGATACCTATGTCATGTACATAAGTGATGCCACCTACAATAAGCTATGCTCGTGCGTCACGCGTCACAAAATGGTTTAACTGTCAATCCCGCTCTTGGTCAGCGTATAAAGTGAACCTCTCTCCGTATAGATAATGCCTAAAGGTCTTTAGTTCAAAGACGACTATTGCAAGCTCCAAGTCATGCACCGGATAGTTCCCCTCATCGGGTCTCGACCGATTGGACAGGTACGCAACTGGTTTACTGTACTAGATCAACACGCATCCAAGAACTATGCATGACACATTTGTGTAAAGTGAAAATGTCTTACCTAGTTTTGGTATTGTCAACACTAGTGTGAATTCAATTTCCTCTTTAGCTCACAGAAAGCTTACTCACATTACTCTAAAAAATCAAATCTTACATCCTTCTTGGTCAGTCTCGTCATTGGCATTGCAATAGAGGAAAAGTCTTATATAAATTGTCGGTAGTATCTTGCCAATCCCATAAAACTCCAAATATCTGCAACAAACTCAAGCATCCTCCATTTAATGATAGCCCGAGTCTTTTCTGAATCTAAAAAATACCCTGATCACTGATGACGTGTCCCAAAAATCTCACTACACTCGGCTAGAAGACATACTTGTTGAACTTAGCATACAGTCTATGCTCTCTTAGTGTCATTAAAACTACTTTGAGATATCTCTCATGCTCCTGATGTGTCCTGCTATAGATCAAAATATATTCGATGAAGATTATGAAAAATCTATCCAGATATGGTCTCAAAACCCTGTGCATCAAATCCATGAAGATTGTTGGGGTGTTGGTTAGCTCGAATGGCATGATTGTGAACTCGAATAATCAGTATCTCATATTAAAAGTGGTCTTCTGGATGTCCTCCTCTCGAGTCCTCAACTGATGATAACCTGAAAGAAGGTCGATCTTCAAAAAGAATCTGGCACCTACTAACTAATCAAACGAATCGTCTATCCTAGGAAGTGGGTAACGATTACTAACCGTCATTTCATTCAGCTTCTTGTAGTCTATACACATCCTCATCGAACTATCCTTCTTCTTCACAAATAACACTGGAAACACCGGAGCTCCTAGGGTAACATACTAGGGTGGATGAAACCCTTCTCTAACAAATCATCTAGTTGTCCTCCTGCTACGATTGTGACATCCTGTAGGATCTACTGGCGATCGGCAGAGTCCATGGTATCAGCTTGATGATTAACTCAATCGCTCATGGCAGTGGCAGTCTTGGTAGATCATCCGAAAATACATCGATGAAGTCTCTAACTATCATAACATCCTCAATCCTGACCTCAGCCCTAACCTCCGGCTTCACTATGGCTACAAATGTATCCATCTCCTATGTTGTAGCTAGTCGGCTCCTAGTGATAGGTAAATCGATCATAGATCCAACTAGTGAGAACTCTGGTATCTCAAGAATGCGAAACTCAATCTCTTACTAAAACAATCTATTTGTTCATGGTAGGGAGATAACAAATCTATCCGGAGAAGAGCGTCAAACTCTAGGTACGCTAACACTAAGAAATATGTCAGTTACCGATGTCCGTCAACCTCTATCATCATGTCTCTACACATCTGGTCAAGGTATATCTTGTCCCCAATGGAATTTAGAGCAAATGAGCAGTACTTTGATTGCAACTGTAGAAAATTTGATTTTAATGACCTCCTTTGTAAACACACCTTCGAAGTGATGAGAGTGAAAAATATTACAAGGGTTCACGAGAGATATATTTTGAGGAATAGAGGAAGGAAGTGTTAAGAAAACATTCAAGTATAGTATACTCAGGAGGTTATCCACACATGACAGATGAATACATTCAGGATTCCTAGAGATTAAACGTGCACTTCATGAAGCAGTTGACTCGTGCAGGAAAAACCATGCGAGCATGGGGTTTTTTAAGAGAGAAATGGATGCATTAATTGAAAAGATATGGAGCGGTGATATCCAAGTGGGTCAAGCATAACATTTGGATAATGATGCTTCTATTCAAGATCATAATTATGCTTTTATTTGAGATCCTAATTATGTTCATTATCGAGGGAGACCTAGGTCGAACCGTTTCAGATCAGTCTCAAAAAAGAGGAAATAGTAGTCAATGTCGGCCAAATAGCCTAAGGTGTGGAAGACAATCAAGGCATGGTGGACAAAGGCCAATAAATTCTGTCATAACTGATAATAGTGGAGAGGTTTGTTAGGCTCAGTTTCTCTAACAAGTTGAATGATGTGTTTTATTTTTTTTTTACTTTATGTGGAACTTATTTTATGAAATATTCGCATTTGTTTCAGGACATCATAGATCTAAATGAGCCAATTATAGAAATTCAAAACAACAATGCGGTGAGACTGAATAGTAAGGCCAGCCAAATGGCCCAAGGCGTGGAAGACAATCAAGGCGTGGTGGGCGAATTCCGAAGAATTTTCTCAAAATTCATAACAATGGAGAGGTTTGTTAGGCTCACATTTTTCAGTTTATTTTATGCAAAATTTACATTTGTTTCAGGGTTTTGTAGATCCTAATGAGCCAATTATATAAAGTCAAAACAATAATGTACAGAGAGTGAATCTTGATTGAGGTAATTTCAATTATTTTTCACATTTTTTAGTTTATTGTTGCCTTGTGAAGCTTATTATATGTGTCAACCGTTAGTGAGAATTTGCAAAATATGATCTCATGGGTCACATTTTCATCTATGTTGTCTCATGTTTTCAAGTTGCTTATGCAATCTGCAATCACAAGTACTTTAGTGTAAGTGTCTATGCAATTTGCAATCGCAAGTAACTTTGTTGTGAGAATGTTATCTATGAGTCTTTGGTTCTTGAGCCTCTTGTCATGGACTCTATTAGCAATTTATGTTATTCATTGAATCATTTGAGGGTATGGTATTGGTATTCAAAAATGCTCCTATACATACTGTGTTTATGCTGTTGATTAGTTCCTAATTTTCTTATTTATATGATTGGAATCCTTATACCCGCTTTAATGAGATGCTTGAGATGAGTATGTTATGACAAGTATTGTTGAAGTTATTAGCTTCAATTTTAGACTTTGCTTGAAGTTTTTCTTAAAATCTTATTTTTTTTTTTTTTTCATTTCTCTGGTACGAAATGCAATTCAAAGAGTCCATCACTTGTAGAGTATGCATTGATGAATCTTCCAACTACCATCTGAGACATCTTGCCCTTCATATCTTGTTTGCTGAGCCTCATTATAGGAAATTTCACATTTCAAAGTTGTTTCGAAATACGGATCGACCAAATTTCTATCAATCTTCGTTGTATTCCATCTCGACAAAGCTCCTATAGTTCAAATCGAGTGATATTTTTTTGATTGTTATTGTTGTAGGTTTTGTGAGGGATCGTTGTACTTGATTTGTTAAATTTCGATGGTTTCTATACAGTTTACACAGAGATCGCAAGCGTGAAATCGGTCTATGATTTTGTTGATTTTTGTTTTACTTATTTGTTTGCCAATTCATTATGGATTGAATAACAAATATTTTCATCATATTAATGGTTGTTATCTCCCCCTCATATGTTGAAAGTAGAAGTGCATAAATGTATAATGTATTTCATCTCATCAATATGATTAGATAAATATATACTTTTGACAAAGAAAAATTGGGTCCCCAGACCTTGTATAGGCTATCTTAATTATCCTTAACAAGTTTTTATATCAATGAATTTTGATGTCAATTCCACTTGTTGTTCTAGACTTCCAGTTGCTCTTATCCTTTATTTGGTGCATGTTGTTTTTTCTTGGACTAATGGTGCTTGCGGGTTTTTTTTTAAGTTTGGATCAAAAAGGAATTTAATTTTGATACAGCAGTGCATGTGATATGAAGTACTATTATAATGTCGGAGTTGATGAACATGATATGTTCGATGTAATGAGGTTGGCTTCTTTGCAACATAATATATTGCCTAGCAAGCATGCGTCACAATCAAATGAGTTCAAGGTGGGTTTTTCATTTTGATTGGCATTCTTGTTTACTTTTGTTTGGCAAGGTTGTTTAGTAACTGAGTATTTAAGAATCTAATTCAAGGTGAATAATTTATGTATAGAAACAAGAATTAGCTATCTAGTCAACCTTGACATGTTATGGAATTTTTCAATTGATGTTGTGTTAATGGATGGTATTCATTTTATAGATGTATATGGCGCCTATCATTTTCTATTATGGTGTACGAGTTTCAAATCTCACATAAATCATTTATAATATGTGTAGTCATGTGTGCGTCCTTGTATCTGTGTGCAAGTCTTCCCCGTCTAGCAAAATCAAACAGCTTGTTTTTTTCATCAAAATAAAATACTAAAATTAGCAAATCTAGTGAAGTTGCTTTTTCAATAAAACCCAAATACATCATCCAATTGCAATTGGTACAATCAAGTTTAATACAAAACTTCACATTTTCGGTGCCTTAGGTTCTTGATACAACTTCGCAACTGTTGACTTAAATAAATTGTTCTCTGCTTGAAGTTTGATGACCTCATCCACGTCAACATGGTTACTTCTTTCCTCCATCAAATTTGCAGCGGTACCCACAAGATCATTCAAAATGAAAGTCGCATACTTTGAAAATTTATCGTTCATCCAAAAGAAATAGTTGCAACCCTACAAAATTTATGGAGCAAACTAAGTTCAAAATGCGGATAACACTCAAATTTATGGAATAAACAAATTTATGATAGTACGAAGTAGAAACTATAAAGACCTTTGGGCATAATCACTTTAATTCCCAATAAAAAACTCATTACCTCACGACGACCACGAGCACAAGAGTAGAACCTTCTACCATGGTGAGCAGACATCCAAGAAATTCTCACCACACATGGCCTTGAACAATGGCACAATATCTCCATCTCTATCACTGTAAACTTCTTGTCTATGCGTATGGTAACCGGAGTTTCTTTTTGTTAGATTGATATATGGGAAGATAGAAATATATTTGGCTCTCGTAGGAAAACTTTCAGGGAAGAGCTTACGGGAATGAACCCATATAACAGTAATAGAAACGAGAAGAACTTGATTCTCGAGGATCCAGTCTCACCCATTTAACTAAGATGCCAAAAAAACCTCGAATAATGTTCACTTTGCCTTCTACTTTAAACATTTTCCACGCGAATCGACCAAACCGTCTATATTAATCAATTGTAACATTTAACGAGCCAAACAACCAAAACTCTCAAATTCAAAATAGGAGAACCAAAACAAATGAGAAGTGAAAAATCTAAACATCAAACACACAGACTACGATCCGCCTCCAAACTCCTCCACTTTCACATTAATAAAGGCAGTTAATGAATCAAAACAAACAACTCCAAAAATGAAAAAAACCCCAGAATCAATCATCGAACTTAAACCATAACAACCAACTAAGAAAAAAACAAAACCCATTTCATACAAAATAAAAAAAATAATTAAGATTAATTTGCATGTTTACATTATAATAAGTCTAAGCGAATTGATATTGATCAATGTCACTTGGATGTTTTCGGTCTACCTAGAGATCGAGACTAGTACGATTGAACATGTTGGATGACAATTCCATGCCTTATGTTTGATCAAAAGGATATCGTGTGACAAAAGGATGTTATATACACTATTGATTAGGTTGTATCGATTTGATATTCGTACAACTTGGGTAGTCATAATGTCTTGCTAGAGACTGCTTATGACTTGTATACCAAAATGTGTTTTGGTACACTGCCAACGTTGTATGAGCCTATTGGGTCGCACACTAAGAATGGTTTTGCGAGATTTTAAGATGATTCAGAAAAATGAATTTTATGTGATAAAATTCATGACAGAAACGTCCTTGTGGTGTATTACACTTATACTTCTTTAAGTAGGGGTATATGTGTAATTTACTTAACCGTCTATATACAAGAGTTGTATAAATAGACGCTTTAAGTTAGAATACAAAAACGAAAGATTAAAAGGCCAAAACTCTTTTTTCGTTTAAGAAACAACTTAGGGTTTTTGGTATGCTCTGGATCGTTTTAGAGAGAAAAATAAAAGGTTTGGTATTCTCTCGAAACTAGCACTTCAAATCTCGGTCGTCGTTGGTGTGTGGACTGCTGATAGAGGGCGTTCGTCGTTGGCCGCGCCTTAGAGATCGATCAACCTTCAGAAAGGTATATTGCGATTGAGGTATGATTAAGTTTTTCATGGTTTAAACGTTTTTAATGGAATTAGATTCGGATCTGTTGGGGTTTTTGTCAAAATTGTTTTGTATTTCACAAGCGCAGTATGAACCCCAAAGCCCAACAGTGGTATCAAAGCCATCGAGTTCGATTCCATTAAATTCATTGCATGTTTTCTTCTGATATATACATGATATATAATCGAAAGCATGTTGATAGTTGATGTATATGTGATATACATAAGTTTTCTTTGAGATTTATTATCACGTTTGTGTATGTGATACACATATTTGTGATTTAATTGAAATCATTAGGTATAATCTTTATTCTTTGTGCATTGATGCATGGATGAAATCTCTGTAATTCAATATGCATATTTAGGTTACATTGTTTTACGTTTCTTGAATTGTATAAGGTTGAATATTAATTCGAAACTAATATGATTAGATTCGATTGGGATAGTAGTTCATGATTCAATGACATATTTGTGATTATCTAGATGAGGACCGAAATTGCAAATAACTAATTTTCGAAATTATTTATTTATAAATAATTAATTTTCGAAATTATTTATTTATAAATAATTAATTTTCGAAATTAATTATTTATATTGTTATATCTATTTTGTTATGAAGTTTCTATTTGATAAAGATAGATAACAAATTAGAATATGAGATAAATATCAAGAATCTTGTTATTGGTGATATGCTAGGATTCAAATATCTCAAGTCCTAATTGGATTAGGATAAGATTAGTCCGAATAGGATTAGGATAAGATTAGTCCTAATTGGATTAGGATAAGATAAGTCCTAATTGGATTAGGATAAGATTAGTCATAATAGGATTAGGATAAGTCCTAATTGGATTAGGATAAGATTAGTCCTAATAGGATTAGGATAAGATTAGTCCTAATTGGATTAGGATAAGAAAAGTCCTAATTGGATTAGGATAAGATTAGTCCTAATTGGATTAGGATAAGATGATTAGTTAGATGTGGGCCCGAGTTAATTAAAATGTTTTAATTGACTTAATTTCGGATAAATTAAAGGGTTAATTTATGATAATAAAATCAGCGAAAATTATGATTTTCTATAGCGAGTTTTAATTTTCGGAATTGAGATTCGTCTTCTAAAAAAAAAAAAAAAAAATCTCCAAATTGTTTAGTGATTGAACAAATCAATAAAATATATGCTATTTCATTGTTTATATAAAATCACTGAATAAAATCCCTCTATTAAATTTTAAGTCTCGTGCCATCCATTTTAAACACTTGTCAAGGCCTCGATCACACTAATATAGTTTCAGCCATAGCTGGGTGTATTGTGTTATCTCGGTGAGACAACTTGGGTAAGAGTTACCTCAATGTTTCAAATGGTCCGACTTAATAAAGCCATCAAAATAGTTTTGAGCTTTAGGCAAATGATGAGATAAAAACATGCTAAGACATAAGATATCGCGTATCTCATAAAATGATCTAAAAATTACATAAGATGTAATTGGTAACTGTTACCTACCTAAATAACCTAGTTCTGTGTTTCATGCCATAGCTGTCATAGAATTAGGTGAAATATGGATTTTAGTCCCCTAAATAAAAACAGTACGTTTTAGGAGGGTTGTTAATTTAGTGGGAGTTTATTCCTCTATACTAAAATAAACTTTGCATAATCTTTATTGTAGATCAATGGCCTCTTCAAGTAACAATAATCCCCTGTCACTGCGATCCATCCTTGAGAAGGATAAACTATCTGGGACTAACTTTCTTGATTTGGTTCAAAAACTTGATAATTGTTCTTAAGCATGAACGCAAGTCGTATGTCTGGATGCTCCAATCCACGAGGACCCACCACCAATGCTACGAAAGTTTGCGTGAAAGATGCGCATAGTACGCATGTCAACGATTCTATTGATGTTGCATGTATTATGCTTGGCAACTATGGTTCTGAACTTCGAAGGACATGGAACTAATGGAAGCCTACGACATGGCTATAACGCTGAAGGAAATGTTCCAAGCAAGCTAGGCAAGAAAGGTTCGAGCAGTCAAAAACCTACATTCTTGCAAGATGGCGAGGTGCGTCGGTTAGTCCTCATGTTCGAAGATGAAGGGCTATGTTGACCAAAGCTTGATAGACTCGGATTCCCATAAGCCAAGAGTTGGCTACGGATTTGATCCTAAATTCATTACCAGAAAGTTACTCACAATTTGTGATGAACTACAATATGAATAATATGGAGAAATCAATTTCGAGTTGCATTTGATGCTCAAAGCGCTGAACAAAATATCAAGAAACCTCTAGCAATATGTTGATGGTCTAAAAGGGAAAGGGAATGAAGAAGAAAAGCAAAGGCAAGGCTAGAGTTGCCAAGGCTGTTGCTGCACCTGCGCAAAGCCTATGAAATAAGTCAAGCCCCAGCTTGTTCCTGCTTCAAAACACCCAAAAGAAAAAGGAAGAAAATTGTCATTTATGTAATCAAACCTATCTTTGGCATTGTCGTCTCGGGCACATAAACGAGAAACGCATAACGAAGCTCCATAAAGATGGGCTTCTTGATTCATTTGATTTAGAAACATATGAAACGTGCGTATCTTGTTTACTAGGCAAGATGACTGAAAGTCCCTTTACTGGATACAGTGAAAAGGCAAGTGATTTATTGGGTCTAATACATACTGATGTATGCGGTCCTATAAACACAATGGCTAGATAAGGTTATCAGTACTTCATTACATTTCTCGATGATTTCGTGAGATATGGTTATGTATATCTTATGAAACATAAAGCTGAATCATTTGAGATGTTTCGAACGTTTCAAAATGAAGTGCAGAATCAACTTGGTAAAACTATCAAAACACTTCGATCGGATCGAGGTGGTGAATATTTAAGCCAAGAATTTGATGATCATCTTAGAAATTGTGGGATTGTCTCCCAATTGACTCCACCAGCAACTCCACAATGGAATGGAGTTTCTTAAAGGAGAAATCGAACCTTATTAGATATGGTTCGATCTATGATGAGTCATGTAGATCTTCCATTATCCTTTTGGGGTTATGCATTACGAACTGCGACTTTCACTCTAAATCGAGTTCCTTCTAAAGCGGTTGATAAAACACCATATGAGATATGGTATGGGAAGAGACCTAGTTTGTCTTTTCTTAAGATTTGGGGTTGTGAGGCTTACGTAAAGCGACAAGTCTCATAAAAACTAGCACCTAAATCTGACAAGTGTTTATTTGTGGGGTATCCTAAGGAAACAAAAGGATATTACTTTTATAATCCCGCTGAGAACAAAGTGTTTGTTGCTCGGTATGGTGCCTTTATGGAAAAGCAGTTTATTTCAAAAGACACTAGTGGGATAGAAATAAATCTTGAAGAAGTTCAAGAATCACAGGTAAACACTGAACCGCTACTGGAAGTTCAACAACGTTCCGAACCAGTTGAACCTCCACAAGTGACACAAGGCCCACGTAAATATAGTAGGGTAAGACATGAGCCGAGAGAGATTCGGATTTCTCATTGCGATAGTCGTGATATGTTGCTTATAGACCAAAATGAGCCCACCACTTATCGGAGGCTATGTCCGGACCGGACTCGAGATAAATGGCTAAGTGCCATGAACTCGAGATGCAATCCATGTATGATAACCAAGTTTGGAACTTGGTTGATTTACTGAAGGTGGTAAGACCATTGGATGTAAATAGGTTTTCAAGAAGAAAACCGACATGGATGGCAAAGTGCATACTTTTAAAGTAAGACTAGTAACAAAAGGTTTCAGCGGACTCAAGGTGTCGATTATGATGAAACTTTTTCGCATCGCCATGCTTAAATCCATAAGAATTTTAATTGCCATGCAAGCATATTATGACTATGAAATATGGCAAATGGATGTAAAAACAACATTTCTTAATGGAAAGTCTGCTTGAGGACGTGTATATGACACAACTTTGAAGGTTTTGTACATCCCGAGAATTCTAGGAAGGTATGCAAGCTTCAAAGATCCATTTATGGATTAAAGCAAGCTTCTCGAAGTTGGAATCTTCGTTTTGATGAAGCAATCAAGGATTTTGGTTTTATTAAGAACGAAGATGAGCCTTGTGTATACAAGAAGGTCGAGTGGGAGTGTAGTTGTTTTTTAAGTATCTTGTATGTTGATGATATATTACTCATTGGAAATGACATCCCAACATTGCGAGAATGTCAAGTCTTGGTTAGGGAAGTGTTTCTCAATGAAAGACTTAGGAGATGCGGCCTATATCCTAGGGATAAAGATCTATAGGGATAGATCTAAGAGGCTAATCGGTCTAAGTCGAGTGCTTACATAGACAAGGTGTCTTGAATAGGTTCGGCTTTGCAAGACTCTAAAAGAGGATTGTTGCCAATGTCTCATAGCATAAGTCTCAAAAGCAAGACTCAATGTCCTAAGACAAATGATGAGCGAGGCCGTATGAATAAGATTCCATATGCATCGGCTATTGGATCTATCATGTATGCCATGTTATGCACTCGACTCGATGTATCATATGCTTTGAGCATAAGCGAGATATCGTCGGATCCTGGTGAGAGTCTTTGGATAGCGGTAAAGAACATTCTTAAATACTTAAGAAGGACTAAGGAAAAGTTCTTGGTCTATGGAGGTTTTGAAAATGATCTAGTTGTAAATGGTTACACGAGATGCAAGTTTTCAAAGCGATATAGATGATTTTAGATCGTAACTGGATATGTGTTTATTTTGAATGGGGGTGCGTAAGCTGGAAAAGTTCGAAGAAGAGATGTGATGAGATTCTACAACGAGAATGAGTTCGAGTATATTGCGGCGTCCGATGCAAAGAAAGGAGGCGGTTTGGATCAAAAAGTTCATTTATGAACTAGGTGTGATTCCAAGTATTGCTAACCCTGTTTGTTTGTATTGTGACAATAACGGGGCAATAGCACAGGCCAAGGAACCTAGATCACATCACAGATCCAAACATATACTCGGGCGTTTTCATCTCATTAGAGAAATTATTGAGAGGGAGACGTAAAAATTTGCAGAGTACCTACTGAAGACAACGTTGTGGATCCATTGACAAAAGCTCTTCCACAAGCAAAATATGATAGTCATGTTAGATCATTAGGCATTAGATGCATGTATGATTGGCCCTAGTGCATGTGGGAGATGTTGGGGCATGTGCCCTAGGTCAATCCATTAACTGTCTTTATGAATACTTTTAGTTAATAAAAATAGAGGATTTCATTTGCTGTTTATTATAATTAATTTGCATGTTTACATTATAATAAGATCCATGCGTATTTACATAAATATCCTAAATGTCCCTAGTCGATCATTATACTGGGAGCTATAATGAATTAAGACTAGTGTGAGTCTTGATTGATGATCGTATGATGATTATACGTATAGGGATACGAATCAAGATCACGAGTACTTGTTAGGGAACAAAGTACTGGACCGACCCGCTATGAGAACATCACATGGATTAAGTCATAGTTGTTTCTCATGATAGGTATATATTCCAGTCCTCGACTTGAGATTACCAGAGACTTCAACATTAGGAACACAGTGATTTGACACAATCAAACGTTGTCTTTAACTGGACGATTATAAAGGTTGTGATTGGTTACTTGTGTGAGCAATGTGATGAAGTTGTGTAATCGAGATATAATTTGTCCTCTCATATAAAGAGAGATATCTAGTGGATCCTCGATGTGTTAGGACTGTTAAAAGGCCTAGTCTAAGCGAATTGATATTGATCAATGTCACTTGGATGTTTTGGTCTACCAAGAGATCGAGACTAGTACGATTGAACATGTTGGATAACATATATTTACAAACAACAAGAGTTGTATAAATCGCTTTAAGTTAGAATACAAAAACGAAAATTAAAACTCGTTTAAGAAACAAAAATCTGGATCGTTTTGGAGAGAAAAACAAAAAACCCAAAATCCCTCAACCACCATTATTCATAAAATGCGAAGAGATCCATTTTTAATGGAATTAAACTGTTGGGGTTTTTACACCCACCCCAAAACCCAACAACCTACCTCTATTAAAACTCAAAAAGTTCAATGCCTCCACCATTATTCAATAAGAGATCCCTTCCTACCTCTATTGAAGTTCACGCTCCCTTTGTCCTTCCAACGCCTCTGTTATTCATTCTTCAAATCCAATTTCTCATCTGTCCTGCCTTCTTTAAAGTTGAATCACTATTGTGAAAGAGAACAAAACAACAACAACAACAACAACAACAACAACAACAACGAAGACATCTGAAATCAGAACCTAGATCGATTTGAGACTCACTTTGAAGTTTCAATAATTGATAGATAGATTTAAGAGAAATTAAGAAGGCAAGCCTATTCTTCAAATCCAACGCCTCTCTTCTTCCTTCTCCTACTGCCAGCCCTTTCTCTCTCTATTCCTATTTTCTTTCTTCAAAAAAAAAGGTAGCGGACAAAGACAATGGAGTTCAAGTCCTCATCGATTCTCTCTTCTCCAGATGTTATTGGTGTAGTATATGTTCTTCTTTGTTGTAGTTGATGTTTGAGAAAAAAACCCTAAACTAAAAAAATGCCCATCGATTTAAAAAAAAAAAAAAAAAAAAAAAAAAAAAAAAAAAAAACTCTACTTATTTTTTTGAGCACTGCACCTTAATTGTTTATGACGGTACCCTAAAATACATGTAAATTGGTACATATTGGGGCATAAACAATTGGGGTGCACATAGCGTGGCTCATTTTTTCTTTTAGTTTCCTCCTCTCTAAAATTTTGGCTCCCTTTCGTTCCTATTAATTTTTTAGCACCAATATCTAAATCGTTCCTATTAATTTTTTTAGTCGCAATATCTAAGACTACTTTAAATAATCGTGTTGTTAAATAGGAGTAAAATGTGTTGTTAAGTAACTATTTTAGTGAGTTATTTCACTACTAGTGTTGAACGTTGTGTAAAGTATTACGAAAACTATATATTGAGAAACTAAATGTTGTTAAAAATTAGTATAGTTTCCAACACTGCAATATACAACAACGACATGAAACAGTTTTTGTATGTAACATTTCACTACATTTGCACAGAAATGTTGTTGTTTAAAGTTGACATATCATAAATTTCTTGTAGTGCATATTATTATTATTATTATTATTATTATTATTATTATTATTATTATTA
Organism: Stephania yunnanensis; assembly: GCA_039657365.1. NCBI lineage: Eukaryota > Viridiplantae > Streptophyta > Magnoliopsida > Ranunculales > Menispermaceae > Stephania > Stephania yunnanensis. Next base: position 9,082,109 of record CM077585.1, read on the forward strand.
TTATTATTATTATTATTATTATTATTATATAGGGTCGTAAAGAATGTGGGGAGACTGCAGTGATAGCCCTACTCATATTACATTTTCTTAGTTAACACGCGCTAGCGCATTTGTCAAGAACTTGACAAGGCATAGCAACACCTTGATCTCTCCATACAAGGACATCTTTCAATTAAGAGTATATATTATATGGTTATTATTATTACCATTGTTATTATTTATTCATTTATTTATTAATTATTATTATTATTATTATTATTATTATTATTATTATTATTATTATTATTATATACTATTATCATTATTATTATTATATAAGGTCTTAAGTGGGGTGGGGAACTAGGTAGCATCAAAAATCTATTCGTACTTAGTGTGTTTGTTATACATGTCACGAAGCTCTTGTATTACCGTTAGTACTATTATAATTATTATTAATTATAATTACAAATTATTATTAATTATAAATTATTATTATTATTACTATTGTTAGTATTATTAATACAAATAAAAATATTATTATGTCGCGATGTAGGGGTACTTGGTGTGTGTCACGGAGCTCTTTGTTATACATGTATTATTATAATTATAATTATAATTATTTATAATTATTAATTAAAATAATATTGACTATTGTTAGTATTATTATAATTATAATTATTATTATTTATAATTAAGAATTATTATAAATTATAAATTATTATTATAATGAATATTGTTAGTATTATTAATAAAAATAAAAATATTATTATGTCGCGATGTAGGGGTATTTGATGTGATTGCTATACATGTCACAGAGCTCTTATATTACCGTCAAAAAATAATATTCGTACTATTAAAATTATTATTAATAATAATTACGAATTATTATTAATTATAAATTATTATTATAATGACTATTGTTAGTATTATTAATAAAAATAATATTCATACTATTATAATTATTATTAATTATAATTAGGAATTATTATTAATTATAAATTATTATTATAATTACTATTATTAATATTATTAATAAAAATAATTTATAATTCATAATAATTCATAATTATAATTAATTATAATTATAATGGTACAAATATTATTTTTTGACAGTAATATAAGAGCTCTGTGACATGTATAACAAACACACTAAGTACGAATAGGCTTTCTCTGCTAGCTAGTCTCCCCGCCTCACTGAGTACCTCATATAATAATAATAATGATAATAGTATATAATAATAATAATAATAATAATAATAATAATAAATAAACAAATAAATAATATCAATAGTAATAATAATAACCATATAACATATACTATAAACTGAAAGATGTCCTTGTATGGAGAGATCAAGGCGTGGATGCGCCTTGTAAAGTTCTTGATAAATGCTCGAGCACTTGTTAACTAACAAAAGGTAGTGTGAGTAGGGCTATCACTGTCAGTCTCCCCGCATTCTTTACGGCCTTATATAATAATATAATAATAATAATAATAATAATAATAATAATAATAATAATAATAATATACACTATAAGAAATTTATGATAGGTCAACTTCTAACAACAATGTTCCTATGCAAGTGTAGTGAAATGTTACATACAAAAACTTTTTCATGTAGCTCGTTGCTGTATATTGCAGTATTGGCTAACAGATAAGTAAAACAAAAATCAACAAAATCATAGACCGATTTCACGCTTGCGATTTCCGCGTAAACTGTACAGAAACCGTCAAAATTCACCAAATCGAGCACATTGATCCCTCACAAAACCTACAAAACAATAACAATCGAAAAAAATATCACTCGATTCGAACTATAGGAGCTTTGCCGATATGGGAAGACAACAGAGATTGATAGAAATTTGTTCGATCCGTATTCCGAAACAGCTTTGAAATGTGAAACATCCCATAATGAGGCTCAGCAAACAAGATGTAAAGGGCAAGATGTCTCATATGGTAGTTGGAAGATTCATCAGTGCATACTCTACAAGTGACTGGACTCTCGGAATTGCATTTCGTACCAGAGAAATGAAAAGAAAAGAAAAAAAAAGTTAAAGAAAAACTTCTAGCAAAGTCTAAAATTGAAGCTAATAATTTCAACAATACTTATCATAACATACTCATCTCAAGCATCTCATTAAAGCCGGCCTGGGGGTTCCAATCATACAAATATAAAAATTTGGGAAATAATCAACAACACAAACACATTATGTATAGGAGCATTTTTAATACCAAAATCATACCTTCAAATGATACAATGAATAACATAAATTGCTATTAGAGTCCATGAAAAGAGACTTACAAACCAACGATTCATAGATAACATTCTCACTACAAAGTTACTTGCGATTGCAAATTGCATAGACACCTACACCAAAGTACTTGTGATTGTAGATTGCATTAATAACTTGAAAATATGAGACAACATAGATGAAGATGTGACCCATGAGATCATATTTCAAATTCGCACCAACAGTTGACAACATATAATAAGCTCCACAAGGCAACAATAAACTAAAAAAAAGTGAAAAACAATCGAAATTACCTCAATCAAGATTCAAGGCAACAATAACTTGAAAAAAATGTGAAAAATAATTGAAATTACCTTAATCAAGATTCAATCTCAGTCCATTGTCGTTTTGACTTTCTATAATTGGCTCATTGAGATCTACAAAATCTTGAAACAAATGTCAATATTGCATAAAATAAGCTCCACATAAGTACAAAAACTATTAAAATACATTATTCAATTTTTCAGAGAAAGTGAGCCTAACAAACCTCTCCACTATTTATGAACTGTGAGAAAATTCATCGGCATTCGCCCACCACGCCTTGATTGTCTTCCACGCCTTGGGCCATTTGGCAGGCCTTGACTATTATTCAGTATCATCGCATTGTTGTTTTGACTTTCTATAATTGTCTCATTCAGATCTATGATGTTCAGAAATAAATGTGAATATTTCATAAAATAAACTCTACAAAAGTACAAAAAAATTAAAAATACATCATTCAACTTGTTAGAGAAACTGAGCCTGACAAACCTCTCCACTATTATGAATTGTGACAGAATTTAATGGATTTCACCCACCATGCCTTGATTATCTTCCACGCCTTAGGCCATTTGGCCGACCTTGACTACTATTTCCTCTTTCCCAGACTGATCCGAAACGATTCGACCTAGGCCTCCCTATACAGTAAACATAATTAGATCTCGAATAGAAGCATAATTAGGATCTTGAATAGAAGCGTCATTATCCATAAGTTGTGCTTGGTCCACTTGGATATATATCACTGCTTCGTATGTTTTCAATTAATGCATCCATTTCTCTCTTAAGAAACCCCTTGCTTGCAGGGTTGTTCATGTACAAGTCAACTGTTATGAAGAGCACGCCCAATCTCTTGGAATCCTGAATGTATTCATTTATCATGTGCATATCACCTCCCGAGTATACTATATTCGAATGCCTTTTAACACATCCTTCCTCTATCTACTCAAAATATATATCTCATGAACCCTTGTAATGTTTTTCATTTTCATCACTTCTAATATGTGTTTACAAAGGAGGTCACTAAAATCAAATTTTCTACTATTGCAATCAAAATACTGCCCATTTGCTCTAAATTCCATTGTATACAAAAACTCCTTGCAATACCAATTAGCGATACTACATTCTTTGATATTGAATTTCTCAACACCAGGAATGGATGAAGCATCAATTTCATTATTTGGATCCAAATGGTAGTAAATCATATCTACGATTTCCTTTCGAACTTTTTTGAAAATGTCTTTAGTGTAGGCATCGTGGAATTTTCTTTCCCATTGGAATCCTGAATGTAACTTCATCACTTCATTATTTGAGTAAAAAGCAACTTTCAACTCATTTTGAATCTTGTCCGTAATTGCCACCTCATATTGCTTAACAAATTGTTTTAGTGTGCTATTAGAAGTACTGTAATTGTCAAAGAAAGTATACATTCCTTCATTTCTCTAGGTAAACACCATTCTAGCCCAAAAGTTATTGTTCAAAAAAACTAGAACCCAACTCTCCCTCTGTGCATACAAATCATTCAGCCACACGTGATTTTTCAATGAGTTTTTTCTTACGAACTCGTTCCAATTTCTTTTAAACAAGTAAATGATCAGGCTGTCATAAACTACATTTTTGAACTCATTCACTGTAGTCTTATAATTTAAGACACTCCCGAACTTCATTGGAACTTTGCACATGATGTGCCACAAATTAAAACTAAGAATCGAGTCAGGCAAAGCATTCCTAACAGCTGCCTTGATGCTCTCACATTGGTCAGTTAGAATGCAACAAGGATATACATTTCCCATAGCTCGTATTTGATTTGTAAACAACCAATCATAAGGCTTGACATCCTTGTGAGAAATTAGAGCACAACCTAACAGTATGGATTGACCGTGATGGTTTACTTCAATCATTGTACCAAAAGTCATTCTATATCTATTCACATGGTATGTAGTGTCGAAACGCAATATGTAGAAGAATTCTTTGAATGCTGCTCTACCGCGTGAATGAACCCACAAGATATTCAACAACCTACTATCATTATCAATCTCGAATGTATGGAGAAACTTTATGTCGCTCTCTTGCTTTGTTATAAAAAAGCTTTCAAATTGCTTCTACATCTCCTTCTCCTAATCTTAGTCTCCTCCTTGCATCGATGACGTTACGACAATCTTTAGGAGTACATCTTAGGTTTTCTGGCCAACCTGATTGAACTTGAAGCATTCATATGCTCTTACAAGGCCTAATGCATGTTATGTCATTCACATCTAGCTCGCGTTTCATGTGCACGCTCATTGTTCGATGACCCCTCATAAAATGTGAAAGGTTAGGAATCAATTTATGATTGTGTTCAACAACAACCTTTGACACCGACCAACGATTTTCAGCTTGTCTGACTCCACGAACCTTAGCATGGCAATTAATCCTCTTAGAGTGCTTTTCGAAGTATGTGTTTCATCCCGTATAATATGAAATCGATACATACTTAAATTGACCACTTGCATTTGTATCTCTAATATTATATCTTATCGCAATAGCAAAACCTTTTTCTTTAGCATGACCTTGATAAGCTGTTAGCAACTCATTTATGTTATCAAACAACATGCATACAGCAGGAAGATGATGAGAACTAATGCTAAGATTTTATTCTTAAACAACATTCATACTCGTTATTTCATTTGCCAAAGAAATTGTGTTATTTTCACAACCAAGATTTTATAGGATGAGCTTCCACTATCACTAGAACCAAATATGTCCCTTAATGCAGTTGCTCTTGCTATTTGTAAATCATCAATCTTCAAATCACTAACAACGTGCCTAAACATTTAAGACATATATTCAATGAGCTAATGAGTCAGGATGATATGAGAAACAAAATGCCCTTTTTTTAAACACCAATAAGTCAGCATAATATGAAAAACAAAATGCCTTTTTTTGCTTTCTTTTATTTTCCTGGTGAAACCAAATTCAAGTTAAACAACATGGTTAAAAGAGCTACAACAATCAAAAACATTCAAATGAAAAAGAAACAATCTTTTCAAATGAAAAATAAACAATTTAAGTCAAACAACATGATTAAAAGAGCAGCAACAATTAAAAACATTCAATAACATAGTTTGTCAAGTGTATGCTAAGAGCAAACTAACAATACTAGCATAACAAGCAACGAGAGTTGTTTTGATTAGCAAATATTTTTATCCTTTGAAACAAACAAAATCAACTCCAGAAAACAACAATTCAAGAAAAGGACAGCCTACATTAGCCTACAAATATTGAACATAAACAACATATTGACATTGTATCATATTCTATGCTTAACTCATTTTGAGATTTTTTGCACTAAAACTCCTTCATTCCCCTTGCATAGACTAGAAACAACGGGATGTATGCTAGGATAGAATCTTCTATATTTAAATAAGCAACATCCAAAACTAACAACAACTAAAAGGTTATTCATTGGTAGTTGCTTCTTTTATTGTGTTGAACTCGGAAAAAACTAAAATAAAAATAGCAATAAAGAGTGAAATTTGTGTGTGTATAATTTGTAGAACGTTAGATTATTTACCTAAAAAATATTATCAAGATTGAAAACAATTGACACTTGCTCAATTCAATATATATATATTATCTGCATACTACATTATCTATGAAATTCCTCGATTCTAATACAGATAGCATACAAAAAACCAACACTTAAGTACCAAGTGCAAAACGATTGTATAAAATTTGACTTAATGCTAAGGCAGAATTTGGAGGGAATAAAGTTCGAGAGGGTCACAAATTGAAGTTTTGAGATTTTTAATCTCTTTAGCTATATTTGAAACATTATCTATTTATAGATGAAAAAAGTATTTACAAATACATTGAAGAAGAAAAAATCTTCAGTTTTTGGCACACCCCGTTAAAAAAAACCTATATAGGATGCAAATCATGTCAAGTACAATTAGCAGTGACAATGCTCGACCAAACAATTAAATTTCCCTCTCACATCAAAAGTGGCAATGTTTTACTCCCCTAATAAATCTTGCAACAATCACAATGCTCTTATAACATGATTTGCAAGTTTTGCAATGTGTTCTAGTTTTCTCGCCAAATAACATGGAGTGTGCAGATGGGGTTTTTTTTTATAAGAAAGAGATATTATTGATTATGACTAAAATAGGCATGGGATTTTTCTATCCACCACCCAGCAAAAATCAGTACATATATACAAAAGTCTTTCATTCCAATCAAAATATGTAAAGTATATTCTATAGGTTAGCAAAATAGACATCAGAGGTTGTTCTCATCAACGCGCCCACAAAAAATTCTTCAGCCCTTTTAGCTCAACTCGGCCACTGCATTAATCTCTTACTCGCTTTTGTTCTTGATCAAACCTAAAAAAGTGAAGCAGATAGGTTTTTAGGAGTTTTGGCTTGTTGGTTTTTGGCACACCCCATTAAAAAACAAAAAAAAAAGCTCAACCAAACAAAAACCCATCAAAATAACATAAAAAACCCTAATTTTGGTGAACTTATCTCACACCCAAAGGATTCGTCGCCTCACTAGTGAAGCACCGACAAGGTGAGGGTGATGAAGATGGCAATGGTCCGTGATGATAGTTGTAGTGGTCCTTCATTGAATCAGCAACAACAACCAAAAAACATCGACAACAAAACAATAACAACAATAATGGCTGTAGAAAATAACGATTTTCATTAATGGAGATGGCGATGGTATATGATTCCTTCAATGACTCCTTCATTCCAGCCTCCAGGTTAGTCTCCATAAGGAATCAAAGAGAATTCCACAGCATTGAATGGTTGTAGAAGACGAAGCATTTCGTGAATGGAGATGGCGTGAATGGGGAAAGTAGGGCGAGATTATTCCCCCCAATTTGTCAGGGTGTTTCAATAATTTCATTAACTTTGAAGGATGCGTATGAAAAAAAAACTCTCTTAAATTCGGACTCGTGAGTGCAAATAGCACTACCCTTTATTTTAATATACCAAATTGTATTCGAATCAATATTCAGTAGCTTTATAATATTTAAGTAGCATATATATCTTTTAATTAAGATATATAAGTTTTGTATTATTGCATATGAGACTTTCAAGGCTCGACATCAATTATTTTGATTGTTAGCAGGGTTAGTAATTAAGGTAGCTCTTAACTTGTGATAAGATTACTCTAATATATTATAGATTAACTCCAAATTTGTAGAATGAAGATTTTATTGAGAAATGCTACATTAATTAGCACCTGATTATATCGAAATTGTGGGGGTTGAAAACAATTTAATTGCAAGCCCTAATTTTGATAGTTATATCTTCCGAGTTGAAGATATATTATGTCTATGAATACTTGAAAGATGTGGGGGTGCATATAAATTTTTTTTTACTTTATTTTTGAAGTAAAGAAAATAAATTATAAGCCCCAATAAAAGTATTTAGGAAGAGACATTTATATTAATTTAAAAAAGAGCTATTAATACTGAGATTGAATCTATCAAGTCGAAGCCTTTGATGTGTAAATGGATTTTAAAATTTAATTAAAGGAAGATGGATAAATTGCTTAAAATGAAGCAAATCAAATTGATAATGTAAGGCTTTATTTGAGAGAAATGAAGATTGTCCTGCTCTGATACCATGAACAAAGTATCAAGAAACTTGTAACAAAATTCTCATTGATTCAATATGTCTAATACAACAGTAACAATCTTTATATAGTACAACAACCTTATTCCAGTGTCACACTGTGTTACTTAAGTAACTAACATTGAAAGTAATTAACAATTACAATATAAAACAATGACTATCTTTAGTCACTCACTAAACCAATATACTTGTACAGAAAAAGCCTTGATTTCTTCGAAAGAAATTCGCTAGTCTATAATAACATCTACACCTAGTTGGTTGCTAATAAAGCAACACAATAGATGTTGAGAGACACAACTTAAATGATAAGTTTAAAGAAGAAATTATTTTATTACATGGAAATCCTCAAAGAAATGAGAGTATTGTTAGATTCACATTGGAATCTCAATGATTGCGCATTTTAATAAAATTAGCTAGAAAAGCAACATTATGGCTTTGAAAGAGCTTGGAAGACATTTCATATTGGATGCAATTGTCTATGTAACACACATGTTATACGACGACTAATAATTGCAAGTGACAGAGAACAAAATGATGCATATAAATTAGTAAATTTGGATTTATATGTTGAAGGTTACCATTGGAAAGTTACTTGATTGTGGAATAATGTCTATAGAAAATGAGAAACTACAAGAAAAACCTGTGGCCACTAATTGTAAGTTTGTTAAAATTAAGTAAATTGACATCGATGGGAATTGAGTTTAAAAAGGTAAAAAATGAGTTAAGTATGGCAGAAAGCTAACCTAACTTATTAGAGATCCCATGTACTAGGTTCAATAGGCAAATTGGTTAGATGAAACTTGAAAGAAGAACACATTCTCTCTCATCCCTAAGATAAAATGTGTGTTGAGAAGAAGTGAAAGGTATGCTAAGCATTTAATGACATATAAAGAGATCACTTACATGATCACATTTATGAGAACAAGATAGGCTAAATTCTCTAAATCTATCATGAAATCAGATTTGTGTCAAGAACCAACAATGATAGCGATGGAGTTATGTAAGTATTATTGTCTCGATATACTGTAAAAGTGGACTATTCAAGATCACTTATATCCACTGTATCACAAAGTACATCCGATAATATTTCACTAAGGTAAGTTCAAGTCTATATACGACAGTCCTCTTAATGCGACTTTATTCCAACAATACTCTCTCAAGTGTGTCTGCATTAAAATGATTTTTAAAATATGTTTATATGGGAGATATATATAGACTTGATAATCAATTTTCATTCATGTAAGGGATTGTTAGAACAATTAATTATATAATCTAATTGTTTATAATTTGAGTGAAGATTACGTCAAAAGGTGTGTAATCCTGTGAAGAGACATAACATACTAAAAGGTGTGTCTATTCACTAAGAGACTTGTCTTTCTCAATAGACGCATATACGTCTATATATATTCACTAGACATATCATTTTTATATAGAGTTAGAAGGTTAAGAAAATGAGTCAAAATAAAATTTCCTTCTCTTTTCATGATTTTGAAGCAAAGAAAGCGTTGAATCATTCTATTAGTTCGTAGACCATGGATTTGGAGTGCTAAAATCATTAGTATAATCATTGTATCTTAAGAGATTATCATCATTAGATCATAAGCATTATAGTGGGGCAAAATAGTCTTCAAGACATTGAGTATAACGCAAGCCTCGATCGACTATATTATGTTTTTCTTGTATTTTCCTCAAAGTTTTCTCAAACCCCACAAACAATAATTAGGTTCAGTGAAGAAAACATCAGGAAATTAAAGCTCACTAAACACCTTGTCATGGATATCGAAACAAATCAATTTATCACAGCGAATCCAAAAAAGGAATCCATTAATAAACTTCCCTAGGTCACGTACATAGTAACAAGTACAACCTGAAATTATTCTCCACGAATTGGTGGAGAGAGTGAACACATGTACTTCAAAAGCATTTTCTTCATCACATTCCCAGCACTCGCAATTTTGATCAACTTGTAATCTTTAATCTTTGCATCGTAACCAAAACCAAATGTCACTTTCACATAGTGAACTTTTTCACAACCATCAACAATATTCCTACATGGCAATCTCTTATATGATTTGAGTATAGGGATTCCATAACCCCAACCCAAATCTTTCTATTTGTACACATATCATTCCAATGCAAGAACCCCACAAATGACTACGATAAAAACTATAATTATTTTATGCAATGCTTAACAGAAAGAGATAGAGTTTTTTGTAGTTGCATTGCCTAATCTGCGCGACTGTAATTTAGTAGAACTATTAAGAACATTTGAATATGACAATGAGTTATATGCGGCCACCAAAAACAATTGCAACATTGCCTGATATTGATGATGCACATTGCAATTGTTGATTGAGGAGATGCGATACGATAAAGTCAGGATCGGTGATCAGATCTTTCCATGCTTTGCATATGCATTGAAATCGAAGGAGTGACTTCGTTAGGAGTCTCGAGAGCACTTATGTAGTTAAGATCTCATGTGGGAGGTCACATTGGCGGTGGCGGTGGCGGTGGCGGTAGAGCCAGCGACATTATTTTCATGACATCTTTAAAAATAAATTGGGCTGCTAGGGTTACGATTAAAAACATGCAATTCTTTCAAGAGATGCCTCGGTGATTACTTCTGAACCACTAGCTAGCGGTTTGGTTCAAATTGAAACCCTAGACCAATAGCACACTTCAAATCAAAACTTTGGAGTCAGGCTATATGCACCCCACTAATTTATAAGGGCAAACAACCCGATTTTGAGTGCTCATACCCTAATTTTAAGATTTTTATTTACGAGGGCACCCTGACTTTTTTACCTTAATACTCCTTCGTCCTAACTAAACCACTCAACTCTAAAACCTTAGACCATACATATATTTGGGTTTGGCGACACATTGCTAAGACTTAACTTTTATGTTCAATTTTTTCCATCCGAACCTCTTTAGTGAAACTTACAAGAGTTTATTCAATATAGATTTTAATGGAATTTTAGTTACTTTTAATTACTAAAAAAGTTTAGATGTATTCAATTAAAACTTTTAGAAAGCTTATAAAATTAAGATGTATTCAATGTAAACTTTTATAGACTTTTAAAAAGCCTATAAAAGTTTTGATGTATTCAATTTAAACTTTTAGAGAGTTTATAAAAGTAAGATGTATTTAATTTTTTGTGACTTTTATAGATTAGTTACAAATCTCGACTTTTATAGACTTTTTTATAAAAAATATCTTCAACTTCTCATTACCTCAACCCAGAAACTGATTTCTAATTTTTGTTAGCTCTTTTCTTCTATAAGGACTTCATTATTCACAAGGTCTTTAATTTTTTATCAATTATTTTTATCAACTTCTCTAATCACTCCACAATTCATGGATTTTATTTCTCACCCATTATACTAAATATTTATGTTAATGAAAATGAAAATGATGTTATTATTAACATGATCTCATTTTTTGCATCATCGTACATTTTATAGGATTTTTCTAACAAAGAAGCTATGTTTATTAAGTGTATTATTATAATCTCAAAAAGTATAATATTATTATTTTTTGAGAAAATAATCGTATAATTTTTTAAAATGCGAGAAGTGCATTTTTAAAAATTAAACTATCATTCTTAAGGAAAAAAACATAATTTTTTTTACTCAAGTCAATGATAAAGTGCAAGATTTTTACACTAACATTTGCAATAATCTTACTCGGTTCTTTTCTACCACTAAAAGATGATTTATTTACCTATTTGTTTTTTGATATTCATTTACTTATTTATTATGCTACTACCTTGATAATAATTCATTAATATGACTATATGATTTTCTTATTAAAATACAAAAATACTTTTTGAAATTAATTATAGTTCTTAAGAAAAAGAAATGTAATTATTTATCTATTTTTATAATAAAGTGCAAAATATTTGTTTCATTATAAAAATCACAAAAATCTACTATTATCATTCAACATCATGATTAAGATGTTCACAAAAGTCACTAAAAATCTTAAATATTAGTAAAAGTCATCAAAGTGAAGTCTATATAAAAATGTATCAAAGTCTATAAAAGTCTACGAAAAACTACAAACTTAAAAAACTCATCCACTTATAAAATAACCAAAAATCTATTAAAATCTCAATTGAATACACCCTTATTAATTGACCATTGCTGACCTAAAGGCTCAGTAGGTTCCAATTGATTCTCCATTTAAAGGTTCAACGAGCTCCAACGGACTCTATAACTAGATATTTAGACCTACAAGGCCAAGCCACTTGATGATGCCTACAAATTACAAGGAGCATGTGGAGGGATAAAGGTGGGATGCACAAAATGAGAGAAAAATGTGTGGGTGCATAAAACACAATGAGGGGCATAATAGTCAGGAACGACCCAAATTTCTAATAGTGAATTTGGTCTATAATTAAGGGTCACCGGCCCATGACGTGGCTCGAGAGCGGATACACGAACCCAACACTCGGCACAAAGACTGAGTAATGTATTGTTTGTAGTTTGATGAATGCTTAGTGCATTTTATATGTGTAGACATAATAAGTCACTCCTACTTACGTATAGAGGTCGAAACATGACTAGGAACACACCTCGAGATGCGTATTGATATGGGACTGAGGTAGAGAGTGATATGGTAAGCTAACTTAAGTTAGTATAGCTTATTTAGTTAAATTAGTTAAGGCTATAGTTGATTTATATTAAATGTACCTAAGTTAGCAAGTTAAAACATTATTCATTGATGTTCTTTAAGATACATGTTGACACATCAAGAGACCGATTGAGTTTCAATGATGTTAGTTAGATGGAATTAGTGAAAAGTTAGTGGAATTATGGCAAGATATTAGCCATTAGATCAGTTTCGATATACGTATACACATTAAGATCATTGGCTAGGAATCAATGTTATCTATATGTATAAATGGTAGGTTGTACATGCAAATTATTCTCATTTCTTACCTTAGAAATTAAGCAAGCTGGAGAGAAGATCAGATCCGCAAGCTTATATGGAGAAATTTTGGTGTGATTAAAGGAGACAATCAAGTTAAGAGATGTTCTACTAATAGGTTACTTAGTCTACACCTTTAATTTGTGTTCAATTTTCTTAATTTGAGGATAATTGTTGAAGCGTGGTTATTCTTGTGGTTATGGTGGACGTGTTGGGTCCTTAGTGGAGAGTAACTAGGACCCAAGGCTTTGGAGATGGCCATATGGAGGAGAAAACTCAAAATTCGAAGTACAAAATTTTGGGTTTTCCTGTAATTAGCGCTCTAGAGTGCTTGATAGCATGCTACATGCTACTTGTGTGTAACGCGCTAATATGGTTGACTAGCGCGCTAATGAGGTCAGTAGCGCGCTAGACATTCCACTCAGAGCGCAAGGAGCTCTGGATACAGCATACCGACTGCAATTATTTTAGTTAAATTTAAAATCTTAACACTTTAATTTAGGGTTTAAACACATTGTAAAACATGTCTAATGGTATCAAGAGCCTAGGGGAGAATCTCGAAGGTTCGGGTACTTGTTTTGAGATATCGAGAGGTTAGGTTAGATATGAAATTGGTGTAAAGGTAAGTAAATTGATCGAGATATTTCTCTCCATTTCATGTCTTGATGTTGCTGCTTGATTTTATTTTATAATATTGTTATGTTGCTAAAATTTTGATGTTTACAATTGGTGAGCTTTATTCTTCTAATGTAGTTGTTAAACTAGAATATTTGTGTTTAAGTTTCATGATATGATTTAGGGTATACACGACACATGATGGGACTCGGGGATGTTAGTATAGCTGACTAGTTAGTGTCACGGACCTACCATATAAAGTCGATGAAATGAATAAGCGATGACCAATTTCGGTAATACGAAGTAATATATGTCTGGACCTATTACATGAGGACGATATGTAGTGTTTTCCAACTAATAAGGAGAATACATATGCACAAACGGTGACCAATAAGGGTAATACCGAAGTACTTTGTGTGCGGACCTATTACATAAGGTCGATATGTCATGTTTCACAACTAATAAGTAGAATACCTATGTATAAGTGGCGACCAATAAAGGTAATATTGACAAGTCATTAATTATGTATTATTATTTAGAGTATTTATATATTTTATATGGTTAAGTGTCCAAAATATTAGCCTAATTGTCTTTATTTATTATTTTCGAGTTTAATGGAGTGCGCAGTTGAATTTGAGGCAAAAGAAATTACGTAAAATTGAGTATTCATATGCCCGGATACATTCTACACTAAATATTGTGCTAGCTCGCATCTCGATGCCGCTTTGGTGGGGGCCTACTAGTGAAGAACACGGTTGATGAAGTGGTGAACATTTAATGGGGGTAGATGTACAGAAGAAATACCAATTGATGTGTTGATCAATTAATGGAAGTCGCGATCAGTGTAGCAAGACCTATAGAAGTTGATGTGCATGCATGAAAATTCCATGAATTTAGCCTCAAGTTGCATGTCGTAGTAAGATGATGAAGATCAAGCAGAGTATAGACGTTCAATTGCAAGATTTAAGGAGAGAAATTTGGAAAGTTTCTTGTTTGGTTTGTTAGGAAGTGTTTTATTTTATTAAGGTATCGATTATATAGGAAAATAAATACTATGCGTATATATATAGATTAAGAGGACCAAATTGAATTTGGCACTCTCCACTTTTATTTTTCTTTTCTATGCTTTTCTTTTATTTTGTATTATTCAAATATGAGACACTAATCTCATGGCCTAGGCAATACTACGAGGAATGTTTGACAATTCGTATATATGGATTTGTGATGTTTATTTATTTTAATTTTATTGCTTTTCATTGATATTTTATTTTTTTAGTATTGATTGATTAATTAAGGTTAAATTTAGATCTAAACCTTAATTTTATTGCTAGTGAGTCGTGCACATCCGTACTTATGCAAGAAGACCACACAAGTGGCAATTGACAATACCGATTTATTCGACCCTTTCGCTACCGGTCAAGTACCTTAGTAATTTAGGATGAATCAGAAGCATCCGTAATTGTGCAATCTGGTTATCTAGGTGTAGTGCCTTCATAAAACTCATTGCAGTCATCGTGTGAAACCCATTTCACTTGAGTATAGGGTTATACATTTGGCTAGGGAAGTATCCATTATCGTACCTTGGCTATCAAGAGTAGGAAGTGTGAGGAACCGCGTATGTTAGTGGGTCTATGGCTACACTGTGATACTTTTGATTTGCATACTTTGCATAGGTTGCAGACCAAATCCAATTTTTATCGAACCGAACTTGTATGTATTTACCTAGATATTATATTCATTAATTGATTTCAAAAGTAGTCTTCCCTGTTAAATGTAATTCCTTGCTATTTAGATTAGTTAATTTATTTATTCTCTCAAAACCACAATTTTCTCTTTCTTTTAGAACCTTAAAAAGAATATCAATATATGTGGAATCTGTTGTGAATTGAATTGAGACTTGCTAAGAACTAGAGAATGAAATAGAAGACTAAGAACTTCTTCTACTACAAACTACTACTACAAAGGAGGAGAGCAGAAATGAGATAGTTGGAATGAGAAGTTTTCATTCAACTTGGTGTGCTTTTACAATGAGGTTGGCACCCTTTATATAGGCCATTTGGTGATGATGATAAATGTACTTCATACAATGTATACAAGCAACTCATACACCCCATGTCATACAATACATCACAAGCAACATAGACAATACATGAAAGAGTTGGTGTACATTGGAGAGGATTACAAGTTACATGACAATACATAGACAAGTGGAGGTACTATTAAGTAATACATACAAGTTACATGACTACACAATATGTGCATGGTCATCCATATTCCATAACACTCCCCTTGGATGACACTTGCTTAGAGATTGTGCCTCGTTAAAACTTTTACTAAGAAAAACCCTGTGGGAAAAAATATAGTAAAAGAAAAAGAGTACACTATTCTCATAAATATTAAGAAGGGTATAATATTGTTAAGATTGCCTCATTAAAAACCTTGCTAGGAAAACCCAATGGGATAAAACCATAACTAAGGGAAAAAGAGTGCAATACACTAATCAATAACTCCCCCTTATGTGAACATGGGTGAAACTTGTTTAGTTTCTTTACTTGCAATGTCTTTAAGTTTACGCAAGCCAATACCATATGTAAGCCTTTTAAATGTCGTAGTTGGTAAGGCTTTTGTGAATAGATCAGCAAGATTATCACTCGATCGGATTTGCTTGACGTCAATTTCACCATTCTTCTGAAGCTCATGCGCATAAAAGAATTTTGGTGAAATATGTTTTGTTCTGTCCCCTTTTATGAATCCTTCACTTAATTGTGCAATACATGCTGCGTTATCTTCATATAATATGGTTGGAGAATCTTTTATTGAAGGCAATCCACATGATTCTTGAATATGTTCAATCATATTTCTCAACCATACACATTCACGACTTGCTTCATGAATTGCAAGTACTTCAGAATGGTTGGAAGAAGTAGCAACCATAGTTTGCTTTACTGACTTCCATGATACAGCAGTATTACCACATGTGAATACATATCCCGTTTGAGAACGTGCCTTGTGGGGATCAGATAAAAATCCAGCATCAGCATAACCTTGGAGATTCAATTTTACCCCTTTCGAGTAGAATAGACCCATGTCACTTATTCCCCGAAGATATCGGAAAATATGTTTAACACCATTCCAATGTCTTCGAGTTGGTGATGAGCTGTATCTTGCAAGTAGGTTGACAGCAAAAGCAATGTCGGGTCTTGTACAATTTGCAAGATACATAAGTGCACCAATTGCACTTAAATATGGTACCTCTCGGACCAAGTAGCTCTTCATCACTTTCATGAGGTCGAAATGGATCCTTATCCACTTCAAGTGATCTGACAACCATTGGAGAGCTCAATGGATGCGCCTTGTCCATATAAAATCTTTTTAATATTTTTTCAATATAATTTGATTGATGGACAAATACTCCACTTGAAAAATGTTCAATTTGCAAACCAAGACAAAGTCTTGTTTTTCCAAGTTCTTTCATCTCAAATTCCTTTTTCAAGTATTCGGATGTTCTAACGATGTCGCCGTGGTTTCCCACAATATTTAAATCATCAACATATACAACAATAATCACAAATCCTGTTGATGATCTTTTAATGAAGACACATGGGCAAAGCGGATTATTTACATATCCTTCTTTCAGTAAATAATCACTGAGGCGTTTGTACCACATTCACCCGGATTGTTTCAATCCGTACAAAGACCTTTGTAATTTTATAGAATGCATGTTATGAGGTTTTGATTTTATTTCATCGAATATTACAAATCCATCAGGGATTTTCATATATATCTCACTGTCTAGGGATCCGTACAGATATGCTGTAACGACATCCATTAAATGCATATCAAGCCCTTCAGAGACCGCAAGGCTTATCAAGAACCGAAATGTGATTGCATCTATAACAGGAGAATATGTTTCCTCATAATCGATGCCAGGTCTTTGCGACCCATTTATATCCAACAGGTTTTACGCCATCTGGCGTTTGGACAATTGGTCCAAAAACCTCTCGTTTCCTTAACGAGTTTAGCTCTGCTTGGATAGCCTCTTGCCATTTTTGCCAATCAGGTCTTTTTCGACATTCGTCCACTGATCGTGGTTCTGAATCATCATCATTTTCACATATTTCGAAGGACACATTGAAAGCAAATATATCATCAGGAACAATTTTATTTCGATCCCAAATCTTACCAGAGTTTAAATAATTTATTGAGATCTCATTATTTTCATCTTTTTCCTCTTTTTCTAGAGGAAGTTGTTCCTCATCAGAATCAACTTGTTCTGACAAACCCTTATCAAAGGATTCTTGCGCTTTCTCAGGAGTATTTTGATTTGTATTTATTTTTACTCCCATTTTCCTCTTTCGAGGAATTGTATCCTTTGAACCAACTGGTCTTCCACGCTTTAAGCGTTTCGTTGGTTCTTGTGTATTTTGTTGCACAGAGACATCAATTCTTGCGGGAGCATTTACAATTTGGAATATGTGATTTTGTCACTTGTTTTGCATCATTAAATGCATCAGGTAATTGATTTGCAATTTGTTGCAAATGAATGATCTTTTGAACTTCAAGTTCACACTGATTTGTGCGTGGATCATAATGTGATAAAGTTGATGCATTCCAAGCAATTTCGCGCCATTCCTTTTGAATTGGCTTCTTATCTCCCCTAATGGTGGGAAAATTGCTTCATCAAAGTGACAATCAGCAAAACGTGCAGTAAATAAATCCCCTGATTAAGGGCTCAAGGTATCTTATAATGGACGATGAGTTAAATCCAACATAAATCCCAAGTTTTCGTCGTGGACCCATCTTAGTTCTATTGGGAGGTGGTATAGGAACATACACTGCATAACCAAAAATTCTCAAGTGTGAAATATTTGGTTGTTGACCTAAAATGAGTTGCATGGGGGAATGTTCATGGTATGCAGTAGGCCTATAACGAATGATAGATCTTTGCATGAAGGACTGCATGTCCCAACCGAAGTTGATAACTTAGTTCTCATGATTAAAGGTCTGGCAATTAATTGAATGCGTTTGATAAGAGATTCTGCCAAACCATTCTGGGTATGCACATGTGGAACAGAATGTTCAATGGTAATTCCTATAGACATGCGATAATTTCTAAATGCTTGAGATTGAAATTCCCCGGCATTATCAAGACGGATGGTCTTGATTGGGTTGTCAGGAATTGTGCTCTTAACTTAATGATTTGTGCTAAAAGTCTAGCAAATGCAACATTGCGGGTTGAAAGCAAACAAACATGTGACCACCTAGTTGATGCATCTATCAAAATCATGAAATATCTGAATGGTCCACAGTGAGGATGAATAGGACCACATATGTCTCCCTAAATGCGTTCTAAGAAAACTGGGGATTCCACAACAATTTTACTTGGGGATGGTTTAACTATCAATTTACCTTGAGAACAACTAGCACAATTATAATCACCAGCTGAAAATATTTTGTGACTCCTTAAAGGATGTCCATGCGAATTATTAATTATTCTTCGCATCATTGATGATCCTAGATGACCAAGCCGGTCATGCCATAAAATGAATGTCTTTGGATCATTAATTTTCTTATTCAAGACGACATTCGTTTCGACATGCCTTATATGAGTAAAATATAATCCAGATGATAAAGCTGAGAATTTTTCTAACACTTCTTTTTTCCCATTTGAAACCAATGTGACATAGAGAAATTCTCTATTATTTTCATTCACGGTTTCAATGTGATATCCATTTTGTCGAATATCTTTAAAGCTCAGTAAATTTCTTCTGGATTTTTCAGAGTATAAGGCATTGTCAACATGAATTGTTGTTCCCCCAGGCAACATAATATTTGCTCTTCCAGAGCCATTAATCAAATTGGAGATGCCAGATATTGTTTGAACATTAGCCTCAACTAAGTTCAAATTGGAGAAATATTCTCTGTTTTTAAGGATTGTATGCGTTGTAGCACAATCAGCAAGGCATATATCGCTCTTATTAGATTCATGACTTGAACACATAATTTGTTGATCCATTTGGACAAATAATGTTTGGCAAATCAGAAAAAGAGTCATATTTCAATGATAAAATTCATAATTTTGCCTTTGATTTTGAAGGCATGGTAAAGGTCACAAAAATATTCGGGCATATATATGACAATATTTAGGCAAAATAGCCTTTCGTATATGACTAAAAAAATGTCACAATTATGAGCGCTCATTGTCAATAATTATTTGCCCTTTGTAGTGGTGCACCACTTTTATTCCAATTTTTGGTGGAATTGTCAATACGACCTTTACTTGATATTTTCACATTTTCCACGTCCATAAATTTATTATTGCGATCATGATCATTATATGCAACATATGCTTCTTAATTTGAAGCTGAACTAATTGGACGGGAGCGATATTATATTTATAATATCTCATTATTTTACTCAGCTACCATGAGACAAGAAATCAATCTTTAATATTTATTGGATTGACGTGCGCACTCGATATTTGTTGCAACAATTAATCGAGGCGGGCCACGTGACCTCTTTATTGTCTCATCAGTCATATTTCCACATAGCCTCAACATAGAGGTAATTAAAATTGTGGAATTATAATTAACATTTGACTGATTAAATTTTGTAGCATGAGACCCAGCCGCTCATTTTGAGCTTTTTGGAGCATTACGCTTTTGGTATGTATATATATAACTCCATAAGGTGAAAATATATATAAAGTGAAATATTCACTTTTCAAATCTCTAAAGAGAAATTGGTGAATGATTGTGTACAACATACAACCTTGCATGGATACAAGCTTTATTCATAATTCGTAATATCTAATTATCATGACAAGAATTATAATAAGATAACAAATTCAACTATGGTTGATTAATATTTTGAAAGTAAATATAAAATAATTTTCTCTTTTCTTTTTATGTAAAAAAAACATAACATATGATTAAGTATATGTTAATAACTTGATTCATTAATAATTAAATGTACTATTCGTATGAGTTGGTGAGACAACCTCCAGGTTGGGTGGCGAGACAAAGTCTGCTTAATGCCATGCCTCCTCGAACGGGATAACCCGTCTCCCTTTCAATGTTTAGCTTTACCGGGGACAAGGCTTACCCACTATCAACTCAAACTTATAGCATGATTTGTATTATAAAATCAAGAATAGAACAATAACTAATCATTTGTAGTTTTAAGAGAAAACTAGTTATGTCACATATTGACTTTTGATTTCTGATGTAGAAGATCGTACAAGACGCAACTACAGAGCATACTTTCGCAATCGGTGACGCTATATTGCATAATATATGAATAAAGTATGCATAGATAAAAGGAAGCAACCATGATAATATAGAAGTAAATTGAACTTATTTAAATAACAAAAGTTATACCTTCCTAGCTTTCTCTCCTTAACAAGCCTTCTTGAACTTCAAGATCTCCTTAATGCTAGAGCAAGCTCGTGCTGATAACGTGTTGTGAATTGAATTGAGACTTGCTAAGAACTAGAGAATGAAATAGAAGACTAAGAACTTCTTCTACTACAAACTACTACTACAAAGGAGAAGAGAAGAAATGAGATAGTTGGAATGAGAAGTTTTCATTCAACTTGGTGTGCTTTTACAATGAGGTTGGCACCCTTTATATAGGCCATTTGGTGATGATGATAAATGTACTTCATACAATGTATACAAGCAACTCATACACCCCATGTCATACAATACATCACAAGCAACATAGACAATACATGAAAGAGTTGGTGTACATTGGAGAGGATTACAAGGAATCGACCATTTACCATTATCTACAAAATAGTTGGTATATGAATTATATTTTATTGACGTGTTCGGTGCGCGTCAAATACCGAAGTACTATGTGTGCAGACCCATTACATGAGGTCTATATGCCTATTTCCCAACTAATAAGGAGAATAACTATGCATAAGCGGTGACCAATAAGGGTAATACTGAAATACCATGTGTGCAGACCAATTACATAAGGTCAATATGATGTGTTTCACAACTAATAATGATAATACTTATGCATACGCGACGACCAATAAGGGTAATACCGAAGTACTATGTGTGTGAACCTATTACATGAGGTTGATATGTTGTGTTTCAAAACTAATAAGGAGAATTCATATGCATAAGCGGTGACCAATAAGTGTAATACCGAAGTACTATGTATACAGACCTATTACATGAGGTCGATATGTCATGCTAAACAAATGACTACCCAAGGTCTATCTGATCAATTAGGTAATATCTGGGCTAAAGTGTTAGTTACATAATTTAATATGTGTGGTTCAATTGAATAAGTCTATTGATGCTACATTGTTTGGTAATGTGTTGTATATTAATGATTTATGGTGTAATAAATATATGTATTGTGAGTTGTTATCTTGTTGTATTTAGAAATGTGGTAAATGTCTCTCAATGTTACTTTTTACATTACTGTACTTATCGTCCTTTTTATGATGGTGGGTACAGATCCATCGAGTAGCAAACCCGGCAAGGAGAAGATCGGCGGCTACCTCTGAGCCATTGGAGTGTTGCTACCACTGATTTTATAGGTTTTTTATTTTTTTGTACAACTTATATATGTCTTCTATATACTTTTGGGATTGTATATATGAGATGAGAGATAGTATAACCATTAGACACATGTTGATATATAGTCATCACCATTTTTGTTATATATATGCAAGTGATCTTTGTTACCTAGTTTTTCACATACTTAGGTAGTATATGAATGGCTTCCACTAATTTGTCATAACTTTCGCTAAATAATCTTTAGACTGTATAAAACTTTGATTTACTCTGAAATACTATTAAATATGAGAATGGTGTAAGATTTATTAGAAAAGTAGCCAATGAGGTGAGTGTATTAGAAACGCTGACTAATACGTTATTAACTCCTACGTGGTGGAGGTTAGGGCTTAATGATGAGATTAGGCCAGGCGGTGCCCTAAATTAAGGGAGGGGTCGTCACATAGTCATTTTTATTAGTAATGACATTTTCTAAAGTTTGGTTTTTTTTTTTTTGATAGGTTTCCATTATGGACAAGCAGGGTGCGTATAGCTTACCTTAAATCTTAAATATCACCCCAATGAGAGTACTCCTAGTTGAACCATTCTTTGCAATTTATTGATTACATTCCTGTTCACCTCAAGATGTGTTGGACTTTGGTAGTTTAAAGTTGTAGTTGTTCGAGTTGTAAAACAAACACAAGTTTAGTCTCATATTAGAGAGATAGTTTCTCTTTCTCACTTCAAATATGATCAAACACTTCACACTTATGTTTATATGACAAATGTGGTATTTTTAGTGGACCATGGGCACCATAAGTTTCACTAGGTGAGGCGTTTAATTTAATAAGTCTTTGATAATAGCCTTGGGCCTTTGGGGCTATGGTTTGATTCAAGACTTAGCCAATTAACAAATATGTTTTTAATTTTTAAACCTTGATTTTTCGTTTTAAGAACCATGTACAAATAGTTAACTTTTTAAACTCAGAAGTTCCATAGCTGTTGATTAGTGGAACACTAAACCAATCACTAAGGGACATGGGTGTTTAATTAAAATGATCACTTATAGTTATAGATAACGCTCCAAAGTTTTGAATTAAAGTATAATTCGAGTTAGATAACTAACAGCTATTTAGACAATTGCAATTATCTCTATATATGGAGAGTCCTACACATATTTAAGTATTGGTTTTTAAAAAAATAAAAAATGCATGTGTTTTTGGTGTTTGAGAGAGAATCAATTGATTGCAGTTTGAAAGTTCTTTGATTGGTCTTAATCAAAGTTTGTACTAATTGTATCCTGGAGACAAAACTCCTAACATAATTAAACACCCAATTGAAGGAAAATATTATGTCTTAAGACATTGCTTTGCAAGCTAATATGTAGCATAATTCCGATTGTTTAAAGTAGGATTTGCTTAAAAACGTAGGAAGATAAATGATGATTGGAGACTTATTTAGTGCATTTTTAGGTGTACTAGGTTCGAAGGACAACGCAATGGAGCGAAATCAGGTGGAGCGAGGCTAGAAAGCAAAAGGGAAAAGCAAAAAAGAAAAGAAAAATGAAGCCCCTAGTTCAGGCGCCACAGCCCCCCACTTGGCACTGTGGCACCCAATGCAGCGCACCAACCTCCTTCCTGCTATTTTTGGAGCCCTAGTGCCAGGTGCAGAAACTGGCGCCACCCTTGGCGCTAGACCTGGGCGCCGCGCCATGACGCCCCTCACCGAGCCCATATGGCGCCATGGCGCCAGTCGAGCAACATATTCAGAACGTTGCGCTAAACTCAGTGCTGTAGCGCCCCACCTCAACGCCAATATCAGTCATGGCTCTTTTTGAATATAATTTAAGATTTTGTGCCTATTTTGTTGGACTAAACTCCTGGACTATATACAGGCGTGTGATGGATAAAAGGAATTTTGCTTTAGAAATTGTGAAGAAAAATTAACTCAATCTTGAAGATTTTTGAATCTTAGATTTATTCTCAACTCTAGGTTTGAACTCATGATTTTTTCCATTTCCATAATGATTTGTGTCGTATTGAACTTGTTTATGGGGTGATCCCTTTTGTTCTAAGGGTCTTTGGACCCCAAGTTGGATTCCTTTTTATTTCAATGTGAATGTGTTTATCTTTCAATTCAATGTGTTTGTGTATTCTTGAGTGATATGATTTACTTACCTTGATCAAGTAGATTTTGAACTTAGGATTTGAGAGTCACCATGACCATTGGGGCTTTTGGGACCAGATTTGGGAAAACACAACTTTAGAACATATGGCGCATCGACCGATGGTCATTGAGTAGGAGGCAATCGGATTTGGTGCTTAATGTGATTTTTCATTTACGCTATTCACGCCTACTGGCAAAGTCCGAGTAAGACACAAGATCTCCATCACTGAGACCTTGGAATGGAGTGAATTTTAGGAAATTTGCCTATTATAACACGAATTAGGAGACTTTCTAATACCATTGAACTCGAAGGATACAACTTATGACATCCGAGAATTTCCTATATTTAATTATGATGTTAATTAAATATTTTAGGGTTTCATTTTGCGATTTAAGTATCCGAGGTGGGATCCACGTATTAAAAATCGGAGATCATATGTTTAAATATTTTTTTGTATGATGAATGTTTATTTGTTGTATTATATGGTATTTCATTGGGAAGTCGGGTTGTGTTGAGGTGTTCCTCAATTTTTCAAACTCGGGGTTACAAGTGCATGTCTGAAGGGCACAAGTGAAAATAAATCATTAGTTGCTCGAAAATTAATTAACTAAGTGTTAATCCTCACGTGAAGATTTTATCTCGATTTGCATGCAAGTCGAGATTGGTGTGATGTAATGTGAGAACAAAGTTGGTACAAAACTTTGCCTCGAATTTTGTGTCTGTTGGTGTTGGTCACTATTGACATTGGGTCTAAATAAGGGCAAGTTTTGCCAAGTATGGAAAGAAAATTGGTCCATAAGTGTTTTGTATGTCGCGGACAAAGTTAAGATTTTTGGGGTTTTAGTGTGACCAAAATCAGTTTTATTGACATTTTATGGAGTTGGAATGTTTGTCGAGAGGTTGACTCAATTTGGTAAAAAATCAAATTCAATACAAGCACCAAAAGTGAAACACGTCAAAATAAGGATTTTTGAAATTAATAAATAAAAAGAAATTAAGCTTCTGACAAGCAACTGACGGTTTATATATTAATTAAAAAAATCAAAATTTGATTCTTTTAAAATGAAAGAACAGTTCGTTTGTCTTAAAACCACTCAATTGGATCTTTCTCTTTACAAGATCCTGACGTTCGATTTTCACCCAATTTCTTTCAGCAAAATCATAAAGCATCGCAAGACATTCAATTCGAGCAAAGTTTCTACAATGGAAACGAGATTCGGCCCGTAATTATGTAAATACTCAATGACGGATATTTTCCTCAATTCAATTTGAAATCTCGCGATTTCGCGATTTCTTTTGCGGGATACTAATGGAAATTGGTATAAATTGTTGTTAATTGATATATTGAGTTGATTTGAATCAATTTGAAATAAGTCCTACCGACATGGATTAGTGTTTTGATGAATTGAACTAATGTGATTCAGTTGATAACCATTTTGGAGATGTTTTTAGAGTTCATCTTGATTCAAATTAGGTTTTTGGATGAATGGATTATTGATTTTAATCCAATATGACTTAATGAGCTATAACAATATTTTGATGTTGGAATCAAGTGGTTTCGTGGTGTTTGTTGTCGAGTTTTGAAGATTTCATTGCAAAAATATTAATTTGCAGATATTTTTCAGTTCAAAATAAAATAAAGTTTAACTAGTTGGCATGTCATATTGGAAAATTCATAACTTCTTTGTCGATTATCCGATTCGAGTGTTCTTAGAGTCTATGGAAAGTATCATATGAGTACTACAAGTTCCTTTTAGGTCTTTATGATAAATATTGAGGTTTTTAATGTTAAAAAGTTACCCCAAGTTGGCTAGTTGAAAGTCAATTGAAACAGTTATATAAATTAATGGAAATTGTTCTCAAGCGTATTTTGGATGCGGTTTTCATTAGGTTTTGTGATTTGGTTTCACTTGAAACTTAACTCATAATATAGTTGGGTATGCAGGGAAGCTATTGAAACCATTTTCAAGGTGATTTGACACTTCGAAGACCTCAAAAATTACCCTCAAAGTTGGTTAGTTGTAAGTAAACCTACAATGATCTTTACTATTTATGGAATTTATCATTTTACCTGTAATTATACCATAGTCTACATTGCATTTTATTATTCTTGGTCATTCATATATAGAGTGAGTGTGAGGGATAAGCTTGTTTCAGAGTCTAGTTTGACTGGAACTTTGTTTTAATCCTACCTCTACACCGTCTAGAGAGACTAGCGGAGTCTAACGCCGACAAGTTATCTTTGCATTTCATGATCTCTTAATACTGTTTATGTGCTATTTTTGAAATTCGACATCTGATTATAGTTAGGAGACAACGTCAAAGGGGATTACATGTCATATTGACGAATATATCTTATTTTTTATTTGGAAATGCAATTACATGTCTCCATATATCAGACTAACAATTGTTGGAGTACAGATCAATGTAGGAATTTACTTACTAGACATATTCGAGTTGTTTTTTATGATGTGTCAGATTCTTTATGATGACAAAGGAAGATTGGACAAGACTTAAGATTGTGGTGATTGTTTTCACAAATTAAAGTAAATTCTTGTTTTAAATTTTTTATATTTATTATTTTGGGATTCTTGGGGTGAGTGTAAGACACAGTTTATTTGAATGGTTATGAGAGTCTTCTAAGTTAGTTTAAAATATATTTTAGAGGTTTATGATTTAATTTTGATTTATTTAAGATTTTGAAGTTGTGATTAAGCTATCGGAGACTCTAAGTTAATTCATAAATTTAGATTTGATATAATTATGAACTGCAAGGAGTTGTGAGACCTTATAGGTTTCTCCCCAATTCTGCTATCTATTAGGTGAATTTTTTGGTAGACCACTTTTTGGGGAGGTTCCGTCGAGATTTTTATCAAATATGGATATGATCTTTTAATTTTCTCAAATTGAACAAATCATGAATTGAGTTTTATTGAGAATATAAATATAGTTTTAGAGCCTTAGAAAGGATTGAAATAATTATTATTTTAAGGTCAAAGTTGAAAGAATAGATAAGGCTGACTAGATTTTTAGAGGATTAAAATAATCTAGGCCGATCAGTAGTCTTAATGACAAGGGAGCTAACACAACTTGGGTGAATTAGATTCCCTAGGATGTTCTCTCAATAGCTTAAGACCACTTTTAATTAGTTGTAATTAGTTAGATTCTTTTAGTTATTAATTTTCATTTACAAAACCAAAATCAAAGTGCCTAACTCTATTCCTTAGTTGGATTAAAAATTAGCATATAACCGTCTTTGTGGATACGATACACCCAGCACCAATACGGGTTAGTGCCACTATTACTTACACGATTGTTGTACATTTGCGGCTAGTGTCAATTTTGGCACTATTGCCGGGGACAGTATCTAATTTTAGTTTGATTAGGATATTTTGTTTAGGATTTTATTTTCCATAATTTTAGTTTATTTTTATTCAATTTGAATGACCCTGACGCACTTGATCTAATTGTCTCAATCTTACTTTATCGATATGGTATACCTTGCTGCATCCCAGAGTGCCATCGTAGGATGATCAGGATGCTTTCTTTTTTTCTTTGATGTTTCAGGGATGAAGAAAAAGAAAAAAAATGAGAAAAATGCAAACTATCATGTAGGGGAAGCAACTAGTGAGATCCTTGCTAGACTTTCTAGATTAGCTTATCAAAAAGGATTGGCTGGAAATGATAAAACATATCAAGCTTAACTAATTGCAAGTTATGTGGTATGGACAGAATATCATCAATCAAATTATGACCCGTATGCATTTCAAGGATTTGTTGGAAGTCAAAGGCATTGCAACTACATGCAAAGAGATAAGTCATGGCATAATCATCAAGGTTTTCACAATCCTGACATTGAACATGTTTAACAATCACAATGGAGTTCTCATGACAATTGGCAACCACGACAAGATCAAGATTTCAATGTACAATCTTCTCTAAAGTCACTAGAGAAATTGTAAAGAAAAATGGTTGAACAAAACGAGCATAACCTCAAAAAGTATGAAGAAATATTAGAAATGTCTGAAAAATCATTTCATGTAAGAAACGAGGAAGATGACCAAGTCATCTTGAATTTGGAAGAGAATTTAGAATAAATTGCAGTATTCACAAATTCAAGACAAGAAGTTGAGGTTGAATCCAATAAGAAAGAAGTTAAAGAGTTAGGCAAAATGAAGAAACATGTTATGAAACATTAAAAGAAGTAGAAATGCCTAATATAGATTATTACCATGAGGTTCACTTGAGCGCTTTAAGGAGGAAAGTCAAATGGAAGACATTGAGCCGCATGATAGTTGTGTTGATTTGAAAAAGTTTGAAAAAGTTTGAAGTGATAACGAGAAAAATGTATATTGAAAACTTGGGATCACACTGTTTGGGGTTTGTGCAAGGGACGATCAATCTTTTTGATCATTGCTTTATTTTACCATTGTTGTCGTGTCCACAAGACTTGCAAGAACAAGGGAACAGTGATCAAGATGAGATCTTTGTAGAGATACTTGAAAAATTACAATGAAGATCCATTTTTTCGATGCATGGTAAGGAATGTCAAATGATGTGAGGTTTATGAAAGATACAGTAGCATGCAAGAAAATGATTTGAGGATTTGAGGAACTCCATGAGGATACAATATTGAAGTAACTATGATGCCCCACTGTGTTCACTTGTGAGCCATGGTGCATACGTTGGGCTTGCGGACGAAAAACTTAGTGCTATTGGGAGACAACCCAGAGTTCTTTTGTTTTTATTTTAATTCTTATTTTATAGCATTTGCTTGAATAAGAAAAAAGAAAATAAAGAAAATAAAAATGAATTGGTTTGATTATGTGGTAATACTTGTTTTAATGCTATTTCAAGTCTAATATCAATTGCTATGTGATTTTTCATGGAATTGGTAGACCATGGGAAACAATAAAGACAAAAGAAATGTGGATGAGATCTGACTTTGAGGGTGTACCAAGGGAAAGATAGCACGATGGAGAGAAAGTTAAAGGCATCAATACCAGTCAGGGGAGTATTTGTTTTCAAAACTTTTTTATTTTATTTTACTTATTCAATGTTGTGATTGTTGTGAATGATTATATTTTGATGCATGTTCTTGTCCTTCTTTTTGCTCATGATTTGGTTCATTAAGGACAATGAACATCTTACGTTTTTGAGGGGGGGCATAACGCCTATTTTTTATTTTTTTTAGAGGTTGGGTAGTGTAAGCATCGAGTATTTTGCAATCATGTACATGTTAGTTAGAGAATTCTTTTGATTTTTTTATGTAGCGGACAGTCTATGATATATTTTTTATCAAACCAATGAGACGAAATACCAGGGGGAAGAATAAAGGGCACATGTGCTTAAGTGTTTAGCTTAGTTAGATCGGAGATTATGCCAATGAAAAAATGGAATAAACTACAAGTAGGCGGTCTTTAAAGAGGATTCAGGGATTCTAGAACTTATTCTAGATCCATTCGATGCGATAAAATCTCAAACTTCAAGGATTGAGGAGAAGAGTTAGGCCTTGTTTGAATGTTTTACCCAAGATCTTATATTTCCTTCCTATACATGAGATCGTTAGTTATCCTGTTAAGCCTTGCTTATCATGAGTTTTTGGCACCCTTCATTGTCCCGAGCTCCTTTAGACCACTTAAAGTTAGATTGATGAGCAACCTTTATCTATGATAAAAAAAGGCTTGTAAATTGTAAGTGAACTATGAAATCAACCCAAAAAAAATGCCAAAAGAAAATGAATAAATCCATCAAATTAAGTCCAAAGAAAAAGAAAAATATGGAATGGTGTGATGAAGAAGAATAGTTATGAGTAAACTCCTAAATGAATGTGAAAGTTTGAATTTTTGAGAGTTTATTCTTATTGAGTGCTTTATGTATGTAAGGAAAGGGTTTGCTAAATCTATCTAACTTTGTTTGAGCTTAAATATCTGCTTTTTGGTAAACCAAGTCGTGGCCCCATTACAACCTACTACAGACCTAAGAATTCTTGGTATTTTAAGTCTTATGATAATGGAGAGTGAAGTGAAAAATAAGCTTATAGAATTTCCTAGAAGTTGATGCTTTAAATGAAGAATCATTGAGATTTCAAATCTTTTTGTGGACTCTATCGAGTAGTGGCGACTAGAGTTTCAAAATTGCACTTGGGTTGTTAAAAGTGAAATCTTGTGAAGGTTGGGTTGAAATGACAGGTTTAGGGGCTATTGAAAAGCCTTGTTTGAGTCAATATTTGGTTTGAATTTGATATTGGAAGATGCCATTAAGGTTGAGAAATGAGAATAACGACATTTGAAAATAAATTGTGTTTGCATATACTTGATATTTTCAAACTTTGGATGGATGCCTTTCATACTTAAGTTGTTGGTTTAAAATAAATTGCATCTCTTGGTATGTAATTCTTTCCTAGGGGCTAGGAAAATCTCAAGTTTAGAGGTGTGATGTGTAGCATAGTTTTGATTGTTTTAAGTAGGATTTGCTTTAAAAATATAGAAAAATAAATGATGATTGCAGACTTATTTAGTGCATTTTTAGGTGTAGTAGGTTTGAAGGACAATGCAATGGAGCAAAATCAGGTGAAGCGAGGTTAGATAGCAAAAGAAGAGAAAAGAAAAAAAAAATGAAGCCCATTGTTCTAGTGCCCCACTTGGAGTTGTGGCACCCAATACAGCTCCCCAACCTTCCTCCTGTTGTTTTTGGCGCCTCAATGCCACCCTGGCGCCACCGCGCCAGTTCCAAGACATAAATGCCATGGCACATGGCGTCGTGGCGCCCATCACAACATCCATTTGCGTCATGGCACTAATCGAGCACATCTTCAGAACGCGACGCTAAGCCCTGTGCCGCAGCACCCACCTCAACGTCGCATCAGGCTGAGCTTTTTTGGACTTTTTTAACGTTTTGTGTCTATTTTGTTGGACCAAAATACCTCTGGACTATATATAAGGGTGTGATGGATAGAAGACAATCTTTTGCTTTGGAGAACTTGAAGAAAAACTTTAGAGTCTTGAAGATTAGGTCTCGAATCTTGGATTTTTTCTCACCTCTAGGTTTGAACTCATAATTTCTTGCATTTTCATAATGACTTGTATTGTATTGAACCCATTTATGGGGTAATCTCTTTTGTTCTAGGGGTTTTTAGATCCCGAGTTGGGTTCCTTTTGATTTCAATGTAAATGTGTTTATTATTTCAATTCAATATGTTCATTTGTATATTTTTGTGTAATATGTTATACTTACCTTGATCAAGTTAGTGTAGAATTTAGAGTTTAAGAGTCACCATGACCATTGGGGCTTTTAAACTAGGATTTTGAAAAACACAACCTTTGAACATAAAACGCATCGGCTGATGGTCATTGACTAGGGAGGCAATCGAATTTGGTGCTAAATGTAGTTTCTCACTTATGCTATTCACGTCGACCAATGAAGTCCGAGTGAGACGCTAGAATTTCCATCACCGAGACCTCGGGATGGAGTGAGTTTTAAGAAACTCGCCTATCATAACACGAATTGGGAGACTTTCTAATTACATTAGACTCGAATGATATAACTTGAGTGAATTAGATTCCCTAAGACGTTCTCTCAATAGCTTAAAACCATTTTTAATTACTTGCAATTAGTTAGATTAATTTAGTTATTAATTTTCATTTAGAAAATCGAAATCAAAGTGCCTAACTCTATCCCTTAGTTGGATTAGAATTAGCACATAATCGTCCTTGCGAATACGATATACCCGGCACCAACACGAGTCGGTGGCACTATTACTTACACAATTGTCGTAAACTTGCGGCTAGTGTCACAAGCCTTATGTATATTTTATTTCTATAATTTTTTTAGACATTTAGGTCAGCATGTTTAGATTTGTATAAACAAATAGTATGTTCCAATCTTTAAAATAAATTGTGACGTTCTGATTTATGAATATTTAAATTGTTTGTTCTAACAAGATGGAAGCTTATGCATCCCGAGAATAAAGGAAGACATAAAGCTTTTCTTGGGATATCTAATATGGACCTATAAGGTTTGAGTCTCTTGAAATACATAATGAATGCTATATCTCTTTACTTTTTGCAATCTAAGAGCATCTCTAATGGGATGTTGATTGAATATCAATGTGCACCACCTAAGATTAAATTAACATTGAGATTAAAAAAAAAATCTCCAATGAGAATATGTACTTAAAATGTCATGTTGACGTGGCATAAAAATGACATTTTCAATTTCGGATATGAACTCTAGACATTCAATTTACATCCAAATATTACCAAATATATTTATTACTTATTTTGTTTAGATTTTTTTTTCACAAGTTAATTATCAAAATTATAAAAAGAATGTCACCTCATCAATTGAAGTTCAATTCATATCTACCATTAGAGATTAGCTTTGGAGTCTAATGTTTATTTGAGCTACATAGGATGACACCCTCTTCATTTTGATGACACGACAAGAGTCCACACCCCACAATCGACATTTACCATTGGATATGTTCTGAGAGCATCTCCAATTAAATGTTCATTGAATGTCAATGTGTGTCACCTAGGATTAAATAAACATTAAGATGAAAAAAGGTCTTTAATGAGAATGTGCATTTAAAATGTCATGCTAACACTACAAAAAATGTCTTCATAAGCGACAGGGAATAGCGACGAGGCTACTACCCGTCGCTATTTAACGACGACCAGAATAGCGATGGGGTTAACGACGGCCCCCCGTCGCTATTTTTAGGCGGGAGAACTCCCGCCCAAACCCAGTTCTACTCGGCACGTGGCGAGAATGCCGCCACGTGTCGAGTTCCAGATCAAAAAACATTTTCTCTCCCTCTCTGGTTCACTTCGCCATCACATTCGGTCGTATTCCTCACTCGACCCGGCCCTCCTTGCTCGTCTCTGGTTCTCCCTCTCCCTCTCCCTCTCCCTCTCCCTCTCCGTGCTCGACCCTCTCCCTCTCTGTGCTTATCCCTCTCACTGGAACCCTAAACCTCGTGCGAACCCGCCATCCGGCGCCTCACACGACTGGACCCGCCCCATCTCCGCCTCGATCGGCCGCCTCGTCGCAGCCACCACACTCCCATCTCGTTCTTGATTTGGGATTTTGGTGTAAATTTTTATTTATTTATTTTTTATATATTTTTTGTTATTTAAGTTGCTTTTTAATATTTTTGTGAAATTTTGTATTTTTGTAGAAATATGTATTTTATGTAGAAATTTGTATTTTTCTATGAAAAAGTGAGTTTTTTGTATTTTATGTTAGAATGAAAATTTGGAATAAATTTTGTAGATACATGCATGTTAAATTAAAAAAAATGTAATAGTTTGATTAAAAAAAGTTGTAATTTTGTATTTTATTTTGGAATACAATTTTTGGAAATTAAATTTGTATTTCATGTATTTTTAGGTGAATAAAATTTGTTAAATTGATTAAAATGTAGGTTCAAATAAATTTTGTATGTTGATATTTATTATTTCTATATTTTTATGATAAATAAAATGCATGCTTATGATTTGAATATAATAATTTTTTTGATTATTTGTGACGTTTATTGCATGATTTTTTTTGTAATGTGTCAGTATTAAATTAGTTGAATTTCAAATATGTCTATTAAAAAATTATTTAATTGTTTTTTATAGTAATTAAAAAAATCAAATTAAAATCTATTTAACTATAATAAAGAAATTAGGTTAAGTTGAAAAAACATTTAAGTATAAAGTTAATTAAATGATACAAATTCATTGGAGAAATTAAATTTCGATTAGGGCCAAAAATAAAAAAGTACGTATAATATATTATACTATAAATAAATATAGAGTATTTAAAAGTAATTTAACTATAATAAAGAAATTTGTAATTGGTTGAAAAAAATAGTATTTATATAACAATGCTTACATACGATATATATAGATATATACAGTATAGGTAGGGAGGATTAATATTTATATATATATATAACTATATATATATATATAAATTATGTTAAGTTGAAATTAAAATAAGTATGAAGTTACAAGTTAAATGAAATATTAATACGATAAATTATACTAATAAAAATTTAATAAAATGATGCAAATTTATTGGACAAATTAAATTTTGATTAGGACAAAAATAGAAGATTATAATATATTATACTATAAATAAATATAAAATAGTTAAAATTAATTTAACTATAATGAGAAAATTAGAATTGGTTGAACCAAATAATATTTATATAATAATGCTGATGTACGAGATATATATATATATATAAATGAGACAATAAAATTATAAACTGCAAATATTGAAGTAAAATTTAAAATTTCAAAGGAAAAAGTAGAAATTAGGCAAAATTAGGCAAAAGTATGTGCATATATTGCAACCAATGCGACTAATTACGGTAAACAATTGACTAAAATATATAAAATATATTACGCAAAGTATGTGCAAATGCAATCAATTCGACTAATTACGATTAACATTCGACTAAAATTTATATAGTGATTGATGTGTATGTATATTCAATTGGGGTTGTTTAGGTCTTTCGAGATGTATGTGCCTCGAGATTAGATGTATAATTGTCACGACCCAAATCTTTAACCCCGTTTTAATTCCTTAATCAGGATCATCGACCCTTGACGTGGAACCTACATTGTGATACATGCACCGACCGAGGCACGTGGCCGAGGTATATCGTATTTTTGTATTGATGTATGCCTATTGTTATGTATTGTATAGACTTACTAAGTCGGTTTGTACAGTTGTAGGCTTCGAGACGAGAGTGGGGACACGCCTTGAGTAGCGTACGAGCCGAGGAACCCGGTAGTTAGCATTTTGGTAAGTTTTATTTAATACTAATCTGAAATAAGGAATTACTTATAAGCATATGGTTGTATTTGTTAATGTAAGTCAAATTAAAGGCCTATAGTAGAGTAAATTAAATGGAAAGCATAAGATCGGTCTAAAGATACACATTGGCACATCTAGGAACTAGGTGAGTAATGAAATGGTGTCACTTGAGCTTGAGTTAGTGGGGGTTAGTGGGATATATGACAAAGGTAGACCATTAGATATTCCTAGGGATACATAAATCCATGAAAATTAAGGGCTAGGAAGGAACATCACCTTAATATATATAATTAGTGATCAAACAACATACAAACCAAACAACTCATTCATTTTTGTTGGAGAAGAAGAAGGAATTGCTTGAGAGGAGTGAATCATCAAGGTGTTGAAGTAATCCATTAGAGTTTGTGAGAAACTCTCAAGCTAGGGTGCTACATCAACTAGGTAAACATCTTTTTAGTTGAAATTAGAACAAGTTCTTGTTTTAGGCTAATTTCAAATAGGAGATGATTGAGTATTTATAATTAATTTATATATTTGAATTCCACATTTCAAGCTGATAATCCAGCTATATTTATATTCTTAATTTGGTTTTGAAATCATAAAGATATGAATTTTTGAAGTTGCAACACCAAAACTAGATTTTTGCATGTTAGGTAATTTGGTCATAATCTACCCATTTTAGATCCAAATTGATCCAAACTAGAGCATTTGAAAGCTTATTTAAAGAGGAATAAATTTTCTTAACTTAAGGTATTTTGATTCAAATTTTTCTATGTCCAAATATGCTCCACAAATAGGTGCCGGAATTAAAAAGAAAAGTTTTGAAACTAAATCTGTTAAGGGCATAACTCCCTAACTACTTATCCAAATGAGCTGATATTTTAGTATATTATATTTAGATATAGATTCTGCCTTGTGACCAAAACTCACATTTTTAGAAATTATATATTGGGAGAAATAGATTTTCTAAATCCGCTGGTCGGATTAAATTCCAATTAAATCTATGTCTAGAAAATCATGATATCTCCTTCATTATAAATCGGAATTTCTCAAACTAAACCTTTTTGGAACGCTGAGAGAGAGACCAATAATAATTGCACAGGTGGAGGATTTCGATATTTTGACCATTTCATACCTAAAATCTAAGTTAAAGTGTAGGACTGAAATTGAGACTTAATTTAGTCTTTAAGGACTGATTTAGGAAGATTGATTTAAAGTTTATTGACCCAATTTAAATACACAATAAACACCACTAAATTAAGCTTAAACCCACTATATTTGAACTAATTACATACCAAACTCAGGAACTTAGGAAAAGGGTACGGGAGAGCGAATACAAGACTTGGAGTATCGGGAGGCCGGTAAAGCTAGGACTTTACTTTGTTGCTATGAGTATACCCAATGGCAACTTTATTTGGCATTTCATTTCTATAAATTGTTGTCCTTGCATAGTCCTTTTGATTATTTTGCCTTTGTATTCTTATATCATGTGCTATTTGTGTCTATGCTCACTTGATGAGTCAAGTTTGCATTATATCAATTCATTTGATTTGATTCATTGATTCTATCACATGCTATATTTATTCTTGTTGTTTTAAATGTGAATTAAATGATAAATAGCATGCCATTAGGCTAGTGAATATCTTATAAATGTTTAAAAGGACTTGTATTCCTTATTTATTTAGGTGTGTAGATGTGCCTATGCCTTGACAATCCATACTTGGTATTTCTTGAAATTTAAAAAGTTGTTTTCACATTTAAGTCTCGTACTCGATCGAGGTGTGCGTGACTCACGGGGTAGAGTCCCTGGGGATGTCGGCGCATGTTACCTGACATTGTATGGCACTCGGGTTTAAAGTCCCTAAGGTGGTCTACACACCGGGGTTAGAGTCACTGGTAACATTTGGGTTAAAGTCCCTTGTGCTATATGATTATTAAGTCAGAGTGACACGTTTCACTGCCGACCGGACCTAAATCACCACTACTTAGCCTAATGTCAGTATCACTTGTTTAACTATGGTATTTACTCGCATATGGTTTATTTTCAGTTTTTCCATTTATATGCTTTTAAATACCATTTGAATATTTGGAAATGCAAATTAAACTTGCCTTCGGGGATTATTGTTTTATTCTTGTACTCACCGTCCTTTTTATGACGGTGGGTGCAGAGCCGTCTACCAACAGGTTGAGCGAGGAGAAGATCGTCGATTATCCCTGAGCTCGCGGCGCGTCACTGCATCGATTGTAGGTCTTCTTTTGGTATTTTGATTGTATATGTTATATATGTCTTTCAGATACTATTTAGGGTTGTATATTGGGTTGAGCGTTAGTTCCCCAACTCGACTTAGACTATTTTACTGTTTCACTGCATTTTGAGGACTTTAAATATGTGATGTCATTTCCTGGTTTTCCATACTTAGGATTTTATAAATGGTTTCCGCATAAACTACTAATTGCTTCCGCATAACCAATAAGACTTCCGCTAATTGATTAATTTAATAAAAGCTTTAATTAACTCTAGATTTTATAAACTAGTAGGACTAGTATATTACGTATCCTGAACACAAGAAAAGAGGCGTTTAGGTTGTAAATGCTAACTAATAAATAGTTAAGTCCTGCGTGGGTATGATTAGGGCTTAATTACGGGATTAGGCGGGCGGTGCCCTAGATTAGAGAGGGGTCGTCACAATAACAGTATTAAAGGTGGTTACATTAGATTAGATTTTGTGGATAGCGTTAAGGAATTTATAAAATTTGTCATGCAACACTGCACCACTTACTTGAACAAAGTGAAGATTCGATGTCCTTGTCAAAAATGCCGCAGTGACAAATACTACGGTGTAGACACCGTAGAGCTTCATTTATTGTTGGACCGTGCATGGGGAGGAAGAAATAGCAAGCGATGAGGACAATGATGGTGATGATCCAATTGATGAATATCCGACATCATATCATTATACGATACACAACATTGCGGGCCCCAGTTTCGATTGGAATCATGAAGATGAGTCGAATGTTGAAGCGAAGCATTTCTTTGAAATGATTGACGTGGCGAATCAACCGCTTTGGTCGGGTTGCGAGAAGATGAATAAACTCTCAGCAATGACACGTTTATTGACAATAAAGTCGAATCATCATATTTTGAAGCAAGCATTCGACAAAATTTTGCAAGTATGTAAATACATGTTGTCTGAAGACAACTATTTGATAGATAGATTTTGCAAATGTAAGGGCTTGATGCAAAGGTTGGGTCTCCCATATAAGCGACTTGACTGTTGTCCCAACTTATGTATGCTTAGTTTGGAGCTCAACTCCGAGCTTACATCTTGTAAATTTTGCGGAGAATTTATGTTTAATTCTAACAAATGCCCACATAAGACAATGTTTTACTTCCCTTTGGCACCTTATCTCAAACGTTTGTAGGTGTCGAAAGCTACGGCGAAACACATGCGGTGGCACGCAGAAAACGTTCGAGAAGAGATATGCAACATTGCTCCGACTCCTTGGCATGGAACCACTTCAATCAAATGAACCCTGCGTTCAGCTCTGAGGTTCGTTATATTCGAGTTGGCTTATGCACTGATGGCTTTCAACCTTTCGGAATAACCGGCAAACCGTACTCCTCGTGTCTGGTAATTCTAACACCATACAACTTGCCTCCCTCGATGTGTATGAAAAAGAAGTGATGTTCTTAACAGTAATCATACCTGGGCCAACTAATCCGTCGCAAAAAATTAATGTGTTTCTCCAACCATTGGTGAAAGAATTGCAAGAGTTGTGGTATGACGGTGTGCCTACTTACAACGTATTGACTAAGACAAACTTTCAAATGTGCTTCACTTATGTGGACTGTTAGCGACTTTCCAACGTACAACATGCTATCAGGATGGAGCACGCACGGGAAGACTGTTTGTCCTTATTGCATGGAAGATACCGATGCTTTCTAGTTGAGGTTCGAAGGGAAAGCAAGTTGGTTGGATTGTCATCGACGTTTCTTGTCGCGATATTCGAAGGAGCAAAAAAATATGTCTAATTTTCGCATAGATTGAATCATATCTGAAAAGCCACCAACTAATAAATCAGATGAAGATATATTGTGATAAATTGAAGCTTTAAAGCTGATGAAAGTCACTGAATTAGGATCAAATGCAATCAACAACGAAATCTCGAGGGCTAGCAGGTAGAGAAAATGAAGCATGTTGTGGGACTTGCCTTATTGGAAGACGAACCTTATCAAGCACAACCTAGACGTGCTGCACATTAAAAAAAATATATTTGACAATATTTTCAACAAAATTATGAGTGTGCTGGGGAAGAAGAAAAAAAACGCAAAGTCTAGGGAAGACTTAAAGGAGATTTGTAATCGTCCAGAGCGTCATTATGATCCAGTTTCTAAGAAATATCCCAAGGCACGATATACGCTAGACAAACTAAGAAAACAAACGTTGTGTAAATGGATTAAGGAATTGAATTTCCCTGATGGTTACGCGTCTAACATCGATCAATGCATAGATTCTAAGAAATTGAAGATGTTTGGGATGAAAAGCCACGATTGTCATGTTTTCATTTAATAATTGTTGTCGATTATTTTTTGAGATCTCTTAGAAAATGACATATGGATTGCAATTAGTGTGTTAAGCATTTTCTTCAGAGATTTAACTGCAATAAATTTAAATGTTGAGAATCTTCAATTTTTGCATGAAAACATTCTGAAGATATTATGTAAGTTGGAAAAGATATTTTCACCAAGTTTTTTCGACTCAATGGAGCATCTCCCTATCCATTTGGCGTACAAGGCTATCCTTGCTGGCCCAGTACAATTTCGGTGGATGTATCCTTTTAATAGGTAATCAACTAGACTCATAAACAATTTATATCACACTCTAACATATATATTTTAACTAATTTACTGCTACAAATGTAGGTACTTAAAACATTTAAAAAATAATTTTAGAAATAAGGCAAGGGTTAAGGGCTCAATATGCAATGCTTACATACTAGAAGAACCAGCAACATTTTGTTCTTATTATTTTGAGGAACACGTCTCCACCTAGCACAATCATCCACCTCGCAATTACGATGGTGGAGTCAGACCAAGTCAAAGTTTTAATGGCCACTTCTCAATATTCACCCACCCAAGTCGGGCCAACGAGAGATCAAAGAAGCATTATCTCACGGATGACGAATGTAACGCCGCACACTCATATGTGTTGTTAAATTGTCCCGAGGTCGCTCCATTCATTAGGTATGCTTTAATCTTAATTATTATCTTAAATTTATTCAATCGCAAACCTTACATTTCTCAATTCTCTTGTTAGAATGTACGTATCAAAATTGCGTTCCAAACATATGAATATTATAGAAAGTGTCATCGATGAACATCTTGAGAAACATTTCTCAAGTTAGTTTCAATAATTCGTAAGTCATTTATAAGTGGATATTAAAATAATTCTTTCTTTGTATTGTTTATTTGAAATTGAAGTTTATGATTGAAACATTTTTGGCAGTAGGCTCCATCTTCTATTCAAGACACAACATTTCAAATGTTGTCATACGGCCCTAGTCAACTTTGCACCGTATATCATGCGTATCTTGTTAATGGCTACAAATTTCAGACCATGTCGCATCGCTCAAACAAAGATATGCGTAGTAGCGGGGTGTGCGTTAGGGACACGAATTACGCACAATGTGACAATGATTTTTTACGGGCAATTAGAAGAAGTGATTGAAATGAATACGGTGGATTCCTACGTACTGTGTTGTTTAAGTGTCAATGGTTCGATCACACAATCAATGTCAAGACAAGAGTTCACCGATCCTTAAAAATCATCGATGTACATCGAAATCGTGATTGAATAAGTACGAGCTTTCATACTAGCCATGCAAGCTAGTCAGGTGTACTTTCTTTCATACCCAACTGTAAGAAATGCACAGAACAATTGGCAAGCTACGTGTAGACTTCAACCGAGATTCATTGATGAACAAAAATTAGTCGAAAACGTCGACATTGAGCCTATAGAACGAGAGCCTTTTTAGGAGCAACTACCTAAGCATAATACTAAGGTCGATATTGACAACAATGTTTCAGCTTCATTAACTGATCCTACTGGGGCACACATGTCAGACGTCAATGAAGAAGATGATGAAAGTGATAAATTTGACTTTTCATCGAATGATGAGGACGGTGACGATGAATCATGATACTATCATGTTCCTTAGTTGGTAAATGACACAATTATATTTTTTAACTTGTTACATAAATTTTGTATGTTGGAGGTTCAACTCAAAATTCTAATTTACTATTTATTTTTTTTATAATGTTGTGTCGTCAGGTAGAGGTTACGCCCCATCTTCTGGTGAGGGTTCCGGTAGACGATCGGGTGGACAATCTGTAGTCGATCCATCGGACAATCCAATGCTACTAGAGATTGATGATCGGATGGATCACACCGCCGTTCTCATGACGATGCTACTCCACCCGCACAGACTACTCAGGGTCAGCAGAGTCTACATCCACACTCATACCACCCTTCTCGGTAGACTTCATTTCATCCGTACCCATACCACCCTTCTCCGCAGACCTTATTTCTCCATCAGACGCCTCCTCCACATTATGCACATCCATTTACATCTTTCATGTATTTGATATCTATTTTTGGTGATGATCCCACCTCTATGCAAATATATTCTACTTTACTTTCCTCTCTACCTACTCCACTCGTTGATGGTCGTGGTATGTTTAGACCAGGTGTCGGGCCTACATTTTCATCAGGGGGATTAGCATCTCCCTCCCATCTTCGTGATCGTATGCACGACCACCGTACAGCCCCGCCACCACTCCATCATGATTTGCATGCCTCGCCCTATCAAGGTTAGTCGGTATAGCAGTTGTTGAGTCCTTCGGCACATCGTTCGAGTGACTCGTCTATAGGTATGGCCCCACGTGGACGACGACGAAGCAGTACTACTACCCGACCCTTGGGGTTGATATTCTTGGTCGTGAAAAATGACAGATAGTAAGTGCACATACGAAGTTTTATGTTTATTTATTTCTTATAAACTTAGTATAATGCATCGTTTTCAATTTAATGGACGAAAATTACACCCGTCTGATAGAGCTATCCGGGAGATGACTAGGGCATATAAACACTCCCTACACAAGATGGTTATTCTTGGGAGCATGTCTCGCAGCACATGCGAGATATTTACTGGAATCAATGGAAGGTAAAGTTGTTTGAGTTAATGTTGTTTCATTTACATAAGATTTACAAACAATATATAATTGAAAAGTGTTTATAGATAAATTTAAAATTGTATTACTTTTTGCCTATAGTTGTCATTCGACTGAGAGCCATCGGATGACGCAGCTATTAGAGAGGCGTACGATCGGTACGCTTATTTTATTAGTAAGATGTGCTCAAAAGATAAAAAAAAAACCTTCACATGTATATGTCGAGATCTTCGACCACATAAGAAGATGCGGTCCACTCCTAATTTTAAGAAAAAGTCAAAGTCAGCAAGTAAAAATCGGAGAACTGAGACAGGGGGGGCCGGTATGGGGATCGCAATGCATACTGGTGGCTCAATATCCATTTATCAGTACGCAAAGAAGCTGGTAAGTTATGTTATGTTAAGTTTATATATATATATATATATATATATATATATATATATAATTTACATGGATTTAGTCACAAACTTAATTCTCTTTAAATATATATTTTGTAGGTAAGGAAGTTGGGTCGACTTCTGCTTGCTTTGGAGTTATGCCTATACTTCCATACGAAAGATCATGAAGGCGTAACTTTCCTCGATTCGAGAGTAGAGAATATCGTCGTAAGTAAATTGTTTTACTTTTAAATTTTGTTTAGTTAATTAATTATAGGTATTAATGACTTGTAAATGTTTTAAATTTTATTTAAGACGGCGATCCAACTGTAGGCAGATTGAGCTGACACAGTCTCAGCCTGACTCTCCGATAGATGAAATCGACCTATATTTGTTCGTCGTTGAGCGCGGCGATAAAGGACGGATATATAGACTATGGTGGACACCGTCGGGGTCGTGGCGCAGACATGCTACAGCTAGAGGAGCTGGAGGAGGAGGTAGAGGTGGAGATGAAGTTGGATCTTCTCGCCTTATTTTTTCTCCTAATGAGCCCGTCAAGCTTTTACGGAG
The DNA here is from genome assembly GCA_039657365.1 of Stephania yunnanensis. Taxonomy (NCBI): domain Eukaryota; kingdom Viridiplantae; phylum Streptophyta; class Magnoliopsida; order Ranunculales; family Menispermaceae; genus Stephania; species Stephania yunnanensis. Next base: position 9,125,480 of record CM077585.1, read on the forward strand.
GGACTTCCAGACGATGCATACACACATTTTTCGGGTTATGCAGGATCACACTTAAACCCTAGATCAGTTGTGAGAGGTCCAAGGCCAGTTGCGTCGCATGGAGCAAGCTCTAATGGACAAACTTGGGATTTCATTCACGCCAGCGCCTCCGAGAAATGTTCTAGCCGATGACTCAGAGACCGGCGACGATCTCGACGATTGAGTTGACTTCTTTCTATATATAGCTTTAGGTTGTTCGTATCTTATTTTGTATATTTTCATACTTGTAATTAACTTTTTTATTCTATTTAATTCATTTTGATTGATGGACTTAAGTTATTAACTTTAATTTCCTTTAATTTTCATGTCTGTATGATTATTCCGAATATATTATATAGTATAGATTAAAATATATTATTTAAAAATAACTATTAATAAAGGTTTATAAAGAATTTTTAAATTTAAATATTATTTATAAGTAATATTATTTTCAATCATTTCATTTAAAATTTAATTTTAATTAAATTTAAAAATTTAAAAATTATTAAATATTATATATAATATTTTTTGCATTTATATAAAAAATATATAATAGTTAAATATTTTAAATATTTACATTTAATTCCATTTGAAATTTGATAATTTTTAATAAAGTTTTAAATTTTTAGTTTTTATAAATTAATTTTATTGTTAATATTGAATTTTAAATTTTTAAATATTTTATTATATTATATATAATAGTTTTAGCATTTTATAAATATTAATTATTTATAAATATTAATTATTTATAAATATTAATTATTATACAATATATAATAAAAAACTTAAAAAAAAAAAAAAAAATTTCGTCAATTTAGCAACGGGGTTAGCGACGAGCCTCGTCGTTAACCCTAAACCACGTGGCGGTCAATGAGCTACGTGGATAATTAGCGACAGGTCTCTCACGACGGGATCCCGTTGCTAATTGTCCACGTGGCATGGTCAAAAGAGTTTCGACCACATCCACGTGGCAAATTAGCGACGGGATTAGCGACAGGTTCCCGTCGCCAAATCTAACACACAGTCGGTAAAAACAATTAGAAATTAGCGACGGGATTAGCGACAGGTTCCCGTCGCCAAATCTAACACACAGTCGCTAAAAACAATTAGCGAAAACCCCGTCGCTAATATGGTACATCGACGGGTTTTCCGTCGCTAATATGGTACATCGACGGGTTTTCCTGTCGCTAATCCAGTATCCTTTTATAGTGTAATATGATAAAAATTTGATATTGTCAATTTCGGATGTGAACTCTAGACATTCAAATTGACATCTACATGGGACCAATATATTTATTACTTATTTTGTTTAGATTTTTATTTTCACATTTTAATTAACAAGATTATAAAAAGAAATGTCACATCATCAATTGACGTTCAACTCACATCTACCATTGGAGATCAATTTTAGAATCTAATGTCTATTTGAGCCACATAGGATGATATCCTCTTCACATTGTTGATGTGGCAAGAATCCACGCCCACAATCCACATTTAGAGCATCTCCAATTGGACCATGGATTGGGGTGAAAATGAATCCACCTATGATATAATTCACATATAACCCCAAAATGCTTTGCAATGGGACCATAGATTGACAATGTTCATCTAATGTGGTATGGAATCAAAGCGGAGAGTGTCTATCACAATGTCTACTTCTAGACCTTGTTAGATTGCCACGTCAGACAAATGGATTTTTTAAAAGTTTTTTTTATTTTTTTTCATGCCTTTATTAATATAATGAAAATTTAAAATAAAAAGTGACAACTCATCAATTCATAGTCTAAATGCATTATCTATTGGAAATCATTTTGGGAGGGAAATGTCTATCTAGTGTCACATAAGATAAACATCATATCATAATCAATAATGTGGAGAGGATGTCTATCATATATGACAGTAGATAGAAATTCAACTCTTAATATGATCTTCAATGATAATATGAATTTAGATCATGGAATGATGAGTTAACACTTTTTTTTTCAATTTTCATAATATTAATAAAGGCTTGAAAGTAAATAAAAACTTTAAATTTTAATTTTCATAAAATTAATAAAGGCTTGAAAATAAATATAAACTTTAAATGAATTAATAATGCTAACGTGACAATCTACCGTCATGTCATACAAATAGACTCCTTGTTATTTTTTAAAAAATTTTATATTTTTCAGTCTTTAGTAATATTATGAAAATTAAAAATAAAAGTGTCACTTCGTCAATCCATGGTCTAAATCCAATGTCCATTGAAGACCATTTTAACAGGTGAATGTCTATCTAGTGCCCATATGATAGACACTAATTTAAAAGTGTTGTCAAGTTTTAATTTTAAAGACACATAGTTTATAAGTGTTGCTAAAATTAAAAATGAGGACACAAACAATAAGTGTTGTCAATTTCAATATTTAAAGACACATAATTTATATGTGTTGTTAAATTTCAAATCTAATGACACATAATTTATAAGTGTTGTTAGACTTTAAATTTAAGAACATATAATTTACTAGTGTTGTTAAGTTTTAAATTTAAAGACACATAATTTATAAGTGTTGTTAGATTTTAAAATTAAAAACACATAATTTACAAGCGTTGTTAGACTTTAAATATAAAGACACATAATTTAGAAGTATTGTTAGACTTTAAATTTAAGGACATATAATTTACTAGTGTTGTTAAGTTTTAAATTTAAAGACACATAATTTACAAATGTTGTTAGATTTTAAAATTAAAGACACATAATTTAGAAGTGTTGTTAGACTTTAAATTTAAAGACATATAATTTACAAGTGTTGTTAGACTTTAAATTTAAAGACATATAATTTACTAGTGTTGTTAAGTTTTGAATTTAAAGACACATGATTTACAAGTGTTGTTAGATTTTAAAATTAAAGACACATAATTTACAAGCGTTGTTAGACTTTAAATATAAAGACACATAATTTAGAAGTGTTGTCAGACTTTAAATCTAAAGACATATAATTTACTAGTGTTGTGAAGTTTTAAATTTAAAGACACATAATTTATAAGTGTTGTTAAATTTCAAATCCAATGACACATAATTTACAAGTGTTGTTAGACTTTAAATATAAAGACACATAATTTAGAAGTGTTGTTAGACTTTAAATCTAAAGACATATAATTTACTAGTGTTGTTAAGTTTTAAATTTAAAGACACATAATTTACAAGTGTTGTTAAATTTCAAATCCAATGACACATAATTTACTAGTGTTGTTAAACTTTAAATATAAAGACACATAATTTAGAAGTGTTGTTAGACTTTAAATCTAAAGACATATAATTTACTAGTGTTGTTAAGTTTTAAATTTAAAGACACATAATTTACAAGTGTTGTTAAATTTTAAATCTAAGTACACATAATTTACTAGTGTTGTTAGACTTTAAATATAAAGACACATAATTTAGAAGTGTTGTTAGACTTTAAATCTAAAGACATATAATTTACTAGTGTTGTTAAGTTTTAAATTTAAAGACACCTAATTTACGAGTGTTGTTAAATTTCAAATTTAAGGACACATAATTTACTAGTGTTGTTAGACTTTAAATATAAAGACACATAATTTAGAAGTGTTGTTAGACTTTAAATTTAAGGACATATAATTTACTAGTGTTGTTAAGTTTTAAATTTAAAGACACATAATTTACAAGTGTTGTTAGATTTTAAAATTAAAGACACATAATTTACAAGCGTTGTTAGACTTTAAATATAAAGACACATAACTTACAAGTGTTGTTAGATTTTAAATCTAAAGACACATAACTTACAAGTGCTGTTAGATTTTAAATCTAAAGACACATAATTTACAAAGTGTTGTTAAATTTCAAAAATAAAAAAATAAAAAAGTTAATTTAGTGTTAAGTGTATAACTAAAACAATTAGATTAACTTTTTTCAAAAAAAGTTATTAAACAAAAAAATAATTAGATATTAATTTTTAGTTATTACTTTAAAAACTAAGTGAGAAAATAATTTATCATTGCTCTAGGTAAGCAACAACAAGAAAAATAAGAATTTTATTACAACCTAATATTAAGCCAAAAAAAAGTGTAAGTACTAAAAATTGACCAACACTCGCCCTCGCATTAAAACAATAAAAAGGGGAGCCAAATCTGAATCATTCAAGTCCAAATCTAACAACCCATACAACAGCATGTACTCCACACAGTGCTCAGGAGGCTCAATCGCTTGGGTGCGCATCCGTGAATCCTCTTCAGGTATCATGAGCAGGTTGAGGGCCGCCATTTCAAGATCATTAATTTCTTACGTATTATATAAATGTTTTATGCTCTAGGTTTAAATTATATGTTAATGCAATGTCTTATATGCATGTCTTACTAATTATATATTGTATAATATATGGTTTAATTAAGGATCCATTGGGTTTAAGAGTTAAGACTGACGAACCTCCTCCGCCATTTTCGAACTCTTCAACCTTCGCGTTCGAAAACCTAATTCTCGAATTGCTTCTCTCACTCGATCACCTTCGATCTCCGTTCCTCTTCTCCAGTCAATCTTCTCATCTCCGCTACCTTCACCAACCAAAACCCTAGAATTCGCAGAACACCGGAGATGAGCTACGCGGCATACAAGATGATGCATTGGCCGACCGGGATCGAGAGCTCGCGCTCTGGTTTCATCACACACTGCGGCGCGGACTTCGCGCCGCAAATCCCTATGGTTCCAAGCGAAGATTTCGAGACCGAGTGGCCGGCTAAGAAGGGAATTGGTCCGATTCCGAACTTGGTCGTGACTGCTGGCAATGTTCTTGAGGTGTATGCTGTTAGAGTTCAAGAAGAGGACGATAAAAAGGGTTCTCGATCGCCGTTGAAGCGAAGCGCGCGGTTTCATGGCCGGGTTGTCCGGCGCTTTTTCGGAGCTCGTTTGCCATTACAAGTAAGTTTTAGAGTATCAAAAGCTTGTTTGATGTGCGTTTTGTGATGCGAATTTCGTAGGTTTTCCGAATTGTACTAATTTGTTGCCTTGATTGCGGTTGAGTGTTGTTGTATCAAGGTCTAGTATATCTTGTGTAGTGTTTACGAGGTTAAGAATATGAAATTGATTTGATGAGAAGTAGCGAAATCTTGTCAAAATAATCCCTTCGTAGTGATTGATGTTATTTGTCAATTCGGTTCTTGCTGTTGCTAACTTGAGTGTGGAAAGCAGGTTTTGTTGAACCAATATTCAAATGGATTATGTTTCTACTAAAACTGACACCCCCAGCATTGCAAATGATGCGAAATTAAGGAGGATTAAAATAATGCAAGAGAGTGATGAAAAGTGCGTAAGTAATGTCTATATTTAACTTGGAAATATATTTCTGCTGTTTGCAGGTTGCACGGTAATGTGGAAACTATGGCTATATTACCCGTGGAAGGTGGTGACAATCATAAGAAGAGAGATTCAATAATCTTGGCATTTCGAGATGCAAAAATCTCAATCCTAGAGTTTGATGATTCAATTTATGGACTCCGTACGAGGTGAGTTTTCTTTTATGTCTTTGCAAATACTTGAAAGTTTAGTGACACTTGTTAATCTGGTCTTGTTTCAAGTGCACATAGTGGGTAGGTAACGAAACCATATTTGAAATCTTTATATAATCATAAAATCTTCATGTCTCAAAGAATAAATCAGAATATGGCATAATCCTAGCAATATTTCTCATGTCTCACTTGTGTCAAGTCCCTTCAGGAGAAACTAGGTAGCCTCTTGTCGGTCCTCAAAAAGGTATGAACGTGTAGTTGATGCCTATATTTAGTAGTTGGCAAACTACATGGCCAGCACGGTTCGTGGGGTATTTAGATTTAATGCAGTTAAGGTTTGAAGTTTCTTCTTAGGATCCAGGTTAGGTTGAAGAGTGAAGGTAAAATTGAAACAACATCCTCTCATATGGTCTTCTCTCGTAAGTGCCTGACTTAAAATGTCTATATTTAAGCTCTTGAAAGTTGAAATAACAAAATTGGGTAGGTGTTTGAATTCCACTCCTATTTTGATATGAGTACCACACTACTTGGTAACTCTAGAATCCGTTTTGGTAGATTCATTCCTAAGTTGAATGATTGAACGATGGATGAATGTTATTGAGTCAATTATTGATTTTGGAAGGTTTCCGTTCAATCTATAGTGTTGTCCTGCTTGTCATGATCGGTTTATCAGTTTGCCATTTTTTGGTGTAATTTTTTATATGTTCATTTGATGCATATTGTTGGGTCCATTGGAATGCATCGAGGTGTATGCTCATACATCCCAATGTTTATCCAATAGACTCAAACAGTGGAAGAATGTGTATATCAATTGTATGTCATCATACTCAAACAATGTTAAGATATGTCTTTCAATAGTATGCCATCCAATCCTATATCCTATGAATTAGTGATGCAATTACTTGATAAACCATTCATCAGAGCTTAGCATGTCAAACTGTCACCTTTCAGGCCAAATGGGCTATTACTTGATAAACCATTCATCTCTTTCTCATCTCTATCTATCTAAGAATAAAATCACGCACTTCCCTCAAGAGATGCTCAATCTTCCTAGCTTGCAAATACTCGACTTGTATAATAACGTTAACCTCTTTGGTTCACTTCCGAGTTTCCTCAACCAAGTGCTCTCCAACAATTGATTCTCACTCGCACACAGCTTTTTCGGAAGCATACCTCATTCAATTGGGAATTTGAAATCTTTAAAGATATTGTATCTTCGCAAAGCGCAATTTCTCAGTCCAATCCCATATTCATTTTCCAATCTTCCTCGTCTAGAAGAATTGGTATTGGCACATGAGAATTCCTTCTTGGTCCTCTCCCATCACTCGAGTCTCCATCAAAGACGTTCGGATGGCTAGACACTGTCATTCAATCGATTTCTGAGTTCAATCCCGCTTCTTATGCCAATAACGAGTTTTTGCGAGCACTTAAGTTGTCAAACAATTTCTTGACAGAACAGTCCCTTCTTCTCTGTTCAATTTGCCATTTTTAGAAACAATGCTACTAGATGGAAATCAACTTACGGGTGCATTGCATGATGATGAAATTTCTCCTATCTCGTCCTCGCCATTATACGAGATTAATTTGAATCAGAATAGGCTAGGAGGGCCAATTCCCCCATCACTTTTTAAATTTCCCAATCTTCAACTACTCAACCTTCGCTCTAACAGTTTTCATGGAGTATTAGATCCTCATGTGTTTGTCAGCAATATCACCTCAATTGATCTTTCAAATAATACCATGTTGTCAATTGATCCAAGCGACATAGCCATCAATGTTTCCCAGTTGTCTAACTTCTACTTCTCTAACTGCAACTTATCTAAGATCCCTGGATTCTTTAGATATCAAGAGAAGTTGAAGAACCTACACTTATCCAACAATCATCTACAAGGCAAAATGCCAGAGTGGATATGGAACGTGGTGGAGAATCTTGATCTTTCAAGTAACTTAGATAACCAGTTATGAATATGAGATGTATATGATTATATCTGAACAGATTTTCCTTCTTTTTGGCAGTCAGAGGAAGCTATTTTACGAGACCAAGAAGAACGAGAGCAATTGGAGAGGAATATAAGAAATAGAGATGCAGATGCAACTAAGAAGGTAAGAGTTGAATTAGGCTTCAAATGCATTCTTTCGAAGTCAATAACTTGTTACTCTTGTTACTCTTTTTGGCATATAAAATTGATTGTATAGTTTTGTTTTGTTTTTAATGATTAAATTACTCATGCATGTTAGGGGATTTCTTTTTTGAAAGTTTGAAACCCGAGTTAGAATCTTACATTAGCATTCTTTTAAATGCTTATTTTTCCATTGTTCATAAAAAAAAAACTCAAATTTCCCATCTGGTTTGTGATTCATCAAAACCATAAATAAGGAGTCTAGGTCTTTTAGACAAAATAGAAAATGAAAACAAACACAGGGAACAATGAAGTTTTTTATTTTATACCTAAATCTGATTGCTTTGTCAAAGACATGAAGAAATCTGCATGTATGTATTTTATCAAGTTTAAAAACCTTGGATAAGGACAGAAACAATGATTCAAGATCTTTGTTGACGAGTTATAGATATGTGCAATGATTTATTGCTAAGCCCTTCTATGGATATCAATGGACAAGGTCTTGAAGGAGTTATGTTCTTGCCTTAGTTGCCTTGTCAGCTACTAATAGAATGTTGGAGTGCATTTCTTCAACCATTTCAGCTTGTATGTTGTGAATGAGCAATTTGAAGAGTCAGATCTTAAGTTTAGTAGTATTTGTTCAGCAAATTTCAGTGACTATAGAATGCTTTCTTTTTGGTTATAGAACTTTGAGATCTTGACATTTTCATAAAATCTTGTTTTGTGATCTGGGTGGTGCTCAAAATTAATTGTGTTTGGGTTGATTTTGTTTGTTTTGCAGTTGTAGAAAAGTGTTGAAAAGAGGAGCATATCAATTCAAAAATACCATCTTATACTTTTGCTTTGCATAGTTAGAAGTTTATATCTTTTTAGTATATATGTTGATATCATTGTAAGTAAAAATATATTTTTGAGAATGTATTGTAATTCTCTTTTGAATTGAAAAATAATTGGAAAATATATAAATTGTTTTCGTTTGTCTTTCTTTATGTTTGTTTTTATATCTACAAATAATAATAATAATAATAATAATAATAATAATAATAATAATAATAATAATAATAATAATAATAATAATAATAATAATAATAATAATAATAATAATAATAATAATAATAATAATAATATTGCTAATTTGGAGACATTAAGTACACAAGTGTTGTCAATTTAAGGACATTAAGTGTTTAAGGGTTGTTAATTTGGAGACATTAAATGCACAAGTGTTGTCAATTTAAGGACACTAAGTGTGTAAGAGTTGCTAATTTGGAGACATTAAGTGCAAAAGTGTTGTTAATTTAAGGACACTAAGTGTTTAAGAGTTGCTAATATGGAGACATTAAATGCACAAGTGTTGTTAATTTAAGGGCTAATTTGGAGACATCAAGTTAAGGACACTTATTTCAAAAGTGTCTTAAACAAATATTACCAACACATGATGTGGCGACATCACCTTTACCAACACAAGTACCTATTTATGATATAAATCGTTAAATGACTAAATTAATTATCATGTTTTAGATGATGCTCTATTTATGATATAAATCCACATTATCATTGAGAGCTCTTACCATGCTATAATAGAAACAATCGCGACAAAAAAAAAAAAAAAAAAAAAAAAAGTCTTCTAAACTAGGGTGGCAGCGCTCATGCGAGCTCCCACGCAAAATCTTGTCCACAGAAGTGCTTCCGAGGCTCCCACCAAAATCACTCCTTCGATTCAAATATGTATCCAAAGCATGGCGAGCTCTGATCACCGATCCTCACTTCATCGAATCCCAACTCCTCAAACAACAAGTACAACCCTCCTCAATATCAAGCGACGGAACACTCATTTCTGGTAATCAACTACAACTCAATGCCCTCTCTGTCTTCCCCTCATTTCTTTTTCTTCACAAGAAAGAAATGCTCCCCTCATTTCTACTCCACTGTTATCGAATCCGACGCCGCGACCGCGAAAAAACTCGATTTTAATCACAGCCTGTTAAGGGTTTTAGGTAGCAATTATTACTTGATGGACAGATTTTACCCTCAATTTTGGGGTTCTTGCAATTGCTTAAGCTGTATACAAATAGCTAAGTACAAGTTGAGTCTCTGGGATCCATGTATTCAATCGTATAGGAGGTTGCGATGTTGGAATGCCAACGGTCGCGACGTTTCCTCGACCACATTTGGTTTCGGTTACGATGCAAAGATTAAAGATTACAAGTTGGTTAGAATAGGGAAGATTGCGAAGCAAAACCATGTTTTAAAAGTTGAGTTGTTCACTCTTTCCACCAATTCATGGAGAAGGATTTCAGATACTGATCGCGCGGTTCGTATGGATCTGGGGAAGTTCATCAATGGATTCCTTTATTGGATTTCATTCGCCGTGATAAACTGATTTGTTTTGATATCCATGATGAGGTGTTTTAGTGAGCTTCGATTTCCTGATGTTTTCTTCACTGAACCTAGTGATGAAAACTGAGTAAATTCGAGATTGGTGAACTAGGAAGGTGCCTTGTTTTAGTTCGCAAATCAAGTGTCGTACGCCATGCATCTGAAGTTTTTCATGAGGTGTGGGTCATGAAGGAAAATTGGGTGAAGATGTACTCTATAAATATGTCGACAGATTTATGTACTTCGATCTTTGCCAATAGGCAGCCTTAGCATCACTAAGGAGAAGAGCAACTATGTGAGCCGTACTGGGAGTCTACTTTCATACAATCTCAGCACCAATAGCTTACGACGCTTGACTGGTGGTGGTGCTCATGACCCGATATTGAACTCAGTCACGCCTTATATTGAAAGCCTTGTTTCGTTGGATGGGTGATGCATAATTGAAGAGAAGCATGTAAGTTGAAGGCCTTGTGGATTGATCAGCTTCTTTATGCATGTGATTTTCATCTTTGTTAATTTTCTAGTCTTAGTTAACGGTGCATAGAACGATACAATAGGCATCTACTAAGTGCTTTTAGTGGTAATTTTTCTCGCACTGCCACTAAAATTATTTCACTTGAGTAATGCACGCATTGCCAATGGTAATACCAATACATTCAGTTAAGAATAAACTTCGACTCTAATCTTTTGAAGCTTTAATTGTGAATGACACATGAAAATTACCACACTTCCATGCTTGAATAAAATTGAGCTTCAAATCTAGAGCCTAATTGTTTATGAAACATGAAAACTACAACACTTCGATTCTAATTTTTCTTGCACTGTCACTAGAATTATTTCACTTGACTACTTGAGTATTGAATTGCTAATGGTAATACCAATACATTCAGTTAAGAATACACTTCGATTCTAATCTTTCTAAGCATTAATTGTGAATGAAAAATGAAAACTACCACACTTTCCGTTAAGAATAAACTTCTTAGCCTCCGCCTGTATCCGTGGATTTAGTATGTGTTCACTTAGCATATGTTGAATCTGCAAAGCTGAACAAACCGAACTTATTGGCTGGATTCTTTTGGCATTGTACTTATAATCTTATTTCATGCATTTTAGTGTCTAAGTAGAAACATCTATAATCAATTTTCAGTCTTTTTATCTTTTTCTTGAAGTAAAGTTTTCAGTCTTTATCTTAGTAGTTTATCATAAGATGTATATATATACATCATATGATAAACTACTAAGACAAAGAAATGCACGTCTTGTTTTCAATTTTGATTTTTCTTTCATCATCCTCTTATTCGCACATTTTATTTTTATTTTATTTAATTATCAAATAATTAATTCGATAAAAAATTAAAGTTAACATGTTTTAAATTATTTTCATCAAAAGTGTATATTTTGCTTAACTTTTTTCACTTTCAGGTTTTTAATGACCTATCAATTACTTTAAGGATTAATCCATCTGAGCACTTCTAGCTTGGGGGATTTTAGTACCATATGTGATGTATAATCGGACTAACCTAGAATTTATTGTTAGTAACTAGCAGTAACATTGTTGTTTGTTATGTATATAATTGGACTAACACTACAACAAAGTGGGTCTATAACAACACTTTTTTTACCAACGCTAATAAAAGGCGTTTCTAAATTTTAATTTCAGACACGTGATGTACAAGCATTGTTAAATTTAAAATTTTGAGGCGCATAACATACAAGTGTCTTTAAATTATGAACACTCGATATTAAAGCGTTGCCAAATTTAAAATCTAGAGACACTAATTTATATGTGTTGTTATATTTTAAATTTAAGTTCATATAATTTATAAGTGTCGCTTAAGTTAAAATTGAGAACGCAAACAATTGTCAATTTCAATATTGGGGACGCATAATTTATAAGTGTCTCCTATATTAGAGACACTTAGTAAATTAGTGTCGCCAAATTTAAAATTTGGGGACCTTAATTTATATGTGTTGTTAAAATTTAAATCTAAAGATACATAATTTACAAGTGTTGTTAAATTTCAAATTTAAAAACATATAATTTACAAGTGTTGTTAAATTTTAAATCTAATGACACATAATTTACAAGTGTTGTTAAATTTCAAATCTTAAGACTTATAATTTACATGTGTTGTTAAATTTCAAATCTAAAGACGCGTAATTTACAAGTGTTGTTAAATTTCAAATTTAAAGACCCAATTTAGAAGTGTTGTTAAATTTCAAATCTAAAGACATAATTTATAAGTGTTGTTAAATTTTAAATTTAAAGACACAAAATTTACAAGTGTTGTTAAATCTCAAATATAAAGACACATAATTTATATGTGTTGTCAAAATTTAAATCTAAAGACATGTAATTTATGAGTGTTGTTAAATGTCAAATTTAAATACACATAATTTATTAGTGTTGTTAGATTTGTATCTTAAGACACATAATTTTTAAGTGTTATTAGATTTCAAATATAAGGACACATAATTTACAAGTGTTGTTAGAATTTAAATCTAAAGACATAATTTATTAGTATTGTTAAATTTTAAAAGCGAAACAAAAAAATTAGAGGGCCACTAAGGGCACCCCACCATTTCATGAAGGCACCCAGTTAATGAGGGCACTAACCAATTTACCCGGGGCACCCAAAAATTGGACCCGAAATACCCAAAATATCCCTCGTTCAAAACTCTCGCACCCCGCCACCCCCACCACCACCACCAGCGAACTCCTTTGTGGAAGAATTCATTCGTTGAGGATCGACCATTGCGAGGGTTCCTGGAAATCGTGTTTTCCATCCATCTCCGTGTGTTTCTCCTTCGTTGTAGGAGGTTTTTCTAGTTTGTAGGCTCCGGGTGTTGGGCGATTTCGTTTCCAAATTAGGGCTCGGTTGAAGTTCGTCGAACATACACATTTGGCGCGAAATCGATCGTTTGAAGGTATGTTTATAGTCTAATTAAGTTACATTTGGTAGAGTAGTTGTAATGTGTGTGTGGCGGTGTGCTCAATGGTTCCATTATTAGAAAATCGCGGTTCTCGACCACACAGGCCAGAGAGTGTGTTTACTGTCTCGGCCAAGCATGGCCGAGACAGAAGGTATATTTTGGGCAACTCCCCGTCTCGGCCAGGAAGGTCGGAAGAGTTCACAGAGTCTCGGTTACGAATGGTCGAGATTACTTGTGTTATCTCGGCCGAGACATGACGAGAGGTATAATTAGTGTTAGATAATGTTGTGTCGGTGGTGTACAACCGAGAATGTACTCCTTCTCTCGGTTGTACAATGCCGAAAGGGTTAGAGTCGCTTCGGTCGGCACAGAATGAGAGTAAGGTGAACTGAATTGGTCAAGCCATGTCGGTGGTGTACAACCGAGAACGTTCAATTACTCTCGGTTTTTGGGTTCTGTTCCATGCGCTTATATGTTGTACCGTTTTCAGGAATGGCTCGTTCGAAGGCGCCGGTGATTAGGGAGGAGGCTGGTGTTGAGGTGTCGAGGCCTAACCGGGGGCGAGGCGGCCGGAGACCCTCGACAGCATCTTACCGGAAAGAGAATGAGAAGGAGAATGAAGATGTTAAGGGAAAGGCAAAGGTAGATAGAAATCGTGCAAGGTTAGAATTGCACGATGAGGGTTCGAAGATCGACGCTCGGCGACCTAAGGATCTTGTTGTTGCCCGAGGGGAAGAGGAAGGTCATGCATCAGAGTCTAGTAGCAGTGACTCATCGGCGGCGGGGAACACGACAGAAACTTATCGTAATGTACACGGGAGTAGTAGTGGTGGAGCTGGCCATAATGAAGGAGAGCCAGAAGTGCCTGTTGAAGTGCGTGTTCCTTTCCCCGGTGGTCCCATAGACGGGGCGTTATTGAAGAGCTTTAAGGATCATGTCGTATTAGCGATTTGGAGCAATGAGGTAATTAAAATTTCATTGAACGGAGTAATTTAAAACTTATGGTTTTCACAAATATGACGAGATGTATTTTTTTGTTGCAGGAGCGTCCCGTTCTCAAGTGTATCAATCACGGAGCTCAGATACAAGAATGAGATTTCCAGTCGTGCCACCCTGACATGGCGAGACTTCAAAGGATTATTCAGCGTTTCGGGTTGAATACGCTGATAGACTGTTCATACCGCAAGGCCAACAAGGAGGTTATCTCTGCATTTGTGGAGAGGTGGCAGCCGGAGACGAACACATTTCACTTACCTTTTGGTGAAATGTATATCTCCTTAGAGGATATGAGCTTCCTCCTGAATATTCCTGTGACGGACAAAGTTGTGGCAGTGGAGAACTTTGCGAGGTACACGGAGGAATCTCACTCGGACGCTATTAAGATGGTCTCGAACCTACTTGGGGTTAGCATCGAGGAGGTTGAGGAGGAGGTGAATATCAGCAAGGGGGCCACGCGTTTCCGAAGACTTGGACGACGTGGGAAAGTACGCATGGGGTGCGGCTGCGTTGGCGTACTTGTATCGACACTTGGGGTCTGCCACGAGACTGCAAGTGTCTCAGATTGCTGGTTACCTCACATTGCTTGAGGTTTGTTATAAAATAGACTTACTTTCCTTTTGGTATAATAATTACGCCAACTTGCATTTGTGGACTAACTAACATTGTATGTATTTGCAGGAATGGGTGTACGACCATTTCAAACTTGGTCTCGCCACATCCTATGCGAAATACATGGAATACGTGCATCCTCGTGTCTGCAGATGGATTCAAAAGCACGAGACCGTGACGAATGTTGACAAGCTCGGGTCCATTAGGAGAACCTTGGATAGGTTGCGCCCATGTGAGGTGAGATGGTTATCCATATCCTGTGATGAATGATGTTTTAGTATTTTTGGTTGCTAACAATGGTTGTTGCATTTTGATTAGGTCACTTGGGACATATATGTGAATTTCATGAAAAATGGAGTTGTGCACGCTATGGCTTTTTATAGTTGGACGATCAAGTACATGGATGTGGTGGAGTCCTACCATCCGGAGAGGATTCTGAGACAGTTTGGCCACGTGCAATCTATACCAGATCCTCTGTACCGTCCATTGGAAGCACACCGAGGCCCATCTGCGAACAAATACTCGGTCAAGTATGGGTTCCAGCAAGGCAATTGGGAGCGATGGAGGAACCATTTGTTGGCTCCCAAAGTTCGTGGTGAGAAGGTAGAATTCGAGTTTTTGGCTACACCGGACTACCTGTCTTGGTTCCTCAAAGTGTCTCATCCCGTGATCACCAATCCGAGCCTTGAGGACCACGACATGGTCGCCACAATCATCGCAGACAACGAGCTACTGGAGGTATTGAAATGGTTATATGTATTATGCATGTATTATTCATCCCGATATGTTTTACATTAACACTAACCCGATTATTTTTATCAGCGTAATAGGCGTGCGTTGGACGCGGCATTGTGATGGATGGACCTCCCGTCGGAGTTGTGTACGCTTGAGTCTGCAAGGACAATGGCGAGTGATATTGTCGATTTCTTTCGGGGAGGAATATAGGTCCCACCACCACGAGTACCACTCCGGCGATCGCAACCGACACAACCACCACATCTCCCCTACCGAAGCAGGCCCGAGGCGGCCCAAGATGGTAGCACTTCTACACTCCACCCCAGCCAATGCTCCGCCCGCCACGGTCGATGCTCGCCCTCCGAAAAGAATGCTTGGGAAAGAGTATCAAAGGAAGAATTTGAAGAAATCAAAGCACTGAGCAATGAGTGTTTGAGGAACATAGACATTTGTTTTATTGTTTGGCCAAGACTAGTTGATGAATGTTTGATGAATATGTTTTATGACAGTTTTATGACAGCTTCATACGATTAAGTACATGGATGAATGGTTTATGACCGTTTTGTAGAGTACTTGTATGTTTGAAGAGTGATTCATGACAGTTTGGATCATTTGATTAATGTTCGTGGTGACATTTTGGACATTGTTTTACATTACTTGTTGTTCTACATTTGTTATAGTTGTATCTTGGTCAATTTTGGTTTAGAATACATGGTTTTTTTTATTCAGAGGGTGTCTCGGTTAAGCAGGTCCGACACTTATTTTGAATTGTCGGTACTGACCAACTGACATAAACGCTCGATTCTCGGTGTGGTCTGGCCAAGAATGTCGATGGATCCTGTATTTTCCAATGTGTCGGTCACTAATGGACGAAACCTTTTTGAGACTATCGGTGCCTCGTAACCGACATTATATCAGTGCGTTCGGCCACTGGTCGACGAGCTATTCTTGTGCATTTGTTGAACATGGCGACCAAATGCTCTTGTTGCGATGGTAACGAGATGGATGTCAAACTCGCGGTTACTCATGGCCGAGAATCCCTGAGTATGGTCGCGCATAGGTCGACGAGAGGCTTAAATTTCGGCATTGTGCGACCGAGCCGTCACGTTACTTCTCGGTGTAGTATGGCCGAGACTATATCGTCGGTCTCGGTCATTCAGGGCCGACACGTCACTTTTCACCGAAATTTAACTCATTATAGATCTTCCGTAACATTCAAACTAACTTTACAAGAATCAAAATCCAGCGAGACAATTTGCACTGAAACATAACTCATTATATATCAATATAACATTCAAACTCACTCTACAAGAATCAAAATGTACAACAATACAACAATTTGCACCAAAACTTAACTCATTGTATATTCATATAACATTTAAACTAACTTTCTAAATTTTAAAATGTACAACCATCAAAATTGCTAGGTACAAGTTTTACACGACGGTGTACCTAAATATACAACGGATATGGTGTCTTCATCAACAGTTGCAAGAGGGCGCGATATCTCGAAATACGAATCTATCTCGCCAACCTTTAGCGCATTCCTCAACATACCGGTCCCACGATGAATATAAGGATGGCAACGGGGCATTCACACGCAACTTCACCTGTCAAAGTGAACAGTATAACATAGAAGATATTGTCACAAACCCGATCAGGGGGGAAACATAACAATTCAAAAAAATTCATAGAACTTACCCTAACCCAATGGATATTCCTTTCATTTATTATAGCAATGATAAGTCTGTAGTGCAACGACAACGGTGGAGCACTTCGTAAAGGTATAAATGTCGATGCACTCCCATGCGAGAGGTTTACAAGAATGACATTGAATGCAGTGGATACTAACAATCCCATGTCTGGAAGTGTCAACCATTCTTTGAAAGATGCATCAACTTGATTATCTGGACAATGCAACGCAATCTTGACAGTCTCGTAACTCGTGCCAAGCACTTCCCGCCAAAGGTCTTCATACCCGATAATCTCATCATACATCCTTCTACGAACAATCCTCCAACCGTCTACATCGGCAAGTCCAAGCCCAGAGGCAACACACCGATATCCACAATTTCCATCGGCGACCACATCGATAATGCCCTCAACATGTAGCAACCAATTCGGTTCTATGCAATGACCATAAGCCATGTTAGATGCACTTTGCGTGCGTCGACTGGCACGACGCATTTTAGGAACAACTTTGCTTTTCTTCTGCCTCGAAGTAGATGCCTCTTTTATGGAAAGCACGTACTCAAATCCGCTCGGCAATCTAGTCGTGGAAGAATCGTAATTATCGTGTTTTCTATTCGATCCTGCCTTGCCTCCGATTGAAGACCCCGGTGTCCTTCTCTTTGTTTTTATTTTTGCCGGCGGCACAACACCCGGTGTAGACGAAGGTCGACTAATCTCCCTGAGCTGCTGAATAATCCCGAGTCGATCGTCCTCATCAGTGCAAGCATGAAACTTTTCCAACACCCGTTCAATCTCATCGTGCACGTTGTACCCAGACGGATCCACAAGATTCTTAGGTATCATACTCAACTTTCGCAAGTAAACATGAATGTCCTCGAGAGAGATGGGCGACCCAACAAATATATGATGGTTTAGCTTATGCACAAGGAAGGTCATGTGGTACGTATCTTGCAACAACAACGAGTGGAGTCGTGACCAACATCATCTCCACGTGTCAATTCATCTCTAATTAGCCTAAGCGTCCGTTGAGAGACATAATCACGCAATTGTCGATATTACTCATCAATGTACTCATGTTGGACCACATTCAAACTTAGCTCAAACGATGTATTGATATTGTTGTGTTGGATTCTAAGGAGGCCATCAACCATATTCCACAAAGTCTCAAAATTGGCCTGACTGTTGCCAAGGTGCAGCTTCAGAATGGAATGCGCAGACTCCACCCTCTACGTTGTTGTTTCCCTAAAGTGCATAATTCTATTTGTCCAAGTGGGGACAAATTTCTCCTTGTAGTTCTTTACCCATGTGTTGTCCAAGTACTCAGTAAGACCCTTGACATTCCCAAACTCACAACACATGTCATTCATCCTAACTTCGAATAAGGCCTCCGAATTGGCATACATCACGCTCGTCTACCTATCCATGAAACACGCAAAACCATCGTTCTCCCAAACATCTTCTTAGTTTTGGCCAATACTACTTTATTGATATACCAATAGCAAAGGAGGTGAGACGATGACGGAAAAACTTCTTCAATGACACTAATAAGGGCTAAGTCCCTATCGGTAACAAACACGTCAGGTTTAGGCCACCCATCCAATATGGATCTCAAGTTCTCAAGTGCCCAAACATAATTAGCATGACTCTCTAATGATATAAATGCAAACCCAACGGAGAACGTCAAGTGCGTAGAAGTGATGTCAATAATCTCCAACAAAGGCATTTAGTACATATTTGTCTTGTACGTGCAATCCATCAAAATTATCGATGAGAAACACCTTACCAACTTTATTGAGTCGAGATATGACCAAAATAAATCGGTGACAACATTCGTATCGGGATGCTTCCTATGCTAGGACATCCACTTATTCTTCTCCAAGATTTGCAACATTTGTTGCATTTGAGTCCTCTCACCCGCATCCTCATTTCAGACTTTTTGTCTTGCATTATATATTGTCCGCATTGTCGATACGTTTCTAACATATCTTTTTGCTTCAATGTATTTAGGATGTCTCTTGGCTTCACATTCTCATTTGTCATTTGCACCATAACATCCTGCTCCCCCTTATCCAATCTTCCAACAAATAAATGGCCGTCCAAGTTTTTTGCGGGGTCGTGATTGTGCCTCCTACATATGACAGTGACATAACAGGAGTCAGCATTTTCCTTTACGTTGATAAGGAAAGGGCATCCACATTTCTTCGTACCAATTTGAGTCCTCGCCTTTTCCTCTTCTTCATCATTTCTTGCTTTCAAAGAAATTTTGGCCGCTTTCCCCTTCCCTACTCTTTGAGACATTCCCCTATATATTTCAGATCTCTCACACGCAAGTTTCACCCTCCCCCTGCGCTTAATGCCCCCGGCATCAGAGTGCTTTGTCACTAGCACAAACATGTTATCATTTGAAGCCATGAAATAGCCGCTTCTCAGAGGGGAATAGCCTACAATGTGTAAACATGTCCTTGTAGTCTATAAATAGGGTAGAAACCGGCATTACCCGCAATAAAAACAGTGTAACATTATAATCAACCAAAATATACAGCACAATCACAAAAAACCCCGAAAAATAGGTTCTCGGTTGTACAAGTCTGATACTTTATTCAGAGTCTCACTCACGTACGACCGAGAGTTACTCGGTAATCTTGATCGTACCATACTGTGAACTACGTACACATCTCGGTCCTCTATGACCGAGACATTGCTATACATCTCGGTCCTGTGAGGCCGAGTCAATCGCGCACATCGACAGAAACTTCGGATAACCGCATAAAAAACACAATAAATTTGAAAAACTACTTCAAGTTCAACCTCCTCTTGCATTGTAGCAATACAATCCTCCATTATATAGTGCAAACAAGTTCGGATTTGTCGAAATTACCCAACCCTACGTTGACAAACAAAACATCATTTTCACAATTTTACTCAAATTAACAGTTCCAACAAAGCATCATATGGTTGTCAAACATTGTTACCTCGCTCTCGGATGATGTCAAGCCAAAAGAATCGATAAACGCTCGCCAAACGCAATGTCGCTTTATGGTTCAATCTTGGTAGTGGGGTGCCCTTTTTTCTTTGTCAAAATGGTTTGTGGGGTTTGAATCAATATATATACAGGGGCAAAATGGTATTTTCTATTTTCACCGGAATTTTTACATATAAGTTGGGTGCATTCATTAAACGGTGGGGTGCCCTTAGCGGCTCTAAAAAAATATTAGGATGACAAACTCTTACAATCTTACCGTGTAATTGGCTTTGCACTTTTGATGGTCTCATCGAGATGCGCGCCCTCTAATACAAGGGACATCCAAAGGACTCCACATCTATGTAGCAAAAGCGGGTTACTGTCTTACAATATCCTCGCTAATCCAAACGAAAACTTGCTCACCAATAGAGAGCGCCATTTTAGTTTCTCTCCACTCTCGTTTCTGCTCTCCGTCGAGGAGTTTAGGTTTTCAATTATCTTCGCACTTCTTTGTCTCAGTTATGGCTTCCGCGCAATTTGCACTAACAACCCGCCGCGCGATTGCTGCGAATCTCCAATTTCTTCACTTGATCGCGTTTTCGAAAACCTAGCGATCGCACTGAAGAACCTAGAAGCATGTACGTTACGGATTCGGTTTGTTTGTGTTGATTCAGTTTCGATTTCGTTGTGTTAAAGAGCGGGATCGATATGGAGTTTAGAGAAATCTTCTTCGCTAGGGTTTCAAATCGTCTCAGGAGTCGTGGGAGGAAGAAACCTAGTGTCAGACGAGGAAGGTTGGTTTGATTTTGTTGTTTTGCGATTGGTTTCTTCCTGATTTGATTGCATTAGTGGTTTTGCGAAGGTTGAGTTGGTTGGTGCTCTCTCTTGTTGTGGTTAACGTTTTTTGTTCAATTTGTGCATACGAGATTAGGGAAGAGGAGGATAAGTGAGAGTCGCATGATGCAGAGGAAGTCGGAGAAGGCGAGAAGGACGACGAAGAAGATGAGGAAGGTACGAGTCTGGTTGTCACTCAATTAGTTGAAAGCTCTCTCTCTCTCTCTCTCTGATGAAGTCCAAGAATTAGCATGCAAATTCTTGAAAAAATATGATGGAAAGATATTATAGGATGACATTTTGATAATTTCGGTGAAGTTTGGGCGTTTGAGTTTCGGCGTTCGGGGACATTGGTTGATTGGAAACGACGTTGAGATCACGCGTCAGAGCTACTCCGTGGCTACGACGTTTTTCGGCGAAATTCCATCGTTTTGCCCTCTAAAACGACAATTTTGCTATTTTAGGAAAATTTTGTTTAGCTTATAACTTTCATTAGGAATTTCCATTTTTATTGTCGTTTGTGCCATTTGTTGCTATTTTTCGTCTAGTTTCCAGTTTAAGGCTTTTGGACTTTTTACTATTTTAGACAAATTTTAGGATTTCACTATTTAAGCGACCTATCGGATGTAATTCATAGTTTTTGGCTAGAATAAAAGAATTTTTCGAACTTTGGCTTAAGTTCTGACCTAGATCGAGTTGTTCATAGATTCGTTCAACTGGTTTAGAAGATCTCCGCTGCGTCAGCTAGTATCATAGCTTGCTTCGGCGTGATTGAAGAAATCATGCCGCCGAAGAGGAATCAGGAGCGTATCGAGGAGGTGTACGACCGTGACAATCTGAATCATCAAATTGGCCAAATAATTAACCAACGCGTGGGTGCGGTGGTAGAACAATTAACGTCCAGAATCGATTAGTTGTTAGGTCAGAATATGGATCGTGTCCATAACCATCGAATGGAACCTGTTGGTGATGAACCAGTAGGAGATTCTTCTACCGAAGGGGAGGATGAGTATATTGAGGCACCGAGGAGGCGCTACAGGCCGCGTGTAGTTGATGATGATTGCAGGCGGTGAGAGTCTGGGATGAAGACGGAGGTCCCAGAATTCCATGACACCCTTCAACCGAAAGAATTCTTAAACTGGCTGGCGTCAGTTGAATAAGTCCTAAAATTCAAAGGTGTTCCCGAAGACGAGCGTGTGCAACTAGTTGAGACCATATTTTTGCAACAGGGTCACGGCTTGGTGGCAACAGCAGAAGTTGATGCGGAATAGGAATGGAAAGGCGAAGATCACCTCGTGGGAGAAGATGAAAAAATACTTACGGGCCGAGTTCTTGCCTTACAACTTCCAACGCCTTATGTATCAGAGGTTGTAGAATCTGAGACAATGGGGAAAGTCAGTAGATGATTACACTACTGAGTTTTATCAGTTAGTCACTAGAAACGAACTGCAGGATACTAACGATCAATTAGTGACGCGATATATTGGTGTGCTGAGGGTGCAGATCCAAGATGTCGTCAACATGTTTGATCCAGTTTCCTTATCTGCAGTGCACCAGCGAGCATTGTTGGTAGAGAAACAACAGCGTCGGGGTGTGAGTAATGCTTCCAGTAATGTTAGTGTTGGGACATCCAATACTGGAGGTAATACCGCTGCAATTAACCCTGCTAGTCGCACGAACAAACCTAGCACTAGTGGGATTAAATGCTTCGATTGTGGCGAAGTTGGTAACAGGAAGTCAGAATGTAAAGGGAAGAAGGTTTTCTTTATTGAGAACGAAGAGGAAGACGAAGGGGAAGAGGCCAACATCACTGTAGAACCAGCCTTTAATACTTCAGACAACATAGAAGAGGAGGTCGTGACTGGAGATGTAGGTACTGCCTTGGTTGTGAGGCGTTCATGTATAACTCTTAAAGTTGTCGCTGATGATAAGTGGCTCCGGAATAACATCTTTCAGTCCAAATGTACCATCTTAAGCAAGGTGTGCAGGTTCATGATTGATGCAGGCGGTTGTGAGAATATCGCCTCAGTTGAAGCGGTTCAGAAGTTGGGCCTTGCAACTGAACAACACCCATAGGCCCTACAAGCTAGCTTGGCTGAAAAAGGGTGGTGAGGTGAAGGTGTCGAAGCGCGTCTTTGTGACTTTTTCTATTGGTGCTAACTACAAGGATTCAGTCTAGTGTGATATTGTGGCTATGGATGCTTGCCACTTGTTACTGGGACGTCCTTGGCAGTTTGATAGGAAAGTTGTGCATAGTAGCAGAACCAATAAATACACCCTTATGTTCAAGGGATTGAAGATTGTGCTAGTCCCCGATAAGGATCCGAAGGAAGTTAAGCCCACTAAAGAATCTAGCAGCTTGTTGTCTGTGGTAAGATTTGAAGATGAATTACGGGATTCTGAGATAGTTTACATCTTGATGGGAAATGAGGTAGATAGAGATGTTGATGTTCCTGAAGCTGCAATTCCTATTGTGAAAGAGTTTTATGATGTTTTCCCTGATGAGATGCCAAAAGGACAGCCCCCATTGTGTGATATTCAAAGCATCAGATTGACCTTGAACCTGGTGCGTCACTACCTAATAGACCACACTACCGAATGAGTCCTAGTGAGCATGAGGAGTTGCGGAGACAGGTTGAAGAGTTATTGGAGAAGGGATTCATCCGTGAAAGTCTGAGTACGTGTGCAATACTAGCCCTCCTTACACCAAAGAAAGATGGCTCCTGGCGGATGTATGTGGACAGTAGAGCAATCAACAAGATTACTGTCAGGTATCGTTTTTCTATCCCTCGCTTGGATGATTTACTTGACCAATTGAGTGAAGCAAAAATTTTTACAAAACTGGATTTGAAGAGTGGTACCACCAGATTCACATTAGAGTTGGAGATGAGTGGAAGACTGCTTTTAAAACCAGGGAGGGGTTGTATGAGTGGTTAGTCATGCCGTTTGGGCCGTCAAACGCACCTAGCACCTTCATGAGAGTCATGAACTAGAGTTTGAGACCTTTGATAGGCAAGTGTGTTGTGATATATTTTGATGATATATTGATATACAGTTCTAACGAGGAGGAACACCTCCAGACGTCCGAGATGTTCTGACTATCTTGCACAGGGAGAAGTTCTATGCTGCGATGAAGAAGTGCTCATTTTTGACACCGAAAGTCCTTTTCTTAGGCTATGCCATTTTTGGAGAAGGGTTGCAGGTTGATGAGTCTAAAGTAGAAGTCATCCGCACTTGACCTAGACCCACCACCGTCACGGAGGTTCGCAGCTTTCATAGGTTGGCTTCCTTCTACAGATGGTTCATTCCACACTTCAGCAGTATCATGGCCCTAATTACAGACTTTATGAAGAGCGTGAAGTTTGGGTGGAGCAACGAGGCAGATGAAGCATTCCAACTGATCAAGGTGCGGTTAACCACTACACCCATTCTGGTGTTGCTAAATTTTCACCTACCTTTTGAGTTGCATAGTGATGCGTCCAAGGTAGGCATTGAAGCTGTCTTGAGTCAGAATAATAGGCATGTTGCCTATTTCAATAAGAGCTGTCTGGGGCGAAGTTGAGGTATTGCACATACGATGTGGAGTTCTATGCAGTGGTACATGCCGTGAAGTATTGGCGGCATTATCTTTTCCACATAGAGTTTGTGCTGTTTACAGGCCATGAGGCATTGCGACACTTACATGGGCAGAACAAGGTCTCGTCCAGACATGCTTCCTGGGTGGCCTATTTGGAGCGCTTTACTTCTGTGGTGAAACACAAGTCTGGTGTGACCAATAAAGTTGTTGATGCCCTGAGCAAACGAAAAAGTTTGTTGAGCAGCATGACCATTGAGGTACTTGGGTTTTCCTCCTTCTCTGATTTGTTTACTACTGATCTTTTCTTTGCTACTATTGTGGAGAAGGCGCGGAATGGGGAGCGTACCGATTACACACTCCAGGAGGGTTTCTTATTTTGGGGCAACCAGCTTTGCATTCCTAATTGCAGCCTGAGATTGCTGATTATTAGAGAGTTGCATGGAGAGGGACATGTTGGGCGTGATCGCACTTTGCAGCTGGTGCGCAGCCTTTTACTATTGGCATACCATTGGCAAGGAAGTGGAAAGATATGTGCAACGGTCTCGGACTTGCCAGCTTTCGAAGGGTACTGCAACTAATGCAGGTCTATATATGTCTTTATCCATTCCAGAACAGCCATGGGTTGATATTAGCATGGATTTCGTGCTGGTGTTGCCTAGAACATAGTGGGGAAATGACTATTTTTGTGGTGGTTGACCATTTTTTCAATATGGTTCGCTTCATCCCATGCAAGAAGACCACAGATGCTGTAAAGGTGGCTCAGCTGTTCTTTCGGGAGGTGTATAGATTGCATGGCCTTCATACCTCGATTGTTTCAGATCGGGACACCAGATTTTTTAGCCATTTTTGGCGCAGTTTGTGGGTTATGGTGAACACGAAGCTGAAATTTAGCAGTGCTTACCATCCGCAAATAGATGGGCAGACTGAAATTGTCAACCGTTCGTTAGGCAATCTTTTGAGGAGCTTGGTGGGTGAGAATGTCAGGAGTTGGGACGTCAAGTTGAGTCAGACAGAATTTGCACACAACCATGCTATATAATCGAAGTACCGAGTTTAGTCCTTTTCAGGTTGTGTATTCAGTGCTACCTCGAGGTCCTCTTAATCTATTACCAGTGTCAAGTAAGACTAGATGGCATGGCAAGGCAAAAGACTTTGTTAGTGGGATGTAAGAGATTCATCAATATGTCAAAGAAAACTTGCAGAAGGTTGCTGACAAGTACAAACAATATGCAGATCGGAAGAAGCGTCACATAGAGTTTGAAGTGGGTGACTTTGTATGGGCAGTTCTCACTAAAGACCGATTCTTTGTGGGTGATTATAATAAATTGTCAGTTCGGAAGATTGGTCCTGTGGAGGTTCTTGAGAAAATTAATCCTAATGCTTATAGATTGAAGTTATCAAGTCACATTCGCACGGCTGATGTATTTAATGTCAAGCATCTTGTTCCCTATTATGGGGATACGTCTGATGATGATAATTCGAGGGCGAATTCTGTCCACCCTGGGGAGGATGATGAAGTCCAAGAATTAGCTTGCAAATTCTTGAAAAATATGATGGAAAGATATGACAGGATGACATTTGGTAATTTCGGTGAAGTTCGGGCGTTTGAGTTTCGGCGTTCCGGGGACATGAGTTGATTGAAAACAGCGTGGAGATCACGGGTCACAGTTTGGGCGTTTGAGTTTCGGCGTTCCGGGGACATGTTTTTCGGTGAAATTCCATCGTTTCGCCCTCCGAAACGGCAATTTTGCTATTTTAGGAAAATTTTGTTTAGCTTATAACTTTCATTAGGAATTTTCATTTTTATTGTCGTTTGCGGCATTTGTTGCTATTTTTCATCTAGTTTCCGGTTTAGGGCTTTTTGGACTTTTTACTATTTTTGGCAAATTTTAGGGTTTCGCTATTTAAGCGACCTATCGGATGTAATTCATGGTTTTTGGCTGGAATAAAAGAATTTTTGAACTTTGGCTTAAGTTCTGACCTAGTTCGAGTTGTTCGTGGATTCATTCAACTGGTTTATAAGATCTCCGATGCGTCACTCTCTCTCTCTCTCTCTCTCTCTCTCTCTCTCTCTTTTCATCGAGTTCGTCAGTTCTTCATCATTATGGTTTTTGGTGTTCTGCAATCCATATCCGACCGTATTATGGTTTCCCAACCTTTGAAGATTACTGACCTCTTTGACAAATCCGAAACAAGTGAGTGATCCATGTTTTGATTTTCCATGTTTCGGATTGACGAGCTCTGCATCGATTCATGCATAGAGCATTTGTGCTCTTCATCGGTGTTTGCAGATTTAGGTTTTCTACAAATCTATGGGAGAGCTTAAGTTCAATTGTTTGGTTAATACTAGTGCAGTTCGAAATCTAGGGTTTTTGGTTGGTTGATGGAGAACCTAGTTAAATGAGTTCTGGAAGACTGAACTTTCTTGAATGAACTGTCAATTCGATTTCGATTCATGTTTGGTTTATTGATTTGTTGGTTTTGTGTGTAATCTTCTATGAATTGTGTGGTTGATTGTGTTAGTAGAGGTTCCTAATATGCATTAACTTTGCCTGCAACGAATCTTTGTACGGACAATGGACATACATACTACTCGGCCTATTGAAAACATACATAAACTAATTAAATAGGCGATCTGAACTGGTCAATTAATTTAGGATCGTCTATATATGAGCTTTATTCATATTATAAACATGCCTGCATCTAGCTTGAATTGGTTAATTAAAATACTACTTCTACTTTGCTACTACTTTTTTCTAAGGCATGCATTTGAACTAGAGTACTAGTCTCTAATTAATATATAGAATTTCAGGTGGATTTATATTTATTGATTCCAGTTAACTCTTTAATTTGACTATTTATCTCTTGAAATAATTAAGCATGAAGACAGGGTTTGCTCTAATATATTAAATAGACTAGAATTGTATGGAAGAAGAGCACTAGCTAGTTCATACCACTGAATAATATTGCATGCTAGTTTTGTTCCCATTAAAATTTTAATATGGGGTAGAGCTATGAAGGGAGAGGGAAGAAAAGCCCTCATATTTCATGATAGTTTTTGTTCTTCCTTGTCATTAACATTTCGACTTTCACTAGTATATATATATATATATATATATATATATATATATATATATATATATATATATATATATATATATAATTTAAGTGCTATTTTATCTTTCTGATATTGGATTCGGTGAAACCTAGGATTTGGTTTTGCATTGATAAAATTTGAAAGTCAAGTTTTGAAATCAGTTTATGTTATGTGGCTTGTAGATGAAGAGATGTCATGATTCATGTATTTCATTGAGGTGCCTTTGTTTATTAGATTTGGTTTCATTTGAGGAATTTTTGTTTATTTACACATATTAGGTGATTCAGGTATTTCATTGAGGAGCCTTCACATCTCATTGTTTTGTGAAATTTGTTTCATCTATGAAATTGAACAATCAATCTATGAAAGAATATCTCACACTTCTTTCAAGGACTTGAACATTAGATTTTGCTAATACATAGTTGAAACATTGATTTACTTTAGTTATGGATGAACTAACTAGACATATTCAAGAGGATATACCATGGTGTATGTTATTTGTAGATGATATTGTCTTAGTGGATGAAACCAAAGATGGAGTGAATAGGAAATTAGAACTCTAGAGGAATACATTAGAATCTAAAGGCTTTAAGTTGAGTAGGAGGAAAACTGAATACATGCACTGTGAGTTTGGAAACACTAGACATCGAGATGACGGAGTGGTAAAATTAGGGGAAGTAGAAGTTCCTAAGGTAAACCACTTTAGATACCTAGGATCAATCATACAAAATGATGGTAACATTGAAAATGATGTCACGCATAGAATTCAAGCTGGATGGAAGAAATGGCGGAGTGCAACAGGGGTGATTTGTGATCGACATGTTCCCACTAAGTTAAAAGGAAAATTTTATAGGACCGCAATTAGGCCAGCTATGCTCTATGGAAGTGAATGTTGGGCGGTAAAGCAACAACAATTACATAAAGTGAACGTAGCAGAAATGAGGATGCTTAGGTGGATGTGTGGTAAAACTCATAGAATAAGAAATATAGAAATTTAAAGACAAGTAGAAGTAGCACCAATTGATACAAAGATTAGGGAAGGGCGGTTGCGATGGTTTGGTTACCTGCAAAGACGGCCTACAAATGCCCCAACTAAAAAACTTGACTCAATAGAAACTGTAGAAATGCGACGAGATAGGGGTAGACCAAAGTTAACTCGAGACACATTAATTAGGAGAGATTTGAATGGTTTGGAATGCTCACCATCAATTGCACTTAATCGAGCACAATGGAAAAGTTTGATCCATGTAGCCGACCCCAGTTAATTTGGGACTGAGGCTATGTTGTTGTTGTATAGTTGAAACATTGAGGGAAGGTACATTGATTTCACAAGCTTAGATATATCTTTTCCTTTTCCTATCCCTGGGCGACGATTTTGATCCATACATCCAATCAATTAGTTTGGGTTTACTGAGGCTTTGTTGTTATTCTTTCCCTTTTGGATCAAATGCAGTAAAAGGCCAAATACCTAACAAATGCATAATTCATGACATTGCAATTAGTTTTTTGGTTGAAAGACAGTGCAATGCAATTAGTTTTTTGGTTATTTTTGTTGTCTATGTAAGCTAAGCCGCAATTAGGACTAGCCTTGCTTGAGACATGTATTCTTTTCTAACCTCTACGTTCTTTGTTTATGTTGGATCTTTACTTTGAATTGGAAAAAAAAGTCAATATGTTTCTATTATCTTTGTTTTATGGATGTGGAGTAAGCTTTAGTGATTATGATATTTCAGGTACTCGCCACTTCACAATGTGAGAAGGCCATGGGAACAGCAAGGCCAGGATTGCCAGCACCTACCTACCATGTCATTGACTGCTGATCATGATGACCGAGTTGTGCCATTAGGCCCATTACACTCATTGAAGTTATTAGCAGTAAGTTCACGTATTCTCATTTTATGCAATATTTATTTCACTTGTCTAAGCCTCAACTATGGTTATGATGAATCTTATGGACGTGCTTTCTTAAGTTTCAATTTGTTGTTGATGTAGTATGTTGGTTTGGAAGTTCTTTAGATATATACTAAGAAGTTTCTTTTCCTTTTGTCCAATACAAAGTTCAAGATGGTGTGATTCCTGGGTACCTCTTTTAAGATGATTCTGAAGTGGAATTTTGGTCTAATGGATAACAGTAGCATGTCTATATCTTAATATGTTCAACTTATGTCGTATCATATTAGTTATAGTGGATGGGTTTGGAAAATGGAGTAATGATGATATTTCTGACTAGGGGGTGGAAAGAGCTAAGTTTTATATTTTGAGTGTGCTATTTAGTAGTTTTGTTCATAAATTCCTGAAGATGTTTTATTACTACCTGTGAAGCATTTTGAGAAGGTATTATCCCATCTAAAGTATCCAAAAGTATAACAAAAAACAAGCAACCAAAAAACTTGTTAGAGAGAACTTATTAAAGAATTTCATGAGTACTAATAAAAGTATTTTTTTTTTTGGAAACAAAAGTTTAGTACCTCTAGCATTGTGGGTCTCTTTTGTATTTTATCTCCTCTAATACCATCTTTGTTAAGTTATATAGCTATTGTTTCTTAGTTTCTGATTTTGTTTTTTGAGAGAGTTCAGAAAGAGAGATGTATAAAAGCAATGAGAGGACAGGAGATATATATATATGTATGTATGTATATAAATGAATAGAGAAACATAGGCACTGAAGATTATAAATAGAATGAGAGGTTTTATAGGAGAGAACTACTTTATAAGCATTGGCATGAGCAATTAAAAAGGGAAGAAATACTTGGAAAGCGTGCTTTTACTATTTTGAAAATGTTTTCAAGGATTGACTGAAAATGTTTGGATGAATTGAAGCAATGCATTGTGCAAAAGAAAAAAAAATTATGCGGTATAGTGTCGTGGAAAGCCAACATCACAGATGTACTGATGATTCCATGTATGTAACGTTCTTGAAAATAACTCATTTACCTTGAACTTAAATTACTTTTTTCAACTTGTAGATATGGTGGGGATATGAGTTCAGCTAAAGTTACTTTAGAAAGTGATACACGTGTAAGTTTCTCTTCCAAGCTGGCCAAGTTAGCATTATGTACATGTGATTTTTCACCTAAAATCCTTGCTTAGTGTATTTAGTAAAACTAATCGATTCTTCTACTTGATGACGCTGCTACTGCTAGCATATGTTGTGTTTTAATTTCTAACAGAGCAAACATTGAACCATGTTAGCTACATCTTTTTTTACTCTCTAATAAAAAGGAATCATGCATCATCATTCCCTATAAATCTCTTTTTCTACTTTATTTACTTATTTTTCTATTGTTGTGATGTAACTACAATCATAGATCTCTAAAACACTAGTCTAGATCTAAGCACATTGTGTAGAATATACGTTGTTCATCACTTTATGAACCTAGCCCAACTTGGGAGACTCTAAACAAGCAATCTCTAGCATGAACTGTTACTTTGTATTTTAGTTCAAAATAGCTTTGCAAGAACAAACCTCAATGAGCATTTGAAAGTATTATCAATGTAATTAATTAAATAAAAAAACTATGGCAGATTGATTGTATTGATAATTATTTATTGTCTGTACAATGATTGTTAGATTTAGTTGTCTATTATAGTACTATTTTTCTGTTGGCTTACAGTTATAGATGATTAATAAGCAGAAGTTTTCTTGCCAAAATCTGAGATACTAATGTTGGAAATTTTGGATTCAATGTTCTCCTTATCACAATGTGCAGCTGTTCTTTAAAAATTCAAATACATATAACATACGTCTCAAAATACAGAACAACTAGATCTTGGAAAATTTTAGCTGATGTGGCTGCAAGTGATTGGGTTAAGGCCTTATCTCAACTAGAATATCTCTTTCATCCATGTTGATGTAAAGCGAGGTCAGCAAGTCTATTCAGTGATGAAATTATTAGATTGATTGTGTAAGCAGGGATCCTGTTAATGTCATTGTGCATTGTCTTTTCTTCTTGTTTCTCTTTGTTGACTTAATTTTAGAAGTTTCTAGTTGTACATCATCCCCTTATTCTTAAAAAATTAAGCAATTGATAACTCCTTCGAATATTAGGCTAAAACCTTACAGATGTTTGAAGAAACCTAAATTAATTTCTACTTAGAAGCCAAGTTTATGATATTTTGTCAACTACAGTGCATCAGATACTTAAACCTTGACTTCACTAATTTCTTAATTATCTTTCCTAATTGTGATTAATATAACTTAAAATTCTTTGATTGGCTAATTAATGAATATTGTTTTACAATTCATATGGGCAACCATGCATGTTCCGTTTGTATCTGCTTGATTTCTTTTGTCACTTTCTCACTTGCATATTTAGTTTTTAGAATCTATTATTTAGCTATCTTTAACTATTTTTATTATCACTTTTGAAAAAATAGTTTTATTTTATACTTTTGTATTTTTTTCAACTTCTCAATTGCAATTATAGAATTAATTGATCAAATTGATTTGTGACTTGTGTGTAGATTGTTAGATATGACTTAAAAGCGTATTGTAGATTGTGTTTTAACAAACACAGATGAAGATCTACAAAGCTTTGACAGTGATGAGACTCAACCACCAAATGAAGATCAACGCAATGACAATGAAACACAAGATGAGGTTGAAAATGACTTATATGATGATGTAGAAGTAAGAGGTAAATATCAATTGTTTGTTGTCTTGTTGTTGTTTATGACACTATGATATTTGTTATGCCAATGTTAGTAAATATTTTATAATTCCTTTTTTTTATGTTTGATTGGAAAATTTTATAGATAATCAAGGGATTGTGCGAAAAAAACGATGACTCACACGCGCTAAGGACGTCTCTAGTTTACCCGAAGGCCTAAAGAATTGTGGTTTGAGTTTAATGAGTATGACTAACCAATTAAAAGATGAGGATGGATTTTAGGTGGATGGTTGGGAACAATTGCAAGGAAAAAGGAACATTGTTCCGTTGAATGGACGGATTGGAGTTGATGCCTAAGGAGGATAAGCAAGCTTTGATAAATTTTACCAAGGTAAATTGATATGTTATTTCATGAATTTGATTGGTATCCAAAAAAATAAATGTTGATATAATGAGATAGAAAGAAGAGATTGAAAAAGAGGTTTCCTTAGTTTTTTTATTTAATGGATAGGTATCCCTCTCATGCTGTCATTCACAGTGAGTTTCTTATTTTCCTTAATGTCTGAATACATATTTATTTTGATTTATTTGATCACCTCTATATTGCAAAAGCTTTGTTAGAGTCAGACACGATTATGTGAGTTCTTTACTACTTTCTACTTAATATATATATATATATTCAGTCTTGAAATTAATTAATCTTTTTGTTTCATGTTGCCATAGGAGATGACCCAAAAGAAAAGGCCAGAGAGAGTTGAGTTTTTTTTTTGTCACCCATAAATGAAAATATGGGAGTTTCATCAATAGAGAGGCACACGAATTAGCGGAGAAAGCGACCAGTCTTATTGAAGAACATGCTGCGACAGTGAAAAATTATAGTGCTTACGATATAGAAGAAGTTGTATTTACCTTGGTTTTCAAAGAAGACAAGTGAGGGAGGGTAAGAGGCTATGGATTGGGGGTCACACCTACACAACTTTCTGGTGCACTACAACAAAAAAAAAGGGCATCTCAATTTGAAGTAGATAGGCTTCAACACCAAATGGAGAATATGCATTCCCTTTATAAGGCAAAGATAGAGAGTATGAAGAGGACTACGAGAGAAAATCAACCGCAATGAAAATGGACTATGACGAAAAGTTGAACATTGTGACTAAGGCCTATGAAGAAAGGTTAAACGATGTCACAAATGAACATGAAAGAAGGTTGAACAATATCACAAGGGATATGGATGAGTTTCGCACTAGTATGAAACTCTTTCAAAAGCTATTTTCACAGGTTGGATGTTCATTTCAACAATTCTTTCACTTTCCAATGATGTTTGTGCATTTCTTAAATTCCATCTTAACTCTCTTTTATGAACTATTAGGGGGTTTCTTGGCGATCTTTCTCCAACACCTGAAAACAATGTCAATTTCATTGATGACCAGGTTTGTGAATTCTTAAATTTGTTAATTTTTCTTATTAAACTTTCATGCTTATTAAAATAGCAAGTAGTTTCTTTTTATCTCCTGCAATTGATTTGAACCAATTGTTAATCTAAAATAATCAGTTTCATGTCAAGCAAATTAATAATATGTTGATCTTGATCAGTGATGTTTTATTGTAATCAGTTGATTTTTAAATCATGTCCTAATTAACTATTTGATTAGGCCCTATTGTTAGTTACTTTGAAAGCATGTGCATTTGACTTTTCCCTTTAATTACTTTGAAAGCATGCAAGTACTAAAGAAAAAAAATGCAATGATGAATGTATATTTACATTGAAGGATTAAGACAAGTTTGCATGTATAGTTGACATTTTCAAGTTATAGAGATTTTAGTCGTATATGTATGTCTAGTAATTAATATATCATTTTTATTGGTTTGGAGAGTTTACAATTTGACTCGAGGCTTATTTGGTATTACATTTGCTTATTGTTAAGTGGAGAAATGTTCATGAAAATTACATATGTGTGTTTATGTATGTTAGTTTGCCTAATTCATTATGTATATTGAAAAAGTGGTTTATGATGATATTGACTACCTTATGATTTTGACTCATATATATATCTTTATTTAATTGTGTTTGAGTTGATTTTGTTTGTTTTGCAATTGTAGAAAAGTGTTGAACATGAGGTTTTTGGTGCAGTGGTAATGTTGAGAAAGAGAGCATATCAATTCAAAAATATCATCTTATACTTTTGCTTTGCATAGTTGGAAGTTTATATCATTTTAGTATACATGTTGATATCATTGTAAGTAAAAATGTATTTTTGAGAATGTATTGTAGTTCTATTTTGAATTGAAAAATAATTGAAAAGTATAAAAAATGTTTTCATTTGTCTTTCTTTATGTTTGTTTTTATATCTACAAATAATAATAATAATAATAATAATAATAATAATAATAATAATAATAATAATAATAATAATAATAATAATAATAATAATAATAATAAGATTGCTAATTTGGAGACATTAAGTACACAAGTGTTGTCAATTTAATGACATTAAGTGTGTAAAGGTTGCTAATTTGGAGACATTAAGTGCACAAATGTTGTCAATTTAGAGACACTAAATGTGTAAGAGTTGCTAATTTGGAGACATTAAGTGTAAAAGTATTGTCAATTTAAGGACACTAAGTATTTAATGGTTGCTAATTTGGAGACATTAAGTGCACGAATGTTGTCAATTTAAAGACAATAAGTGTGTAATAGTTGCTAATTTGGAGACATTAAGTTCATAAGTGTTGTCAATTTAAGGACACTAAGTGTTTAAGGGTTGCTAATTTGGAGACATTAAGTGCACTAGTGTTGTTAATTTAAGGACATTAAGTGTGTAAGGGTTGCTAATTGGAGACATTAAGTGAACAAGTGTTGTCAAGTTAACGACGTTAAGCTTACAAATGTTCCTAATTTAGGGATGCATAAATAAATAGTGTCTTCAAATTAGAGACGCATAAGAAATAAATGTCATAAAATTAAAGTCACATAAATAAAAAAACGTCCCCACGTTAAGGACATTTATTTCAAAAGTGTCTTAAATAAATATTTCCAACACATACATTTTGCGTCGCAAAAAATGGGGCGACATCACTTTTACCAACGCAAGTGGCGATACTTTATGATGCGTGGGTAAATTTTTTAGAGACACTAATTAATGTTGTTAAATGACTAAATTAATATCGCTAAACACACAATGTTTTGTAGTGATACAAGGAATCAATTGTAAAACTCATGTAAGGTATATAAGTTCCATTCTTACAAGCCTAATGCATTAGAATCATGCATATAATGAATTTCGTATTTTCAAGCACTTTAAGTCATGAAATCTATGATTTACGATTCCGCAACTCTAAAAATGTTTTAAATCATGCAAACACATTTTACAACATGTATTTAAGGTGTATAAACCTTTCAGTATGTTTTTAAATGCACAGAAAGTCGTTTGGATGGTTTTTAAGTGTTTATAAAAAATATTTATAGGAAATACCTATATATTTCATGAAATCGGGAGATTCAATTTCTGGAGTTTGTGAAATAATCTGGGCTGTCCAAACACGTGTAATAAACCTTATTAAACTTATATGAGGTGTTTTCAAAGGTTGAGAAAAACCGCATATAGGTTAGGTAAATGATTGAGCTAAATAGAATTGAAATTATTTTTAGACCCCGCAATCCATAACGCGCTACACTTTCTGAATAGCGCACTAGACATGCACATAGCACACTACACAAAAAGCATAGCGCGCTATCTGTCATCTGACATAAATTCTGGCATATTGCATTTCCACCTTTAATTTGAATTTTAGAGGGAAATCTCAACCCTTGATGAGGTATAACGGTCTCAAGCCCCTCAAAAACACTAAAGAACCAAATCAAATCAACAAGAGAAAAAAGAACACGACTACTACTTTTCATACTCTTAAAACAAATTTTTACGTACTTTGTGCTTGATTTTCAATTGCACTCACTTGGATAACCTTGAAGTCGTTGTCTCGACGATTTCGGAGACATTAAAGAAGTGTTCTCAGGCTTACAAATCACACTCCAAACACATTTTTGGATTACACTCTTAGGGTTGTAAGATTTATTGATTTCATACTCTATTTGTGCTTAATCTATAGTTTTTGAATAAAGTATTGTTTGGAAATCATTTGGTTGTTCTCATACATACAAGCCTAGGGTTTCTTATGCTCAAACTTGTTTTACAAAATCTACGACTTATTTGAACAAGTTGTTGTGCTTAATCTTGATTTTTGGACAAAACCATTTGTTCATTTGATTTGTAACCGAGCGTGCTTAATCGATATCATTTCGTTAGTTTCTTGACTAATATTCGAGCATTTATTTAAGTTTTCAAATATATATCTTGGTCGAGTTCACTCTTGCATGCATTGAAGTATTTCATATCTAGGAAGGCTTGTAAGAGTTGAACTTATTACCCATTCGCTTTGTAAAGAAAATATTTATTTGTATTGATAAACTTTGTTGTAAGACTTAGTAGGATTTAAGTCAAAGGGAAGACCTAGTTGAGGCTAAACACAAATCCTAGTTATGTCTAGGTTGGGAAGTCCTAATTTGTAATTAGGCATTCTAAACGTATATGCTTAGGTTGTAACACTTAATCGTAATTTAAGTGGGGATTTAAAAATCCTAACCGGGGATGTTAGGTAGTGGATGTAGATCGGTTAGATCGAACCACTATAAATTGCGTGCCTCTCTCCATCTCCTCTACCCCCTTCACTTTCATATTGCATTCATATTTGTGCTTGCATGAGCATATAACATTGTCACATATTGAAATTTTTAAAAAACTTCTCGATACACCAAATTCACCCTCCACTTGGGTGTGGTTTCAATGAAGTCCATTGATATCACCTCCTAAATAGCCACGAGATAGGCAATGGTTGAAGAAAACCACCGGAGCAAAAGTCTCATATTTGTTTTACTGACACACATCACAACCAGCCATATAGAACTTGATTTCC
This sequence comes from Stephania yunnanensis, assembly GCA_039657365.1. Lineage (NCBI taxonomy): Eukaryota > Viridiplantae > Streptophyta > Magnoliopsida > Ranunculales > Menispermaceae > Stephania > Stephania yunnanensis. The sequence continues at coordinate 9,162,510 of CM077585.1, forward strand.
TATTTGATCACCATCCAAAATAACTCATTTATAAGCCTCTTATAAGTCTTGAGAAACTACACATAATTGGGCTGGAATTAAACTCAATAAGCAATTTTTGTTGCAGACTTGAAAAGGAGGATAAAACCACTCTGTTTATATTATAGAGTTGGCCCTGCTTATTGGACTAGTCGGGTTTGGCCACAACATCCTTCAACAAGGTGAAAAAGATAGTGAATAAGATAGGGTTAGATTGAATCTCTGCATGGAGGATGATAGATTCATCAAAAGTGACCGTCGAAAGAGAGGACGAGTTCAACAGTGAAATGGAACGAGATAAGGAATCCGCCACCTGATTTGAAGACCTCGACTTGTAATGTATGTGGAAATGAAAACCTAATAGCTTGATAAACCACCTTTGATACTCCTGAGCCACCTTACGTTGTTTCATTAAGAGTTTCAAGCTACGTTGGTCAATTCGAATGAAAGATTTCCTCCTAAGGAGATAGTGACACCATTTTTCGACAACCAAGAAAATGGCCATGAGTTCCCTTTCATATACCAATTTGTTGCGGGCTCGGAGAGATAAGGCTTGGGAAGAAAAGAAATTGGAAGCTCAAACTATGATAGGAGAATGCCAACTCCAACCCTTGAAGCATCAGTCTCTCCACCTTGAATAAAGTCTTAAAATCTGGCAAGGTAAGCACTTGTACCTCCTTCATCGATTGTTTTAAAAGTCGAATTGCTAAAGAAGCCTCACCAGTCCACTCTTTTGTAATAACAGAGTCAATGGAGCATCAATTTTACTATAATTTTGACAAAACGCTGATAATACCCTCTAAGTCCCATGAATCCCCTCAGTTCCTTTAGCGATACTGGCATGAGCAAATTGCCCATAGCCATAACCTTATCTGGATTAGCCCGTACTCCTTCCCGTGAGATAATGTGGCCCAAGTACTTGAGGCTTCTCCTATCGAAGCAACATTTTGAAGATTCTTGAAAAGATAATGTTGTTGTAAAATAAAGAGAACTTGTTTAAGGTTGTCACAATGGTCGGCTATAGAGGTATTGTAAACCAAAATGTAGTCAAAGAAAACAAGGACAAAACGGCGGATTAAACCCTTGAAAAAGAATTCATTAAAGACTAGAGGTAGCGAAGCATTAGACAAGCCAAATGACATGACGAGGAATTAAAAATGGTTGTCATGCATGCGAAAAGCCGTCTTAGGAACATCTGCTAGTCGAAACCTGATCTGGTGTTATCCTGAACGAAGATACAATTTTGAAAAAAATAAGCCCAATGCAATTTTCTAGTAACTCATCAATATTAGGAATGGGAAAATGATCCAAAACAGTTACTTTATTCAAGGCGTGATTATCCACATAAAAGCGCCAACTCCCTTCTTTCTTTTTAAACAACAAGATTAAACTCGAGAAATGGCTTTTACTGGGCTGAATAATGTCAGACTCTATCATCTCAAACACCATTTTCTAGATTTTGGAATTCTGCACCTAAAGGTATCTAAAAGGCCAAACTCACACTAGTTCAGTCCATTCTTTAAGGAGAATTATGTGATCATAGTTACACACAAGAGGAAGAGTAGTAGGAAGCTGAAAAATACCACAATAAGAGTCTAAGACTTCTTGCACACGGGGCTCAACACCAGCCAAAGTAGCACACTTCGTTCAGGAGTTAAGCCATAACATTCCACTAGGAAGCATTCAAAGACATGATCTTATGATCGCTGAGTGGGTTTGTAGGAGACCTGAGCCCGGTGGAGGGTTGGGTCCCTTTGAATGGCCACCGTTCTGCTATTAAAATTGAATGACATTATGAGAGTCTGCCAATAAGTCTTAGTGACATCCAAAGTAAACAACCATTTGATTCCCAAGATTAGATCATATCAGATCTCTTCATCGTGTGGGTATAGAAGTTAGTTGTAATATGAAAACCTTGGAACTGAACCTGCACACATTTATAAACCACCGAACTTGAAATTCAAGCACCTCTACCAATCATCACCCCATAAGCAGACGTCGACATTGTGGGAAGGTTAAAAGGTGTTGGGGCATGTGCCCTAGCTCAATCCATTAACTGTCTTTATGAGTACTTTTAGTTAATAAAATAGAGGATTTCATTTGCTATTTATTATAATTAATTTGCATGTATACATTATAATAAGATCCCTGGGTATTTACAGAAATATCCTAAATGTCCCTAGTCGATCATTTTACTGGGAACTATAATGAATTAAAACTAGTGTGAGTCTTGATTGATGATCATATGATGATTATACGTATAGGGATACAAATCAAGATCACGAGTACTTGTTAGGGAACAAAGTATTGGACCGACCCGCTATGAGAACATCACATGGATTAAGTCATAGTTGTTTCTCATGATAGGTATATTTTTCAGTCCTCTGACTTGAGATTACCAGAGACTTCAACATTAGGAACATAGTGATTTGACATTATCAAACGTTTTCTTTAACCAGACGATTATAAAGGTTGTGATTGGTTGTTGTGTGAGCAATGTGATGAAGTTGTGTAATCGAGATAGAATTTGTCCCTCTCATATAAAGAGAGATATCTAGTGGACCCCTCAATGTGTTAGACTGTTAAAAGGCCTAGTCTAAGTGAATTGATATTGATCAATGTCACTTGGATGTTTTCGATCTACCTAGAGATCGAGACTAGTACGATTGAACATGTTGGATAACAATTCCATGCCTTATGTTTGATCAAAAAGATATCGTGTGACAAAAGGATGTTATATACACTATTGATTAGGTTGTATCGATTTGATATTCGTACAACTTGGGTAATCATAATGTCTTGCTAGAGGCCGCATATGACTTGTATACCAAAATGTGTTTTGTTACACTGCCAACGTTGTATGAGCCTATTGGGTCGCACACTAAGAATGGTTTTGCGAGATTTTAAGATGGTTCAGAAAAATGAATTTTATGACATAAACGTCATTGTGGTGTAGTACACTTATACTTCTTTAAGTAGGGGTATATGTGTAATTTACTTAACCGTCTATATATAAGGGTTGTATAAATAGACGCTTTAAGTTAGAATACACGTATGAAAAATTAAAAGGCCGAAACTCTATTTTCGTTTGAGAAACGACTTAAGGTTTTTGGTATGCTCTGGATCGTTTTGGAGAGAAACAAAAAGATTTGGTATTTTCTGGAAGTTAGCACTTCGAATCTCGGCCGCCTTCCTATGTGGACTATTGGTAGAGGGCGTTCATCGTTGGCTGTGCCTTAGAGATCGATCAACCTTCAGAAAGGTATATTGCGACTGAGGTATGATTAAGTTTTTCATGGTTTAAACGTTTTTAACCGAATTAGATTCGGATCCTGTTAGGGTTTTTGTCAAAATTGTTTTGTAATCTCCTCTGCGAGTGAACCCCAAAACCCAACAGTGATATCAGATCCTTCGAGTTCGATTCCATTAAATTCATTGCATGTTTTCTTCGATATATACATGATATATGATTGAAAGCATGTTAATAGTTGATGTATATGTGATATACATAAGTTTTCTTGTGAGATTTATTATCATGTTTTGTGTATATGATACATATATTCGTGATTTAATTGAAATTAGTTTCGTACATGCTAGTAACCATGTTAGGTTAATTCGAATAATTTTAATGAATTGAGTTTCATGTGCTATGATCCATGACACCATTAGGTTCGATTGGGATAGTAGTTCATGATTCAATTACTTGTTTGTGACTAATTGGATTAGGATAAGATGATTAGTTAGATATGGGCTCGGGTTAATTAAATATATTTTAATTGACTTAATTTTAGATAAATTAAGGGGTAAATTTTGGATAATAAAATCAGCAAAAAATATGATTTTCTATAATGAATTTTAATTTTTGGAATTGAAATTCGTCTTCGCCCGTTGACCGGCCAGAGGGACCGCCGTCTAACTAATCCTAGCACACGAAAATTCTTTTATTAGTGAACAATATAAAAATCACCAAATTGTTTAGTGATTTAAGAAATCAATAAAAATATATGATATTTCATTGTTTACATAAAATCACTAAAACGGAATAAAATCCTATATTAAATTTTAAGTCTCACGCCATCCATTTTAAACACTTGTCAAGGCTTCGATCACACTAATACAGTTTCAGCCATAGTTGGGTATATCGTGTTATCTTGGTGAGACAAGTTGGATAAGAGTTACCTAAATGTTTAAAATGGTCCGACTTAATAAAGCTTTCAAAATAGTTTTGAGCTTTAGGTACATGATGAGATAAAAACATGATAAGACATAAGATGTCCCGTATCTCATAAAAGTATCTAAAAATTACATAAGATGTAATTGGCAACTGTTACCTACCTAAATAATCTAGTTCTGTGTTTCATGCCAAAGCTGTCATAGAATTAGGTGAAATATGGATTTTAGTCCCCTAAATAAACAGTGTTTTTTAGGAGGGTTGTTAATTTAGTGGGAGTCTATTCCTCTATACTAAAATAAACTTTGCATAATCTTTATTGTAGATCAATGGCCTCTTCAAGTAACAATAATCCTCTTTCACTATGATCCATCCTTGAGAAGGATAAGCTATCTGAGACTAACTTTCTTGACTGGTTCAGAAACTTGAGAATTGTTCTTAAGCATGAACGCAAGTTGTATGTCCTAGATGCTCCAATTCCTGAGGACCCACCAGCCAATGATATGAAAGCTGTGAAGGATGCGCATAATAAGCATGTTAACGATTCTACTGATGTTGCATGTATTATGCTGGCAACTATGGTTCCGAACTTAGAAGGACATGGAACTAATGGAAGCCTACGACATGGCTATAACGCTCGAAGGAAATGTTCCAACAACAAGCTAGGCAAGAAAGATTCGAGACAGTCAAAAACCTACATTCTTGCAAGATGACTAAGGGTGCGTCAGTTAGTCCTCATGTTCTGAATATGAAGGGTTGTGTTGATCGGCTTGAGAGACTCGGATTTCCCATAAGCCAAAAGTTGGCTACGGATTTGATCCTTAATTCATTACCAGAAAGTTACTCACAATTTGTGATGAATTACAATATGAATAATATGGAGAAATCAATTTCAGAGTTGCATTTGATGCTCAAAACTGCTGAACAAAATATCAAGAAACCCTATAGTAATGTGTTGATGGTCCAAAAGGGAAAGGGAATGAAAAAGAAAGGCAAAGGTAAGGCTAAAGTTGTCAAAGCTGCTGCTGCACCTGTCGCAAAGCCTGTGGAACAAGTCAAGCCCCAGCCTGTTCCTGCTTCAAAACACCCAAAAGAAAAGGAAGGAAATTGTCATTTCTGTTATGCACCTGGACATTGGTTCAGAAATTGCAAACTCTATCTGGAAGATGTAAAAAGAAAAAGGGTAGTGCGACTACCACTACAGGTATTTATGTTATTGAAATTAATTTATCTACTTGTGATTCCTGGGTATTAGATACCGGATGTGAATCTCACATTCGTATAAATGTGCAGGGACTCACAAGAAGTAGAAAGTTGAAGAAAGGAGAAGTTATCCTCCGCGTAGGGAATGGAGCAAGAGTTGTTGCCCTTGCTGTTGGATCATATAACTTAGTCTTACCTAGTGGACTTATTTTAACTTTAAATAATTGTTATTTTGTCCTTGCCTTAAGTAGAAACATCATTTCTGTTTCATGCTTGGATATGGATGGTTTTGATTTTATTATTGCGAATAATAGATGTTCCATTTCTCGTAAAGGAATATTTTATGCAAATGCTGATTTGTGTGATGGTCTTTATATTCTAAGCATGAAAAGGTCCACTGATAATCCAGTCTTTGACATAAATACAAATAGATTTAAGTCAAATGATTTGAATCAACTTATTTTTGGCATTGTCGTCTCGGGCACATAAATGAGAAACGCATAACTAAACTCCATAAAGATGGACTTCTAGATTCATTTGATTTAGAAACATATGAAACGTGCGTATCTTGTTTACGAGGCAAGATGACTAAAAGTCCCTTTATTGGACACAGTGGAAGGGCAAGTGATTTATTGGGTTTAATACATACCGATGTATGCAGTCCTATAAACACAATGGCTAGAGGAGGTTATCAGTACTTCATTACATTTATTGATGATTTCAGCAGATATGGTTATGTATATCTAATGAAACATAAAGCTGAATCATTTGAGATGTTTCGAACGTTTCAAAATCAAGTGCAAAATCAACTTGGTAAAACTATCAAAACACTTCGGTCAGATCGAGGTGGTGAATATTTGAGCCAAGAATTTGATGATCATCTTAGAAATTGTGGGATTGTCTCCCAATTGACTCCACCAGCAACTCTACAGTGGAGTGGAGTTTCCAAAAGGAGAAATCGAACCTTATTAGATATGGTTCGATCTATGATGAGTCATGCAAATCTTCCATTATCCTTTTGGGGTTATGCATTACAAACTGCAGCTTTCACTCTAAATCGAGTTCCTTCTAAAGCGGTTGATAAAACACCATATGAGATATGGTATGGGAAGAGACTTAGTTTGTCTTTCCTTAAGATTTGGGGTTGTGAGGCTTACATAAAACGACAAGTCTTAGAAAAACTAGCACCTAAATCTGATAAGTGTTTATTTGTGGGGTATCTTAAGGAAACAAAATGATATTACTTTTATAATCCCGCTGAGAATAAAGTGTTTGTTGCTCGGTATGGTTCCTTTATGGAAAAACAATTTATTTCAAAAGACACTAGTGGGAGAGAAATAAATCTTGAAGAAGTTCAAGAATCACAGATAAACACTGAATCGCAACTGGAAGTTCAACAACGTTATGAACCAGTTGAACCTCCGCAAGTGACACAAGGCCCACGTTAATCTGGTTGGGTAAGACATGAGCCAGAGATATTCGGATTTCTCATTACCGATAGTCGTGATGTGTTGCTTATGGATCAAAATGAGCCCACCACTTATCAAGAGGCTATGTCTGGACCAGACTCAAATAAATGGCTAAGTGCCATGAACTCTGAGATGCAATCCATGTATGATAACCAAGTTTGGAACTTGGTCGATTTACCTAAAGGTGGAAAGACCATTGGATGTAAATGGGTTTTCAAGAAGAAAACCGACATGGATGACAAAGTGCATACTTTTAAAGCAAGACTTGTAGCAAAAGGTTTCAGGCAGACTGAAGGTGTTGATTATGATGAAACTTTTTCGCCAGTAGCCATGCTTAAATCCAAAAGAATTTTAATTGCCATTGCTGCATATTATGACTATGAGATATGGCAAATGGATGTAAAAACAACATTTCTTAATGGAAAGCTGCTTGAGGACGTGTATATGTCACAACCTGAAGGTTTTGTACATCCTGAGAATTCCAGGAAGGTATGCAAGCTTCAAATATCCATTTATGGATTAAAGCAAGCTTCTCGGAGTTGGAATCTTCGTTTTGATGAAGCAATCAAGGATTTTGGTTTTATTAAGAACGAAGATGAGCCGTGTGTATACAAGAAGGTCAGTGGGAGTGTAGTTGTTTTTCTGGTACTGTATGTTGATGATATATTACTCATTGGAAATGACATCCCAACATTGTAGAATGTCAAGTCTTGGTTAGAGAAGTGTTTCACAATGAAAGACTTAAGAGATGCAACCTTTATCCTAGGGATAAGGATCTATAGGGATAGATCTAAGAGGCTAATCGGTCTAAGTCAGAGTGCTTACATAGACAAGGTGTTTAATAGGTTTAGTTTGCAAGACTCTAAAAGAGGATTGTTGCCAATGTCGCATGGCATAATTCTCACCAAGACTCAATGTCCTAAGACAAATGATGAGCGATACCGTATGAATAAGATTCCATATGCATCAGCTATTGGATCCATCATGTATGCCATGCTATGCACCCGACCAGATGTAACATATGCCTTGAGCACTACAAGCAGATATCAGTCAGATCCTGGTGAGAGTCACTGGATAACAGTAAAGAACATCCTTAAATACTTAAGAAGGACTAAGGAAGTGCTCTTGGTCTATGGAGGTTTTGAAAATGATCTAGTTGTAAATGGTTACACAGATGCAAGTTTTCAAACTGATATTTATGATTTTAGATCGCAATCTGGATATGTGTTTACTTTGAATGGGGGTGCGAAAAAAGTGGAAAAGTTCGAAGCAAGAAACGATTCTACAAAGTTTCGAGTATATATTGCGGCGTCCGATGCAACAAAGGAGGCAGTTTGGATCAAAAAGTTCATTTCTGAATTAGGTGTGGTTCCAAGTATTGCTAACCCAGTTTGTTTGTATTGTGACAATAACGAGGCAATAGCAAAGGCCAAGGAACCTAGATTACACAACATATCCAAACATATACTCATGCGTTTTCATCTCGTCAGAGAAATTATTGAGAGGGGAGACGTAAAGATTTGTAGAGTACCTACTAAAGACAACGTTGTGGATTTATTAACAAAAGCTCTTCCACAAGCAAAACATGATGGTCATGTTAGATCATTAGGCATTAGATGCATGTATGATTGGCCCTAGTGCAAGTGGGAGATGTTGGGGCATGTGCCCTATGTCAATCCATTAACTGTCTTTATGAATACTTTTAGTTAATAAAATAGAGGATTTCATTTGTTGTTTATTATAATTAATTTGCATGTTTACATTATAATATGATCCATGAGTATTTACAGAAATATCCTAAATGTCCCTAGTCGATCATTATACTGGGAACTATAATGAATTAAGACTAGTGTGAGTCTTAATTGATGATCATATGATGATTATACGTATAGGGATACGAATCAAGATCACGAGTACTTGTTAGGGAACAAAGTACTGGACCGACCCGCTATGAGAACATCACATGGATTAAGTCATAGTTGTTTCTCATGATAGGTATATTTTTCGGTCCCCTGACTTGAGATTACCAGGGACTTCAACATTCGGAACATAGTGATTTGACACTATCAAACGTTGTCTTTAACCGAACGATTATAAAGGTTGTGATTGGTTACTGTTTGAGCAATGTGATGAAGTTGTGTAATCGAGATAGAATTTGTCCCTCTCATATAAATAGAGATATCTAGTGGATCCCTCGATGTATTAGACTGTTAAAAGGCCTAGTCTAAGTGAATTGATATTGATCAATGTCACTTGGATGTTTTCAGTCTACCTAGAGATAGAGACTAGTACGATTGAACATGTTGGATGACAATTCTATACCTTATGTTTGATCAAAATCGTGTGACAAAATGATGTTATATACACTATTGATTAGGTTGTATCGATTTGATATTCGTACTACTTGGGTAGTCATAATGTCTTGCTAGAGGCCACATATGACTTGTATACCAAAATGTGTTTTGTTACACTGCCAACGTTGTATGAGCCTATTGGGTCGCACACTAAGAATGGTTTTGCGAGATTTTAAGATGGTTCAGAAAAATGAATTTTATATGATCAAAATCATGACAGAAACGTCATTGTGGTGTATTACACTTATACTTCTTTAAGTAGGGGTATATGTGTAATTTACTTAACCGTCTATATACAAGGGTTGTATAAATAAACGCTTTAAGTTAGAATAAACGTACGAAAATTAAAAGGTTGAAACTCTATTTTCATTTGAGAAACGACTTAGGGTTTTGGGTATGCTCTGGATCGTTTTGGAGAGAAATAAAAAGATTTGGTATTCTCTCGAAGCTAGCACTTGAATCTCGGCCGCCGTTCATGCGTGGACTACTGGTAAAGGGCGTTCGTCGTTGGCAGTGCCTTAGAGATCGATTAACCTTCAGAATGGTATATTGCGACTAAGGTATGATTAAGTTTTTCATGGTATAAACGTTTTTAATGGAATTAGATTCGGATCCTGTTGGGGTTTTTGTCAAATTTTTTTTTGTAATCTCCGCTACGCATGAACCCCAAAACCCAACAAAAGGCAGTTACGAGCTAGAGAAAAGAAGTTATGTGAAGCGCTGCATATGATGAAGATTAACACCTCTGTGTCATGAACCAACCCCTTTATCTTTATGGTATGTGGTGTAGGGCCCCACTCGACCACATGGGCAAACAACTCCATAGTAACCAAATCGCCAAACTCATAAGAACAATTAGATGGTTCCCTAAACGAGCATTTTTCCTTTGTTATTAGAAATAAGCATCACATTTAGAACCTTCGGCTGGCATCAGTGGGTTGCTAACCATTTCTCGTCACATCGATAATAGAGACCCAATTTTCTTCGGGCTTGGGCTTCAGCCTTAGTTAACCTTTTGTATTTGTAAGGAGAGACATTAGGTCCTCATTTGGTTCGTTTTTGCCAACTTACGGGGGAGTTAAGTCCATAGAGTTAACTCACAGTGAAGTTCATATTTTCATTTTTGGTTAAACTAATTAATGTTCCATACAACCTGCAATTCTCAATTACATATCATTATTTCGCAACATAAAACACAATTCTACGACTATTTCCCTTTTGAGGTATTAAGTTTTCAAGTTAGATTGGTTTCAATATATTCTACAAAATCGTTTTGAAACATCTTTCGAAGCTTTCATAAACTTCCCCAAAACTTCCACGTAGGCATGGAAGTCTTGTAGTTTTTGCTACTTTTTCGTAGGAATTTCAAAAATAATGTCAAATTTTTGGATAATTTTGATATTTACTTTCATACATATGAGTTTCGTTTTCTTTTTATTGAAAATCGACCTAATTCTGGGATGTTTGAGGAATTTTGCCAATTTTTCAAACCATGCTCACAAGTGGAGAATTGTTGGAGAGAAGGCAAAGCAAAGTAGAAATTAAAAAAGAAGAAGAGAAGTTAAAAAAACTAAAAAGAAGAAAGAAGTGCAAGAACTGAAACAAAAATATTTTTGGTCTCACAATTTGATTGCTGCAATGATTACAATTCATTGAGTGATGTATTTAAATACACCCAAAATAACAACCAATAACAATAACTAGAGGCAAGATAAAATAGTTATCCTTAAAAATATTCAAATCTATAATAACTAAAAGATAACTAAAAGATAACTAAAAAAATATGTGAAGTCAGCTATTAAAAGATTGTCGCACAAAAAACATGACTTCAACATTTCTCCTTGATTTGGTTGTTGCAAAACTCAATCTTCTAACTTAGTAGCTCAACCTTGCTAACTTGAAGTGGCCGACCATGGATGTGTAATCACCAAGAATGGAAAGTTTAAAACAAACAAGGAGTCCCAACTGATAATGAGGATGGATGACGCAGCCAAGCCTAATGTATCACCAATTATTCCATACTAATTTGTGAAGAATGTATGTCATCTTATCTATATGATATGAAATCCTGGCAATTGTTTCTTGAACTTTAGGTGGCTGCCAAATCTTGTATCTTCTTCAATAGTACCTCCAATTTCCTTTTTATAAATAAATTTGATGCAATGGTTTTCTTAGTTTCACTTGCCCCAAAAGATGTGTAAATGAACCAGTAACATCATGAAGAAGTTGAAAATCTTTTTGGATAAAATTGTGTTTCTTAATTATTACTAAAGTATCAATAAAGTGCTACATTATGAAATGCCCATTTGTAAACTTGAATGGTAATGACAATATCACATGTGGGGGTGGTGATCTTTGTTGTTCTGTCACATTAGTATGAATTTTGTACAACTTCTCTGGGAAATAACATTAGTATGAGTTTTATACTGCTTTGATTAGGGAAATAACATGTTATTTTGTCTTCCAAATAGAACAACACTAAAATTCGGTACATAACCAACAAGCATAGTTAAACCTCTATTCATGTCTTTCTTTTTCTTATTTAGCATTCTTGGTGTTAGGTTTTGGGAAAAATACCAAGTTGTTTATTCTAGGATCAATAAGGTCAATATATACAGTTACAAAAGTACATAGGCCGAGTGGGCCTAACCCTAATACACACATATACATTAACACCTCTCCTCAAACTTAAGGCGAATCAATAGTTTTGAGTTTGGAAAAAAAAGAAAAGCATGTTGCTTCATCGTCTGTGATTTGGAGAAGAAGTCAGTCATCTGAAGCTTAGATGATAAGAAACGAAGATCTATTATCTTCTGATGACAACAATAACGAGTGAAATAAGCATCAACACCAAAGTGTTTGGTTAACTCATGTTTCACTAGATCAGTAGCGATTTGAATAACACTAGTATTATCAAAAAATAATGAAGTAGGCTCATACATCATAACACCAAGGTCAGTAAAGAGCCAATGTAGCTCGATAATCTCAATATTTATAAAGGCGAGAGCACTTAATTTTGCCTCAGCATTGAACAAGAAACAACAGTTTGTTTCTTAGATTTCCATGCAAGAAGAGAAGTACCAAGAAAGATATAATAACTAGTGATTGATTGCCGATCAACAGGATCACTAGCCTATATGGAATCCAAATAAGCCTGTAGCTGAAGAGTACTATTACAAGAGAAAAACAAGCTTTGAGAAGATGTCCTCTATAGATATCGCAACACATGAAAAAGATGAGCATAGTGAATAGAAGTAGGAGCACTAACAACCTGGCTAAGCATATGAACATCATGTGATATATCCGGTCGAGTAACTGCGAAGTAGATAAGACTGCTAACGAGCTACCTATATCGAGAAGGATCAAAAAGAGGTGTGCCATTAGTCGTTAGCAGCTGGAGATGAAGTACCTTGGGAGAAACAACAGTTTTAGCATTAGTGAGATCCGAAATAGAAAACAACTCAAGAGCGTATTGCTGCTATGAAAAGTAAAACCCATCATTTGTATAAGTGACCTTAATGCCTAAAAATATCAAAAGATCCAAGATCAGACATCATAAACTGCTCACTGAGACATTGTTTCATAAAGTCAATATAAGATGGATCATCACCAGTAATAATCATGTCATCTACATAGAGCAATAAAATAGTTTGACCTTGTGAAGAAGTGTGAACAAACATTGCTAGGTCATGCTCACTAGCTACAAAATCATCCTATAGAATGATCAAGCTGAAGCGCTCAAACCAAGCATGAGGGCTTATTTGAGTCCATAAAAAGCACGATGTAGATGACAAAAATGACCAGTTGGATAAGAGAAGCTAAGTGGAGGTTTCATAAAACCTCCTCTTGTAGATCACCATGAAGAAAAGCATTCTTTACATCCAGCTGCGAAATAGTCCATCGACGAACAACATCCACAACAATGAGTGTATGAACAGTGGTCACATGAGCTACGGGAACAAATGTCTTATCATAATCATGACCATGTTCTTGTTGAAATCCACGAGCAACTAATCGAGCCTTATAACACTCAATAGACCTATCAAAGTGAGTTTTCAACTTAAAGACCCACTTATAAGTGATAGGAACAACATGATTTGGAAAAGGAACAACATCTCATATGCATATGCAGTCTAGGGCGGCAAGCTCCTTATTCATAGCCAACTGCCACTCAGGTACCTCTATGGCCTCCTCATAAGTGATAGACTCCTGAATATCATGAGCAACAACAAGACTAAAACGAGTAAAATAATGAATAGTATAACGGTCACGAAGATCATACCATGAAATAGTAGGAGAGAGTGTGAGAGCGATATGGAAAAATCATCAACATGAACCTCATCAGTAATAGCCAGGGCAAGGAGAGGTTGTATATCGTCAAAAACATGCTGATCATCTATAGGTACATGAGAGGGTTAGGAATAATGGTAAGGAAAATGAGAATTGAAAGACCCAGTAGGTGCAAGGACAAAGTTGATCGGAACTGACGACTCAATGGTCTGAAGAAAAAAAGACACAGCTTCAGCAAGAGAGGAAGGTCACGTGGAGGTAGGAGAAACATAAAAGGACGATCTTTAACAAAAGAGACAACATAAGAAATGCGCACCTGATGAATGGAAGGATCATAACAAAAATAACCCTAATGCTCAAGACTATAAAAAAATGAACTCAATGGATTGAGAAAAAAGTTTAATGCATTCATGAGATGGAAGAACATAACAAACACAACCAAAGAAACGAAAATGATCATAGCATGGGGAACAAGAAAATAAGCATTCACTCAGACAAATCCCTCGAAGAATCGAAGAAGGCTGAAGATTAATAAGATAGACAGAAATGGATACCGCCCGGCCCTAAAGTGTGGTGGAACATGAGAAACAATGAGAAGAGTCTGTGCAGTCTGAATAATGTGACGATGCTTGCTTTCGGTAACACCATTTTAAGCATGAGCGCCGGACGCGAAAGTTAAGGAATAGTACCTTAGTCAGATAAAAATTGACGGAATGTGTTGGATAAGAACTCACCACCAGAGTCAGAGCAAAAAATCTTGACAGTAGTAGAAAACTAAGTTTGAACCATATAAGTGAAAGACTTATAAATGCAAAGAAGTTCACTACTGTCTCGTCCTAGAGCCGGGTCTGTGGATGTCTCAAAGTCGCAAAGGTTAGGGCTGGGAGGCTGGGGCCTCGTTCTAAACCCGAGTCTGCTGGGCTTTTGCCGCTACTCAACGACCTTTTGGTCGAGACTCCTTGTTATTTGGCATCACTCATCGATTGATTTATTACAGTCTTTTATATTCATGCGTTATATGTTTATTTTGTTTCTAATTGCATGAATTCTACTGTTTTAGTTATGTTTTGAAATGTTGTGTATGTCCTAATGGATTTACTTACCTGGACTTGTCAATTTTGGGTTTGATTGAGTGCAGAGTCTCAGAGGGAAAGCTCCATAGCTAGGTGAATTTTTGTATATCTTGTCTTACTATGTTATGATGATAGCATATTTACTAGGTCCACAATTAGGTTGCCTAACTTTTTACATTATTGTTGAGTTATTTATTTGTAGAAATTGCTTCCGCTAAATTGTAAAACTTGCAAAATATTAATAACTCAACTTAAAATTGTGACTTTACGTATAATGATGGATAGGAAGGCTGACTAGGCTGCGTTGACCTTGCGAGACTGGCTCGGGGGTCCGCGTGGGCTTAGGCCGGGCGGGGCCTAATTTGTGAAAAATTGGGGTCGTCACACATCTTTATGTAAGTTCAAAGACCAAATGAATTCAGGGACTAAATCATGTGTTTTGCCTTTTTTTATTTATAATTCAACCTAAAATGTTTAAGATTACCATAATCATACTTAGATTTATCACAAAGGATTAGGGAGTGATTGGTCACTGGTTTGTTTTGCCAAACTTTCTCCGTTGTCGTAGCTAAATCATTCATTTTTCTTTTTTAGTATGCGATTCAACCTAAAATGTTTTTTTGTCAAAATAAAAATCTAAATGTTTATGATATCCATCTTCTTACAAAGATTTATTATAGAGGGTTAGGGAAAGATGGGTCGTGGTGTTTCTTGCCAAACCTCCTTAACTACCGTAACTAGCAAAGAAGCAAATGGGGATGCCATTGGCCATAAGTGAATATGAACCCCATGGTCTTGAAAAAAAAATAAACCTCATAGTAAAATTATTTGTTCATAATTAATGAACTTTCTTTTGAATACCTAATTTATTAAGATTAATTGGCATCTTCATCTCAAAGACTCTTACACCAATCAAATACTGGAATAATCCGATGATAATTAAATAGTTTGGCTAAGTGCACCCCACCATTTACTTAGTACACCCATGCAAAAAAATCAAACTTAAAAAGTTTAATTACACTAAAAATTTACCTTTATGCCCTCATTGTGATTAGTGCACCCACCGAGCTTTTCCTCTCGTTTTGTGCATCTCATCATCATTCTTCCACATAGTTTCTTGTAGTGATCTGTAGGGCATCATCAAGTGATTTGACCTCACAAGTCCGAATCTCCAGCTGGAGAGTCGATCAGAGCCCACATAACCTCTATTTGAAGAGTCTGGTCAAAGCCCACCAAACCTCTAGTTGGATAGTCGGTCGGAACCCACGAACTTTTAGGTCAACAGTTGTCAACTGAATTCCACCAAAGAAGTTCGGTTTGACAACACCGAACCTAGAAGACAAATCTCGATCCATGTTGTCGAACTTAAAATGGATGTCTCGACCAAGGTTTTAAAGTTTGGTGCTTTGATTTGGATGAAGAGGTATTTTGATAAAAATGTTGCGGTGCCCTCATATATTGAATTCAAATTAGGGGTGCACTTGGAATTGGGGTACGCTTAGCCATATTTTAGTTAAATGACGGAAGATTTTCTATTCTTTTTTGTTATGTTTAATATTGTCAGCTAGGGTTTTATTGGAATGCCCCTTAATCCTAAACTATCCAAGTATGGTTTTGAGCTTAGGACCCATCCTTCATGTGTAGAGCATACAAATGTGATGTTCCTAGAGTACTTATGTTTTTGGGTGGGTTATAGAAAGAAAATGAGTGTATGTCAGGTACGTAAACAATATTAAAGATATGTATGAATGAGTTGTAATAAATGTCAATACATTTGGAGGGATCACAAAATAATTTTCATTTCAATGGGACTACATCAACGATCAAGGTTAACCTCATATCTTCTAACTTTAGTTAAGGATGGACTATCTAGGCATATTCAAGAGGATATACCTTAGTATATGTTATTTGCAGTTGATATTGTTATAGTGGACTAAAAACGGATAAAGTGGAGAGGAAATTAGAATTTTGGAGAAAATTGTTAGAATATAAAGGCTTTAAGTTGTGTAGGATGAAGACCGAATACACGCATTGTGAGTTGAGAAATACTAGGCATCAAGATGGAGTAGTAAAATTAAGGGAATTAGAAGTTCCTAAAGTAAACTGCTTTAGGTATGCATGATCAATCATGCAAAAATGTTGGTAATATTGAGAATGACGTGACACAAAGAATTTAATTTGGATGGAAAAAGGTGAAGCGTGCAACATATGTGATGTGTGATTGAAATATACCTACCAAGCTAAAAGAGTAATTTTATAGAATTGCATTTAGGCCTGCTATGTTTTTATGGAAGTGAATGTTAGACGGAAAAGAAATAACAAATACATCAAATAAATGTAGCAAAAAATGAGGATGGTTAGGTGGATGTGTGGAAAAACTCGTAACGATAAATAAAAAATACATAAATTTAAAGAAGAGTAGTAGTAGCATCAATTAGCTTAAAAACTAGAGAAGGGCAGTAGCGGTGGTTTTGATACCTCGAAATACGACCTACAAATGCTCTTGTTAGAAAACTTGACTCGATAGAAAATGAAGAAATTCAACGATGTAGGGGCAGATCAAAGCTAACCTAAGATTATAAAGGGTTTTAAGGATTTGCAAAGGACGCCAATAATTATAGTAAATCGAGCATAATAGAATAGAAGACTTTGATTTATGTAATCGATCCCAACTAATTAGGACTTAGACTTTCTTGTAAATAACATTACATAATATAATTGTTCAAAGATGAAAGATTAGGCATTATGCATGAGGCTTTTTTCTCTGGAGGAGAAACATAATAATGTATTAAAAGTGCCAAGGAAGAGTTCCTTCTCCCTCTTTCCCTCGAAAAACACTTTCAACTCCCGTAGTTGCATTGCAGCTTCTTCCCCTATTTAGTTAATATAGACCCATAAAGATGTTAATGATTTAGCCATCTCCAATCCACTAAACCAATTTTTGGCTTTCTTTCGAGCCAATCGCCTACGCTTTAGCTAAAACCACAAGTTTGAAAATATTTTAAAGCTTATTGGATTTTGCTGCAAAAGATAATATCATAATATACTCTTCTAGCAACTTTTAAACTTCCATTTGAGTAGAAAAACCACTGGGTTAACAATTTCCCTGAAAAAGAACATCAGAAAAACAAATAATCAATGCTTTCCTCATCATTCTTACTTAGGCAATAACATCTTTGTAAAAAAGGCTTATGGGAGTTTGTCATTTATGTTTATCTTGTTGTGGGCCACTAGCCCAAAAACTATAATTTTGGATGGTACTAGAGCTTTTGATCGAAAATCCTCGTTGGAAAAATAGGCAACTCTAGTTTATCAATGAGTTTTAGAAAAAAAGATTTACATGTGCAGAAACCATAATTACTCAAGTTTCCTTGAGGGGCTTGTAAAATTTATTTTTTCTATTATGATTAGTTCTCAATTTTTGTCTTTCTTAAATTTTATATTTGGATTGTTCTAGGCATCAAGTGTTTTGTTGAGAGTGCTCTTCATTACAGTAAAGATATTAGTATTGGAAGTGGGGCGCAACCATCTTTTAAATTTGAAGTAGGACACCTACAATTTTGCATGTAGTATAGGTTTTGACATAAGCAAACTGCTCATGTATGGCATCACCGATTCTAGAATGAATAAAAAACATGGTTATCCAATGACTGATGTTGTGAAAGCTTCTACAAAGATGCATAAAAAGAAGGTGGTGCCACTATTGTTTAGCTAAGGTTTGTCCTTATTGTTGTGCCTATTTTTATATCAGATTATAGTGTTTTCCCTTATTAAAGATGCATAATTAAGTTCAAAGTGGAAACAAGTGGATGTCCAATTTTGGTGGGAATGATACTTGCTATGATTTGATACTTCAAGCAAAAGTTAGCCTACCACAAAGAAGACTTCATTACTTGGAAAAAAACCAATCCCTGGCAAAAGCAACAAATTATAATGTTATTTTGAGCTTTTTCTCAAATGACAACATTATTGATAAGGGGATGAGGTAGTCGACCCCCATTGGATGAGGTTGCACCTACGTGAGGCCTTGGTGGGTAATAAATATTTATGAAAAGGTCTAAAATAACAATATCATTTGTTTAAAGCTCCGCTTTAGATCCATATATATTTACTTTGAACTAATCAACATATCAAAAATTAGTTACCATTGTGTATGCTATTTGGAGACAATATTAGACAAAACAATGGATGGAATGAATAGGAAATTTGAACATTGAAGGAATATGTTAGAGTTTAAAGGCTTTAAGTTGAATAAGACTAAAACTGAACATTCATTATGCTTTCGTGAATAGAACATATCAAAATAATCTAGTAAAATTAGAATAGGCATAAGTTCCTTAGATGGATCATTTTAGATATTTTGGATCAACCATTCGAAAAGATAATCATGTAGAAGTTTACATTACACATAGAACTCAAGATGGATGGAAAATGGAGGCGCACAACAAGTGTGCTATGTGATTGAAATATCTCTATTTAACTAAAAGAAGAATTCTATGGTAAGATCATGCAACATAGAACTCAGATTCCTAAAAGTCTTTTAAACAAAGAATAACACTCTTGAATTAATTTGTATTTATTGATGAGTACAAAGGAGTTATGGCTCACAAAATCATGACACATAAGTCACACCAAACGTGTGAACTCCACTCAATACATTATGTATAAAGTGGTTACAATCTATTGAAACAACGATGACTCAGACCTCTAACATTATATTCCAATGTCCGCTTTTACTGTCCTCCTCAGATGAGGGGGAGTTCACGAACACCGAGTTTGTATCTAAGAAGAGAAAAATGATGAGAAGATGGAGCTTTAATGAAGCAATCAGTGAGTTGATTTTCAGTAGGAACGTAATGCACTTGAAGATTGGCCTTGAAGAACGCGATCCTGGACAAAGTGATCATCTAGTTCTATATGCTCAGAGCGGACATGGAATACAAGATTCTTAGTCAGGGAAGTTTCCCCCAAATTGTCACACCACATAACTTGTGAATACTGGTGAAGAATGCAATGAAACACCATTTCAAACTAAATGGATTGCAACCAAATCAACTTGGTGGAAGTGTAAGATAATGCATGATAATCTTCCTCAGTACTAGAGTGTGTGACAACGTGTTATTTCTTTGATCAAAAAGAAAGTAACGAGCCCCCAAGAAATGAGTAGCCAGTAATAGAGCGACAATTATTTGGAGAAGAATCCCAATCGAATTCAAAGAATTTAATGAGAAACAACTGATCATTTTACTAAGAAAAATAAGGACATGTTGGACAACCCTTGACATAGTGCAATACGCGTTTGAAAGCCTTCCAATGCAATATAGTGGGACACTGTGAAATTAGCAAGATTTGAGAAATCGACAAACTTTGCCAAACTTCAATGGAAGTTTGTTGATAATGAAAATGAGGAAGCGAAACTATGTTGTAATGTAAAACTTGCAAAGTTTTGCCTAAAACTTCAACATGTTTCACCAAACTTCAATCGATTTTGATGTTTTCCATCAAAACCATTAAAAAAGAGACAAAAGATGCAATAATTCAAAGAAATCAATGAATTTTTGTGGAAGTTATTGAAGTTACCCCTTAATAAAATAAAATTTGAAAATTATTTTCTTTTCATATCAAGTAGTAAATAAAATCAAAATTATCATATAAATCAATATAAAAACAAATATTAATGTCGTTCGTCTTGCAAATTGAGTGTTTATTGTTAAATGACTATTTTAAACAATTTTATTGTGATTATTATGCATTATTGTTGTATGATTAAGTATATTTCTAACTTTTTTATGGTAAAATTTGAGTTTTTAGCATTTAAAGAGAAATTCCATTAACTTCCATAGCCGAAGAATTTTTGTAAAACTTCTCTTATCGAAGTTAACTTCCTCGAATTACTTTCGAATTTTAAGTGAGTGAAAGTTAAGACGAAGTCGAAGTCGCGAACCTTATAAATTAATTGAGTTTTATTCATTATAAACTCAACATCAGGATGTTTCCGCGACAAAAATTGAAGATCCACTTAAAATGCTACAAAAAAGACTAACATCCAAAAGGAAGATTATCAACCTTGAACAACTCCTTGTTAGCAACAACAAAGGTATTAATATGGGTGGCATGAGCCATGCCAACACGTTTAGCAAATTACCAACATAGGCCTCCTGACTGAGGTTGAATATGGAAGAATCTAGAAACCTCAATGGCCAAAATGTAATGTATATCTCCTAAATTCTTCAAGGAAAAAAAACACCATCAATTAAGTAATGAATTGTTGAACCAAAGAGCTTGGACTTCCTATGATTAGAATGTCATCGACATAGATCAAAGCATACACCACATAATTCCCTTTGTATAAAACAAAGAGAGAAAAACCATCAATTAGCTTGTGTGCAGTCTCATTCAATGCATACTATTTATTGGCAAGAATCCGATTACCGATTCACCTACCCTCGAGGTAATGGCAACCACTAGACGACACACTAGCTTTATTTGTCATCTGTTGGTCCCATCAATCAAATATTAGGTTTATCCAAAGGCTTTACCGACGCATGTCCATCTATCATAAAGCACAAGAGAAGGAAACACCAACTCATGTCCTTAATTGATACACTTATGAATTCAATTAGACAAGTAAAGCCCTCGGTGGCACCATCCTGAGGCATTAGATATTACTTGTTTATAATGCCCTCGGTGGGGACTCCACAAACATCTTGGGGCAATGAATATAATAAGATGGGAAAATCAATGCATTCACATTTCATAAATACGTAGAACCAAGCCAATAACATGATGCAACCTATTTCCCAAGTCTCTAGTTAAAAACGTATGTCCTAACCTAACTAATATCATGTCTTATTTGATAATTAAGCAAGCTCTCGCTTGCCTCGACTCACCGCAAATCTTATTTTCAATCTTTGCGCGCTTAGGGCTATTAAACCTTCTTGCGAATCTAGACAATTCTAGACACATTCTCATCATTGACAAGTCGTATATTAATTCCAATTTATTTTTACATTTATTTCGAGGTCCACTAGTATGGGTCCCGTGGGTCCCCTATTGCTTGACACGAGGGACGAAGGGTGGGGCCCACCCTACTTTTCCCCCCGAAAATGTAGTAGCGTGCCCGTTTGATGGTAGGGGATATTTCGCCATTTATTTGTCTATTTTGTATTTTGTTTTTATCTTATTTTGTTTTACTTTATTGCATATATATTGTTTTTTATTTTATTATTGTTTTATTTTTTATATTATATATATTATACAGGGGCCAATTTGGCTTCTGGTTCTACACTGGGCAAGATGCAACTTGGGTCGCCCAAGGGTGGTACCCGTGACGGCCCCTTCCTTAATCTAGGCACCGCCCGGCCAAATCTTGTAATTAAGCCCTATTTGAACCACGTAGGATTTAACTACATATTAGTCAGCCTTTTTTATCATATTCTCCTTGTTAAACATGTTCGGGATAAGTAACACACATGTCACAATTCAATTGAATTTAAGAGTTAATTAAAATATTTTGAAGAGTTATAAGATTCGGCGAGAGTTTTAACAGATTATGTGGAAGCAATATATTAAATCCTAAGTATGGAAATCAGGAAACAATGATCACATGCATATATATAATAAAGTGGCAAATATAAACAGTGTGATGGTCATCATAAGTCTGTGAACTAAACGCTCGACCTAATATACAACCCCAAAATGTATCAAATACATAACTATATAATACACTAAATATAAAAACCTACAAAATGTCGATGCAGAAGTATGTCGTTAGCTCAGAGGTAGTTGTCGATCTTCTCCTTGCCGGACCTGCTCGTTGATGGCTCTACACCCATCGTCATAAAAAAGACATTGAATGCAAAAAGTAACAGTAATCCCTGTTGACATGTTCATTCAAATTTCCAAAAGAATAAATGGTATTTAAAAGCATAAGTTTAATAAAGAAAGACTAGTACCACAAATATGCTAAGAAATACCACAGTTAAACAAGTGAAACTGACACAAGGCTAAATAGTTATGATCTAGATTCGGTCGGTCATGGCATACATCGGTGAAGCCTTTAAAACCACTGAAGGACGTGCAAGTCATCGCACAGTCTAGTATCACCGGGACTCTAACCCCCAGTGTCACCGGGGACTCTAACTTGGTGTATCAACAACCCTAAGGACTCTAACCTTACGTACCGCGTCATAGTGGTGAGTGTCCGCGTCCCATGACTCTAACCTCGTGTACCGATCAACTCTAATATAGTGCAATGGACTCTAGATTCTATAACTACTTTATAATTCCAAGAAATTGACTCGTTAATGATTCCAAGGCTTGACTATGCTACAAGTACAATTCCTAAAGGGTACAATTCCATAAAGACACCCATAAATTCACAATTCCTAATAGCATGCTATTTACACTATATTCACTGTAAAATAGCAAGAAATGACATAAAGCACATGGATGGAATCAAAGAAATTCAATTTATCATAATATCATAAAAGTCAAGCTCAACAAATGAGGAATGTCAAATAAGTTCATGATGTGAGAATACAACATTGGACATAGTCAATATAGACTACAACAATAAGCATAAAGTGGATATGAAATGCAAATAAAATAATCAATGGGTATACTCACATCAAGCAATGTAAAGTCCTAGCTATACCGGCCTCTCGACACCCCGAATCTCGTATTCGAACCCTTGAGATTCTTCCCTAGGTTCCTGATATCACTTAACATGTTTTTGAATGTGTTTAGACCTTTAACTAGGGTGTAGGACTTGTTTAAAGTATTTAGACTCAAATTAGGAAACTGCTGATTTTTGTACTGTCATAGCAATTAACATGCTGGATAGCCTACCTAGCGCGCTAATGACTTATTAGCACGTTACCCAGTTCTTCCAATGTGCTAGTTGATCTCACTTAGCGCACTATGTGCAGGAAAACCCAGAATTTTGCACTTAAAATTTTGAGTTCTCTCAACACATAGGCCACCCCAACTACTTGGGATCTCTTTTCCACATCTCCAGAGACCCAAGACATTCATCAACAACATAAAAAGCCACACATCATATAATTCATGAATTCATCAAATTAATCTAAGTTGCTAGTGTAGGAAAATTACCTAGTTTGATGAACACCTAGCTTGGTCAACACCACTTACACCAAACCCACTGATTTCTCCTTGATCTTCTCAAATCTCTCTTTTTCTCCAGCAAGCTTTACTTAGTTTCTAAGGTTTGTAAATGAAATGATTTAATTGCATGTGTTGATCTTAAGCTTTATATGTGCAATAGATAAGTTTGATTAATAGCCATTGATCTTTATGTATACATGTATCCCAAAACTAATCTAATGACCTACATCTTGACATTTTTACCACTAACTCTTCACTAACTCAATCCAACTAACACCAATACCAAACTCAATTGATTTCTAGATTGTCAACACGTATCTCGAGGAATATCAAATGGCTATTGTTTTAAATTTCTAAATTATGTACATTTAATATATAATCATTTATAGCAACATTATTTCAACTATATAAACTACACTACGCTTAAACCAACTTACCACATCACTCTCTACCCCAATCGACATTGGCACACATCTCAAGATACGTTTCTACTCACGTCTCGACACATATACACAAGTAGAAGTAACTTAGTAGTCTACACATATACAACACACTAGGCATACACCACAACAAATCTTGATTTGTGGCCTAACCTACCCGCGGCGTCCACATGGATCTAAGTTGGCATCCTAATATGAAATTACGAAATAAATAACGGCGTAAATAAAATGAGTCATTACATTAGGCGTTTTAAATTCTTTTGGTATAGTCAAGATTCACGTTTATTGTTCAAACGTCTTTTATCGTCCTCCCGAGCTAACTTTTAGCTATTATAGTTTGTTTAGAACTCCTCTCAATGAGAAATCAATAGTGGTTTAATTTTCATGTCATTTCTTGAGAATATATAACTCATACCTCGATTTTTGTTATTAAGGATTCGTAACTCTCTATGATCTAATTATCTTAAATTTATAATTCACCCTCAACGTTTCAATTTGTTACTGTGTGTGTTACTACTATCGAATTTTTATTTGTTCTTATGGTACTCCCAAAAGTAATGTATACGGCTACGTACTTAGTACTTAGATGATGGTAACTTGCACGTCATGCCATTTAAAACTTTGACTCAAGGGTACCCTGACTTAAAGAAGATGTACATTCACAAACTTTACTTTCATTAGAATAAATTTTTGTCCCTACCTTAGCAATGCGAGCGATACTAATTTTAAGAATCAACTCACCATTAACTTAGATTAGGTGGCATTAGTTACATTATTTATTCCTCGACATTATTTTCATTCAACTACCCTTACAATCATGTTAAGTTCTATTTTGCCTCAATAATCATTAGTTCACGTGTCCATTACCTGACAATCATGCCAATGATATTTTTTTAGATGGGTATCCCCAATTTTAACTATTCACCTCATTGGGTCTATTACAATACCATTAAAATTAATCTACATCCTTCAAACTATAAAAAAATCTTGAGTTATATAAGCATTTAATTTTGAGGCATTCCTTAATTTTTCAATTACGGTACCTTCATCGCGTACCTCAAATTCATTTCGAAAATGATTTATCAAATTTTAGTATTAACGCGCGTCGAACGTGTCAATAAAATAAAGTTCCTAAACCAACTATTTTGTAGAATAGTGGCAAAAGGTCGATCCCACAGAGATTGATAGTCTTTCTTAGATTAAAAACAACAAAAAAAGAAAATTGGGGATTTTAAAATAAATATTAATTTAACTAACTAAACTAACTAAACTAAATAAAATAAAACAACTAAACTAATTTTCAAAACAATTAATAAATACCCAAGTAACACCTAGGTCTACAGTTCCACAAATCAAGATTAAGATTCAATGGCAATCATGGTCTTCAATCTTTCCCAAAAAGTTATTAATTTAAATTCTCCTAGATTAGCTATAGAAAATCGACATCCGCCAGAAATTCCTCGTTCTCCTAATCTCGATAGCCAAGACGTCCGCCACTAACTATGTGCCTAATTAATACATAACCCTAGACATCCCCCAATTGAGTTTAACACACTAACTGCAGTAATATGGTTCTATGGGAACATTAATCTTAAATAACTGAATCAAATCCACTTCTGATTTAACTTAGATTCAATTGTTGCACACTCAAAAACCGAAAGGGTTTGACGACAATTGGGTGAGTGTTTGTCACTTTATTGGTCCAAAAGCATAATTACACGGATACTAATGGTCCAAATAACTATAGGTTGTCCACCTAAAAGCATGCATCACCGTATATATACCCTAGATCTAAACCATAAACCTTAAAAGCTACCATAATGGAATAGGAGAATTAAGTTAAATTAAATAATAAAATAAAAAATATCACATAATATTCCATGAATCCATAATCCTGATTTCTTTCCCCGCCAACATAGGCAAGGAGTTTATTAGTCAAACATTGTCATCGAAGAAAGTCGATAGCAAAACAATAATAGTCGGTGTTCTAAAAGATAAAACCTAAGTTCCTAATATATAAAACTACTAAACATTGGTCCCGGGAAGTGAGAGAACCTAATTATTTGTGTTGGGGAGGTGACTCATGCGCCGAGGACGATCTATGGACTATTTTGGAGCTTGAAATCACTTATGTCCACGTGTCTGCAACCTATTTGCTCGCCTGGTTTGCGCTTGCTGACGTGGCGCCATGTGATTGGTGAAAAAACTGTATGATGACACTATTAGGCGTGGAAAGCGCGACGCGTGCACACGTAGGTGGAGAAAAATCGCGCGACTTGTACGAATTTCTGGGAGACTGTGTTGACGCGCATCCCGTGGAAGAACTGATGGAGGCTAAAACGCATGGAATGTTGTTGGTTTGTGATGTGGCGTGAACACTGATGTGGCGGCTCCTCATTGGTGTGAACAACTTGTGTTGTCGTGGTGGATGAGTGGTGTGCGTGACACTTGGCAACCTGGAAGAAAGAATAATTGTGTGTGTGTGTGTGTGTGATGGAGACCACTGACGTGGCAGCGTGTGATTGGTTAAGAGAATATATGTGCTAACGTGGCAGCTTCTAATTGGTTGAAATATGTTGTCTTTTATTATACCCACCAAGCAACACGTAACTCGAGGCAAACTGTCCGACATCTGATCACTACAAAGTAAATACTCCATTTTGAATATATTTTCGCCACGAATTCAATTGCGCACTCCATTTCACCTGAAAATGACCAAAAAATATAATTAAATATATATTTAGAGACTTTCTATATTAAATATACTAAAATAAATGAATAAAAACATATAATAACCAATTTATCAAATACCCCCAAACATAAGACTTTGCACGTCCCGAGCAAATTTGTAAATGACAACACAAACTAAACTAGACTATTAACATAAATATACACTGACTCAATAATCCTATACCAGACTCAGAATTCGCGGAGTTCCTTTGGTTTACATAGTCACCAAGTTGACAAACAACTCAAGAAGTTTCAGAGTTATGATATGTCAAAACTCGCAACCCAAACACAATTAAGATCCCACTTTCAAGACAAAGACTAGGTCAAAACAAAAGCCATCGACTACTCGTAAGTTTTCTTGGTCTATACATTAAAGCCCACAAGTTAAAACTTCACTTAATCCAGTGAAAGCACTCAAACTAAATCTTTTATTTGAGGAGTTTCACAACTTCCACCTTTATTTATTATATAGTTTTTTTTTATATTTTTTTCTCCAAATCTTTTTTCAATTAATACGGTCTCTGCTCTATTTCCTATGGATCGCTTTTCTCACTATTTCCCACCATAAGTTTCCCTACTCATTTTCCTATAGAAACTTGTAGGATACTCTACACTAAGAAAACTCATGTTAGTACTTCTCATTTTCACTATAGTCAAGCAAATCCCTCTAATATGGGTTAAAATAATATTACTTGTATAACTCTGACCGTCTACTCATTTTCGTTATCTAGCACAAAGTTTAACCATCATCTAAGTCCCTAATCATAAAATCATGAAAATGCCAGATACGGGCTTGATTGAGTGTTTCTCCTAATTTGCCCTAAGTTTCAAGTTAAAAAGGCAACTATAATGTACTTATCCATAACCAAAGGCATGAAACAAAGTTTCGAGTGACTCTATATACAAAATAAATAAATAAATAAAAAGGTATACTAAATACATGCATGAAAGTGCATCAACTACTAATGGAATAAGAAAGAAATATGAAGGGACAAGAAATGAAAAAAATGGAAGAAATGATATAAAACACCACCATTACCATCCACAACTGCATATAATGGCATAAAATTAAAACAATAAATGATCTCACATGTGGTCTTTCTCAAAGAATCCTTCTAAAGTCTAACCACAATCCCTAAAATACCCCCAAACTTATTTTGAACCTTGTCCTCAAGGTTCAAAACAAGTCAAGGCATCCAGATAACAAAAAGAAAAAGACAGTAGTGAAGAAGAACATGGATAAAAATATGATACAAATGCATGCTTGACAAAAAGTCTCTAAAAACTAGTGAACACACAAAATCTCTCATGTGTAGGTGACTAAGGAAACTATAAAAGAATAATCATAACAAGAGCAAGAACTAGTAATCATAAGAATTAACTCAAAAGATTCCAAACAAGTCTGCGAGCCCGAAGTATGTCAACTAAGGGTGAAATCAACAAGATGATGGAATTAAGTTTAAGGTTTTGGATCTACTCAAAGACCCGCCACTAATGCGGTGACTTAAGTTGGTTATGTCCCAACCAAGTCTCAAAACACCTCAATCCTATAAACATGTTAATTCCAAAAAGAAAATGCTCAAAATATTCTAAAAAAATGTCATCCAAAGTCATAACTACAAAACTCGATGCTCTAATCCTCCGATGAACGTCAAACGTAACATATAACCTATAAAAATAAAGAAACCAAATTCGACTGATATTAAACATAAAAAAAACTAAAACTAAACCAAAACCAAAACCATAACTGAAATAAATGCAAGAAATAAATAAAATAAAATAAAAATGAAGTTGGTTGCCTCCCAACGAGCTGCATTTCTTTTAAGTCTTAGGCTAGACTTGGCGTGATTGATCACGTGATGCCATCTATTTTAGAGATGTCAACAAATAATGGTGCATCTACGTATTTGGGCAATGAAGCATGCACGCTCACCTTCAAATTTAGAAGCTCATTCAGGACTTCCAATACGAAAGAATTTGTCGCATCAGGATCGTCCAACACAAAGGTGTCGGCAGTGTAGAAGATACGCGAACGCTCCTTTACTTCCACCCCCCTTATAAGGTGTACCTAATGTGTATGGGAGAGTGGGTAGTTGCACCAACACCAGAGGTTAGCCTTCCTTGCTCTCTATCTCCGGCTTCTCCTGCTTGTTAGAAATGACATCAATTTTCATCTCATCTTCCCCCTCTTTTAATGCAATAATAATTTTTGGCTCAATTTGAAAGACTTCACGTCCTTCCTCTGTTTCTCTCCAATAGGCCTCCATCTGTGTAACCTCATTCACCTCAAAAAATTTCAACATATCAACACTCACATCCTCCTTTGGGTTAAGAATTAGTTGTGTAGTACACAACTCTTCCTCATCAGTCATATTCTGAAGCCTAGCATTATATTGAATAAATTGAGTTTACAAGTCTTTCAAGCTTGGAATCTCAAAATCAATTTGTCGGATCTCTTCAAAAAGTTGTCGAAACTATTGCTGATTATCTATCAATTGCTTCATCATATCTTCCAAGGAGGTGCTTTGATGAAACTGTTGGTTTCCTTCTTGTTGAGGAACCTGTGGGTTTGACATGAGCCCAAAGAAGTCGGGTTGTGGCAATGCATAGTAGAATAGTGGTAACTCCCATACTATGAATGATAGGGAAAATTATGTACAGAATAAGAATAGTCTCCACAAATTTTGCTAACCTCGACCTGTTGCACAAATGAATGCATGTTAGAAAATTGATATACATTGTGTGACATACCTACCCCATTCACATTATAATAATGTGAGTCTTTGAATCGACCATAATTATGGGGGAGGGAGGAGTCCATCGCGGGTTGCCTGCATACATGTTAAGAGCAAAGGACTAGATATGCAAAACAAAAATAAAAATAAAAAAATAAAAATAACCAAAGAAAGAAAAATACCAATCCCTGGCAACAGTGCCAAAAATTGACCCGTGCCGAACACGTTAATAAAATAAAGTTCCTAAACCAACTATTTTGTAGAATAGTGGCAAAAGCTCGATCCCACAGAGATCGATAGTTTTTCTTAAATTAAAAAAACAAAAAAGGAAAATCTGGGGTTTTAAAATAAATATTAATTTAACTAACTAAGCTAACCAAACTAAATAAAATAAAACAACTAAACTAATTTTCAAAACAATTAATAAATACCTAAGTAACACCTAGGTCTACAGTTCAACAAATCGAGACTAAGATTCAATGGCAATCATGGTCTTCAATCTTTCCCAAAAAGTTATTAATTTAAATTTTCCTAGATTAGCTATAGAAAATCGACATCCACCAGAAATTCTTCGTTCCCCTAATCTCGATAGCCAGGACGTCCGCCACTAACTACTTCCGTAATTAATACATAACCCTAGACATCTGCCAATCAAGTTTAACACACTAACCATAATAATATGGTTATATGGGAACACTAATCCTAAATAATTGAATCGAATTCGCTTTTGGTTTAACCTAGATTCAATTGTTGCATACTTAAAAACCAAAAAGGTTTGACAACAATCGGGTGAGTGTTTGTCACTTTATTGGTCTAAAAGCACAATTACACGGATACTAATGGTCCAAATAACTATAGGTTATCCACCTAAAAGCATGCATCGGTCGTATACATACCCTAGATATAAACCACAAACCTTAAAAGCAACCACAATGAAATAGGAGAATTAAATTAAATTAAATAATAAAATAAAAGATCTCACATAATATGTCATGAATCCATAATCCCGACTTCTTTTCCCGCCAACCTAGGCAATGAGTTGATTAGCTGAACATCATCATCAAAGAAAGTCGATAACAAAACAATAATAGTTGATGTTCTAAAAAATAAAACATAAGTTCCTAATATATAAAACTACTAAAAATTGGTCCCGGGAAATGAGCGAAACTAATTTTTGGTGTTGAGGAGGTGACTCATGCGCCAAGGACGATCTATGGACTATTTTTGGACTTGAAATCACTTTTGTCCACGTGTTCGCAGCCTATTGGCTCGCTTGGTCTGCACTTATTGACATGGCATCATGCGATTGGTGAAGAAATTGTGTAATGACATTGTTGGGCGTGGATAGCGCGACACGTGGCACACGTAGGCGGAGAAATATCGCGCGACTTATGCAAATTTCTGGGAGAGGGTGCTGATGCGCATTCCGAAGAAGAATTGATGGAGGTTGAAACGCATGGAATGCTATTGGTTTGTGACGTGGCATGAACGCTGATGTGGCGGCTCCTGATTGGTGTGAACAGCTTGCGTTGACGTGGTGGCCGAGTGGTGTGCGTGACACTTGATAGTTGGAGGAGAGAAGAATTGGTGTGTGTGTTTGTGTGTGTGTGTGATGGAGAACCGCCATAGCAGCGTGTGATTGGTTAAGAGAAAATATGCGCTGATGTGGCAGCTTCTAATTGGTTGAAATATGTTAACTCTTATTTTACCCACCACGCAACACGTAATTCGAGGCTAATTGTCCGGCATCCGATCACTGTAAGTAAATACTCCATTTTGAGTTTTTTTCGCCAAGAATTCAACCATGCACTCCGTTTCACCTGAAAATGACCCAAGAATATAATTAAATATATATTTTAGAGACTTTCTACATTAAATATACTAAAATAAACTAATAAAAATATATAATAACCAACTTATCAAGTATCCCCAATTTTATGAGTCAACTCATTTCTGGTTAAGTAAGAACAATTTATTTTTGAGTCGGTTGCCTTTTATTTATATTATTTTAATTTTTACAAATCTCTACTTGGCAATGCGATCCTCACTCATGACAATCTTATCAATTGCATCCCTCGACATGGGATCCTCAATTTCGATATTCACCTCATTGGCAGTTGATTTAAATTTAACTTTCTTTTGTACATGATCGATCAAAACTTTAAGAACCATCATTTAATTATCAAGAAGTGAACTTTGAATCAGAGTTTTTTTTCAAAGTGTTTATGAAACGACCTAAACCCGGTAGGCCTGGACCGTCCGGCCTAAACCATCGCCAAACCCCTCGAGATAACCTAATGAGGTCGAGCAATGATCTAGTCACCCTTAACCTCTGGAAATAAACCATGACATTCTACAAAATAGACTCAACCAGGCTAATAGGTAAGGAATATAACAGAGCGCTTATTGTCTAATAAAATGTGGAACTAAATGTAGAAGTATTGCATACCAAATTAAACATAAACTAAATTAGGTACTATGGGTTCAAACATCTACTTAAATAAATCCCTTATTTATTACATAAAGTTTGAAAGCAAATAGATAATTATTATTCAACCTTGCAAATAAGAAAAGAGCTTCTATGCTAAGGCCTTGCCCTTTCCTTTGTCCTGAGCAACGGTGAGGTACATGGGGGAAAAGTAGTTGGGTGAGCAAAATATATCAACGGGCTCAGTAAAGCAAAAACCTGCTCTACCATCAATCATCTAAGTAATACCTAGTAATAAAATCAAGCTAGATTTCAACATTTCAGATCATAAAATCCATTATCATTTTTTGGGCATTAAAGACATACATAATCAAACATAATAATATAGTAAGATAAAAGAACAACAATGCCCAACCGATACTTCAACAAGGATAATGATGATACCGAATGCCTTTAAAGTCAGAAGATGTGGCAACCGATATATCCAACTAGACAATGGGTAATAAATTATCCTTCCCCCAATGTTGTGGTTTAGGCAACAATAGGTTTACAAGTCTGAATGCCAATAGTCATATCAAGCAGTAGGTTTTTCCTTATCTTTCCCCCAATGGTGCGGTTTAGACAACAAAAGTTTCACAAGTCTAAAAACCAATTGACCTTGCATAGCTTATCCTTCCATCAACACTGCGGATCGGATAGCATGGGGTCACAAGTCTAACAAAATTTCATATAGTCATATCGGAGGAGGGACCAGATGCCTTCGACCCTTCAACCGTGGTACCAAGCATATTCATTCAACTTATATCAGTTCCATAAGCATCCAAGAGATAGAGTAACAAAAATGGACATGATAAGCAACTTATCAATGAAAGAGATCAAGCAGATTCCAAGTAATTCATAGACCAATTACTGAAATAAAATCATAACATATCTACTAGCATGGCATGATTGATAATAGAGTAAACCCTACTTACCTCGTAGCGCTGCTACCATATACAATCCTAGTTTGAGAAGTTCCTAACCCGGTTCTACTTGCTCTACATTAGTATAGGTTTACATTTCATTATTAGTGTACTCGTTTGAGGTAAGATTACGAAATTTGCATTAATATCTTGAAAATCGTATTAAAACTCTTTTCAAATTAATGCCACGCATTACACTACCTCGATCCTTGTCCCGGTGATATACTTTGATAAAACAACAAATAAGACTTAATTTCGAAAAATAGTGAAATAACTTTTTATTCTGGAAAAATCATCCAGCGTCGTCCCAGCGCCGTGGGTTTTACCCATAGGGCGGGAGGTGAGATCGCTGAGAAAACTAAAAACATTATCCAGTGATTCTCCAATGCCATACATTGTACATCACGACGCTGGGAAATCACTGGATTCGATTTTGACTTTGTCATTCCCAGTCAACGCCGTGGCTAGCACCGTACAACCTATAAGTAATTCATTGGCACGACACTGGACACGAAATCAGAATTCTAACATGCAAACTAAAGGTCTAAACCTAATCAAGACATCGATAAACCACTCGTTTGAAGTCACAAAGCATTAACCATCACATTAAAGATCCAAATCAAATCCTCCATTAAAAGCATAGCTTTAACTAACACTTTTGAATCAAACAAAGGTATAAGATTTGAATCCAAAATCAATATTTTAAAATTAGTGAAGAAATTACAAAAATGAATCAAATCGAAAACCTAAACACCATGATTCATCCCCTATCATGAAAACCAAATCAATGAATGGAAGATTAGAGAAGAATGATGAATGATTTACCTAGTTTTATGTGCACTTGATGTGAGTTCCCTCTCCTCCACCAAATCCACCAACAAAACTTCCTAAGGTTCTCTTCTCAATTCTCTCCCATAGCTCATTCTAATAAAAGTGGCTAGAAGCCTTTAAGTGGTGTATATAACTTGTCAGAGAAGCTAGGGTTTGGTGGACTAACTCCAATCCATCATCTCATCACGATGAGCTTAAGTGCTAAGATGATCCTAGAGGTCACATTAAGTCCATCTTTTATGTCTTTTACGTAAATGCCCTAATGTATATTTACAATCCTTGCCATTATTCTTTATTTACATCATTTAATAATTCTCTTTTCTTTCACTTAGGCTAATTCCACACCTAAATAAACTTGGTATTATATAATACATGCATTTAGTCATTAATACACAAATACATTGCGTATCTATTAATTTACTTTTATGTCGGGGATTTATTATAGATTTGAAAGAATTACGGTCATTACACTTTCATTTTCATTAAAAACCCTATTTCAAAATCGAGTTAAATACATTTTCATAAGAAAAATCTAAATCCATCCTTAGTTTTTGAGCGACTGTAAATGTCTTTTCAAATTCAATTTGGTCGATGCGACTTAAAGAGTAAATCATAACCACACGAATGTTTTTTTCACCATAAGGTAACAACTTAGGTCCAAACTTATACTTTGCATTTTCATTAAGTCAGAAATCTTCAAATTCAATAAAACTCTTTTGTAAATACCAAATCGAAGTTACAACGAGAACTCTTTGAAATACACATGAGTCTATTTACTTCATTTTTAAAATACCAAAAAAAATAAGTCATTCTCTTTTACACTTGGTTATGCATTCAAATCTTGTAAAACAAGTAGAGTTCTTCCTTGAAAATTGATTAACATTAACTCAAAACACCACAAAATCATGGTCTAATATAGTAGAAGACTCATTTTTGAGGAAAATAGAACACGTGTAACAGCGAAAGTCAAATCATAGTAATGACTTCATAGTCAAATCATAGACAATTGATTCACATATTTAATTAAGAGTTAAACGTTGAAGAGTACAAGTGTCCTTTCTATCTCGAATTAAGTTTTCAAGTTTGGCTTACTAGCCAAACTAACTTAATTTGATTTTTTAAGACCCAAAATTTATTAGCATCCTTGCTAGTGTAGATAACTCCTTTTAAACAAGGTACCATGAATTTCTTTTAACCGTTCATTAGAATCTCAAGAGTTAGAGTTACTTCTCGAAGTAACTCACTACCTTTTCATTTTCATGATTATTGTTTAAACCTTTTATTTGCTAAACTACCATTAAAGTATAGGCGCATCACACCACGTAGTACCTAATAAAAGCTTATTCATTCTTGCATTAGTTGTTGCAGACATCTTTGAAGTGCGTGTGGAATCCCCTAAAGAGCTCGCTTCGATTTTCTTGTCCCATTCATTTTCATTTCCTCTACTGTCTTGTAGAACCAAAGTTTCTCGCAAAATTCGTCAGAGATGATCAAACTAGTGGGGGGAAGACAATTCACTATATATCTAACGATATATTATATATATAAAGTAGCAAATAATCATCATATCAAATCTTTTCTCAATTTTTTTTTCATCCCATCCTAGGATTTATCATTTATGTATGTTAAGTTGACTTTGAACCAGTGTCACATATCATTAATTCAACAAACTTAAACTTGACCTTTAAATCTTAAAGCTCTAAGAACTTAGGTTTTATTAGCCTAACCTTTTTTTCCTAGGTTCTAATACCTACGCTATAATACTAACTATGACGACACCTAACCTAGGGTCGGGTCGCTCGGCCCAGACCACCACTAAAGCTCAATACCTGAACCAGCCCGAGCAAATGGTCTGGCACGCCTAAAATAACCTGCGGAATATCAACTAATGTATATGGATAAATAATTGCAAAATTAAATTATAGGAAAATCCATATAACACTTTAAAATTATAGTTGGGTTTCAAATTCTTAAAACAACTTAAGTCATTCAAATACTACCAAATAGTTTAGACGAAAGGTGAGTAAGGTTCATTTTATCCAGAAGACCTATTTAAATGCAGCCCAAGTTTAATAATTTCAAAATCAAATAATTAAATTATAACATTACGAGGCTCACATCAGAAGAGAAAGCTTCAAACTATTGCCCTCTCGTATCTCAATCTAGCGCCGATGTGGAAGGTCTTGATATGTAAGTCGGGTGAGCTAAAAGGGACAAAAAAACTCAGTAATGCAGAAAACCCACTAAACCATCAAATACGCAATATTTAACAAGCATGCAAGGCTAGCATGAATTAAAACATTTAAAACAAGACATCACATTGATTTATAAAGCCTTAATAAATCACATGACAAGATTAATAAAATTATATTCAAGTTAAAACTCACCATCATGCATAAGGTTCAATAAAAGAGAGATATCATAGAAAATAGTAATAATGTAAAGTCGTGGTCTCATTCAATGCATACTTGTTATTGGCAAGAATCCGGTGACAGATTCACTACCTACCTTTGAGGTGATGGCAACTAGTAGATGACACACATGCCTTTTGTGTCATCTTGTTTGTCCCATCAACCCAATAGTAGGTTCATCCAAAGCCATCACTGATGCACGTCCCTCTATCCCTAATTTATACACTTTTTGATTCAATTAGACAAGTAAAGTCCTCGGTGGCAAATACCACAAACATTTTGGGGCAATTAATAGTAAAACCCTCAGTGGCACCACAAACATCCTTGAGCATTAACCATGGGACTGGTGTTCGAGTTTTGGGTCGTCACAATTAATACCACATGAGTTGTAGAAGGTTTAATTACAAGACTAAATATATCAATGAAGTCAATACTATGAAGTTTTGAGTACCCTTGGCAATCAAACAAGATTTATATTTATTAAGAGTCCAATTTGAGTTTGTTTTTACCTTAAAACAATTTGTTATTGTTCATTTTATGATGGGACCGCATGCACATGCGGGCATGAGACAGTGGATCTCCACCAGTACTGATGATATCCCCAACTTGAGTACCTTTTTACTCAGTGGTATGGGGTTTTTAACCCAAAAGGCATCGGTACTAGTTGATGAGAGATGATCACTTATATACTTCATTATGAAGTTGCTTGTAATCAATGTCGAACTATTATTTCGGTCCACGCATCTCCAACACTCCACCTTGGAATACATTCAAGATGTCTTCTATCATCTTGACAGGTCCCAAACCAAATTGTCGGCTATGATACCATGTTAATTTTTATGATGGGCCCGCTCGCACACGTAAGCATGAGCAACACATATGTGTGGGGTTCTTACCTCAAAATGGCTTGGTACTAGTTGAAGGGAGATCATCACTTATATATTTCATTATGAAGTCTCATTTAATTGACGTAAGACTATTGTTTCGATCCACACATCTCCAACAGTTACTAACAAGATTTTTTAAGTATGTGAGGGTAGAAAATGCCAAATCTTATAGGATATAAGTGCATCATACTCCTGCAACATAGCATGTTTTCAGACGGTGGAATTCAAAGCCTCGGTAAAAGTGTATGGTGTTGTATAGTCCCAAATCGGTTCTGTAGGAGGAGGAGATGTAGGCTATATTGCTCGCATTCTTACTTCACATTGCTAAGATGTAAGACACCTCAACAGTTGTTGAGCTGGCTAAGGTAGGGATAGTATCTGCAAGTGTGTAAGCAATGGTCGTGACAGTTGGTATTAGAGTCATACACTAGCAAGGTTTAAAAAATTGATAAACTTCGCCAAAGTTTGAGGTAAGTTTTTCGATTTTAAAGTGAGCAAAGTGAAGTTCAGAGACAGTAGAAAAATTGCAAAAATTCTACTCAACTTTGGCTAGCTTCGACAGAACTTCGAAAACATTGATGGAAGTTAATAAAACATGAAGTAAAAGTGCTATGTTTCGTAGAAATTCATTAAACTTTGACTAAAACTTCACCCATACTAGAATTATACTTAAAATTTGAAATATCTACTGGTGATATGATTTTTATGCATTGTTGTATGATTAAGTATATTTCTAGCATCTCTACGAAGAAACTTGAGTTTTCTAACATTTAAAGTGAAATTTCGTAAACTTTCGTAACCGGTGAAGTTTGTCAAACTTCCATTGTCGAAGTTAACTTACTCGAATTAATTTTGAATTTTAAGTGAGTGAAGTCATAGGCGAAGTCGAAGTTTTAAACCTTGCACCCTAGTAATAATGAGATGTGTTGGCGAGCACGCATGGACGTCCGACCATTAAAGAGGTGAATTGTGATAGTCCCACATCGGTTGCGTAAGGGGATGAGGCCAAGGATTACAAGGCACTAAGGCAATCCCAAGACAATTTTCATTGCCTAAGCAAAGCAGTTTCTAGTCGGATAAAATAATATTTATTTAGACGTCCTTAGATAATTATTTATTATAGGTCCTTAATTGACACTAATTGTTTATTAGTCATTGTGATTCCTATTTTATACTCAATATATACTTCAAAAACACTAATAAAACTTTAGGTCTTTATGTAACATTAATTGTGTTAAGATTTTGTTATTGGAAAGATATTCTTATTATCAAACTTAATTGTAAATAGTCTCTTCAAATTGCTAAAAAAATATCTAGAAGGACATTATCACCTAAGCTACCACCTTGGTGGTTTTGACCCATAACACCTATGCAATGCCTTGTAATCACTAGAGGAGACGTGGGCTAAGTTGTTCATACTCGTACTTCACATTGCCATAGGGAGTAAATGGGGACGGAGATGTAAATGAAAATCCATCCCTGCATGAGGATGGAGATGAGGATGGGAGTTGAATTCTTAGTTGGGGACGGGGATGGTAACCTTATCCATGTCCCCATCCCTGCCCTATTGACACCCTTAAGAGCAAGAGTAAAAACTAGCTTTGGTTGCAACAGTCGGAGGAGATTGGGTTTTTTTTTTAGTTTAGGAGGGTATTTATATGAAGTGACTTATTTTCAAAAATACCTTCCATTTTCTTGTAATTTTTCAAGCAGTTAACTAGATCCATGTTTTGTTTTGATTGCATTATATAGTAGTGATTGGTCACATACTTTTGGTATAATACATTTGTTGCATAGTTGTTGGAGCACATTCAATGGACACGCATTGAGATGTGCACACATATTTTGAATTGAATTGGAAAAACTTCTGACAATTATGCATCGAATGAATGTATGTATCAGAAGTATGTCGTGGAATCGATTTCGTTTCATCAAGTAATACATAATTCTTTCTAGAAATCAAATTGTAAATGCATGAAGTTCAAAAAAGTGCTTTCTTTAATGTGCAGTATATCATCAGTTTCTTTCTAAAAAAATGCATTATACCATTTGCTATGTATCTATATTTATTTATACTTGAAAAATAAACAACTTTTTCATGCTCATCAGGGAAGTTTAGATCAACCTTGAGGTTGAATTATCAAGATAACAATCTTAATCATCATTTTTGAGATTAAAAGCACTTGTCGACTGACATAACTATCAAGATATTGAGGTGTAGTTAATTATTGAATTTGCAAGGAGAAAGAGGCATAAACACGAGAATTTGTTGAGTTGGCTTTGGCGTGCAAAGAAGTTTGTCATTCTAAAGGAGTGTCACTGATAATATATAGCCGAGTGGATGTTGCCCTTACTAGCAATGTCGATGGAGTACATGTTGGCCAGTCTGATATGCAGGCACGCACTGTACGATCTCTTCTTTGCCCAGATAAAATCATTGGAGTCACGTTCAGTCATGAAAAACAACAACAAAGCAAAAAAAAAAAAAAAACAAAGGAACACAAAAATTGTAATATCGGACCTCCCGTCCAACATCTGCGGGGCTATGCTTAGGTATAGAATTCACTAAGAGAATGTGATGTATAGATTATGCAAAGTTCCTAACTAGTGATACATCATCTAGCTAGTGACTCCCTCACCAAACTTTGCTACACTACCCACTTCCCTTATTCCCGATCCTACATAATAGTCCCAAGTTCCCCTTGGACAATCAATCGAGATCCCCTCGGTTATATATGTGTAAAAACAAAAGAGTTATCTCTCGAAAACTCTATCTCATAGTAATTTAGAAAATGCAGCACTGTAATTTAGAAAATGCAGCACTAAACTAATGATTTGCTACTATGATTTCATGAATATATAAGAGGGCCGCTATGGGAACCCCACCAATTCATGAAGGCACCCATATTTTTTCTCATTTTTCCATTTAAAACGTAAATGACTATTTTGCCCTTCATATATATTCACTCAAACCCCACAAACCATTTTCAAAGCAAAACTGGGGCACCACAACACCTTGGATTACAAGTTAAACCTAAAGCCACAATTGTGTTTGTTGAACGTGTATCGATACTTGCATCTTGACATCATCCGACAGAGAGGTAACAATGTTTGACAACCATATTTGAAGGAACAATTTTTTGGATTAAAAATTGTGAAATTGATGATTTGGTTTGTCAACATAGGGTTTGGTAAATTCGACTAATCCGAACTTGTTTGCATTATAAAATGGAAGATTTACCTGCAATGGTGAAAATGAGGTAGAACAAGAGGTAATTGTTGAAATTTAATGTGTTTATTTGCGGTTTCTCAAAATTTTAGACGATTTTTCACGGGCGTGATTGATTTGGACTCACAGGACCGAGACTTATAGAAACCTCTCGGTCAACATCCACCGAGACTTACGCGTAAGTCACGGTCATACTATGACCGAAACTACTGGTATAGTATTGGTATGGAATGACCGAGACGATTTTGTAGGTCTCGGTTGGACATGAACGAAATTGTATTTATAGTCGCGGACCTGTACAATCGAAAAATTGGGATATTGGGTTTTTTGGTGAATTTACTGTGCATTTTGGTTGATCATAATGTTACAATGTTTGTATTGAAGGTAATGCCGATTTCTACTTTATTTTCAGACTACAAGGATGGGTTTACACCTTATAGGTCATTCCCATTTAGAGAATCAACAATTTCATGGCTTCAAATGATAGGTCGGGAGAACAAGTTTGTGTTAGTAACGAAGCACTCTGATGCCGGAGGGATTAAGCGCATGGGAAGGGTGAAACTTGCGTGTGAGAGGTCTGGTACATATAGGGGAATGTCACAAAGAGTTGGGAGGGTAAAGCGACAAAAATTGCTTCGAAACCAAGAAATGAAGAAAAGAGGAAACGAGGAGGACTCAAACCGGTACAAAGAAATGTGGATGCCCTTTCCTTATTAACATCAAGGAAAATGATGACTCTTTGTGGTATGTCACTATCATATGTGGGAGGCACAATCACGACCCCGCAAAAAACTTGGACGACCACTCATTTACCGGAAGACTAGATAAGGGGGAGCAGGAGGTTGTGGCGTAGATGGCAAAGGGTAATGTGAAGCCAAGAGACATCATCAATACGTTGAAGCAAAAAGATTTATAAACGTATCGATAATGCGGACAATATATAATGCACGACAAAAATTCTGAATTGAGGATGCGGGTGGGAGGACTCAAATGCAACAACTATTGCACATATTGGAGACGAATAAGTGGATGTCGTGGCATAGAAAGTATCCCGATACGAATGTCATCACTGATTTGTTTTGGTCACATTTTAATTCAATCAAGTTGCTAAGGTGTTTCTCATCGGTAATTTTGATGGATTGCACGTACAAAACAAATAGGTATCGAATGTTGTTATTGGAGATTGTTGGCATCACTTCTACGCATTTGATGTTCTCCGTTGGGTTTGCTTTAATATCAATAGAGACTCATGCAAATTATGTTTGGGCACTGAAGAACTTGAGATCCATATTGGATGGATGACCTAAACCTGACGTGTTTGTTACGGATCGGGAGTTAGGCCTTCTTAGTGCCATCGAAGAAGCATTTCCATCATTGTCTCACCTTCTTTGCTCGTAGCACATCAATAAAGTAGTATTGACTAAGACTAAGAAGATGTTTGGGGATAACGAAGGTTTCGCTCGTTTCATGGATAAGTGGATGAGTGTGATGTATGCTACGTCGGAGGCCTTATTCGAACTTAAGATGAATGACTTGCGTTGTGAGTTCAGGAATGTGAAGGGTCTTACTGATTACTTGGATAACACATGGGTAAAGACCTACAAGGAGAAATTTGTACCGGCATGGACAAATCGAATTATGCACTTTGGGGAAACAACAACACAGAGGGTTGAGTCTGCACATTCCACTCTGAAGCTACATTTTGGCGCCAGTCAGGCAAATTTTGAGACTTTGTGGAGTGTGGTTGATGGTATCCGTAGGATCCAACATAACAACATCAAGGCATCATTCGAGCTCAATTTGAATGTGGTCCAACATGAATACATTGATGAGTTATATCGCCGATTATGTGGTTATGTCTCTCAACGGGCGCTTAAGTTAATTAGAGATGAATTGACTCGTGGAGAGGATGTTGGACACGACTTAACTCGTTGTGGTTGCGAGATACGTACCACACATGGCCTTCCTTGTGCATACGAGCTAAACCTTTATAAATTTGCAGGGTCACACATCCCTCTCAAGGACATTCATGTGTACTGGCGAAAGTTGAGTATAATACCTGAGAATCTTGTGGATCGGTCTTGGTACAATGTGCACGATGAGATTGAAAGAGTGTTGCAAAAGTTTCATGCTTGCACTGATAAGGATGAACGCATCAGGATTATTCAGCAGCTGAGGGAGATTAGTCGACCTTCGTCTACATCGAGGAGTTGTGCCACCTACGAAAATAAAGACAAAAGGAAGGACACCGGGGTCTTCAATCGGAAGTATGTTGAAAAGAAGAAGTAAGACAAGATCAAAGAGAAAACACGATAAAGACGATTCTTCGACAACAAGAATGCCGAGCGGATTTGAGTATGTATTATCAACAGAAGAGGCTTCTAGTTCGAGGAAAAAGAAAAGTAAAGTGAGGCCTAAAATGCGTCGTACAAGTTGACGCACTCAAAGTGCATCTAACATGGCTTATGCTCATTGCATATAACCGAATTTGTTGCCATATGTTGAGAGCACTATCGATGTGTTAGGCGATGGAAATTATGGATATTGGTGTGTTTCCTCCGGGATAGGACTTGCCGATGTAAACGGTTGGAGGATAGTACATAGAAGGATGTTTGATGAGATAATCGGGTATGAAAACCTTTGGCGGGAAGTGCTTGGAATGAGTTACGAGAATGTCAAGACTGCTGTGCAATATCCAGATAATCATGTTGGTGCATCTTTCAAAGAATAGTTGACACTTCCAGACATGGGATTGTTAATATCAACGAAGTTTAATGTCATTCTAGTAAACCTCTCGCATGGTAGTGCCTCGACATTTCTACCTCTACGTAGTGCTCCACCGTTGTCATTACATAGCAGACTTATCATTGCCATGATTAATGAAAGGAATATCCATTGGATTAGGGTAAGTTCTTAGATTTTTTGTGAATTGTTTTGTTTCATGTATAATCGTTTATATGGTAATAGCTTCTCTGTTCTACTTTTGACTTTGACAGGTTAAGTTGATTGTGAACACACCGCTGCCATCCTTATATCCATCGTAGGACCGGTATGCTGAGGAGCCCTCAAAAGGTTAGCGAGATGGATTCGTAATTCGAGATATCGTGCCCTTTGTAACTAATGAAGAAGACACGTTTTCCGTGGTAGATTTAGGTACACCATAGTATAGAACATGTATCTAATTAAGAGTGTGTTGTACATTTTGTTAACTATAAACATTGTATAGTAGTTTTATTGATATGTTATGGTTTTTCATTGTGCAAAATTATCCTCTCGGCATAGCCCGTCCGTCACCCACTAAATAGTCTCGTCATTTAGCTACCGAAACCTAACGTAATTTCTCGGCACGACATTACCGATAGTGATGGTTGTCTATGTAATCTGTCAATTTCCAGCAACGTCTAGTTGACCCGTGCGCGACCCGACGAGAAAATTCTCTATTACGCGACATCGAGACTAAATGCGGATTCTCGGTACCTCGATATCAAAACTAAACGCGACAAAGCCTTTCCATAAGTTGTTACTAACCAACACATTACATAATATCTGGTCATTGGACGTTCTCGGCGAGACATTACCGAGAGTGCTTGGAATGTTTCGGTTGTTTGATTCCGAGAAGTTCCATAAGTTATCGGCTCTAAATGACCGAGACACTACCTGTTCCAAAAATCGCTATGTAATCTAAACCAGAATTAAGAAAAAAATGACGCGACAACGACAATAGCACCAACACTTCAGAAAAGATCTAATTGTACACCGAGAAACATCATGTTTCATTATCCAACATACTATCCAACATTCCACAAGTTGGCCTAGTTCCTCAAGCTAAGAAAAATAACAAGTTTCATGCAACATTCATTAAATTATCCCAAATATTATTCAACATTCATCAAATTTTTCCTCAAACACTCATTGTGGGCCTAGTTCCTCAAACCAGAAAAATTACAAGTTTCCTCAAACAGTCATTGCTTTGGCTTCTTCAAATCTTTCCTTTGATATTCCTTGCCATGCATTCTCTTCGGGGGCGAGCATCGACCGTTGCGCGCGGAGCATTAGCCGGGGTAGAGTGTGTAGAAGTGCTATCATGCTGGGACTGTCTAGGGCCTGATTCGGTAGGGGCGGATGTGTCGGTTGTGCCGGTTGCGGTGGTCGGAATGGTAGTAGTGGTGGTGGTGGGATCGATACTCCTCCTCGAAAGGAAATTGACGATGTCACTCGCAATTTTCCTCGCAGACTCTAGCGTACACAACTCCGGCGGG
Source organism: Stephania yunnanensis (assembly GCA_039657365.1). Lineage (NCBI taxonomy): Eukaryota > Viridiplantae > Streptophyta > Magnoliopsida > Ranunculales > Menispermaceae > Stephania > Stephania yunnanensis. The sequence goes on from CM077585.1 coordinate 9,207,126, forward strand.
AGGTCCATCCATCTTAATGTCGCGTCCAACACACGCCTATTACGCTGATGAAAATAAAAATGGTTAGTATTAATGTAAAACATATCGAGATTTCAAGAAATTGCACGTACTTCTACATAATACGTATAACACATTCAATACCTCCAGTAGCTCATTGTCAGCGATGGTTGTGGCGACCATGTCGTCGTCCTCATAGCGCGGGTTGGTGATCACTGGGTGAGACACTTTGAGGAACCAAGGTAGGTAGTTCGGTGTAGCCAAAAACTCGAACTCTGCCTTGTCACCACGAACTTCGGGAGCCAACAAATGGTTGAGCAAATGCTCGCAATTGTCTTGTTGGAACCCATACTTAACCGAGTATTTGTTCGCAGATGGGCCTTGATGTGCGTCCAATTGGCGGTACGGAGGATCTGGTATAGATTGCACGTGGCCAAACTGTCTCAGAATCCTCTCCGAATGGTAGGGCTCCACTTCATCCATGTACTTTAGTGTCCCACTATAGAAGGCCATCGCGTGCACAACTCCATTACCCTTCTAATTAACCTATGGGTCCCAAATGACCTAATCAACCATAGACAACCATTATTAGTAACCATACATTAGATGCAACATTAAGATCCGGATTTGGCTAAATATCTCACCTCACTAGGTCGCAACCTATCTAACGTTCTCCTAATGGACCCGATCTTGTCAACATTCATCACGGTCTCATGCTTTTGAATCCATCTGCAGACACAAGGTTGCACGTAGTCCATTTATTTCGCATTGGGTGTGGCGAGCCTAAGTTTGAAATGGTTGTACACCCATCCCTGCAAATACGTACAACGTTAGTTAGTCTACAAATGCACAAATTAATAATAATTATACCTTAAACAATGTAAGTTAATTTTATAATAAACCTTAAGTAATGTGAGTTAGCCGGCAATCAGAGAAACTTGTAATCTGGTGGCAGACCCCAAGTGTCAGTATAAGTACGCTAATGCAGCTGCACCCCATGCGTACTTTCCCATGTCGTCCAAATCATCTAGAAGCTTCAACAACGCGATAGATACCCGATATCCACTCTTATCCGTAAACAGGGTGCAAGAAAGTAGATACAACAAGTACGCTCGTGCTGTGCATTCTACATGAGGATAAGTTGTGTTCCTCGAACCAGCTTTGGGGCACCATCGACTCTTCAACCAACATTTTCGCACTGTGAGCCCCTTGCTGATATTCACTTCCTCCTCTGCCTCTTCAATTCTAACCCCAAGTAGTTTCGAGACTAGCTTAATAGCATCCGAGCGAGATTCCTCTGTGTACCTCGTGAAGTTCTCAACTGCCACCACTTTGCCCGGCACATGAATCTTCAGGAAGATGCTCACATCCTCCAAGGAGATCAACATTTCACCAAATGGTAAGTGAAATGTGTTCGTCTCCGGCTGCCACCAGTCCACAAATGTAGAGATAACCTCCTTGTTAGCCTTAAGGTATGAATAGTCTATCAGCGTATTCAACCCAGAACGCTGAATAATCCTCTGAAGGCCCTCGGTATCAGGGTGGTACGACTGTAAATCCCATTCTTGGATCTGAGCTCCGTGATTGATACACTTGAGTATCGGACGCTCCTGCAACAACAAACACATATCATCAGCTTAGTGAAAACCCTAAGTTTTTAAGTACTCCATTCAATGAAACTTTATATACCTCATTGCTCCAAATCACTAATGTGACATGATCCTTAAAGCTCTTCAACAAAGCACCGTCTAAAGGATTACCGGGGAAAGGAGCACGCATTTCAACACCCCCTTCTGACTCTCCTTCATTATGTCCACCTCCACCACTAGTACTCCCACCCACATTATGATCGGTTTCCGTGGTGTTCGCCGCCGCTGATGAGTCACTACTACTAGACTCGATGCATGAGCCTCATCTTGGCCTCGGGCAACAACAAGATCTTTTCGTCGCTGCGTCTCGATGTTGGAACCCTCATCGTGCAATTGTAAACTTCTTGCACGATTTCCATCAATCTTAGCCTTTCCCTTAACATCTGCATTCTCCTTCTCTTTCTCTTTTCGATAATATGCAGTCAGGGGTCTCTGACCGCCTCGCCTACGGTTACCCCTCAACACCTCAACGCCAACCTCCTTCCTAGTCACCGAGGTTTTCGAACGAGCCATACCTAAAATCACTACAACATGTAAGTGCCTAGAGCATAAACAAAAGTACAATTAAAAAAAAATGAACAAAATCTACCATTTCTATAGTCTCGGTCAAGTAGGTTAGAGAAAAACCTTAAATTTTCGGTGACGCATAATCGAGAAAGGAATAAAAGTCTCGGTAATGGACAACCAAGAGAAATGCTACGTTCTCGATTGTACATCACCGACATGACATAAACAATACACTTTGACTTACTTTCGTGAAGTGGTGACCGAGACGTCAATAAAAGTCTCGGTTATGGACAACCGAGAGCTATTCTACATTCTCGATTATTCATCACAAACATGGCATAAACTATACACTAATGGTTACTCTCGTGAAGTGGTGATCGAGATAACACAATTACTCTCGGTCATTCGTTGCCGAGACTGTGTAAACTATTATGGTATGTCTGGCCGAGAACCACGAGTTCCCAAAAATTTCCCCACAGTCTCGGCCATGCTTGGCCGAGTCTGTAAACAAAATCTCTGGCCTGTGTGGCCGAGAACCATGACTTTCCAATAAAATGAACCATTGAATGCACCGCCACATAAACATAACAACTACTCTACTAAATGCAACTTAATTAGACTATCAACATACCTTCAAACGATCGATTTCTCGACTTGAGTGTGTGAACGAAAAACTAGAACCGAGCCCTAATGTGGAAACGAAATGGAGCAAAACCAAAAGCCTTCAAACTCGATATTCCGCCTACAACAGAGGAGAGAGACGGAGAGGAACGGAGATAAATGAGTTTCGGGATTGCTAGCTGGTTCGTTGACGAGAAGTAGTGCTTGCTCATTCAAGAGGACGGTGGTGGGGTGGTGGGTGCCTCTGTTTTGAACAATGGGTATTTTGGTAATTTCATGCCTAAATTTTGGGTGCCCTTGGTAAATGACTTTGTGCCCTCAATAACAGGGTGCTTTCATGAATTGGTGGGGTGCCCGTAGCGGCCCTCATATATAACAAGATCATACAAAGATTTTCTTTTAGAAGTTTCCATGTATGTCTTCAATCAAACGAGGTGACAAATATTTTTGTTTCCTTCTTTCTCCATTGATCAAAGGAAACATGCCTTGATTGTCTTGTGAGTCGGCAATCGAATATCATCTATTTGATGAACGTACATATGTGGGTTGGCAAGGATATATTTTTAGGCTGTAAGTGAATCTGTCGAGAATATTTGCTAAAATTCTGGAACGAGTTCTAGGTACAGACCAAGTCTTCCTACATAAACTCACAAGGTTTAAATCATATCCTTTTTATATCGAGTATTGGTTGAATAAATAATCAAAATAAATATTTTACCTTATCGACATGCAAGACGGAGGAACAAGCCTTGAAAGCATGAAATGATGGAGCTGATTATATTGGTTGTGGTGGTGTCTTTCCAACTTCCACGAAGGAAAACAACATTACTGTTGGGTTAGAAGGGCTTAAACCTGTGCTTAGCTTCCAAGTTGCCTATTGTGGCCATTGGTGGCATTTCTGCTGATAATGTGCAGTTTGTAATGGAAATAGGAGCAGCGAATCTTCAGGGCGTTGTTGTTGTGTCGGCTTTGTTTGATCGTGACTGCATTTTCAGCAAAACCATGAAGATGCATTGTGCACTAGCGTATGGTCTATTAAGAACAAATTAATGAAGGTAGATTTATTTGCAATCGACGGTTTGATTAGGGGGAATCTGCAGATTAACAAACCTGATCAAAATCTGCAGTTTTAAGGGGCTTCTTATACACCGGTTGCCATTTTCACAATCTTGTTATTCATATGTCGCAAATGTAATCCAAACTTTTCAAATGATATAATTAGTACAAAGAAAAGAATTTAAGTCAACACTAAAGAATAAACCAACTAATAAGCAGAATGTTATTTTCACAGTGCCACATGTGATGCTATTTAGGTCACAATTTGATTTCTAATATAAGAAATTGTTTGTATTTCAAATGATGAGCAGATAATGTTGTTGCTACTTCGTATACATCCAGTTTCAAATGATCAGCTATAAATGGCATCTGCCCCCACTAATTGGGGGATTTTTCTCCATGCATGTATTAATTAGTTCCCGTTGTGTACATTACAACTTCAGTAGAATCAATACTCCTGAACTAATCCTTAAGATAAGCTCACCTTTGCGGAACCTAACGGTAGTCACTTTGTAGTCTTTTGTAGTGGAAGCACAACCAAACCCAAATGCTAATTTCCTAGAACGATGAAGGTCGAAAAGATTAGGGAAAGATCACTGGTGGAAATGTTATGTAGTTGTTAGCATACAGATCGATTCCATATGCATATCGAGGATGTTCGACCATAATGGATGTATGTAAACTGCTCCAGTAGATTGCTCATCGCTTCTTCTTCACTTTTTCGTGGTGTTTTTCAATCAGTTGGGTGGTATTACTTTTAGATTTTCACACTTAGTTAGACCCATTTTTTTGGCATTTTCAATCACTTTAGCACAACCTCGTATAGTGATATTTTTACGTGTTTTGATTCAATTTGATGTAATTTTAAGATCTTCTACATTCGATTTTGATCAACCGAATCTATTTTGGTGAAATTTGGTTAACAACTGATGACCTAAATGTTCGGTAGGCTCTTACCGACTCTATAACTAAAGACATGACCTGTAAGACCGAAAACTAAAAAAATGAGGTTTTCTATATTTGTTTTAGAAATAACTAAAAAATAATAAAAATAAAAAAAAAGTCGCCCTAAAGGCACCCCAACAATGCATAAGGGGAAGCCGACATATGTATTTTAGTGAGGGGCATATGAGTCATTTTTCACGAAAGGTTGTTGAATGTAAAAAAAAAAACTAAATCTCTTACTTGCCCTTGTACGCAGTTGGGATGCTTTTAGCACAACTCATTAAAACTTGTATGCTATTTTAGTTAATGTTAAAATTTTCAAAATTTTATTTGGCTTAATTATTAAAAATAAACTACAAATCATAGGGGCATGTGCGCGTGCCTGGGGTGGGTCGAGAAGGGCAACCCCCATGCCCCCCACCCACTTTAACCAACATATAACTATAAATACTTTTTTTTAAGAAAGTATATATACTTTAACTAACATGAGTATGTATGTTTATAATTTTTAAAGTATGATGGCACTTTAAGGTAAAAAAAAATAGAGTAATTTTATTAAAGACCCCATTTTTAAGATTTCGCTCAAAGCTCTCAAAATGGTTGGATCGACCCTGATAAACTAAACATAACTTCTTTTTTGGAGTAGTGTATAATCTAGTTTATAAGCTACTTTATGATTGCCAAAAGAGTCATAAGTCATATGCTATTTTTATTGGCAAACCATATGCTATTTTTATTGGCAAACCTAGTACTTCTTAAAGTGAACCAAAGTGTAATTGTTGAAAGCATATGAAGTGCGAAAATAGTCACTCAATTAAAAAGAAGGAACCTACTATCATTATCTAGCATGAACATAAACATTTGACCATTTAGAACTTGTGACATCTCTACAATATATATTGAGATATATGGACACGCTTACAAGTACGAGGGTTTGCATGATCTACACGATTACAAAAACATTTTTCTTGAAAGTATAGTTGTTCCTATTTCCTTAGGATGAGTGGAGTGGAGTGAGTGGAGTGATGAGTAGGACAGGACGAAGCTTCACTGCACCCTCCCTTACCTGTAGTCCCATTCATTCTCTTCCAGTAGACTACTACTAATCCCACTCACTCACAGCCCCCAACAATACCAAAAAACACCTCCCCTTGCTTTTTTTTTATTTTTATTTTGTTATTTTTATTTTTTAACTCTCTCTCTCTCTCTCTCTCTCTCTGCGTATTTTCGTTCCAAAAATCTCAACTTTGCGTATTTTCGTTCCAAAAATCTCAACTTTCTAGGGTTCCCCTCTCTCTCTCTCTCTCCTATTAATCCACTCCATCAATGCCTCAGATTCCCACTTGATGTTCTTCTGTGAATTGTAGAGAGCAATCGATGGCAATGGCGGCCGCGCTGAGAGCCGCGGAGGCCGCGATTGATTCGATTGGCCTTGGGTATGACATCGCCGAAGATCTGCGGCTCAAGTACTGCAAGAGTGGGAATCCGGATGATCCGATGTTGATCGAGATTGAAGAAGAAGATAAGGGCCGTGGAGATATTGTCCTCCCTGGTGGTGCTGGTGTTTCCATCCCTAATGTTTGTAAATCGATCAAATGTGACAAGGGGGAGAGGATGCGCTTCAGCTCGGATGTTCACTCTTTTCAACAGGTCTGTAGATGCTTTTTCAGCTCTGTTGTTTCATATCAGTCAAGTTGTTTGCACTATATCAAGCGCAATGGACGAGTTTGGTCCATGTAGCTGACCCCACTAATTTATTTGGGATTGAGTCTATGCCATGTAAATTACATGCTTGCTGCGATTCCAATTAGACGGATTTATCGCATTTCGCGAGAGAAAATTATGCAAAAGTAATAGAGAAGAAATTAGAAGAAGAAGAAGCAAGTTAAGCCAGTGATCGTGTGTTTTACCCATGATGAAAAAACAAAATTTGGTGCGTTATTCTTTACACTGGAGAACTTGGTTTTTACATTGGTACCGATTTTGTGGTCCTGAGTTTTTTTCTCCATGTCTTTCCATTTGTAGCACCAAACATGGCAATTTACCTGAGGTTTTTCAGTTCTTGGAATGTTTGATGAGAAGTATGGCTAACAGTTTCTTTTATAGTTAGTTCATTGAGCCTTAATGTGCTTGGCCTATTCTTATGGTTTGATCGGGTGGATTCGTGGAGTGTTCCTATTTAGGATTTCAAATCTAACAATGCTATTCGGAAACTCAGCAAGTTGGCATATGCCGTAATTTTGGTTAGATTTTGCCTTCATGGGTTGAGCGGTACAAGTTGTAGTTGTATTACTAGAGGAAGTTGCTCTAGTTTCTCAATTTGATTTGTCTATTATCCTCAACTAGATTGGAACCCACACAACATTGGATCTTGATTTGAAAAGGTAAAAGGATAAAGTAAGTTCTGTAAATTAGGGATCATCATTCTTTTTTGTTCAAATCAGTCAAATTGTAGCATGTGTAGTATGGAATAAATGTTGTAGGACCCTAATATGAAATTTTAGTCTTTTGATGGAAAAAACTGGGTTTGGGGGGGTGGGGGGGTGGGGGGCGCATGTGAGGCCCAACAATGCTCGAGCGTGGTCTGTGGATTAGTCGGCATGGTTGGCGTTGGACATCACGTGGGAAACCGGTGCTTATGCGAACCTGGTCTCATTTGGCTGAAAATGCTGTTTTAATCTCAAAGTATTGGTGTTTAAAATGAAGAACCAATTGAGAAGTGAATCATTTGTATTTTAAATGGGCTCAATATGTTCAATTTGCTGTCTAATTTTTGTGAAACCTATGCCTAGCTAGTAAATAGTGATGCAACACGTCATGAGTTTCGTGACGACTCCAATTCCATAATTAGGGACACCCGGCCTAAATCATTACTTACCCCTCGATTACCGAGCAAGCCAAGCAATGGCTTAGTAAGCCTTAACCTGCGAGACAACATATACAACTTGCTATACAAATATAGGCCAATTTAAAACTTCGTGGAAATATCAACTAGGTCATCTATACGTAATAAGTTGCAGAATAACTTAAGTCATTCGTACATCAAATGGAAAAGTTTGTAAGTCTTACCAGCGACCTCGGCTTAAACCAAACAACTATCCAGTCAACCATGTTTCATTACATGTTCTTAAACAAAAACAACGATAATATATATGAACAAGGCTCTCACAAGGAGAAGGCGTCACAAGTCATGAGTCTTCTCTTCCTTTTAGCTATTCCAAACGTCGAGGTACCTGAAAATGTTAATTGGGATGAGCAAAATCGACGGGCTCAGTGAGCCGTGGTTCGTATGACCATCAATTATCTAAGTAATACTAAATGCATATATAACTAGCATGTAGCAATAGATAAGAGATGTATGAATCATAAACACAACTCATGGATGTCAAGGAAGACTGCATAATCATAACAAGATTCATAATATAAATGCAAGTCATTGTTCCATTGTTCATTTACGCATGACTGAATACCACCTCAAGCCCCGTGACTGATTACCCAACATGAAGAAGAGCAAATCCTCGAACCGATCGTTTGCAAGTCATTTGTCTCGATGAAAACCTCAAAGTCATGTCAGTCCCTGTCCAAGTCACCACATCCTTTGCATACGTCATTACCGTGGAGCGCAATCGACGGTCATGACGTATAGGGTCGGACCTATCTTTCGACTATCAACCTCGGTGGAAACCAACCAACCAAAGTGGATATTTATTAGAGGTTTGGGAAATATCATCGACTTAAGTGGAAGACGACCATCTCGAATGGAAAGATAATGCATAAGGTCATGATATAATGCACTTTTTTCCTTGTATGTAGACTACATGAGTTCTAGTCATACTAGTAACATGACATTTGATACCCAAGTAAACCCCCACTTACCTCGGATCATCGCAATCCTAATCTCAGCCTCCTCATAAGAAGTCCTATGTGATCCCCCTCGTGTATCTACATTTGTTTGGGTTGACACAACCATTAGACTTTACTTATTTGTATTAAGGTAAGTTGTTTGATTGTATTAAGAATTCGAAACTTTGTAAACACCTCAACGGCAAAGGTTTTCGGGGTCAGTCCTTATTGCCCCGGTCGTTGCACCGACGATACAAACCATCGAAGAAAACTTGGAAAACTTCAAAGTTGAAAACCCATTCATTTAAGGTCAACGATTTGGTCAGCGTCGCACGTACAAACATGCGATTTGGTCAGTGTCACACATACGAGCGTGGTGATGCGACCAAAATTGCTGATCAAAGCCGAATGTTGGCTTTCGGTGAACCATCGTCGAGGGCCTCGTGGCCAGCGTCATACACACAAAGTCGTTGGGGAATCGATGCAGAGTGAACTCAACGTCATGCGCTCAAACTCACGACATAGAATCAACGACTCTGCCAGCGCCGTTTGTACAAATCCCACAATGTTGTGGAGTCCCTGGTCACGACCAATGACTTCTTCAAGTGCAAAACCCATAAATTTATTTCACAATCTTAAGAGACGGTCCCCTCAGTTTCCATAACAACAACTATCGATAAAAATCATGCAATACACCCACTTTGAGGGATTTAAGCCAAAGATTTGAAGAAATACAACATTCAACCAAAATTGGGACAAAATAGTTCAAATCCATTATTTCCAACTATCCACACATGAAATATGTCCACGTGAGTTAAAACCAAGTTTACAAAGTGTGGAAACACAATGGGAAACCATTTAAGACCAAAATCATAGCATGAACCAAAGAATTACAAGAAAAACATGTGGTCACCAAGATTTGGGGCAAAAACATGAAAACAAGCCCCAAATCCATCTAAGCATCTATAGCAATGATTTGAACAATGATTGAGAGTGTAAATCCTTTGGAAATCAAGCTCGAAAACTAACTTAACAATAAATCCGAAAATCACCATTTATTTTCAATAAATTAGTTCAAGCTTTAATAAGTTAGGTTAGGGTTCTTATCAAGCTTTAGTGAATCTCAAGCTTATGGAGACTGGAGATTGTGTGGCTTGGTGTAGCTTCCTCTCTAACTTCCAAGCTTCGCTTCCTTTTTTTCACAAACTAACCCTAGACTCCTCTCTTGGTTTAAACAAAGTGACTTCTCACCTTATAAGGTGTTATTTATACTTGTGGTGATGGTAGGGTTTGGGAGCATTTGATCCACCCTCCATCCTATCTCATCTCCTTTTAGTTATAGGACCATCCTTTGGCCCATATTAAGCCCTTCCTTTTTGTTTTTTCCACTTATTCGCTAAGCATGTCATTATGTGAGATAATTTATTTAAAGACCAAAAATTACCAAATTGCCATCACAACTTGTTATTTGGTGTTTATTTGCTTTTAAGGGACTCAATCCCGCTAGTTAGGGCCCATCAACCCATTAATTTTGGTAAATAGTATAATATACATCCAATATCACACTAAACACCAATAACATATAATTCATCATATTCGAGCTCATAGCTCGTCTACGACTCTTCGTCTGGACTTTGGACCACTAATGGTTCTTACTTAGTATAAATCCAAGATTTGGAGATTCGTGTCATTACAAGTTTTCTCCCTCCAATGCTTGGTTCCTGTCCGTTGCCTTGTTTTAATTTGTTGATTTGAGATACGAATAAAGATCCTTAAAGGTGTCAGCCATTGGAGAGTTGTGTATGGAGCTATAAGTGTTAATACTTGAATGGTGTTGGGCAAGTCTTTTTGAGATGTTGCTATCATGTTCTTTTGCCTATTTCCTTATGTATGCTCTGCCTAGATTCTTCCCTTTTGTAACTCTCACTTGCTTTTAGTTTGTCTACTTGTGGGGGAAGCTTGCTGGACAAAGTTTTTGAGTTCAAGATACAAGCTTAGTTGATCATTGGATGGGAATAATTCTTTTAGGGGGATGGAGTGATCAATGTAAGAGAAATAGAATGGTGATATAAATCTTAAGAGAATTTCTAAATGCAATGACATTCAAACTCGAAATTTAAACCGACTTAGAGCATGCAAATTTCATGTCAAGACATCAAATTAAAGTCGTAGAATCAAAGGTTATCGAAGGCTTTGATCAGCGTTATCGAAGGTGAGATGCGCACTTGAGGCGATGGTTGCCAAAATGCTTGAGGTGCAAGGAGCCAGGCAAGGCGCACACCCGAGTGAAGCCAATTGTACTTAATTATTAATATATAATAGAAACAAATTATGCATATATCTTATATAATATTGCATCTTATCAAAGATGAATTGCTAAAAATTTCTAAGAGAAAAAGAAGACTAACAAACATGAAAAATCAAAGTATCCGATAGACCTCCTACCGATCTTAAGTATTCTTGAAGGCACAAGAAGCATGAGGGGACACATGGCGAAGCCTAGGTGGACATCACCAAGTGAGGAATTGGTCCAGCTAGTTACACTAAAGGAAGTATATATATATATATATAGATGAATAACTGTGAAGGGGATTATCTGGTTGTATGAACTTGTTCTGGAGTAAGTAGACTACTCGAATCGTCTATCCTTACTGTATGTAATTCTCATTTGTTCATCAATACAACTCTGGCTTTCACTCTTTTTTTCTCTCTAAATTCCTAGTTCAACTTATTTTTGTATCAGAGCCTCAAATCTGATTCAATGGGGGGTCCTAAACAAAGTGATGCTAAGTTTGTAGCAATGGAAAAGGAAATGGATCACATTCGTGGAGATCTCAATTTGTTCCCTTCCATGGAGGAGAAGATGGAAACTATAACACAAAGTCTGACGCAGATGGTGTAATCCTTAAGCGATACCCAGAGATCGGTGCAAGCCCTGTCCAAAGGCAAGGGTGTAACAATCGTGATGGCAGCAATGCGTCTGGGGTCAGTGGCGGAGTTCAGATCGGGTCGGGTCAAGAGGAGCGAAGTCCGATCTCGACATATTTGAGGCTGGGCAGTCAGATTCGAGCCGCCAAGGTGGGATCTAACCCATCTTATCGTCTTTTTGATTTTGCTTTGGGAGGGAACAATTCGGATTTCAACGCCACTTCTGATGTCGACGGGGTTGTCGGAAGCTACAACTAATTTTAATGGCGAGAATCCGGAGGGGTGGCTGTTTTGAGCAGAACTCTACTTCGAGATCAATCGACTCTCTGATGTAGAACGCATTATGGCCCCGGGTATTTGCTTCGATGATGAGGCATTGGCTTGGTTCCGGTGGTTCGACTCACGCGTTCCCTTTACGAGTTGGTTCGATCTCAAACCGTAGTTGCTCAAGCGATTCATTGAGTCTTAGTTTGGCAAGCCTCAAGGAACGCCTTCTTGATCTCAAACAGCCAGTACAATGCTGGAGTATCGGCGGAATTTTGAAACTCTATCAGCATCCAGGCAAGGCGTTCTCGAGGATATCTTGGAGAGCACATTCATGAAAGGGTTGAAACTGGGAATTCGATCGGAGGTTCGCTTGCTAAGGTCAGTGGGTCTTTCCGATTTGATGATGACGACTCAGATGGTGGAAGACAAGATAATGGCAAATGGGTTGAGCCGTGGGGAAGTTTTGGGTCTCAGCTCTATCCCCAAATCTTCACCAACTAAAATAGTGGGCCTAGATTCATTTGGTCTCGGGTCCATTTCCTTAGGGTCCAAGTCCACACCCCCTGTTGTCAACCCCCCTCTACTTAACCCTAAGCCAATGCGCCGACGCCTCCAACTTGCTGAGACCGAATTTCAGACACAGAGGGCTAAGGGTCTATGCTTCTCTTGTGATGAGAAATTCAGTACTGGGCATGTTTGCAAGAAGCTTTTGCAGTTGATGCTTGTCTGTGATGATGATCCCAACGGGGTCGATGGCGACGTCACTACTACGGGGGAACCTGAGGTTGGCGAAGAATCAACAAGACTCGAAGCCATAAAACTATCCATGAATACGGTCATGGGGTTGACCGTACCGGGTACAATGAAACTGCGGGGAATGCTAGGTTATAAGGAAATCACTATCCTCATTGACTGTGGTGCTACACACAATTTCATATCTCAAGACCTAGTAGATGAATTGAAGCTGCCACTTATTGAAACATCACAATACGGTGTGATGATGGGCACCAGATCGACTGTAATGGGCTGTGGAATTTGCAAGGATCTACCTTTACAAATTCAAGAGCTGGTGATTCTACAAGATTTTCTACCACTCCAGTTGGGTAGCATTGATGCTATCTTAGGCATGTCATGGTTGTAGGATTTGGGGAGTATGGAAGTAGATTGGAATCGATTCACCATGAAGTTCATTAGTGAGGGTCGCACTTATCTATAACAAGGGGACCCAAGTTTGTGTAAGCGCAACGTCTCGATGAAGTCCTTGTCTAAGGAACTACTCCATGATGGCCAGGGGGTTTTAATTGATTTATGCTCATTGGTTCCTATTGCTGTTGTGGGATCCTCGGTTTCCTCTTCTCTGGTGGAATTTCCGTCTTGGTTTGATGCTCTTTTTCAGCAGTTCACTGAGGTGTTTGGTCCTATCACTACCCTTCCACCTGAGAGGGAGATCGATCATGTTGCGACGCAGTTGCCTACGGCTAGTCCAGCGAACGTCCGACCTTGCCAATATCCCCATTTTCAAAAATCGAAAATTGAAAAGTTAGTTCGCGATACGTTGTTGGCTGACATCCTCCACAAGTCCTTTCTCGAGCCCGATCCTCTTAGTGAAGAAGAAAGACGGTAGTTGGCGTTTCTGTGTCGATTATCAAGCATTGAACAAGGTGACCGTACTTGATCGATTTTTCCCATTTTGGTCGTTGATTAATTACTCGACGAACTACATGGGGCATCTATTTTCTCCAAGCTGGACTTGAAGTTGGGTTATCACCAAATTCGTGAAGTCCTCGGATGTCCCCAAGACCGCGTTCTGCACCTATAAGGGACATTATGAGTTCTTGGTGATGCCGTTTGGATTATCCAATGCATCAGCAACCTTTCAAGCTCTTATGAATCGGGTATTCCGACCTTTCTTGCGTCACTTTGTACTTGTGTTTTTTGATGATATTTTGGTCTATAGTAGGGACCTCGCAACGCATATGGACCATTTGTCCCAAGTCCTTCAGGTGTTGCTGGACAACCATCTCCATGTCAATGCGAAGAAGTGTGTCATTGGGTAGCATTCTATCGAATATTTGCGGCATTGGATTTATGCCAAAGGGGTATTAGTGGACCCGTCCAAGATTAAAGCTATGCAATGCTGGCCTTCGCCTACCAACATTAAAGAATTGAGGGGATTTCTCAGTCTTGCTGGCTATTATCGACGTTTTGTGGCGAATTATGGGTCGATTGCTTACCCATTTACACTACAGTTAAAGAAAGATGCGTTTGCGTGGTCTGAGGAGGCGAAAACGACCTTTCAGCTGTTAAAGAAAGCTATGATAATGGTGCCTACTCTGAGGTTTCCGGACTTCACTCAGCCCTTTGTTTTGGAAACTGATGTTTCGGGATTTGGACTCGGAGCCGTGTTGATGCAGCATGGGCGTCCTATTGCTTACTTTAGTCAGTTGTTATCTCATCGCAACCAACTAAAGTCTATCTATGAAAGGGAATTGATGGCGATGGTCTTGGCTGTCCAAAAATGGCGGCATTATTTGCTTGGTCGTCATTTCCTCATCAACACCGATTAGCGGAGCTTGAAATACCTTTTGGAGCAAAGAGTGGTTCAGCCGGAGTACCAAAAATGGGTGGTACGACTTTGAAATTCAATTCAAATTGGGTGTCATGAATAAAGTTGCTGATGCTTTATCCCGCATTCCTCCCCCTAATAGTGCCTCCTTGCAATCTTTGGTCTCCCACCGCATCCTTGAAGTACATGATATTAAAGAAGCAGTGACGCGCAACCCGGTTCTCTCCAAAATTGATGCGTGGCCTGATTATGCTCTCCACCATGGGTTATTACTGTTTAAGTCCAAACTAGTTTTGCCCAAAGGCTCTCCCTTGCTGCAACGGATTTTGTTTGAGTACCATGATGGGGCTCTTGGGGGTCATTCTGGATTCCTACGCATGTTCAAATGCATTGAGCGTGACTTATATTGGGTGGGCATGCGTCAAGACATCAAATGCTATGTGGCTGAATGCTCCATTTATCAACAACATAAGTATCAGTCACTCTCTTCAGTCGGTCTCTTACAATCGCTTGCTATTCCTCAACAAGTTTGGGAAGATGTGACGATGGATTTCATTGAAAGGTTGCCTAAGTCAAATGGGTTCTCGGTTATCTTTGTGGTAGTGGATCGCTTTATCAAGGTCATTTTATTTCGTTGGCTCATCCATTTTCGGCTAAATCTGTGGTTGCTGTTTTTTTTAAGGGAAGTGGTCCGTTTGCGCGAGTTCCCTCGCTCTATTGTGTCGGATCGCGATAAGGTTTTTCTCAGCTCTTTTTGGTCCGAACTTTTCAAACTTCAAGGTACTAGACTGCACCATAGCACAACCTATCTCCCTCAATCCGATGGGCAATCCAAAGTTGTTAATAGGTGTCTTGAGACATATCTGCATTGCTTTGCTTTTGACACACCCAAACAGTGGAGTTTGTGGGTAGCATGGGCTGAATTTTGGTACAACACATCCTTTCATGCTTATACTAATATGACACCCTTCAAGGCCGTTTATGGGCGGGATCCTTCTCCCATTGTTCGCTATGGTGCCTACACTACTGCTGTGGCAGTTTTGGATACTCAGCTGAGACCTCGAGATGCTATCCTCGATGAGCTGCGGTTTCACCTTACCCGAGCTCAAGCCAAGATGAAGACTGCCGTGGACACTCATCGCAGGAATGTGGAATTCTCTATTGGGGACTTGGTGTATTTGAAACTCAGGCCTTATCGCCAACGTTCCTTATCACGTCGTACCAATGAGAAGCTGTCACCACGATTTTTTGGCCGCATTAATGTACTGGAAATGATTGGCGCTGTTGCATATAAGTTGAAATTACCTCCGTCCTCTGCCATTCACCCTGTTTTTCACGTTTCCCAACTACGGCCAGTTTCGGGATCCTTGGACCGAGTTCAGCCTCTCCCTGCATCATTAACTAATATGGAATAGGGGTTGAACCAGCACGGGCATCTGGTTTTCGTCGAGATGAGAGGGGACGTAAGGTGCTAATAAATTGGAAAGACTTACCCTCCTTCGAGGCTATGTGGGAGCCGGTGGAAGTTATTGACACTAATTTCCAGATTTCCACCTAGAGGACAAGGTGGGTTCTTGTGGGGGTGGTATTGATAGACCTATTAATTTGAAGTATTCTCGAAGGCACAAGAAGCATGATGAGACACATGGCGAAGCCTCAGTGGACATCACCAAGTAAGGAAATGTGCGGACCAATTGCAAATTGGTCCAGTTAGTTACACTAAAGGAAGTATATATATATAGAGGAATAACTGTGAAGGGGATTATCTGGTTGTATGAACTTCTTTGGGAGTAAATAGACTACTCGAATTGTCTATACTTATTGTAATTCTCATTTGTTCATCAATACAACTCTGGCTTTCACTCATTTTTTTCTCTCTAAATTCCTAGTTCAACCTATTAGTATCAAACATTTTTAAAAATAAAATCATAAGAACATTATGATAGAAAAGAAAATCATGACAATAACATATTATTGTTGTTAGTAATTTTCTTTCCTCGTTCTTCCTTTTGCTCTTTTTTTTCTTTGGTTTGGATTGAGGCTTTGTTGTTGTTGTTGTTGTTGTCTTTTTTCTTTACACAAACTTCCTTCTTTTATGGATTTCGAAATCCTCACCCTTTTTTCCTTCTTCCGTACGCACTTTCCATCTCCTCTTTAAGTAGCTTTTTATGAAAATCAACTTTCTCCTCCTTTTTTGGTTTCTTTTTCTTTTAAGTTTTTATCCAATAAGGTAAATCCATGGTTTCCAAAACTGAATTAACATAAAACCCCAACAAAAAGCAAATAAAAATGATTTAATGGGTCAGACGTGCGCCTCGATGTGCCTTAGAGCTGCTCCCAAGCGTAGTGAGACGTGCGCGCATCGCCTTAGAACTATTGAGGCGCAGAGGTTACGCCTCGCCTCAAGGTGCGCCTCAGGCGTGTGCCTCAATAACACTGGCTTCAATTATGGATGCATAAAAGGCATAACATGCGCACCATCTGCGACATTAACTTTTAGCGAGTTTTTTATGTCGTTAGTTTTAGAATTTTATTGCTTTACGAATCTTTCATTCCTATTGAGATTTAAATGATCTTTTTGAGTTTTAAATGTAATAGGAAATTCGTAGGATAGGAAGTTTAATTTGAGTTAAATATGAATAGAGTTAATGAGATATAGCCTATCAAATGAATATTTTTATATTGAATAAGAGGGTTGGTTAGTTCATTTTTGGAGTACAGTCACCAAGTTTGAGAGCTTCTTTGTGAAAGAGATCCTTGCACCTTGAGACTTGAGAGTAGTGTTTTTTAACTTATTGAACCAATTCTGGTTGGTGCCACTGTTTTCTTTGTGAACTTGTCAAAATTGGAAAGCTTGTGGAACTGGTTGGTATGTTCATCTGAATTATTATCAAACCATCATTCGATTTTTTTTTCTTTCTACGAATTGTTCGGTCTTGGAGTTTGAGTATTCGCGCACCAATTGTTGCATTGTATGGTTAATGGCAAAATACTCAAAGGAAAGGAGAGATGATGTTGATGAACTTGATATTCAACATCGTATCAATTTGTTTTTGTAGCATTGCCTGTTGGATAAAGATTGCGTGGCATACTTTTGATACACATTTGCCACATAGTTGTTGGAGTTTTTCATTTGCGTATCAATATGTTTATGCTCACATCCAATTAAGTGCATAAAATCTGATAAAAAATTAGGTGCATGAAACCTAGTGTGACAAGGTTGGGTCTATTGTGTTTGTGCTAGGTTATTGACTGACATGCTCATCGCCCCCACCCTACTATTTTGTATGTTGTTTTCCTTCGGTAACAAGAAAAGTGTTGTATGTATATGTTATATAAGGAATGAAAATCATGCGCTTATCCTTTTTCTTTTCAAATTATTGTGAACAATTCATAAGATTACATGGGAAGGAAAGGAAATTCCCCAAACTTTTGTTAAGTTATGTCAAAGTAGTTGCAATTTCTTTTTGTTTAATCATTTGAAATAAAATTAGAAAACTAAACAAAATACTTGGTATAATGTCACTTGCTTAAATTCATAAGGTTGATATTTTTTCATCACGTAATATGTTGGCAGAAGATTGTATCCACCACATAGCTGGTCCCAATTCCGATCAAAGGAGGAGGGCTCCAAAGCGCATTATCCATAACTTGAAAAGTAGGGGAAGGTTGTGATAAGTTGACAACCAGCGTAAACTTTTATATATTTTATTGGATTGGTATTCATGTATCTTTGAACTTTTGGTAGTTAGGGAAGTTTTACAAATGTACTTGAACTTATTATGAACTCATAGTTTGCAATATCAGGTAGATCTAAGATAATGTTAGATCGGTTAGTTTATAAAATATTTCAACAATTTACTGCATAATATGCATTTAATCAAGCTAAATGCAACTGTTAGATTCCTGTAGCCAACCTTTAGTAATTTGGGCCGAGCCTTTGTTGTATTCTTAGTGAGCGTAAAGCTTCAATTCAATTTTTTGATCTATATTATATATATGGTAATATTTCTAATGGAGGCAACAAATAGTCTACATGTTACTAAGTAACTATAAATGCACAGGTATTGATCATTGGATTAAGATCCAAAAGTCATAATCGTTGATATATATATATGCAATGGGATCCAATAAATACCATGTTATGGGAAACATCATTTTAGAACTGTTTGATTTCGATATAATTAGTGTTTTCAAGGTGCCTAGGCGACGCCTTAGGCGTTTAGGGGTGCCCACCGCCTAGACCTTGATTAGGCAAGTAGTGGGCCTGAAAATAGTTTTTAAAACTTTTCAGGGAGGTCTCTATAATTTTCAAAATTTTTTATAATTTTATAATTATATTTGTTTGAAAATATTTTTTTATTTCAAATTTGCTGAAAATTATGGAGGTGAAAATATATTGATGAGAATGTGTAGGCGAAAAAATAAGCCCCTAACAGTTGAGGGGTCTCTACTCTCTAATAGTTAATACACTTGTGTATTAGAGGTTAGCAACTTGTGCATTAATTGCTATATGTGGGCAATTAAATATTTGACAACAAACAAAAAACATTGTTCCTATAACATGGGTATATATTTGGGCTTCATTATAAAATTACCCTATATATATAGCTTAAATAAAATATTTACTTTCGACCAAACAAAGAACTATATTCAAGAGGATATACCATATCGTATGTTATTTGCAGATGATATTGTCTTACTGGACGAAACAAGAGATGAGGTGAATAGGAAATTAGAACTTTGGAGGAATATATTAGAATCTAAAGGCTTTAAGTTGAGTAGGACGAAGACCGAATACATGCACTGTGCGTTTATAAATTGTAGACATCGAGATGATGGAGTGGTAAAATTAGGGGAAGTAGAAGTCCATAAGGTGAACCACTTTAGATATCTAGGATCAATTATACAAAATGATGGCATATTGAGAATGATGTCACATATAGCATTCAAGTTGGATGGATGAAATGGAGGAGTGCAACAAGTGTGATCTATGATAGAAATATTCCTACCAAGTCAAAAGCAAAATTTTATAGGACCACAATTAAGCCAGTTAAGCTTTATGGTAGGGAATGTTGGGTGGTAAAACAACAACAATTACATAAAATGAACATAACAACAATGAAGATGCTTAGGTGGTTGCATAATAAAACTCGTAAAGATAAAATTATAGATACAGAAATTCAAAGAAAGGTAGGAGTAACACCAATTAACGCAAAGAGTAGGGAAGGGTGGTTGCGGTGGTTTGGGCACCCTGTAAAGATGGCCTACAAATGCTCCAACTAGAAACTTGACTCCATAGAAATTGAAGAAATTCAACGAGGTAAGGGTAGACCGAAGTTAATTTGGTACACATTAATTAGGTTTGGATAGCTCACCATGAATTGCAATGAATTGAGCACAATGGACATCATTGTAGTTGATCCCAATTAATTAGGACTGAGACTATGTTGATGTTGATGTTGTTGTTGTTGTTGTTGTTGTACCAAAACAAGAATGAGTTTGGAGTCTTGGGAATATATGAAGCAAAGAAAAGAAGTTTTCAGTGGCTCGAAATCTCTTACTCTTTTAGGGTTTCTGAGTAGCCGTTTATACTATATCTATTCAAGGGGACGACGACGACGACGTCACAGGTTGCTTCGGCAGTCGCGTTCGTTGTTGGTCCCTCCACCTCCTTCCCTTTTCTCCTCTTTCGTTTCTCTTCTTCTGTATCTCCTTTTATTATCCCTTCTTTTTGTAGAATTGCGAAAGGCGTTGATGACCCTATTTTTGCCTAGGTTCTTGGATTGAAGGAGGTGACACATCAAGATGAGTTGCGGATCATCAAAGTACTGTAGCGGTGAATGTCGACATTTGACCTCATGAGGTGGCTAGCAACGTCCAAAGGAGCATGTCTCACCATGATGGCTCGAGTTCCCTCGAGTCCCTATTTTTCTTCTTCTCAAATTATAGATCTATGATTTCTTTTTCGTTTATGGGGTTACCGTCGTTGGGGTGTTTGTCCCCATGGATTTGCATTTTTATTAAAGAACTAGTAAGTCTTAGATTTTCTTCCATTATTGGAAGTTTGGTTTTCTTCCATTATGGGAACTTTATTTAGGGTTCATCGACATGCGAACGGGGCTACTCATGTAATGGCGCGGCTTTCTAGTACATATGCTAGCCAAATGGATGGAATTAACCTCCTGATGAGGTAGCTATGGTTGTACAAAATGATCTCAAAGTTGAATGAAATATGATACAACCTTTTTTGCTAAGAAAATAAAAAAAAGAAAAGAAATTTTCTTCGTATAAGAATTAATATATTGGCTAAAGCAGCAGAGCTCGTTTTCTTTGTTGCTAAGTTACATACATTCAGTTACCTTTAGTTTTGTGCCTAGATTTGGTGAGTTTGTACCATGCCTTGCATTTGACATTATTACTATTGCTTTGAGAACATGGGAACATTATTATGTTGGGACACTCATTACATAATTAGGATAGGTCTCTTGGATAACTTTAGTACAATCTCTTTGTATTCTTGTTGGTTCTAGAAAAAGTCTTCCTTTTTTTTATGTATAAACATTTTGAGTATCTAGGAACTTTTGGTTAATTGACTTTCTGATTGGTATCGTGGCATATGGTAAGATTTGGTAACTGGTTTCCTCCCTTTTGTCTTTTAATACATCCACTCCTTTCTCCAGATGTCCGAACAGTTCAACCAGGAAATATCTTTATCAGGTAAAATTCCATCTGGCCTGTTCAACGCAATGTTCGAATTTTCAGGTAGTTGGCAGAAAGATGCAGCTAAAACAAGAACCCTGGCTTTTGACGGATGGTTCATTACTCTCTACACAATTGCTCTTGCAAAATCTCAAATAGTACTTCGTGATCATGTGAAACAGGCTGTGCCTTCATCATGGGATCCTGCTGCATTAGCAAGGTTAGTATCATCCTGAATTTTTGATAATACTTTTCAACATGTTGCTGCTAAAATATAATTGCCAGCCCGCTTCCAGGTTTATTTCATTTAGTCTATACTTTTGATAGATTTCGTCTGAATTTATTTTTCCTTTTTTGGAGAGATGTCTAAAGTTAATTTTTTGTATACAGTAATTGATTTGAACTGAGAAAGATTTCCTTGGCTTTGTTGCATTAAGACATGAAATAAACCTTTCCATTTTACAGCTTTTCTTAAACAATTAAATTTTTTCCTCCCACAATACCCTTTTTTGTGGAGATGTCTCAATTTTCTAGGCAAGATTCTTTTTTCTTTTTTTGATGTTTGGTGTCTGGTTCCAGGTTCATAGAAAAGTATGGTACCCATGTTGTCGTTGGTGTGAAAATGGGTGGAAAGGATGTAATTTATGTTAAGCAGCAACATTCTTCAAATCTGCCTCCTGCTGAGATACAGAAAAGGTTAAAGGAGATGGCAGACAAACGGTTTCAAGACTCTAATGGACAATTTAATGTTAATCCAGAAGAACTGTATGAAGAAAGCAAGGTGTGTACTGCAGTTTTTTTCTATTTTCTTGGTTGAACTGTAGGTATCTGAAAATTTGAATCCTATAAAGGATCATGGAGAAATTTCAATTATCAAATAGCACATCATCAATTAGCATGCATTAATTATAATGGATATAGAAGACTGTTAGTAGGCCACCTATTGTGAAGACATATAAGAGAAAGACTAAGGGGAGCATGGGATCAGACCCTCATGATCTCAGTACAACAATCACTGAGGTGGGCCCAAGTGAGATGAGCAACGCATAGTGTGTGAAGGTTGAGTGAGTCAGTTGTTGTGATGTTAGTGGCACAAAGAGGTGAGTTAGGAGGGTGGGTATATGAGTAGTCATTGCTCATGTAATAAAGTATGCATATATTCATTTTCTAGGTAGACTTCTTGTCTAGGTGAGTAGGAGAGAGTCTTTCCACCCTGGGTTCTAGATCTCGCCTCTCTGTGTTGTAGTTACATTTCCTTTTCTTCATCAATAAAGTTTTGTTGTTTCCTCTATTGATCTCTCGGGTTCAAGGATCCTTACAGTGGTATCAGAGCACGTGCTATCATGGGACTAAAGGTTGATAGGTAGGTTCAAGAGCTGGAGGGCTCCATCGAAGGGTTGCGAGCGGAGTTTCAAGACCAACTGCAGATCAAGCCCTTATCCCATCGAATGGAAGAGTTGTTTCGCCAGCAACGTGAAGAACTCTATAGATCTCCCCATATATGCAATTCTAGTGGCATGAAACTGGCGGATCCACCAAATCTGCAACCTGGGAAGTGGTGGCATTTGCCAATGAACTAGATTGGGTGATGGTGGCTTACCCTTCAGGTCCTGAGGTCAGGAAGATAAAAATGCCCGCATGCGATGGCAACGATCTCCTTGTGTGGCAAAACCTGGCAGAACACTACTTCGCCCTTCACGAGATGTTGGAGGTTTCGAGGCTTCAAGCAGCAAGGATCTGTCTAGTGGGAGCGACCCAAATCCGGTTACAAACGGAGGACTTGAGTAAGTCGTTTGATAGTTGGGAGGAACTGATGTCCCAACTATCGTTACGTTTCACTGAGGCCGACCCCTTCCTTCTCTGCCAACAATTTTTCTCCCACAAACAAACATCTACATTGCGTGAATATCGAGAACGCTTTGAGCTGTTCGTTACTACATTATGAGGGGCTAATGGAGAGGCACAAGGTTGCATTGTTCATTAATGGTCTAGTCGATCGAATTCGGGTGGAGATGATGGTGAACATGGGCCTGAGGGGGTCCAAAGCCCAGCTGTTTCTAGCCCATAAGTTCGAGCCCAAATCACAAAATCGAGTCTCTTACACGATTGCAGGGCCTAGTAAAGACCATCGACAGGCCTAACCTAAATCAATTACTCCACTGGGCCTAGGGGCAAGTCAAGCTCAAGTTCTTCTGGGTCAACAGACTGCTTTCAACACTGTGACTCCAAACGTCTCTCCGCCCAAGCACAAGCGTCTCACTGAATCAGAAGCTCAAGCCAGAAAGAAGCAGGGGTTGTGCTATCGATGTGACGCAAAGTGATTTGTGAGGCATCGGTGTGCCAAGACGATGCTTAATGTGATGTTAGTCCGAGGCGATGACGCTGAGGATGCTAGTAAGTCTCCTTCGGACTCATCTTTGGAACAGCCGGAGCTGGCAACTATCGAGCTCTCTGTCCATGCTGTTGAGGGGATCCCAAATCCTTATACCATCAAGGTCAAGGGGGAGGTAATGGGGCAGGAAGTGGTTGTGTTAATTGACAGTGGAACGTCTCATAATTTTATTTCTCCTGTTGTGGTGAGTTCTTTGGGCATTCCTTCTTCACCTATGACAAACTATGGGGTTTATTTGGGAGGGGGAGCACGTTTACCCGACTTGGAGGTCCGTAAAGGCGTATGTGTTTCTTTCCAAGGCCTTCATGTGGTGATTGATTTTTTCCCAATTGGCATGAGAGGGTACGACATTATTTTGGGTATGAAGTGGTTGAAAACGTTGGGCGTGACCACCATTGACTGGTAGAATCTCACTTTGTTTTTCCACGTTGACGGCAAGGACATTACGATTTGTGGGGATCCAACCCTCCATCGTGTGCTTGTCTCTTGTAAGTTCATCCAACGCTTGTTGGATAATGTTTTGGGTTGCTTTCTTGTGGAATGTTGCAGTTTACAGAAGACGACTGACGTTGCCCTTTCGGGCATGGAGGACCTTGGCATCTAGCGTTTGTTGGCTTCTTTTGAATCATTGTTTCAGATACCAACCTCACTAGCACCCCCACGAGATTGCGACCATGCTATCATCTTGAAGGAGAGCTCTGAATTGGTCCGAGTGCGACCCTATCGTTACCCTCAGATTCAAAAATCTAAGATTAGGTGAATGGTCACTGAGATGCTTGATTCGGGCATCATCCAGCCAAGTAATAGCCCATTCTCCAGCACTGTGTTAGTTAAAAAAAAAGGGTGGAAGTTGGAGATTTTGCGTAGACTATCGAGCTCTGAATTGGGTTACTGTCCCTGATCGATTCCTTATCCCTAACATCAATGAGTTGTTAGATGAGTTACATGGAGCCTGCATTTTCTCCAAACTTGACTTGCGCTCGGGCTACCACCAAATTTTGGTAAAGGCATCCGATACTCATAAGACAGCTTTTCGAACCCATGACGGTCACTTCGAGTTTCTTGTCATGCCGTTTGGCCTCCCTAATGCTCTGACAACCTTTCAATCCCTAATGAACACTGTCTTCAAAGGATTGTTGAGGCGATTCGTTTTGGCCTTCTTTGACGATATCCAGGTCTACAACTCTTTCTTGGCTGATCGTTATGATCATCTCCAGCAGGTCCTCTCTTTACTACATTCTAATTCCTTGTTTATCAATTTGAAGAAATGCTGTTTTGCTTGCACTAACCTGGAATATCTTGGTCACATCATTTCGGGAGATGAAGTATGTGTTGATCCATACAAGGTTCGCACAATGGACTTGTGGCCTATTTCGACAAACATCAAGGAGCTGTGGGGGTTCCTCGGTCTCCTGGGTATGATAGGCGCTTTGTCAAGGGTTATGGCAAGCTGGCAGCTCCATTAACTCAATTACTTCGCAAGGATTCTTTGAGTGGTGGAACGAAGCGACTTTCGTCGTGCAACAGTTGAAACAGGCTATGAAAGCCGTCCCTATTCTGGCCCTGCCTGACTTCAATTCGTTGTTTGTCATAGAGACCGATGCTTCAGGAGTGGGTGTCGGTGCGGTGCTCTTCCAAGGGGACAGACCGATAGCATTCTTCAGTCAGGGTCTTTCCATTCGAGCTCGGAGTAAATCAACCTATGAACGGGAATTGATGGCAATTGTACTTGCAGTTCATAAATGACGCCATTTGCTATTAGGCCGCAAGTTCTTAGACTGACCAGCAGAGTTTGAAGTTTTTATTGGAACAAAGGGTGGTAGCCCCGGAGTACCGACGGTGGTTAGTCAAGTTATTGGGGTTTAACTTTGATATTCATTATAAGCCCGGATCAACTAATCAAGCTGTCGATGCTCACTCCCGATTTCCTTTCGAGTCGACCCTCATGACACTCATGGTTTCCTCTGTGGAGGGATTCACAGACCATTGCTCAAGAGATTTAGGCTGATCCTTTCTTACCTCATATTCTTTCAGGCCTTTAGCAGGCCACCTTAACTAAGACCGGTTGGTCTTTGTGTAGAGACCAATTACTGTTCAAAGGACGTTGGGCCCTCTTCGCCTCTTCTACTCTCAAACAACCACTCCTAGAGGAATTCCACTCTTCCCCCATCGGCGGCCACATAGGTTTCCTCAAGACCTACAAAAGACTGACTGCTGAATTTTTTTGGGTTGGACTCGAGAATGATGTTAAACTCTATGTCGCCTTGTGCGACGTTAGTCAACGGAACAAGTACGAGACCCTATCGCAGAGTGGACTGCTCCAACCTTTCCTTATACCGTCAGCAATAGGAGGATATCTCCATGGATTTCATCAAAGGCCTTCCATCCACCCGTGGCTTCAACTCAATTCAGGCGGTAGTCGACAGATTCAGTAAGTTCGCTCATTTTCTTCCCCTTTGGTGCCCTTTCTTTGCTAGAGTTGTCGCTGATGTCTTTGTGAAAGGCGTAGTGAAACTCCATGGCTTTCCAAACAACATAGTATTTGATCGAGACAAAGATTTCCTCAGTCAATTTTGGTGCAAACTTTTTCGCCTCCAACGCACACAGTTGCAAAGAAGTTCGGCTTACCATCCCCAAAGTGATGGGCAAACGAAAGTGGTGAATTGTTGTGTCGAGACCTACTTACACTGTTTCATCCACCAACAGCCCAAAGAGTGGTCGGAATGGTTGCATTAGCCCGAATATTAGTACAATTCTTCTTTCCATACTTCACTACAATGCTATCCTTACAAAGTTCTTTATGGACGTGACCTCCTTCCTTTAGTCAGCTATGGTGTTTCTAGCCCGTTGAGCAATATTGATATGGTGGCTCTACTCCGTGCTCGTGACTTGATCTTGGCTGAGATATGTGACCAGTTGACTCTTGCGCAGAACCGCATGAAACAACAGGCTGATAAACACCGCCGGGAGTTGTCATTTGCAGTTGGGGATTTGGCCTACTTGAAGTTACGACCCTATCGGTGACACAGTAGCTCGCCGTACCAATATGAAATTGAGCTTGCAGTTTTTTGGTCCATTTAAAGTGCTGGAATGTGTGGGACCAGTTGCTTACCGTCTCGATCTTCCTCCCGAGTTTGCCATCCATAACGTCTTCCACGTCTCCCAGCTTCGACCTGTGGTGGGTCACATTCGTGCTTCTCTCGAACTCTCCCCCCCCCCCATTTCGTCATGGTGATGGTGGAACCGGAATAAATGTTGGCTTATCGCACTTTGTGAGCTGGTCCATAGGTCCTTGTTAAATGGTGTGGCCTTATGGAGTCTAGTGCCTCGTGGGAGCTTGCTCGACATGTACGGAAGTCTTTTCCGTCTTTCCACCTTGAGGACAATGTGGCTGTCCAGGGGGGAGTAATGTTAGGAGGCCACCTTGAGGACAATGTGGCTGTCCATGGGGGGACTAAGGGGACCATGGGATCAGACCCACATGATCTCAGTACAACTGTCACAGAGGTGGGCCCAAGTGAGACGAGCAACGCATAGTGTGTGAAGGTTGAGCGAGTCAATTGTTGTGATGTCACTGGCACAGAGAGGTGAGTTAGGAGGGTGGGTATATGAGTAGTCATTGCTCATGTAATAGGGTATGCATATATTCATTTTCTGGGTAGACTTCTTGTCTAGGTGAGTGGGAGAGAGTCTCTCCACTCTGGGTTCTAGATCGCGCCTCTCTATGTTGTAGTTCAATTTCCTTTTCTTCATCAATAAAATTTTGTCGTTTCCTCTATTGATCTCTCGGGTTCAAGGATCCTAACAAAGACCATTGAAGCACACCATCAACTGCATTAAATCAAGTTGAACGGAAGCAATTGATCTATGGAGCCAACCTCAACTAATTCAAGACTGAGCCTTTGTTGTTGTTTGTTCAATGGCACTATATCTAGTATTGTACTTGTATCTTTGACATAGAGCTAAATTGATTAATGAGCAACTTAATAGCTTCTAATTGATCTCTGAGATGTTTACTTATTAGTGATTTTTCCTTTTTTTTTTTGGAAATGTACCACTTTTTCAGAACTGTCAAGATAACATTTTATCTGGTCTCCTTTTCCCAAAAGATCAATTTTTTAGGGAGCTCCACTGTATTTCTGTTATTGCAAATTGTAGTTGACTATGTTTTTGGGGGAATGTTACTATTCGTAAAATTTGGCGCCTGATGAGGGTCATATCCAACAATGACTGTGAATGTCGAAAAACTGTAAGTTGAAACACAGCTTGGTGTCTAACAATGTCTGTGAATATCGAAAACTGTAAGCTAAAACACAACTTTTTCTGTAAGAAGTAAGAACTTTGATCCGTTTGGTTTACTATTAAGATAGAGGGCCGCTAAGGGCACCCCACCTTTTCATGAAGGCACCCAGTTAATGTGGGTACAAACCAATTTAGCTGGGGCACCCAAAAATTAGACCCGAAATACCGAAACTACCCCTCGTGGAAATCCCTGAGCAGCCCACCACCCCCACCACCACCTTCACCGAACTCCCTGTGGAAGAATCCATTTGTTTTGAACTGACCAGTGAGAGGAATCCCCGAAATCGTGTTCTCCGTCCCTCGCCGTGTGTTTCTCCTTCGTTGTACGAGTTTTCTGCAGTTTGTAGGGTCGGGGGTGTGAGCCGATTTCGTCTCCAAATTAGGGCTCGGTTGAAGATCGTCGAATTAAGTTACATTTGGTAGAGTAGTTGTAATGTGTGTGTGGCGGTTTGTTCAATCGTAAAAAAATTGGGAAATCGTGGTTCTCGGCCCACACAGGCCAGAGACTGTGTCAACTGTCTCGGCCAAGCATGACCGAGACAGAAGCTAATATGTTTGGGAACTTGCAGTCTCGGCCACGAAGACCGGAAGAGTTAACAGCGTCTCGGTTACGCATGGCCGAGAATACTTCAGTTATCTCGGCCGCGACATGACGAGAGCTACAATTAGTGATAGGTAATGTGGCGTCGGTGGTGTACAACCGAGAATTTCCTCCTACTCTCGGTTGTACACTTCCGAAAGGGTTTCAATAGGCTCGATCGTCATAGGACGAGAGTAAGGCGAATTGAAATGGTCAATCCATCTCGGTGGTGTACAACCGAGAACTTGCTATTGGACTCGGTTGTACACTGCCGATATATTGGACTCCTTGTCGGTCATGGGTGACCGAAAATATGGGTTGTTTCACGAACCTGCTTGACCGAGACATCAAAAATGGATGAATTTGAACATTACTTTTTGTAAATTTTTTTTTTGTGGTATGTCAAACTAACTATACAATATTGAAAATCTAGCACGACAATTTGCACCGAAACTTATAAATCTCCGTAACATTCAAATTGACTCTACAAGTGTCCATCCATAAGTAAACAACAATCAAAATACAGCACAACATTTGTATATCCATAGAACATTCGAAGTAACTGGCAAAATTTCTAAATGTTTAGCCATCAAGGTTTCTAGGTACAAGCTTTACACTACGGTGTATCTAAATCTACAACAGGTATGGTGGCTTCATCAACAGTTGCAATGGGCGCGATGTCTCGAAATACGAATCCATCTCGCCAACCTTTGGCGCAGTCCTCAACGTACCGATCCCACGATGGATATAAGGATGGCAACGGTGCATTCACATGCAACTTCACATGTCAAAGTGAACAGTAGAACATAGAAGATATTGTCACAAACCAAATTAAGGGGGAAACAAAACAATTCACAAAAAATCATAGAACTTACAATAACCCAATGGATATTCTTTTCATTTGTCATTGCAATGATAAGTCTGTTGTGCAACGACGACGGTGGAGCACTACGTAGAGGTAGGAATGTGGAGGCACTCCCATGCGAGAGGTTGACGAGATGACATTGAATGCGGTGGATACTAACAATCCCATGTTTGGAAGTGTCAACCATTCTTTGAAAGATGCCCCCACTTGCTTCTCTGGGCAATGCACCGCATTCTTGACAGTCTCGAAACTCGAGCCAAGCACTTCCCGCCAAAGGTCTTCATACCCGATAATCTCATCATACATCCTTCTACGCACAAGCCTCCACCCGTCTACATCGGTAAGTTCAAGCCCAGAGGCTATACACCGATATCCACAATTTCCATCGGAAACCACATCGATAATGCCCTCAACATGTGGCAACCAATCCGGTTCTAAGCAATGACCATAAGCATGTTAGATCCACTTTGCGTGCGTTGACTGGCACGACGCATTTGTGGAACAACCTTGCCTTTCTTCTGCCTAGAAGTGGAGGCCTCTTTTGTGGAGTGGGAGGACTCAACTTGTTTTCTCTTCGACACTGCATTGCCTCCGATTGGAGACCCCGGTGTCCTCCCACCCGCATCCTCAATTTCCTGCTCCCCTTTATCCAATCTTCTTGCGGTGTCGTGATTGTGCCTCCCACATATAACAGTGACATACCATAAGGAGTCAGCATTTTCTTATACGTTAATAAGGAAATGGCATCCACATTTCTTCGTACCAGTTGGAGTCCTCGCCTTTTCATCATTTCTTGATTTCTTTAAAATTTTGGCCGCTTTCCCCTTCCCTACTTTCTAAGCCAGTCCCTATATGTCCCAGACCTCTCACAGACAAGTTTCACCCTTTCCCTACGCTTAATGCCCCCGACATCCGAGCGCTTCGTTACTAACACAAATTTGTTCTCACCACTAATCATTTGAAGCCATGAAATAGCCGCTTCTCGAGAGGGGAATGACTTACAAGGTGTAAAAGTGTCCTTGTAGTCTGGAAAATTACTAGATACCGGCATTACCTGCAATACAAACAGTGTAACATTATAATCAACCAAAATGTACAGCACAATCACCATAACACCCCAAAAAACAGGTTCTCGGTTGTACGGGTCCGATACTT
Organism: Stephania yunnanensis; assembly: GCA_039657365.1. Lineage (NCBI taxonomy): Eukaryota > Viridiplantae > Streptophyta > Magnoliopsida > Ranunculales > Menispermaceae > Stephania > Stephania yunnanensis. The sequence continues at coordinate 9,237,501 of CM077585.1, forward strand.
TATTCAGAGTCTCGCTCACGTATGACCGAGAGTTACTCAGTACTCTCGGTCGTACCATACCGTGACCTGCGTGAAACCTCTCGGTCCTCTATGACCGAGACATTACTATACATCTTGGTCCTGCGAGGCCGAAACAATCGCGCACCCAGACAGAAACTTCGGATAACTGCAAAAAAAACACAATAAATTTGCAAAATTACCTCAAGTACGACCTCATCTTGCACCGAAGCAGTACAATCCTCCATTATATAGTGGAAACAAGTTCGGATTTGAAGAAATTAGCAAACCCTACGTTGACAAACAAATCTTCATTTTCACAGTTTTACACAACTAAACAGTTCTAAAAAACCATCATATGGTTGCCAAACATTGTTACCTCGCTGTCGGATGATGTCAATCCGCAAGAATCGATCAACGCTCGCCAAACGCAATGTGGCTTTGTGGTTCAAGCTTGGTGGTGGGGTGCCCTTTTTCTTTGTCAAAATGGTTTGTGGGGTTTGAATCATTATATATACAGGGGCAAAATGGTCTTTTCCATTTTTGCTGGAATTTTTACAAATAAGTTGGGTGCCTTCATGAAAAGGTGGGGTGCTATTAGCGGCCCTCTTAAGATACTTTGTACTGTTTGTAGGTTGTCTCATAAAAAAGGGTAGGCTATAGAATAGGACACCGTGCTGTTTATTTACCAGCAATTCTTGGATGTACATGGGTCTTGAAATATTGTATTTCCTTCATGTGTATCTTGTTCTCGGGTTGCTATGAATAGAAACTTTTGCTACATCATTTTAAAGGTGTTCTATTATGATTTTGTTAGGGACTGGTTTCCCCTACTATAAACAGTTGTTTGGATTTTTGTTTTTGGAGGATATGTATCTCCCCCTTGGTATTCTTTTTGTTATAAATATTTGTTCAGTAACTTCAGTTGTTCTCCCAAAAAAACCAAAAACCCAATATAACTCATCAAACCTTTGGGCTACTTAAGATTGGAGTTTTGTCTCCATTTAACTTTTATTGAGGTCAGTCTTTAATCTTTTTGGACTTCTTGACGATCGTATTTTGTTAAGCTTGCTAATATATATGTTTCAATTTGTACCAAAACAAATGTCTCATTTTTGTTTCCTCATTTTTCTTTCAGTTTGGGATTAGAGAGCAGCGTCTTAGGTTCATAGACACCAGCCCATCATGCTCTTATGCTCACAAAGAGGTGAAAAATCTTTAAGAGCATGATAAACTTGTTCAAATAGTCAATGCTTTTGAGCACCCTGATTTTTTCGTTGACTTCGCCTCTTTTTTTTTCATAAAAAATGTTTTCAGGATTTTGTGAGCATTTTCAAGAGAAGAGGTGGAAGTGATAATAAGAACTTATCCCATTATGAGTGGATACAAACCGTTCAATTTGAGCCAGACGTGATCTCTATGACCTTTGTACCAATCATTTCTCTCTTGCATGGAATTCCGGGTAGTGGATTCTTGAGCCATGCTATCAATCTCTATCTACGCTGTAAGTTTTCTATCCATTCATTGCAGCATGTTTCTTAAATGTTGTAAGATGTAAGCACCTACTATAAAGTGCATCTGAGAATTCTCGTGTGTTTCTGATTGCAGTAAGACCTGCTTTCTGATAGTGATCCGCTTGCTGAAATTGCGTCAATTAAAATGTGTGTGCTTTTTGTTTATACATCTCGTGTTTCTTATTGTTCATTTGGTTAATTTGACTCCTGAATGCTGAAAATGCTTTGGGTACTAGATGCATCAAGCATATGTGCTGTTGTCACTTCTCTGAGAGCTCAGGCATTCCTACGTCTTGGTTGGAACGTAGAATTTCAATTTCATTTGTTTTTAGACTCCAATGAAAATTATTGCAACTATATAAATTGCAGTGCATCTGTGAGTGGATAGTGTGAAGTGATACCCAGTTAATGACAGTTAATGAGAACAGAGAACAGAATGGGATTTAGGAATGTTCAATTCCCTGAAGTTGTACCATCATTTTCACAAATTTCAATCTTTAGATCAGTACACACCCAACCTTTTATGTCATTTTCTGAAGCTTAGGATGCTCAAACAAGAGAAATGATATCTCTGAAGCCTAAACTCACTATTGGTTTTTTGTATGGCCATCTTCCTTTTAGATTTCTGTCTTGTCTTCAACTTATTTAGGGTTCCAGTGAATACTCTTCACCTTTGAATTTTTCAGAGATTCTGGAATTGAGCCAAAAAAGTCATATGCAAATTTTCAGTTAATTCAATTGGTAGTATGAAGAATCATGTAATGTTATCTTCTCACAGACCAGTGGGAAGAGGTGAAGGAGACGGGAGTTACGGCAGTCGAGTGCCAGCACATGTTTTTGTCATGTGGTGTTTTGTTTGGAGCCTGTCATTTTCCATTCTGATCTTTGGTATTTGGTTTTAGATAAGCCTCCAATTGAAGAACTGCATCAGTTTTTGGAGTTCCAGTTGCCGAGGCAATGGGCACCAGTGTTCAGCGAACTGCCCCTTGGTCCGCAACGAAAACAGCAAAGTTGTGCATCTCTGCAGTTTAGCTTCATGGGCCCAAAGCTTTACATTAACACAAGCCCGGTAAGAATACTCTACACGCATTATGTTGAGTGTAGTTTTTTTTTTGTTTTTTCCCTAAATAAAAACAGCTGGAGAAAATGATCTCAAATATTATATTGAATGAGCTATACCATATGTTTTGATTGTGTCCTTGGTCTGTTGTGGTGCAATTGGAGAGATAGAGTGGGCCATCTGCCAACTTTTGCTTCATGCATTGCCTTCCTTTTGTTAAAACATGTAATGATCTTTCCATTTCTATTCAATAGCGCAACTAATCTCAATATGCTTACAGTGTCCTGCAAAACAATCATTTCACAATGAATTTTGTCTTTTAATACTCATGCTTTTAGTTACTGATTTCTCTTGTCTATAGATGTCATTTTCCCAACTCTAAGATGCCGCATCTTTATACCTTTGTCCTTGAAGACCTGCCTTTCATCTGGTCAAATACAAAGTTGTAATGAAATGCTCTTACTAGTATTACAAAATAAGTTCCTTCTACAAGGGTGTAATTGATGAGCTACATACATAGAATGTGGATTTATTCATTAATGTTTCAGTTCCATCTAAAGGCTTTAAGTTAAGTAGGACGAAGACTGAATACATTTAGGGAGCGACTATTAGCCCCCCACTACCCTATATCAGCCCCCATTCAATTTAAAACATTTTTAAACTAAAATGTCTTTAGGCAAAATTACATAAATAACCCCACTCTAAATCATGAACCTATTTCATTTTTTTTCCCTCTTCTACTTTCCACTCTCTACACGCACCCCTCCTCAACTCTACTTTTCACTCCCTACACCCCTCCCTAAATGAAACCTTAAACTCATCCTCAACTCCTATCTCACTCACTACACTCACTTTCTCCTCTTCTACTTAATTTTCACTTTCTATATCCCACCCCAAATTAAACTATAGATTCGTCTCATTTTCTCTTATACTTTCTCATCTCTACACCCTTTCTCATCTCTTTGTCCATACACTCAACAATTCACCATCAAATGCAACATCTTAATTATAGTATTTGGTTGAGATTTAATTCCTATTGTTGAATGGTTAGAATCCTTTATTCGTGTTGAATCTTTGCTTTTAAGGATGAAAGAATCAATCTTGGAATGCATATGGAGCAAATTTAGTTAATGGGGAGAAAATATGATGTACAACGAGGGATTGGAGGTTGAAGATCACAAAGATGAAAATAGGGCTTTCTTTGGGAAGAGAGGGGCAAAGGTAAACTAGGGGTACAATGGAGAGTTTACTAACAATTAAGGGCAGTGCTTAGAGCATGAACTAACTTATTTGGGGCTACAAATAACATTAAATTAAATAAGAGGCTGATATAACATATAGGGGTGCTAACTCCCTAAATTTATTGTGAATTAAGAAATACTGGGCATCAAGATGATTCAGTGATAAAATTAGAGGAAGTAGCAGTTCCTATAATGAACCATTTTAGATATCTACGATCAATCATACAAAATGATGATAATATTGAGAATGACGTTACACGTAGAATTCAAGCTGGATGGAAGAAGTGGAGCAATGCACTAGGTGTGATATGTGATCGAAATATCCTACCAAGCTAGAAGGAAAATTTTATAGAACCATAATTAGGCATGTTATGCTTTATGGAAGCGAATGTCGAGCGGTTAAGAAAAGACTACATTAAATGAATGTAGCGGAAATGAGGAGGATGCTTATGTGGATGTGTGGTAAAACTCGTAAAGATAGAATCAGAAAGATAAAAATTCAAAGCAAAGATTAGGGAAGGGCGGTTGTAATGGTTTGGACACATTCAAAGACGGCCTACTAATGCCTTCACTAGAAAGCTTTGACTTAATAGAAGCTGAAGAAATTAGATAATGCAGAGGACCAGGGGTAGATTGAAGCTAACTTGGATTTATTGATTAGGAAGGTTTTTAAGGACTTGGAAGGCACATTATCAATTGCACTAAATTGAGCATGATGGAAGAGTTTGATCCATATAAGGCGACACCAACTAATTTGGGATTGTTGTTTTTGTTGTAGTATATATAGTTTCCTTTTTGTAGAAGAACTCGTGTTTAATAGAAGGAACGCCTTTGGACCTAGAAATGCAATGAAGTGCTCCAAGATCTGATGCCACTCGAGTTGTTGTAACCATGTTCATAAATTCATTCCTGAATTTTCCAACCCGTGATTTAAGACCTATACTGCAAACGGGAGGGGATTTGCTAAAGTTGGGAGTTTGAAGTTGGTAGACTTTACCACTAGAAAAGCACCACGTGTACAAAAGAGTAAAAGTGGGGAGAGCAAAAGTGTAAAAGCGCATTGTACAACGTACACGTGGCGCTTTGCAATTAGTTGAGTGTACCATCTTCACACTCCGACTTTAGCAAATCCTCTTCCACTGCAAATATCCTAAGCAAGCAAATTGATAACCGTTCTTTCTTATCCGTTTTCCTACAATTAGTGACATGGATAGTCTTGGGTTTGAAACACCTGAAAACTTGTCATCTTATGTTAAGTTTTCATGGTGACATCGCTTTCTGGCCCAGATATTCAATTACCACTCTTTAATTTCTACGAGCAAAGTTGTAATATCACTAGTATCTCACGTAATTCCTTCATATTCACAAGTCCTAGCCTGGTCAATGCTAGCAACTACAAATTACCTTGAAGTCAAGAATATATCAATTCCTCTCACTCGGATTTTATGAATGTCATAAGCACGTTACAGATTCATTAAGTTGGTCTGTGTAAAAATAACCATACTGGTGGCCATCAAATATCTCTATTTTTCTTCTACTCTTGTGTTGCTTTACGAATAACGATCTAAGAGGTAAGGTGTAAAGCTGGTATCTTGTATATGCAGTAATTTTAGTCAATACCTGTATTATCTTTTTGCACTAGCTTCATGTGATTATCCATTGTGGTGTTTCAAATGCATGTTATTATATCGCTCCCCTTTCACAGGTGAGTTTCTGCTTGCAGCTTATTTCTCTTGATGATTCTTACGCAGGTTGATGTAGGTAAGAGGCCAGTAACTGGCCTACGGCTGTATTTGGAAGGGAAAAGGAGCAACCGCTTGGCAATTCACTTGCAGCACCTTTCCACTCTCCCCAAAATCTTCCAGCTTTATGACGATCCAAATGGCAATTTTCGACATGATTCCTATGACCATAAGTACTATGAAAAGGTTCAATGGAAGAATTTCTCTCATGTATGCACAGCCCCTGTTGAAGCTGATGAGGATCTCTCTATTGTCACGGGAACACAGTTCCAGGTTGGCGACTACGGCCTGAAGAAAGTTCTATTCTTGCGTCTTCGCTTCTCAACTGTTGCAGGTGCCACAGTGGTAAAAAGACCTGAGTGGGATGGTTCAACAGGGTTGGCACAGAAATCTGGTCTAATATCTGCTCTAATTAGCACTCACTTCACTGGTATCCATCAGAAGCGGGCACCAAAAGCATCTGATGTTAACATTAACTCTGCTGTCTACCCTGGAGGACCACCGGTGCCTGTCCAAACGCCTAAAGTAATGAAGTTCGTTGATACCACGGAGATGAGTAGAGGCCCCCAAGAAAGTCCTGGTTATTGGGTGGTCTCTGGTGCAAAGCTTGTGGTCGAGAGGGGCAAAATCTCTCTGAGAGTCAAATATTCTCTCTTGACAGTCATGTTACCAGATGAGGAAGTCTTGTAGTAGCCCTCGCACCCTTCCTCGTTTAAAAGTTTCAGGAAAACTGGAATGAAAATTGAGAAAATGGAGTCGAATAGATTATCAAAATGAGGAGTGTAGTCCATTCAATGCTTCGTGGGGGAGCAAGCGAGGAATCCATTTGAACCAATTGGTTGAAAAAGGAAACCTTTTGTAGGTTTGCGTTGTAATTGATTGTTTGATCGAAAAGAGTCCATTCGATGCTTCAGAGGGCAACCTTTTGTAGGTTTGCGCTGTAATTGATTGTTCGATATGGATTTGCATTTTATGATGTAGGCTGGGATTCCTGTTGTAATTGCTTTAATGATGGATTCTCAGAGGTGGAGCCTATAAGGAAAGAACAGAACACATTCAGTTCGCAATTCAAATGTGTATAAACCACGGGCATTCTATTTGTGCCTTGAATGTTTGTTCATGTGAAAAATTACTAATCTTTTTTTTTTTTTTTTTTTTTCCGAACAGTTGCATTGTATTGTATTGATGTTCTTAACTCAAAAGGACATAACAATCTATTACAACGAAAATAATAGATATTTGTTACAATGATGTTTCGGAACTAAAATTTGATACCACGCACACATAGTGGTGCGGCATCAACCCCTAACGGGGACAACCACTTAATAAGTGTGGACAACAACCCTTTATATGGGGACAACTAGTCCTCGTACGGGGACAACAATTCTACTAATAATAAAAAAAACAAAACAAAAGCCTTAGATCTAATCAGCAAAAAAGCAACTAGAAAGAAATGTCGAAACTTAAGCCACCAACGACGTTCGCCATTCAAGTCATCGCTTGCCACCTCCTCAGGTTAATTGTCGATGATTGTTGCATTTGACTTGGAGATCGACATTATCTCACCGTCTCCCTTCCATCCTATATAGACATTAAGTGACAAAAGAGGGCCATCAATGCCGCAACGCCAGAAACCCAGTATACCGGAGGTGGAATCTACCAACAAAAAACAAGGGGTAAGAAGAAGAGGAAGAGGAAGGGGACAGAGGGGGCAAGCACTGGCGAGTTTGGGGGGGGGGGGGGGGGGGGGGGACATAAAAGGAACACAAGAAAAAGAAGAAAAAAAAGATGTGGCGGGTAAGGGTGGGGGACGAGAATAAGAAGAGGAGGGGAGGGGGATGGTTGAGGTGCTTGAAAAGGAAGAAGTGAAGATGAACAAAGAAGGGAAAATGAGAGAAAGGAGAGTGTGATCTTGGATTTTTGGGAGAGGGGTAGGGGGGTTGCGACCCAGATCTTACGGTTTATGGTTTTTTGGAAGCAGAGGCAGAGGGTGTGGCGTTTCCAAATTCCAGGCTACCTTGCTACCCGCCACGTCGCATCCCACATCATCAAGTCTTGCCACGTCATGGTTCGCTTATCCTTAACGTTCCGCGACCTACCTGACTACTTGCACTTTTCCATTTAATCCCAACTTAGCTAATTAATTCCCATATACTTATTAATTATTTCATTAGCGAGTTAATCAATTTATCAAGTTATAATGAAATTTTACAGCGGAAGTCTTAATTTAAGTAAGTTATACAGTATTAACAATCTTAAGTAGTGGAAAACCCGATACCACGTATATAATAATGCGAGTTAAGTATAACAAAAGTTTCATATACATGTAATAAATGTTATATGGCCCCCAAAACCCAACAAAAGTAAAATAAATACATACTAATATCACACACGAGTTGACTCCATAATCTTAGAGCTAGTCGCCCAATACCTCCTTACCTTTGCCTTACTCGTTGAAGGATCTGCACTCAGTTACCCAACAAATACAGTGACGAGTCCAGTGAGTAAAATCCCAAGAGAAGTCCATATAATATTCATGAATTAAAATTGATAAACTACGAGACATATGAATATAACACCTGACAACAGTACGTCATATTCCCATGAATGTAGTCAACATACGACAAGCAAAAGCAGTAGCGTGAAATAAATAAACATGTACCAACTAAACCAACTCAGAAATAAAACATTAATTAGTAAGCATACATATAATTACGAGAAAACCCTGACCTACACCAGCCAGTAATCAATAAATCGAGTAAGAACCATTTATATACTTACAGGATTACAGTGACTAAACCTCAATTGCAGTTACTGATTGTGTTGGGGCATGTGCCCTAGGTCAATCCATTAACTGTCTTTATGAATAATTTTAGTTAATAAAATAGAGGATTTCATTTGATGTTTATTATAATTAATTTGCATGTTTACATTATAATAAGATCCATGGGTATTTATAAAAATATCATAAATGTCTCTAGTCGATCATTATTATGGGAACTATAATGAATTAAGACTAGTGTGAGTCTTGATTGATGATCATATGATGATTATACGTATAGGGATACCAATCAAGATCACGAGTACTTGTTAGGGAACAAAGTATTGGACCGACCCGCTGTGAGAACATCACATGGATTAAGTCATAGTTGTTTCTCATGATATGTATATTTTTCAGTCCTCTGACTTGAGATTACCTGAGACTTCAACATTAGGAATACACTGATTTGACACAATCAAACGTTGTCTTTAACCGGGAGATTATAAAAGTTGTGATTGGTTACTGTGTGAGCAATGTGATGAGTTGTGTAACTATTTTCCCTCTCATATAAAGAGAGATATCCAGTGGATCCCTCGATGTTTTAGACTGTTAAAAGGCCCAGTTTAAGTGAATTGATATTGATCAATGTAACTTGGATGTTTTCAGTCTACTTAGAGATGGAGACTAGTACGATTGAACATGTTGGATGACAATTTCATGCCTTATGTTTGATCAAAAGGATATCGTGTGACGAAAGGATGTTATATACACTATTGATTAGGTTGTATCGATTTGATATTCGTACAACTTGGGTAGTCATAATGTCTTGCTAGAGGCCGCTTATGACTTGTATACCAAAATGTGTTTTGGTACACTGCCAACGTTGTATGAAACTATTAGGTCGCATGATAAGAATGGTTATGCGAGATTTTAAGATGGTTCAGAAAAACGAATTTTATATGATAAAACTCATAACATAAACGTCCTTGTGGTGTATTACACTTATACTTCTTTAAGTAGGGGCATATGTGTAATTTACTTCAAGCGTCTATATCGTGTGACAAAAGGATGTTATATACACTATAGATTAGGTTGTATCGATTTGATATTCGTATAACTTAGGTAGTCATAATGTCTTGCTAGAGGCCACTTATGACTTGTATACCAAAATGTGTTACGATACATTACCAACGTTGTATGAGCCTATTGGGTCGCACAATAAGAATGGTTCTGCAAGATTTTAAGATGGTTCAGAAAAACAAATTTTATATGATAAAATTCATGACATAAACATCCTTTTGGTGTATTACACTTATACTTCTTTGAGTAGGGGTATATGTGTAATTTACTTAACTGTATATATACAAGGGTTGTATAAATAGACGCTTTAAGTTAGAACACACTTATGAAAGATTAAGGGCCGAAACTCTATTTTCGTTTCAGAAATGAATTAGGGTTTTCTGGTATGCTCTGGATCGTAATAAAGAGAAACAAAAAAAAGGTTTGGTATTCTCTCGAAACTAGCACTTCGAATCTCGGCCGCCGTTCGTGTGTAGACTGCTGGTAGAGGACGTTCGTCGTTGGTAGTGCCTTAGAGATCGATCAACCTTCAGAAAGGTATATTGCGACTGAGGTATGATTAATTTTTCATGGTTTAAACATTTTTAATGGAATTAGATTCGGATCTTGTTGGGGTTTTTGCCAAAATTGTTTTGTAATTTCCGCTGCGTATGAACCCCAACAATCCAACAGTGGTATCAGAGCAAGGTTCGAGTTTGATTCCATTAAATTCATTGCATGTTTTCTTCTGATATATTCATGGTATATGATTGAAAACATGTTAATAATTGATGTATACGTGATATACATAAGTTTTCAGAGAGATTTATTATCATGTTTTGTGTATATGATACATATATTTGTGATTTAATTGAAATCAGTTTCGTACATGCTAGTAGCAATGTTAGGTTAATTCGAATAATTTTAATGAATTGAATTTTATGTTATGTGATCCATGACACCATTAGATATAATCTTTATTTTTCGTGTACTGATGCATGGCTGAAATCTTTGTAATTCAGTATGCATATTTATGTTACATTGTTTTAAGTTTCTTAAATTGTATAAGTCTGAATATTAATTTGAAACTAATATGATTAGGTTCGATTGTGATAGTAGTTCATGATTCAATTACATGTTTATGATTATTTGGATGAGGACCGAAATTGCAAATAATTATTTTTTGAAATTATTTATTTATCTCGTTATATCTATTCTATTACGAAGTTTCTATTTGATAAGAGATAAACAACAAATTATATTAGGAGAATTTAAACTAAATTAAATAATAAAATAAAAGATCTCACATAATATGCCATGAATCCATCATCCCGACTTGTTTCCCCTCTGATCTAGGTAAAGAGTTGATTAGCCAAACATGACCGTCAAAGAAAGTATGCTAAGAATATAAAAGTCGATGTTCTTTAATCAAACTCAAGGTTCCTAATATATAAAACTACTCAAAATCGATCTCGGGAGGTGAGAGAAACTAACTTTTGGGGTTGGGGACGTGACTCGTGCGCCGAGGAGCATCATATGATTGTTTTAGCTGCAAACTAGCTCTTGCCACGTGTCTGCACCGCATTGGTCAAGAGTGCCGCCACACGCCTCGTGGTATCTTCCTATTTGTCTAGACCGTTGCAATGACGTGGGAGAAGAGTGTGTGAGAGACACACGTCGCGAGGAAAGGCTGCTGGTTCGCTTTGGTTTACGTTGGCTAAGCGAAAATGCTGCATAGGACGAACTTAACAATGTAGGTTGAACTCACTGTAGCTGTGCATGAGAACTTGGTTTTCCTGCTGTGCGTTTGTTAATGCTGAGGTGACGAGACAAGATTGGTCGAGAACCAATGCGTGATGTGCATGGAGGTGTGAGAGGCCGACACTTGGCAGCTGCTGGAACGTGATGTTGGTTGCTGCTGTGATGGAGAACTGCTGACGTGGTAGCGTATGATTGGTTGAGAGAAGATATGCACTGATGTGGCAGCTTCTAATTGATTGAAATATGTTGTCTCTTATTCTACCCACCGCATAACGCGTAACTCGAGGCAAACTGTCCGGCATATTATCGCTACAAATAAATACTCTATTTTGAGTATTTTTCGTCACGAATTCAACCGCGCATTCCGTTTCAGTTGAAGACAACCAAAAAATATAATTAAATATATATTTTAGAGACTTTCTGTATTTAAATATACTAAAATAAACTACTAAAAACCTAAAAATATCGACTTATCAAATATATTCAAAAACCAATTCATATATAGAGAAAATAACTAAGCAAGTTACAACAATCGTAAAGCTTTCCCGTTCCCTTGTCGCTAGAACCTGCCATTATTTAATTATAAAAATTCGACAATGTCATATATGTAAATCCCACACTATCCAGTACACTTGTAATAGGAAAATGCATTGTATTCCAAGAATTTTAACGAAAATTAATATCTCGAGGAATCATAAATATCCAAATATGCAATCTATCCCGTTTTTGTTGACCAATCACAATCAGATGATGTCTTCCAAAAATGGTAGGTAAACAGTAATAAAGATTCATGAGATTGAGAGGAAGTCCCTTGAGAAGCTATACCCTTATCTATCCATAGAGTATGATCCTGGCCAGCATCACAAAAAACTCATCCTAAACAAGTGTCTACAACGATCAACAACTTCAGTCGTAGAGCACCATGATGTTCATCCTACAACACATAGAACCAATGAACACAATGAGACCCCTAAAGGCCTCCTTCCTCTCGTGTATGTGAATGCATGATCAATCAATATGAACAATAAACTGTGCATGCAATTATATTCAAGAAACACTCATACAATGTAATGGTTACCATGAAATGTATTTAACCTTACAAACACAATATCACAATTCCCTTGTGCTTCGAGTCAGTAAACTAGTCCACACAGGGGCTCCAATTACAGTCCTATAATTCATTTACAAGTTTTATAAATTTTGTTTCCAATTCGTGCAGTTTAATTGACCAAATCACGTTGCGAAACCCTTAAAACACTTCCAAAATAAAATCTTCAATGCCCAAATTTCATTTTTGACTCAAAATTATTGTTCAACATCGAAAATTACGTTGTCTAGGCTTAAATAAAATTTTTTGATTTATTATATTTTATTTGGTCCTATTCGACTCAAAAACCCCAAAATCCCTTCAAATCTTATCTTCAGATGTTTGAATCGCAATTTTGACTCCTTATTGTGGTTCAAAATGTAAAATTAACCTACCTTAGGCCTTAAATCAATTTTCCAAATTTCAAGCATTTTTTGACCATCGCAGCACATATTACGAGGAAAACCCAAGTATAAATCTTGGAGAAAATTTTTGAAAAATCATATTTTTTCATAAAAATCCATTATTTCTCTTTATTTGGCTCAAATATAATTTTACCGATTTTGTTTCTATTTATTTTTGAATTTAAAATGGGGTTTGACCTTGAACCAACTCGGTTCGGTTTAACTGAACTGAACCCGGTTCATGTTCGATTTGGGGTCATCCCTAACCTCCTCATAGATCTTTTTAATAGAGGAACACACAGTTCCCCTTTCCTTATCATCGTTCTTCTCCCATCTCCTACTCATCGTTTGCTAACTCCAACATAATACCACAACATCAACAATGAACACGCCACAACGATCAACAACTCCACAACCCATCAACAATGAGCAACACCAATTCAACTGTAACAACAACACATACACTACTGACCTTCATCATTGATTTTGATCCTCCCTTCTACAGTTACGATTTCCCTCTCGGTCTCTCCATCTCGATCGATTTCCTCATCCCACTCTTCCTCTCGATTTCAATGATTCAAGATACAGATAGGTGTGTGTATGGTTTTGAAGATAAATATTTAGACTTCCTCGAGTTCACATTGCACGTATTTTGAGGTAGATCTAATTGCTTCATTATATTTTTATCATTCTCATGATACGCGTTGCATATTTTGAGGTTGATCTTGTGGCTATCGACAAGATAATCACCACTTAACCAAATTATATAAGATTAATTATATTTGGCCTCCTCGAGATACGTATCATATCTTGAGGTAGATCAAATGGTTTTACAACAAAATATATTTTTGATTTTTCTTGAAATTGGATAGCAAGCATCTTGAGGCGTGTATACACCTCACCAATAGCCACCAAATTTTCCATTATTCATTTCCTCGATGATCACACTATGCGTATCTCGAGGCGAATCCAATGTATATCTTTATTTGATATACACTATAGAATTCATTTATATATATTTATATATGTATAAACTATATTACATATAAACTATATTATTTATATATACACACACACCTTTATATTTTCGCGGCTATAAATTCGCCACGTACGGCAATGACCAACCTCGAGCGTGCACACTATCGCACATCCCACGCGTGCCACCCTTGACCCCGCGTGTCACTAAGCATCCACCAATTTATTTATTATTTTATTTAATTTCATGACTATCTTTTCAATGTATGTCCAAATTAAATTCTAAAATACCTCAAAACTATCATGATTAATGAAAATTCCCTAACGCGCTCCTGAACTCACGGACACCGTGTATACACTTCAAATTGACTATATTTCTCGTCGGAATAGTATATAATACATCATATAGGCACATGACACACAAAAAATATACTTAATTTATGATCACCGATCCTTAACATGTGGGTCCCACCTTGGGTACCTAAATCCAAAACTAAATTTGAAAATACTTAATTGGTCGTCTAATCAAGTTTGTAAAATTCTTGAATGTCACACGTTGAGGTGAGTTTCATGATTAAAATTCAGTTTTTCGATTTGTGGACTGTGTTGGTGTGATAGGGACTATGTGATTGAATTTAAAGTGAATTCGTTATGTGTGTTGTTGGCTGTGAAGGTGCAAGGAAAGTGATCGAATAAAAAAGTAGTAATGAAAAATTGAAACACAAAGGTGCTTAGAGAGGAAAAGGAACTGTGAGGGAGGGAGGAAGAAGACGACTTGAAATGAAGAGGGGACCATGAGTTCCCTGCCTAAACCCTAAGTGATTAAGAGATCAAAGAAAAAAATTATTGGGAACGAAACATGGGCACTGCCTCTATTTCACCCTAATGAGGAAGATGATAGGGGTTTTAAACCCCAGACTTGCCCGAACCGGGTCTGGTTCAATTGAACTGGATTGGTGTGGTTCAGAGGTTAAACCTCTCCTCAATTTAAAAATTTATTTAAAAACAAAAAAATTAAATAGAAAAATACATAGAAATTAAGGAAAATTAGAAAAATGGGATTTTTAGGACAAATTATTTGAAATTGGGGATATTTTTTGATAAATGGGGATTTTGGGAATTTTTTAGAGGATTTATATCGAGTTTTCCTCATAATGTGTGTTACGACATCGAAAATGTCCAAAATTGTGAAAATTATTTAAAAGCCTAATCGAGGTTAATTTTTGGTTTCGAACAATAATTTGGAGTCAAAATTGGAATTCAAACATTCGAGTGTTGATTTGGAGGGATTTTGAGGTTTCCGAGTTGAGGCAGGACCTATAAATATATAATAAATTGGAAAAATTATATTTAAGTCTAGAAAACATAATTTTCGATGTCGAATAATAATTTTGAGTAAAAAATGAAATCGGGGCATCAAAGAATTTATTTTGGAAGTATTTTTGGGGTTTTGAACGTGATTGGGTTAATTAAACTATAACTAATTGGAAAACAATTGTGAAATTATTATGGAATCTACGAACTTCCAAATTAATTATAAGACCGCAATGAGAACTTTGTGTGGACTAGTTTACCGAATTAGAGCGCAAAGAAGTTGCAGTATCATGTTTGTAAGTTTAAGCAAATCCGGTATTTATAGGTATTTATTAGTCTATTTTAATATGTTTATTTATTAAAAGTATTTAAAATATATATTTAATTATATTTTTTGGTCATTTTTAGGTTGATTTAGATCTAGGGTGTGTATTAGGCCTGTGCATGCTTTTAGGTTGATAATCTATCGTTATTTGGAATATTAGTATCCAAGTACAACAATTGAATCTAGGTAAAATCGGTAGCGGACGAGACCGGTTATCTAGGATTAGTGATCCCATAGATCTATATTAATGCGGTTAGTGTATTAAACCTTATTGGCGGATGTCTAGGGTTATACATTAATTAGGGAAATTAGTGGCGGATGTCCTGATTATCAAACTTAGGGGAATTAAGAATTTACGCGGACGTCGATTTTCTATCACTAATCTAGGAGAAATTTAATTAATATTTTTTGGAGAGATTGAGGACCATTGGATGCTATTGAATCTTGATTCGATTTGTGGAACCTGGAGATTTGGGTGAACTTTTCATTATTGATATTAATTTTTGTGAACTTTTCCTTATTGCTTGTTTAATTGATTATTTTATTGATTTTCTTGAAAACCCCCATATTTAGTTAACTCATAGTAAACTCAAGTCCTGCATGATTCGACCCCGTATTTACCACTACTACACCCTTGCGGTTGGTAACTCTTTTACGGGTTATATTTGGCACGAACGACACGCGTCAAATTTTTGGCGCGTTCTTGAGGGACTTAGTCTTTACTTTGAGTTTAGGTGTTAGTTAGTTTAATCAATCTATTTATTTTGTCTATTGGTTTAGGTAGATTAGCAATTAATATATTTTATTACGTTTTCGTTTTTTTCGTTTACGATTTTTTTAATACGTTTTCGTTTTTTTCGTTTCTGTTTCTGTTAGTTTTTTTTTACGTTTTCTTGTTTTCTGTTTTTTTTACGTTTTATTTTTTTTATTTTATTTTTCTTTTCTTTATTACTTTATTAGTTTACTTGTTAGTTAGATTAGTAATTAATTTATTATTATTATTTTTTTTCTTCTTTAGCTTAGTTATAACCCCTGAATTCCATTTTTTTTTCCCTCTTTTTTTTTTTTTATGCTACCACGCCTCACTCGGTCCAAATCAGGCTCATTATTGCCTTTTGACCCCGAACAGAGAGAACTTTTCATAGGTGGACTAGACAGACCCAACTTAGGCAACAAGAAGGCCAAAATCATCTCGAACATGGTCGCATTGCACCGAATCACCATGGGTCACGCCAATCAAGAGCTTCAAGCTCTTTTGGCGCAATTCCTCGCATCAACTATCCAGGATAATGCGGAAACTTTGAGTTGAGGTCCTGGGTTCATTCATCTCCTACCATCCTTCCATGGTGGCGAGAATGAAGATCCTATCACTTTCCTAAAGGAGTTTCATTCTATTTGCAAGTCAATGAAACCCTCCAATGCGGACGAGGAAACGGTTAAGCTCGGATCTTTTCCGTTTTGCCTTAAAGATAAAGCCAAGGAATGGCTTTTCTACCTTCCGCATGTTTGCATTAATTCCTGGAATGATATGGTAACCGCATTTTTGAATGAATATTTCCCGAGGATAGAGTTGCTAAGCTCATCAAGGATATATGCAAAGCATCAAAATGAGACCAAGGCGAATCATTCGGTACATATTGGGAGCGCTATAGGCGATTACTTGCTAGTTGCCCGCAAAGATGGCCAATCCGAGAAGGCCATAGCTCGATTCTTCTATGTTGGCATGTCGCCCATGTAGAACGACGCATGATTGATAATGCGTGTGGGGGTCACATTCGTGACAAAACTCCACCAAATGATGCAATCGTATGAGGACATCGCACGTTACGATCACGCCTTTATGGTGATCTCGATGCTACCGCATCGAAGTCGACTACGAGGCAATGTCTCGAGTTCCACGACCGAGAAAATTGATAACCTAACCTCTATAGTGGAACGTCTCCTCTCCCTCGGTAAAGTGCAAGTCCAATCTTGTGGCTTTTGTCTTTGCCGCCACAAATCATGCAACCGATGAATGTCCTACACTTTTTGATGATGATCAACAGTCAATGCCATGGGTAATCATTTCCAAGGGCCACCTGTAGAGTCCCATTCGGGAATACCTATAATCATGCCACGGCCGGGAATAACCCAAACTTCGGTTATGGGCCTCGAGAATCGAATTATCGGACATTCATCCCTGAGGTCAATCGTTGCCTACACCCTCCACTAATTCCTCATCACTTGAGGATATGGTTAAAGCCCCTTATGAGCCAACAAAGCCAAATTATGAATGAAATGAAGCAATTCAGGGCTACCACCGAGAAATCCTTTATTGAACTCAATTCGACGGTTCGAACTCTTCAAGTTCAAGTGGACCAACAGCACAAGCGAGATTGGACGTCTCGAGGATAAAGGAAAGTTGCCTTCGCAACCTTACCCGAATCCTAACGCGAGTGCTAACGCAGTTACACTCCGTAGTGGTAGAGAGCTGGAGGGACCCAAAAGGCAAAATGGGTCATCTAATGCCCATGACCAGGCCAATGAGGAAGAACGCGAGGTAGTAGTCACCCCGTCTGCCTCTAAACAGATGGTAACTACTCCAAAGGAAGCACCGCCCACTTTTAAGGTCAAACCTCCTTTTCCACAACGTCTCATCTTAGATAAGAAAAAGGAGGAAGAGAAAGAAATTCTCGAGACCTTTCGGCGAGTGGAAATCAATATTCCACTCCTCGACGCTCTGAAGCAAGTCCCTAGGTATGCAAAGTTTCTTAAGGAACTATGCACTAACAAAGGAAACCGAAAGGCAACGAAAAAGTCCAAATGGGAGAAACCGTCACGGCTATCCTACAAAAGAAGTTGCCTCCTAAATGCAAAGATCCTGGGATGTTCTCAGTACCTTGTGTTATAGGTAATGTAAGCATTCAGAGGGCTATGTGCGACCTTGGCGCTTCCATTAATGTCATGCCATTGTCCATTTATGAGACATTGCATGCGAGCCCATTAGAGGAGACCGGTATTGTCATTCGGTTAGCGACCGTTCCGTTGTCGACTGTCGGTGTTCTCGAGGACGTTCTAGTCCGAGTGAACGAGTTTGTGTTTCGCCGACTTCTATGTGGTCGATACGAAAGAGGAGTCATTCCCTAATGCTTCGTCAAGAGTACTTCTTGGACGTCCGTTTTGAAAACGGCGAAGACGAAGATAGATGTTGATGATGGATCCCTTACCATGGAGTTTGATGGTGAAGTCATCAAGTTTAACATCTATGATGCGATGCGATACCCCAGTGATGTGTCTTCTGTGGTATGCACCATGGACAGTGTGGATCCACTTGTTGAGCAGACCTTACTCACGAGTGGCGGTGATAAAGTTAAAGTAGTGTTAGAGCATCATCTCGACACTACTCAAATCCACGAGAGTGATCTGACCTTCGATACTGATATCGAAAATGTTGTTTTCGAGTTGGATTCAATCCAACCCCTGCCCCCAACAGTCCATTATTTGGAGTTACCTACTTCTAACTCCGAACTTTCTCCCTCTTTGGTTAAAGCTCCTACACTTGAGCTGAAGCCGTTACCTGAGCACTTAAAGTACATGTTTTTGGGTGAGAATGACACACTCCCTGTGATCATATCATCCAAACTTACACAGTTAGAGGAAGAGAGGCTCCTTCGAGTACTCCGGGAGTTTAAACAGGCTATTGGGTGGACCATAGCGGATATCAAAGGTTTAAGCCCTTCCACTTGCATGCATCATATATATATGGAAGAAGGGTCGAAACCTACGAGGGAAGCCCAGAGGAGGCTCAATCCGCTCATGATGGATGTAGTGAAGAAGGAGATACTGAAGCTCCTTGATGCTGGTGTCATTTACCCCATCTCTGATAGTAAATGGGTAAGCCCTATCCAGGTGGTTCCTAAGAAAACGGGGGTCACAGTAGTCACCAATTCATATGGTGAGTTGGTTCCAACCCGTATTCAAAATGGATGGCGGGTGTGCATCGACTACAGGAAATTAAACGCTTCCACCAGGAAGGATCACTTTCCCCTACCATTCATTGATCAGATGTTGGAGAGACTAGCTGGTCGTTCTCATTACTGTTGTCTTGACGGTTATTCCGGTTTTCATCGATACCTGGTGGCGCTGAAGACACCAGGGAAAAGACGACTTTTACTTGTCCGTTTGGCACTTTTGCCTATCGGCGCATGCCCTTTGGGTTATGCAATGCCCCTGCCACCTTTCAAAGGTGTATGATGAGTATCTTTTCAGATTTTGTTGAACATTTCATTGAGGTCTTCATGGATGACTTTACCGTTTACGGTGATTCATTCGATAGCTGTCTCGACAATCTGACAAAAGTTCTCAGCAGATGTATCGAGAAGAACCTGGTTCTGAACTATGAAAAGTGTCATTTTATGGTGGACCAAGGTCTTATTTTGGGACACATTGTCTCTGCTAGAGGCGTAGAGGTAGACCAAGCTAAAATTGATGTTATCAAGAAACTCCCTACCCTACGAATGTGCGGCAGATTCGATCTTTCCTTGGACACGCTGGTTTTTACCGTCGTTTCATCAAGGACTTTTCAAAAATCGCACAGCCTCTATGCCGTCTACTTCAAAAGGACATACCTTTTGAGTTTGATAAGGCATGTAAGAGTGCATTTGATGCACTGAAACACTCACTTACTAGCACACCGGTGATTCAGGCCCCTAATTGGGAGCTCCCATTTGAGATTATGTGTGATGCTAGTGATTATGCAGTGGGTGCAGTCTTAGGACAGAGAGTCGGGAGAGCTTCACATGTCATTTCCTATGCTTCTCGTACTCTAGACGCGGCTCAGATGAACTACACCACTACTGAGAAGGAGCTCCTTGCTGTTATCTTCGCACTTGAGAAGTTTCGGCCTTATCTCTTGGGTACTAAGGTTATCATTTACTCTGATCATGCTGCCTTGAAGTACCTGATGAGCAAAAAGGATGCCAAACCTAGGCTCATTAGATGGATACTCCTACTACAAGAGTTTGACATCACAATCAAAGATAAAAGTGGTGCAGAGAATCTAGTTGCAGATCATCTCAGCAGACTTAAAATGTTGAGAGTCCTACCCCTCTTATGGATGATTTCCCCGACGAGCACATTTATGCCGTTATGGAGGATCTCCCCTGGTACGCCGATTTGGTGAACTATATCACTGCGGGTGAGTTATCTCCTTACCTTTCGAAGGCTCAGAAGCATAAATTAAGGAGCGATGCTAAATACTATGTATGGGATGACCGTACTTATGGAAATTTTGCTCGACCAGGTTATCGCGTTGTG
This sequence comes from Stephania yunnanensis, assembly GCA_039657365.1. NCBI lineage: Eukaryota > Viridiplantae > Streptophyta > Magnoliopsida > Ranunculales > Menispermaceae > Stephania > Stephania yunnanensis. The sequence continues at coordinate 9,258,036 of CM077585.1, forward strand.
TTCCTCGGGATCGAGAGTCATTCCATATTGACTTTTTGTCATACTTACGCTGCGGTGGCCACTTACGGTCCTCGTCGGACAGCTAGGAAAGTTCTTGAGAGTGGGTTTTACTGGCCCACTATTTTTCATGACTCATACATGTTTACCAAGACTTGTCCTAACTGTCAGAAAACTGGTAACCTTAGTCATCGAGACCAAATGCCACTTACCCCGATTCGTATTTGCAAGATATTTGATGTATGGGGTATAGACTTTATGGGACCGTTTCCAGTGTCATTTGGTAATGTTTACATACTTTTGGCAGTGGACTACGTGTCTAAGTGGGTGGAAGCTAAGGCTACACGCACTAATGATTCTAAAGTGGTATGTGAATTCCTCAAATCGAGGATTTTCGCAACGTTTGGTACCCCACGTGCCCTGATCAGCGATCGAGGCACTCACTTCTGCAACCGTATGGTTGAAAACCTTCTGAGGAGATATAACGTCACTCATCGGACTTCTACAGCATATCATCCCCAAACGAGTGGCCAGGCAGAGGTCTCTAATAGAGAAATCAAATCCATATTGGAAAAGACGGTGAATCCAACTCGTAGAGATTGGAGTGCACGTCTTGATGATGCGGTTTGGGCTTACCGAACGGCTTTTAAAACGCCAATTGGGATGTCCCCATATCGCATTGTGTTTGGTAAATCTTGCCACCTGCCAGTCGAGCTCGAGCATAAATCTTACTGGGCTGTGAAGCAGTTTAATATGAAGCTCGATGAAGCAGGAAATGAGAGAAAGCTCACTCTCCAAGAGTTGGAGGAAATCAGGAACGACGCGTATGAAAATGCGCGGATTTATAAAGAAAAAACGAAAGCGTTCCATGATAGCAATCTCTCTAGGAAATCTTTCCGTGTTGGTCGTAAAGTACTTTTATTTCGATCACGTCTTAAGATTTTTGCGGGTAAGGCGAGATCGAGGTGGACGGGACCATATATTGTGATCAGCAGTGTATGATCACGGAGCGGTGGAGATTCAGAGTATGGAGGCGGTAATGTGTTTAAGGTGAACGGCCACAGATTGAAGATCTTCTATGAAGACTTCCCGAGCCATGATGTGGAGGTCGTTTTTCACCGGCAACGCCGATCATATTGATTGACAGACTCACCAAGTCGAGCTAACGACTTTAACCAAAAGCGCTATTGGGAGGCAGCCCAAACTTTGATAAGTATTATTTAGTTTACTTATTTTCATTTTTTAGTATTTTACATGACTTTGTATCATTTCCTTTGTTTTATCTCTATCATATTCTTTCACCATCTTGTTTGTTTTCTATGTGTGGACTCCTTGACTTGTTTTGAACCTTGAGGACAAGGTTCGGAATAAGTTTGGGGGTGTTTTAGGGATTGTGGATTGTTTTGGATGGATTTTTTTGTTGCGAAAAACCGCAGGTGAGATCGTTTAATTTTTTTATTATGCGGTTATATACGGATATTGGGTGGTAATGGTGGTGTTTTATATCATTTCTTCCATTTCTTCCATTTCTTGTCTATTCACATTCCTTTCTCATTCATTAGGAATTGATACACTTTCATGTATATATTTAGTATGTTTTATTTATTTTAGAGTCACCCGAACTTTGTTCATGCCTTTGGTTGTGGATGAGTAAATTACAGTTGCCTTTTTAACTTGAAATTTAGAGAAAATTAGGAGAAACATTTAATCGAGTTCGTAGCTCTGCATTTTTATGATTTCATGATTAGAGACTTAGATGATGGTTGGACTTAGTGCTAGATAACGAAAATGAGTAAACGGTCAAATTTATGCAAGTTGTATTGTTTTAACCCACATTGAGGGATTTGCTTGATTATAATGAAAGTGAGAAGTACTAACAGGAGTTTTCTTAATGTAGAGTGTCCTACAAGTTTCCATAGGAAATGGAGCAGGGAAACTTGTGGTGGGAAAAAGTGAGAAAAGCGATCCGCAGGAAATGGAGCGAGAGATCGTACTACTGAAAAAAAAAAAAAAAAAAAAAAAAAAAAAAAAAAAAAAAATTTGGAGAAAAAAGAATGTGAAAATAAAAATGAAAAAAAAAAAAAAAAAAAAAAAAATTATTGAATAATGAAGGAAGTTGTGAAACTCCTCAAATAAAAGATTTAGTTCGAGTGCTTTCACTATATTAAGTAATATTTTGAACTTGCGTGCTTGAATGTATAGACCAATAAAACTTGTGATTAGTTGATGGCCTTTGTATTGACCGATTCTATGTTTTGAAAGTGAGATCTTAATTGTGTTTGGGTTGCGAGGCTTGACATATCATAACTCGAAATTTTTACGAGTTTCTTGTTAATTTGGTGACTATGTAAACCAAATGAACTCCATGAATTTGGGTCGGGTATAGGATTAGTTGAGTCAGTACATTACTATATTAGGAGTCTAGTTTAGTTTGTGTTGTCATTTACACCTTTGCTCGGGACGTGCAAAGTCCTAAGTTTGGGGGTATTTGATAAGTCGGTATTTATAGGTATTTATTAGTCTATTTTAATATGTTTATTTATTAAAAGTATTTAAAATATATATTTAATTATATTTTTTGGTCATTTTTAGGTGAAACGGAGTGCGCGGTTGAATTCGTGGCGGAAAAATACTAAAAATGGAGTATTTACTTGCGGTGATCGGATGCGGACGGTTTGCCTCGAAATACGTGTTGCGCGGTGTGTCGAATGGCAGACGGTGTTCCAACCAATCAGAATATGCCACGTCATCAGAGAGCTACACCTCCTAAATTCTCCACGTTTCAGCCTTCGTCGATCCGCCTCGTGATGCGCGGCGGTTCAAACTCCCGCTTTTTCGGTCGAGAGTGCGCGATTTCTTCCGTGCCACGTGGGAGCCACGTGGCGGCGACCCATTCGTCCATAAGAGTCATCAACAACTGTTCGGCCTAATCACGCGCGCCACGTGGAGCCTCGTCAAGCAAACACAAAATAGAAAGACCGAATGGTGCGGCGACAACACGAGGCGGTGCAATTGGCGGTCCAATCCGGTGCGGACACGTGGCGGCGACACAGATTTACAGCTAATCGCGTGCAGACACATGGCAAAGTCGGTTTTTCTAGCTAAAAACAGTCCTACGATGCTCCTCGACGCACGAGTCACGTACCTAACCCCTAAAATTAGTATTCTAGACCAATTTGGAGTATTTCTATATATTAGAAATCTTGGTATTATTAATAGAGGGATGGATTAGCAATTTTGGAGAGAATTCAATTAATTTTTAGTAGAGATTTTTGAAGACAATGTCCGGCTAATTTCTTTTTCTCACCCAAGTCGAAGGGGAAGCAAGTCGGAATCATTGATTCATGGCATTTTATGTGAGATCTTTTAATTTTATTATTTAATTAATTTAATTTCTCCTAATTCATTGTTGTTGATTTAATTATTATGATTTAGATCTAGGGTGTGTATTAGGCCTGTGCATGCTTTTAGGTTGATAATCTATCGTTATTTGGAATATTAGTATCCAAGTACAACAATTGAATCTAGGTAAAATCGGAGCTGACGCGACCTAGGTTATCTAGGATTAGTGATCCCATAGATCTATATTAATGCGGTTAGTGTATTAAACCTTATTGGCGGATGTCTAGGGTTATACATTAATTAGGGAAATTAGTGGCGGATGTCCCGATTATCAAACTTAGGGGAATTAAGAATTTCGCAGCGGACGTCGATTTTCTATCACTAATCTAGGAGAAATTTAATTAATATTTTTTTGGAGAGATTGAGGACCATTGGATGCTATTGAATCTTGATTCGATTTGTGGAAGCTAACCTTTACATTGTATAATTATAATTTCGTATATATTGCCTTGATATTTGATATTGCATTGTTTGTTGTATATGCATACACTGGTGGGGAGGATAAGGTCGATTTGAATCTCCTTATAGTATCTACTGACTGTATGTACAGGGTAGAACTATTTAGTGTCTACCTGACTATGTGTACAAGTCAGAACTATATTATGCTTCCTAAAGTAAGTTAGAACTATATTATGCTTGAGGGGCTAGAGTTACTGATACTTCGCATCATGTGGTTATCATAAGATTATGTTGAACCAGATCATACTCTTATAGACTCGAGGAATGACACTCGTTTGGTTATTCTCTTTAGGCATAAGTCCTTATTACTGTTTATTTACCACTTTTGAAGGACATCATCTGATTGTGGTCAGATAACAGAAATATGAATTATTCACGGTTGTATTTAAATTCCTTGAAATATATTGTTCAATTAATTCCTTGTATTAGTATGCATTTGGTTACTACAGGTGTAATGGATAGTACCAGATTTACTTGTCTGACATTATTAAATTTTTATAATTGGGTAATAACAAGTTATAGCGACAGCAAGGGAAGGAGAAAGCTTTTTGACTCTTTGTAACTTATTCAGTTCCTTTCTCTTTATATATATTTTTTTTAATATAATACATTATATAAATGAGTTTTTGGGTTCGATTACAGTTAGGATCCTTTTTGGAATGATTGAAATGGTTTTGGGATGGATTGGAATACTATAGTGCTAGGTAATGTTAGTTAAGGATTTCGAAAACTTGAAATGTTATGGTGCTAGGCAATATATATTGTTATGGGTGGATTTTAAGTCCTTTGACATTTCCACCAAGCTAAGTAGATTTTGTTGAAGATTTTTGAAGGCTGGATTTTCTGGTGTAGGCTTAAAAATAGAAGAGGTGTTGTCGAAATTTTTTTTATAAAATTTTATGGATTATTCAATCAATCTTACGAAACTTTGAGGTTTAAGATTTACTTTAGAATCCTCTAGAGTTGATAAAGTATTATCATTGATGATTATAAGATTTTAATCTTATTTATTTATTGATGGTGAGATTAAAGAAGCTAGATTATCAGGGGATTAAGGTAATCTAGGTCGGTTAGATGCCCTAATTAGGTGAGGTCTAACAAGAATAAAGTAACAACACACAAAAGTTGTAACCCCAAAAAGCTTATAGTCAGTAGCTAGTAAGTTCAACCATTAAATGTAGAACATTAAGTTCATGTACTTACAAAACCAAAAAAAAAAAAAAAAAAAACTTAACCTTACAATCTCTCTTTGGCTTACTCCCCCTTTTTGACTAAACAACGTCAAAGAGATTACGGCTGTGTTCTAACCAACCACCTTAATCGGAAAAGTTCAGAATTAGCAATGTCTAGACTTATTTTTTTACCTTGGTTGCATCTAAGCACTACAACTTCCCTATAGATGGTGAGATTAGCAATGTGATATAAGAAGTGGTCGAACAGCGGCAGGTGTGGTCTCATCACCGTAAGAAAACTTGGATTTTAGAGGTTCATCCTTAGTTGGGGTAGCTTTAACAGCCTCAGCCTGTGTCGTGGCAGTAGCGGTAGGAGTAGAAAATACAGGTGTAGTAGTAACATCAACCGTAGGTGTTAGCTTGGTTGAAGTGGAATTAATGGCTTGATTGACTTCATTATCCTTATAATCAAGGTGCGTAGGAGGATGAATTGACTATCTTAGCTCTAGATGTAAATCTTCATTTACTGGAGCCTAAACAATATGTTCCAATGTTGCAGTAATCGAAGGCAGTTGAATTCCCTCAAGGTTAATAGTAGTCGAGTCCTCAACAAGAGTAGTCGTTGTTGTTGCTAGAGACTCATCCTATGCAAATACATTCTCACTACGAACCTCACTTACTATTACAACATCTTCATCATCATTTCCATAATTAATCATAAGGGACTTAAGTGTACTCGTCCCATTAGTAGTAATATGAGTAATATTACTTAAATCAAAGTGTAACTCACCTTGATTATCTCCAGTATTGCAAAACTCAGCAAGTGAGGTAACTTTGTCTAGTCGATTAGGAAGTAGAGCAGATGAACTTGAATCAGGTCGTAGTCTAGTCTGTCCTACAACAGCAGGAAGAGAATCTCCCCCTCTTGCAATTTCCTCTCTTGAAGATTGCACTTCGATAGGACTGGTGTCTTTATTTTTAGTAACTACAACAATCTTTCATTTCAAGATCATTTTTTACTTTCGGATAGGCTTTGTGACAAGGGTCTGAAGAAGAGCATTAGTAGTTAGATTAACATGAAAAGTTAATATAGACAATTCTATTATTAGACTTCGTTTAATGAGTCAATTTAACCTCCTCCACCACCTTTTTCGACTTTTCATTTTTTTGCTCAATGACATAGTATCTTCCAAACAGTAAAGTTAGTAAGCATGGTAGATGCAACTTGCTTTATTTCTTCCCTGAGCGCACCATGAAGTCATAACTCTCCTTCCCAACATTGAAATTCTTCCTTACGGTAAAAGTATATAATAGTAGCACCCTCTCCTCGAACATGTGGGTAGGTGAGAAGTAGCCACTTTACTTGTAGTCAAGACCTTCTACAACATGTAGACCTTGCAAGATAGTTTGGTAGCAGGAAGCTCAAAAGCATTGTTAGAGGGTCATTTTTTTAGTATCCCTCCAGTCAGCCTATAAAAAACATTATTGCAGCATCCCCTATCTCAATTAGGGTGATATGACGTGCGCCGAACACATCAATAAAGTAAAGTTTCCTAAACCAACTATTTTGTAGAATAGTGGCAAATGGTCGATCCCACTGAGATTGGAAGTATTTCTTAGGTAAAAAACAACAAAAAAGGAAAATAAGGGGTTTTAAAATAAATTAATTTAACTAACTAATCTAACTAAACTAAATAAACTAAACAACTAAACTAATTTTGAAAACAATTAATAAATACATAAGTAACACCTAAGTCTACAGTTCCGTAAATCAGGATCAAGATTCAATTGCAATCAAGGTCTTCAATCTTTCCCAAAAAGTTATTAATTTATATTCTCCTAGATTAGTTATAAATAATCGACATCTACCAGAAATTCCTCATTCCCCTAATCTCGATAGTCAGGACGTCTGCCACTAATTATTTCCTTAATTAATGTATAACCCTAGACATCCGCCAATCAGGTTTAACACACTAATCGCAGTTATTTGGGTATGTGGGAACACTAATCCTAAAAAAATCAGATCCATCCACTCTCGATTTAACCTAGATTCAATTGTTGCACACTCAAGAACCGAAAGGGTTTGATGGCAAACGGGTGAGTGTTTGTCACTTTATTGGTCCAAAAGCACAATTACACGGATACTAAAAATCTAAATAACTGTAGATTGTCTATCTAAAAGCATGCACTGGCCACATACATACCATAGATCTAAATTATAATCATTAAAATCAACAACAATGAAATAGGAGAATTTAAACTAAATTAAATAATAAAATAAAAGATCTCACATAATATGCCATGAACCCATAATCTCGACTTGCTTCCCCTTCGACCAAGGCAAGGAGTTGATTAGTTGAACATTGTCGTCGAGGAAAGCAATAATAATCGGTGTCAAAATAATAAAACATAAGTTCCTAATATATAGAACTACCAAAAATTTGTCCTGGGAGGTGAGAGAAACTAATTTTAGGGGTTGGGGAGGTGATTCATGCGCTGAGGAGTATCTTAAGGCTGTTTTTGGCTTGAAAATAAGTGTCTGCCACGTATCCTCACGCTATTTGTTCATTCCTGTCGAGCGCTGACGAGTCGTCACCTGATTGGCCGAAAGCGCTATCGATGACGCGTTGTTTGTTGTGAGAGAGCCACGTGGCACTGTCTGATTGGCTGAAGACCCTTCTTTGACATGCTAGCGCGTTGAACTAGCGTGCACAAAATACGCGGAAGGGAGAGTCGCACAAAAATGGCGAAGAACTGGGAGTTTGTGCGGACACGCATCCCGAGGCAGATCGATGGAGGCTGAAGCAAGGAGAAATGGGCTGTGTGATGTGTACTGCGAACACTGATATGGAAACACATGGTGGTTCATGATTAGAGGAGCTGGTGTGTTGATGCTATGTGGCGGCTTCTGATTAGTCGAAAACGCTGATTATGACGTGGTTGGCATAACACTTGGCATGCGAACCGTTGATGTGGCGAGACGTGATTGGAGAGAGAAGATGTGCGTTAACGTGGCAGCTCCTAATTGATTGAAATATGCTGTCTCCAATTCTACCCACCGCGCAATGCGTAAATCGAGGCAAACTGTCCAGCATTTGATCATTGCATATAAATACTCCATTTTTAGTATTTTTCTGCCACAAATTCAACCGCGCACTCCGTTTTACCTAAAAACGACCAAAAAATGTAATTAATATATATTGTAGAGACTTTGCATAATTAAATATACTAAATTAAACTACTAAATAACTATAAATACCAACTTATCATGATACTCGGCCAGAAACCCTATGTAAGCCCCGGTAACCTAACCAGACTTAACAAGAGCCAGCAACCTCTTCGTCAATACCTGATAAGCTCAACCTGTATATTAGTATCGAATAAACAAATCAAAGTATACGCAATGGAAAATTAACACTTTTTCAATATATAAATAATGTACGATAATACAGAGTTTATCAACTCAAAACCTTAATTACAAACCTCCCGACCTTATTTATATATAACAAAATATATCAAACAGTGTATACAATTACAAGAAGGCTCGTTACTTCGTAGAGAAGATATAAGACACCTAAATCTTCTCCTTTCCCTAAACTGAAATGCTAGGTTATGAACCTAAAATATTAAATTTCGATGAGCACCCTAACTTGCTCAGTAAGTAAGGAGTCACAAAGCCATCAAATTTCTATATAATAATCAAGAACATTATGTAATAGCAATATGCACCAATGTTAACTAACAAGAATATGAAAAATGTATAAATTAGTACATCACAGATGCAAATCAAATTATCATTGATTATCACACTAAAATTCCCATATTATTTATAAAACTAGGGTCGATTACCCATGGGCGCATTTAATGCGATTGCTAGACCAACATATTAACCGATATACTATTTAACTAATCCATTAATGCATAATGGTTCTATCCAAAACCCTTTAGTGGGCATGTAATCCACGCAACCTATCGAATTGATCAAGAGTTATTTATAGGCTGGGAAGGGAACCCATTTCTTATAAATCTATTCTTAAAAATAGGAGTAAAGGTTGGTCATATTACAGACTGTTTTCCATTTATTGAAAACCATCACAGTGTACATAGTCCCCCCATTTCTATACATAAACTATATGAACTACATATATTAAGATAGCCAGACAACATTGATAAATAAGTGAATCTGTACTTACCTCGATTTAGATTCTTGTTTCCAAGATCCTAACTTTTTTGGGCATTAACGCTTTCGCCGGGAATCCAACACTTATCATAGACTATTTATAATCAATATAGGTCCATTACACTATAATTATAACCCCTAGTCTAGTCCTTAAGACCTATAAAAATCCTTATAAAAACTCAATTTTATTATTGTCTTCTGGGGTAGGAGCGTGCTCCCTCAGTAAGTTGGTCGCGCTCCAAAAATAGGATTTGTCCCAATTTACGAAGGGAGCGCGCTCCTCCGTTAGTAGAGGACACTCCACCCTGAGTTTTCTCGGCAAAACACAGGGCTACAACTACTGTTCCACTCACAAATCCACAAAACAACAATGAAAACTCCCAAAATTCATTAGGGAAGACCTCTAGTGAGGTAGTAAACCATTTCTAATCATCAAATAACATAATTCACTTGACTTTCATCATCACCAACAAATCGAACTTCAACTAATACAAAAAAAATCATACCAAAGTGATGATATCTAGTTTTTGATCCATTTAAGCTCCTCAATTCACGTTGATTCAACTCCCTGAGTGAACTCCAACGATCCAAGCACTAAACCCTCAACCCTCTCCATTGTTTCTCGTTTGATCAAATCAAGGAAATAAGTTTTAGTTTTAGTTATCATATATGGATTTTTCTCGAGATACATATCATGTTATCTCGAGATTGATCGAGTAATTAATCTGTTAAAGCGACATTCCTTAAAGTAACACCAACCTTAACTCCATCAAGCACTTACGCTTCTTTTGAGGCGATCAAATTATCCATATAATTCAAACTAACTTTTAATTTATATATATATATATATATTTATATATCCAATATATATAAATATTTATTCTTGCCAATAAATCCACAAAGCATGCCTACGAGTATTCTCAGGTGTGCGCATTCATTCCCCCTTGTTGCATATGGTGTATTGGTAATCCATTACTTATTGTGTATTTCCCATTTATAAGTTTGTATATAAGTCCTTTATTATACTACAACCTATATAAATTCGTTAAAAAATTCCAAACACACACCAATCATCGATGAAATGCACTCACACACTAATCGAGGTCTGCCGGACTTAGCCACAAACCTAACTTAGGTTAATTAGGATTTCGATTTAGATTAGCACTAATCACCAGCTTAAAGTAACAAGTCGTTATAGTCTCTCTAATTTAAAGCAATTTCGTCCTCGAAATTAAAGTGAATGTAAAGTTACCTGCAGGTTTGAAGAGAAATGGAAACTGCTCCTTCATATAGGACTCCCGGTCCCAGGTTAGATCTTCATCTCCATGAAATTGCCTTTTCACCTTAACCAATGGAATCTCTTTAGTTGCTCGTTGTAGGATAAGTCTACCTGAAGACCAAATTCATTCCAATCAATCCTTGGAGTGAATCGAGTCTCTGTTTTATGAAGCATAGACACATGGAAGTCATTGTGAACTCCAGAAAGCTGAGGAGGTAACTCTAACCTATAAGCAATAGGACCAATCCTTTCTTGTACTCTGAACGACCCAATGTGCCTTGTTGCCAGCTTACCTCACAACCCAAATCTATACAATCCCTTCATAGGTGAGACTTTCAACAGGACAAAATCGTCCTTTGAAAACTCCAAAAACCTATGATGTTCGTTGGCATATCTTTTTTGTCTCAATTGTGCTATAGTCAAATGCTGGCAAATCTACTAAATTCTCTCTATGTAGTCCTGAATCAATTTTGCCCCCAACAATAATGTATCTCTAACCTCACCCCATCATATAGGTGAAAGACAAGGCCGACCAAATAGTGCTTTAAAAGGAGTAATTCCAATGCTAGCCTAATAGCTATTATTATAAGATGACTCACACAGAGGAATGTACTTCTTCCAGTTACCACCAAACACCAGGACACAAGCTCGAAGCATATCCTCTAGCACCAATATCAACCACTCAGTCTGTCCGTTAGTCTGAGGATGGTATGTCGTACTAAGGTTAAGAATAGTTCCTAACTATCTCTACAATTCACTCCTCAGTTTGGACGTGAATCTCAGATCTCTATCCGAAGAAATTGATACTGGAACTCAATGTAATCTCAATACCTCCCATATGTAGACCTCACATAACCTGTCAAGAGGATCTCGCATGGAAACTGGCAAGAAATGTGTAGACTTCATTAACCTATCAACTACAAATAAAATTGCATCATGTTTATGCTGACTCAGAGGTAGACTAGAAACAAAATCTATCGATTTATGTTCCCATTCTCACCCAAGAATAGGCAGCGAATGCAATAACCCTCCAAGTTTCCTATGCTCAGCTTTAACTTGCTGACATATCTAATTTCTATCTATAAACTCTGTAACATTAGCAACCACATTTGCTTTGCCTAAATGGTACTCTAGAGCGAATTTATAATCCTTGAGAAACTCGAGCCATCTACGCTGCTTCATATTCAATTCACTCTGAGTAAATAAGTATTAAGACTCTTATGATCTGAAAATAGTATAAACTTCTTACCATACAAGTAATGCCTCCAAATCTTCAAAGTAAAAACAACTGCAGCAAGCTTATGATCATGAACTGGATAATAACTTTCATGAATGTTGAGTTTCCTTAAAGCATAAGCTACAACCCTGCCTTCCTAAATCAGCACACAACCCAAGCTTGAATGAAAACATTAGTATAAATCACTAACTCTTTCCTCGATTAAGGTAATGTAAGAACAGGTGTCATAGTAAACATATCCTTCAAACCTTTGAAGCCAACCTTGCACTCATTTGACCAAACAAAGTCAACATATTTGTGTTAGCTGAGTCATTGGCAGAGCCATATGAGAAAATCTATCAACAAACCATTTGTAATAAACTGTTAACCCCATAACACTCTAAACCTTTGACACTATGGTAGGAGTAGGCCAATCCCTGATTGCCTTAACCTTTGATGGATCAATAGATATACCCTCAGCATTATCCACATGTTCGAGAAATTTGACCTTTGAAGACTAGAATTTGCACTTACTAAACTTGGTGTACAACCGATTATCCTTCAAATTCTGTAATGTAACTCTGAGGTGGTGCGAATGCTCTTTTTTAGTCTTCAAATAAATCAAAATATCATTGATAAACATGATGATAAATTAGTCAAGATAAGGTTTAAATACCCTATGCGTAAAATCTATGAACATAACAGGAGCATTATTGAGCCCAAAATACATCACTGTAAACTTGAAGTGCCCGTAGCAAGTACTGAAAGCCATCTTCGTGATATCCTCATCCTTGATCTTCGGTTGATGATAAACATACCTCGAATCAATTTTCGAGAAATGTCTGACACTCTTCAATTGATCAAACAAATTATCAATCTTAGGTAATGGATATTTGTTCTTGATAGTTACCCGATTAAGCTGTCTATAATCAATGCTTATATGTAGGGTTCCATCTTTATTCTTCACAAGAAGAATCGGTGCTCCCCACGATGACATAATAGGATGGATAAACCTTTTTTAGTAGCAACTCCTCAAGCTGAGTCTGTAACTCACGTAATTCCTTCGGTGTCATATGGTACAAAAGAATAGATATAAGTTTGGTACAAGGAATAAGATCAATGATGAAGTCTATGACACATGGCAGTGGAAGTCCAGGTAAGTCAGATGAAAAGAATTTTAAAAAATAAAAAACCACGGTTATCTCGCTAACCTTAAGTTCAAGTCCAGGCTCTCTAAATGTGACAACTACCGCCATAAATTATAAATCTCGAGTTGTAGTTTCCCTTCCATGAGTTGCAAGTCGTGAAAGATTATAGCCTTTATAGACTATAATCTCAGAAAGTTCAGGAATCTAAAAGATTACCATCTTATGGAAACATTCATTACTGGCATGGTATGCTGAGAACTAATCCATCCTGAGTAAATGATCAAATTCTAGGAACTCCATTAGCCACAGATCAATTGGAAGTTCATTCTCCCCAATTTCGACTACACATCCCTTGCAGATCAGGATAGGATAAACCTTCTCACTTACTGCTATGCTCAGAATCAATATTGTACTGGCTCTAACAATTTTCAATTTCAACTGATCAACCATTGCACCTATAGTAAAATTAAATGTAGAACTAGCATCAATCAAAACATTTATATTCAACCACAAATATTCAATATACCTTCCACAAGTCTCAGATTGGCCTCTGGGTCTGCCTCAGCCACTGTATAAGTTTGCCCTCGTGCAGGTAGAGTTGTTCTTCCAACTGATGTGGTTGATGACATGGAACACTCTCTCGCAATATGCTCTATCTGTCTTCACCGATAGCATATTGTCGATGCCCTATGAGGAAAACTACTAGCCTGAGAAACCTACCCCAATCCACTCGATTTTTGTGAAGATTGTGCTCTGCTCTTGGCCCTACCTTGAGATTGAGTTGGTGGCAAAGGTTGTTTGCCTATCGAAGCCTAAAAAATAAGGTGGAACCGATGCACTGATAAAAGTTGCGCCTATAGACCCTTACTGTGTAGCTGCGCTAACTACACTCCTCTGCTTATTTCTTAGCCAAAAATAAGCAAATTCTTAGGTGCTCTGACTCCCAAGGAACTGTGGTACTGGTGGTGGTGTAAGTACTGTTCCAGAAGGTCTTGCTAGAATTGTTATTTCCACCTCCATTGCACTCTCAAATATAAAAACATAGTTAGTGTGAGGATGAGAGGAAACCATTACTCTGATATCGTTATTCTGCCTATCAAGAAACAATTCCTCTACCTCTACCATCTCATAAGCAAATTCACTCAACTCAGTGAACTTTTTCTCATACTTAAGTAGAAACATAGCTCCCTGTTTCAGCTGAATGAACTTAGCCTTATTCCTATTCCTGACTCAATTTAGGAAATAGTGACTGTAGAATATAATCCTAAACCGTGGCTAAGTGGACACAACCTTCCTTTCTCTCTTTATGGAATTCCACTACTTCCATGCAGAATTTATCAGTAAAAATATGACTAGTTTAACCTTAAGCTGGTCCTCAACATCCACATCAACAAATCGTTGCTCCATTTCTAATATCCAAGTCTCAGCTACCCCTTCCACCATCATGCAATCAAGTCTCGAAATGTCGTATTTTATGAGCTCCTTGCGGGTTCTGAGAAATGCAACTTTCTCAAAATCCACTAGCACAATCGCAGCTGTCTCCAGTACCTGAATATGTAGTATTACTAGCTGGACTGGAGCTGCTACTGTCTTACCTCCTCCCTCGGCTCTGCTAACCTTGGGGACTGGTCATAGACTGTGCCTCAGGTCACTGTACTGGTGGTCCCATCTAAGCCATCAAAATAGCCATTAGTTTTGCTTGAGACTCCATCAATTCTCTCATTTGCTACTCAATTTTAGATTTCCATTGATCATTCATTTCCCTATTCCCCTAAGGTTTAGGCCTCTGTGAACTTTCTTCCTGATCTGCCATTAGATTCTAAAGTCAAAGTAAAGATAAGATCATTAGGTAACATTCAGATACAAGGAAATCATATATATACTAAATAACAATATGTGCAGCAAAAATGTATAATAATGTTTTCATTTTCATTTCTGCCCTCAAAACAAGATGAAACTCATTTATCAAACCCTAAGCTTATTCTTAACTCAAAACGATTCTCAAAGTCAATTAACTTAGGTTTCGGTACAATGGAATATGATATTCTTTACTTCGAAAACCATTCAAAAGTAAAATTAAGGTTAAAGCCTTATCTATGATACCAAACTATATCAATGTTACCATTTTATTTAAAAGTGATATACCTTTAGCTCTGATACCAAGCTGTAGCATCCCTATCCCGATTAGGGCGATACTCGGCATGAAACCTTAATTAAGCCCCAACAACCCAACCTGACTTAACTAGAGCCAACAACCTTTTTGTCAATACCTGATAAACTCAACCTGTATATTAATATCGAATAAACAAAATAAAGTATATGAAGTAAAAAATTAAAACTTTTTCGATATATAAACATATTCGGTAATATAGAGTTTATCAAACTTAAAACCTTAATTACAAACCTCCCAACCCTATTTATATATAACAAAATATATCAAACAGTGTATCTTCTCTAAGAACATTATACAAACCTCCACCTAAATCTTTATCTTTCTTTTAACTGAAGCGCTGGGTTGCAAACCCAAAAAATTAAATTTGGGCGAGTGCCCCAACTTGCTCAGTAAGTAAGGATTCACGGAGCCATCAGCATTCCATATAATAATCTAGAACATTATGCAATAACAATATATGCCAATGTTAACTAACAAGAATATGGAAAACATATAAATCAATGCATAACGAATGCAAATCAAATTATCATTAACTATTACATTGCGATTCCCATTTTATTTATAAATCTAGGGTCGATTGCCTACCTACGCCTTTAATGCAATTGATGACCAACATATTAGTTAATATGTTGTATAGCCAATACATTAATGACTAATGGTTTTATCTGAAACCTTCTTATGAGTATGTAATACACGCAACCTATCGAATTGAGCAGGAGTGATATATAGGTCGGAAAGGGAACCTATCTCCTATAAACCTATTCTCAAAACCAAGAGTTATAGTCGTGGTCACATTTTCCATTTACTAAAAACCATCACAGTGTATGTAATCCCCTTTTTTGTACATAAACTATATGAACTACATGTACTAAGATAGCCTAACAACATTGATAAATAAGTGAATCCATTCTTTCCTTGGTCTAGATTTTCGTTCCGAAATTACTAACTTTTCCAGGCACTAACGCTTTCCTCTGGAATCCTACACCTATCATAGACCATTTATAATCAATATAGGTACATTACACTATAATTATAACCCCTAGTTCAGTCCCTAAGTCCTTCATAAATCCTCATCAAAACTTAGCTTTATTGTTGTTTTCTGGGTGGGAGCGCTCTCTCTCAATAGGTGGGGAGCGCTCCAAAAACTGGTTTCATCCCAATTGATGAAGGGAGCGTGCTCCTCTGCTAGGTGGAGTGCATTCCCACCCTGTGTGGTCTTGACAGAACACTAGCAGCAGCTGCCATTCGACTCACAAATGCACAAAACAACAATATAAACTCCTAAAACTCATCAGGGAGGACATCTAGAAAGGTAATAAACCATTTCCAATCATTAAATGGAGTAATTCACATAGATTTCATCATAACCAACAAATTGAACTTCAACTAATATAAAAACAAATCATACTAAAGTGATGATCTCTACATTTTGATCCGTTTAAGCTCCTTAATTCACTTTGATTTAACTCCTGAGTGAACTCCAACAATCCGAGCACTAAACCCTCAACCTTCTCCAATATTTCTCGTTTGATCAAATGAAGGAGATAAGTATGAGTTTAAGTTTATATTTATGGATTTTCCTCAAGATACGCATCGCGCTATCTTAAGACCAATCGATTAATTAATGAGTTAAAGTGAAACTCCTTAAAGTGACACCAACCTTAACACCACAAGCATTTACACTTCTCTCGAGGCGATCAAATGATCCAGACAATTCAAACTAACTTTTAATTTGTAATATATATTTGTATATCCAATATATATAAATATATATATCTTATGTGTTTTCTCGCCAATATTTTCACAGGACATGGCTACGAGTATTCTCGGGTGTGCACATTCATTCCATGACCCCCTCGTCACACATGGTGTATTGGTAATTCATTGTTTATTGTGTATTTTCTATTTATATGTTTGTATATAATTTCTTTATTATACTACAACCTATATAAATTCATTAAACAATTCCAAGCAAACGCCAATCATTATGTAAACATACTCACACACTAATCGTAGTACGCCGGACTTAACTACGAGCCTAACTCAGGTTAATTAGGATTTGGATTAGTAATAATCACCAACTTAAGGTAGCAGCCTGTCACAATCATCAAGCCTGAGCGTAAGACCCAGCTTGTTAACAGGCGTATCTAATCAAGAATGTCTAGCATGTAGTTGATCGAGGCAGGACTAAATGGAATATTGTACCTTGAACTAATTCCTTATCCGCAACAATGTCCCCGAAGTTATTAGGAAGATTGTTGTAGAATTCCTTGACAATGGAGTCGTTGTAGAAGCCTTCATGATTAACCAAACAGTGGATACCAGTTTATACCAACAAACTATCTAAGCCAATTTCATGAAAATGTGACACATTGATCAATTAATCATACCAATATTTTCTTTTCACTATTTTTTTGAATTTCTCTGAACATTCAAATGACCAAAAATGACCAAAGGTACATGGAGCAGGTACAATAAAATATTGTGAGAAAAAAATGATTTGTGTCTAGTCAGAGACTTTGCTGATAGTCTCGACTTCATCAAGAATCCTCTCCAATAAATCAGAGGAAACCTTATCAACATTAACTTTCTTCATCAAATAAAAAAATTTCGGAGCTAGCTTTGCCGATGTAGCTCTGAAAAACAAAATCATCGACATAAATCTATACAACCACAAACTGGTTATTCTATTTTTTTAGAAATATAGTCTTATCAGTAGACCATCCATTATAACCCTTCTGCAAGAAATAGGTAGTCAACCTTTCATACCAAGCTCGTGGAGCTTGGTTCAGACCATAAAGTGCCTTTTTAGGATGATAAACATTATTAGGTTTATCATGAACCTCAAATATTTTAGGTTGTGCAACATAGACTTCTTCTTGCAAATACCCATTTAGGAAAACACTTTTAATATCCATTTGTTGTAAATTGAAATCTATGTTACAAGTAATGGCTAACGGTAGATGAATAGATTCTAATCGTGCAACTGGAGCAAGCATCTCATCAAAATCAATACTTTCAACCTATGTATATCCTCGTGAAACCAGTCTGTCTTTGTTGCGAACAATAATAGCATTCTTATGTCTTATTATGGAATATCCATTTATTACCAATAATATCAACTTAGTATATCGTGGAACAAGCTCCCGCGCATCTTATCTGACAAACTCATTAGTTCCTCTTGCATAGCATTCACCCAATATTCATCCATAAGAGCCTCCTTGAAATTTTTAGGTTCAATCTGAGATGTAAAATAAGGAAAACGGGCCATGTTCCTATAGTCAATAGGAGGAATATCTCTAGTTTGCACTGGATCATCAACCGAACCAATAATTTGCTCAATCAGATGATTTTTCAACATCCTTGACTGTGAAGCAGTAGATGTAGAAAGTAGAACCAAATTCTATAGTAGATGATTTTAGATCATCATCATCATTATTATCTTCATCATCAGATGGAGTAGTGATATCTGAATGAGATTGTTTTATAGTAGGCTGAATAATAGGTGCTGAGCTAGTTAGTGTTGGCAGCTCATCGTCATCATCATCATCATCATCCTTTTGAGAGGACTATTGTTCTCTTCTAGCATAGTCGTAAACCATAACCTTGATAGATTCCATCATAGTTGTGACGACCCCTCTCCTAATCTAGGGCACCGCCCTGCCTAATCGCGTAATTAAGCCCTAATCCTATCCACGCAGGACTCAACTATTTACTAGTCAGCCTTTACAATCTAAACGCCTCTTTTCTCGTGTTCAGGATAAGTAATACACTAGTCCTACTAGTGTATAAAATTTAGAGTTAATTAAACCTTTTTATTAAATTAATTATTTAGCATAAGTCTTATTGGTTGTGCGAAAGCAATTAGTAGATTATGCAGAAGCCATTTATAAAATCCTAAGTGTGGAAAACCAGGAAATGACATCATATATATAAAGTCTTCAAAATGCAGTGAAAGAGTAAAATAGTCTAAGTCAGGTTGGGGAAACTAACGCTCAACCCAATATACAACCCAAATAGTATTTGAAAGACATATATAACATATACAATCAAAATACTAAAAGAGACCTACAATCGATGCAATGACGTGCCTCGGGCTCAAGGATAATCGCCGATCTTCTCCTTGCCTAGCCTGCTGGTAGACGGCTCTGCACCCACCGTCATAAAAATGACGGTGAGTACAAGAATAAAACAATAATTCCTAATGACAAGTTTAATTTGCATTTCCAAATGTTTAAATGGTATTTAAAAGCATATAAATGGGAAAACTAGAAAATAAACCATATGCGAGTAAATACCAGAGTTAAACAAGTGATACTGACAATAAGCTAAGTAGTGGTGATTTAGGTCCAGTCAATAGTGAAACGTGTCACTCCGACTTAATAATCATATAGCACAAGGGACTTTAACCCGAGTGTTACCAGGGACTCTAACCTCGGTGTGTAGACCACCTCAGGGACTCTAACCCCGAGTGTCATACAGTGTCAGGTAACATGTGTCGACATCCCCATAGACTCTAAACCCGTGAGTCACGCACACCTCGATCCAGTACGGGACCTAAATGCGAAAATTACTTTTTAAATTTCAAGTAATACCAAGTATGGATTGTCAAGGCATAGGCACATCTACACACCTAAACAAATAAGGAATACAAGTCCTTTTAAACATTTATAAGATATTCACTAGCCTAATAGCATGGTATTTATCATTCAACTCACAATTAAACCAACAAGAATAGACATAGCATGGGATAGAATCAATGAATCAAATCAAATGATTACATATCATGCATATTAGACTTATCAAGTGAGCATAGACACAAATAGCACATGATATAAGAATACAAAGGTAAAATAGTCAAAAGGACTATGCAAGGACAACATTTAATAGAAATGAAATGCCAAGTAAAGTTGTCTTTGGGTATACTCACCACGACAGAGGAAAGTCCTAGCTTTACCTGCCTCCCGATACTCCAAATCATGTATTCGCTCTCCCGTACCCTTTTCCTGGGTTCTTGAGTTTGGTCTCGCATTAGGTCGAATATAGTGGGTTTGAGCTCAATTTAGTGTTGTTTATCGTGTATTGAAATTGGTTCAATATACTTTAAATCATCTTCTTGAATCAGACCCTAAAGACTAAATTAAGTCTCGGTTTCAGTCCTACACTTTAACGCAGTTTTTAGTCATGAAATGGTCAAAATATCAAAATCCTACACCACCACAATTATTGTTGGTCTCTCTCTTAGCTCTCCAGAAAGGTTTACTTTGCAAAATTATGATTTAGAATGAAGGAGATATCAAGATTTTACTAGACATAGTCTAATTGGAATTTAATCCGACCAGCGGATTTAGAAAATCTATTTCTCCCAATATATAGTTTCTGAAAATGTAATATTTGGTCACACGGCATAAAATATTTCTAAATACAACATACTAAAAGATCAACGCATTTGGATAAGTAGTTCGGGAGTTATGCCCTTAACAGTTTTAGTTTCAAAACTTTCCTTTTTAATTCCAGCACCTATTTGTAGAGCATGTTTGGAGATAGAAACATTTGAATCAAAATATCTTCAATTAAGCGAAGTTATTCCTCTTTAGATAAGCTTTCAAATGGCACTAGTTTGGATCAATTTGGATCTAAAATGGGTAGATTATGACTAAATTACCCAGGTTGATTCCTAATACAAGTTACATAATTCTAGTTTTGATGTTGCAAATTCAAAAATTCATATCTTTATGATTTCAAAACCAAATTAAGAACTTCAATGTAGCTAGATTATCTTCTTGAAGTGAGGAATCCAAATATATAAATTAATTGCAAATACTCAATCATCTACTATCTAAAATTAGCCTAAAACCAGAACTTGTTCTAATTTCAACTAAAAGGATGTTTACCTAGTTGATGTAGCACCCTAGCTTGAGAATTTCTCACCAACTCTAATGGATTCCTTCAACACCTTGATGATTCACTCCTCTCCAGCAATTCCTTCTTCTTCTCCAGCAAAAATGAATGAGTGATTTGGTTTGCATGTTGTTTGATCACTAATAATATATATTAAGGTGATGTTCCTTCCTAGCCCTTAATTTTCATGGATTTATGTATCCCTAGGAATATCTAATGGTCCACCTTTGTCATATATCCTTCTAACTCCCACTAACTCAACCTCAAGTGACACCATTTCATTACTCACCTAGTTCCTAGGTGTGCCAATGCGTATCTCTAGCCAATCTTGTGCTTTCCATTTAATTTACTCAACTATAGGCCTTTAATTTGATTTACATTAACAAACACAACCATAGGCTTGTAAGTAATTCCTTATTTCATATTAGTATTAAATAAGACTTACCAAAATGCTAACTACCCGGTTCCTCGACTTGCATACCACTCGACGCGTATCCCCGCTCTGGTCTTGACGCCTACAACTGTACAAACTGACTTAGCGAGCCTACATTATAGATAACACTAGGCACACATCAATACAAAAATACGATATACCTTGCCCACGTGCCTCGGTCGGTGCACGTATCACAGTGTAGGTCCCATGTCAAGGGTCGATGATCCTGATTAAAGAATTAAAACGGGGGTTAGAGATTTGGGTCGTGACACATATTTCCAACAAAATGAAATTTAATCCTCGAAATTAAGTTTAAGTCACGGTTCTACCTGACTCGAACATGTATGGGGATTTATCTCGTATGTAGTCCTCCCATTCCCGAGTGAGTTCCGTGTCATCGTTGAACTGCCACTTGACGAGCACCTTCGAGATGGACTTGCTCCTCAACTGTTGTACCTTTCGATCTAGGATCTGAATGGGTTGTTCCTCATAAGAGATGTCCTCGCTCAGGTCGATCTGACTTAAGTCAACTATCGGTTACACGCATGCTTTTAACTCGGCTAGTCGAAGCATCAAAATGTGGGACACTAGATGGACCCCTGACATCTGTAAAGGCAACTCAAGCTCATATGCCACTTTCCCGACCCGTTTCTTAATCATGAAAGGTCTGATGTACCTCGGTGCAAGCTTGCATTTCACCCCAAATCTCTGAAGACCCTTCCGAGAAGAAACCTTTAAATAGACAAAGGCTCCCTCGGAATACGCGAGATCACCGCGATACTTTTCTGCATATCTCATATGTCTCTCAAGTGCTCCTCTGAGTCTCTAATGGATCAATTTGACCTTTTCCGTGTGGTTAACGACGATTTCAGGCCCCACCGTCTCCCGGTCCTCTAGCTCAACCCAACACGATGGTGAGCGACACAGTCTGCCATACAAAGCCTCAAATTGCGCCATCTCAATGCTAGCCCGATAACCGTTGTCATAAGAAAACTCACACAACGGTAGGTACTCCGCCCAAGATATGCCAAACTCCAACATGCATGCCTGCAACATGTCCTCGAGGACCTGAATCAATCTTTCAGTCTACCTTTCGGTTTGAGGGTGGAAAGCCGTACTGAACTATAGGCGCGCACCGTACTGCTCTTGCATACTCCTCCACATCCTGGACGTATACGTAGCATCTCGATCTGACTTGATCATTAATGGTACCCCGTGCAGCCTTATAATCTCTCTCTCGAACAGTACGCTCAGCTAATCGAACGTATAATGCAATGCCACTAGCAGGAAATGAGTAGACTTCGTCAGTCTGTCAACTATCACCCAGATTGAGTCATGTCTCCTCACGGTTCTCGAAAGTCCTCTGACAAAATCCATAGAGATGTCTTCCCACTTCCATCGAGGAATGGGAAGTGGCTGTTGTAATCCCCCGGGTTTGCGATGCTCGAACTTCACTTGCTGAAAGATACCACAATTCTCGATGAATCTAGACACGCCTGCCTTCATCCCAGGCCACCATAAATGTCTCCTCATGTCTTGGTACATCTTAGTCCTGCCTGTATGTACGGTAAATCTGGAACGGTGCGACTCCTGAAGAATCTCATCTCTCAACTCCGGCACCTTTGGTATCCACAACCTGCCCCGGTATCTTAGACACTGATCTGTCGTCTCTGCCCAATCTGTACACTATATACTCTGTGCTAACTCGCTGAATCTCGAGTACAATCGGTCGGTCCTCTGACCCTTTGACACTCGCCGTGTAGACACAGTTTGTAGTCTTATCTATGCGCAAATCATCACCTGAGTATCGACAGGAACCTCTGTTTGACATGCCGTCGCCGCTGCCTCAAGTAATCCATACTCATGCATCATGTGAAATCTGACCACCTCAGCATCGCTGCTCGGTCTCCTACTCAGCGAATATGCGACTACATTCGCTTTTCCTGGGTGATACTCTAAGGAAAAGTCGTAGTCCTTTGAGAACTCCAACCATCTGCTCTGTCTCATGTTCAGCTCTTTCTGTGTGAAGAGATATTTCGGACTCTTGTGATATCTGAAGAGTGTGAATCTCTCTCCATACATAAGGTATCTCCAAGTCTTCAGTGCAAATACAACCGTTGTCAACTCAAGATCGTGCGTGAGGTAGTTCTTCTCATGTATCTTTAACTATCTCGATGCGTATGCCACGACACCGCTACCTTGCATCAATACACAACCTAGACTCGTATGAGAAACATCTGTGTACACTAGAAATCCCTGTCTAACCTCTGGCAGTACTAACACTGGCGCGAAAGTTAATAGCCTCTTCAATTGAGTAAAAACAGCCTCACACTTCTTAGTCCACTCATAAGCAACATCTTTCTGTGTCAGCCTCGTCATCGGTGAAGTGATATTCGAGAAATCCTTCACGAATCTACGGTAATATCCTTCAAACCCAGAAAGCTCCTGATCTCCGGTATTGATGTCGGTGCCGGCCAATCTGTGATCGTCCGAATCTTGGCTGGATCTACTGCAATCCCTGCTGCTCCAACAACATGCCCCAAGAACTTGACCCCTGCAAGCCAGAATTCACACAATTGCTGAGCTTAGCGAAAATTCAGTGTTCCCTTAATGTCTGCAACATTTCTTGAGGAGCTGCTCGTGATCCTCACGTGTCCTCGAGTATATCAAGATGTCGTCGATGAAGACTACCATGAAGCGGTCGAGATATGGTCTACGCACCTGGTGCATAAAATCCATGAATACGGAGCGGGCGTTGGTCAGCCCGAATGGACATGATCGTGAAGTGGTAGTGTCCATATCTTGTGCTGAATGCTATCTTGGACCTATTATCATCCCTGATCATAAGCTGATGATACCCCGGTCTCAGGTTTATCTTGGAGAAAAATTGTGCTCCTATCAACTAATCAAATAAATCGTCTATTAGCGGAAGTGGGTACTTGTTTCGGACTATCACTCTGTTCAACTGCCTGTAGTCGATACATAGCCTCAGACTGTCATCTTTCTTTTTCACAAACAGAACTGGCGCTCCCCACAGTGACATCAAAGGTGTGATGAAACCCTTCTCCCTTAAATCCTTAAGTCGAGTCCTCCACTCCTCTAACTCCCTCAGAGCCATGTGGTACGGCGGTATCGCGATCAGCCTGGTACCTGATACTAGGTTGATGATGAAGTCTAGCTCTCGTGGTGGCAGTAATCTAGGTAAATCCTCTAGGAATGCATCTGGGAAGTCTTGGAAAACTAGTATCTCCTCTAGTCTGGGTCCCTGACTCTCCGCTACTACGTATAATGCAACCAAGACTCTCCATTTCTCAACTAGATGCAAGTCAAACTCTCGTAGTGCTGAGTCTCATGGTTGGGGGTGCTGTAGTAGTAGTTGTGGTGACGAGGGTGGTCGAAACCAGTGCAGTCATCTGCGCCGACATGTAAGCGATGAAATCGACGATCTGTCGCTCCTGAGCAGTCGTCCGATCTGACATCCTCTAATGATTATCAACTGATACGGTGTTAGGCTGACTGCTGCTAGCTCCGATGTCTCCAGCCTCGCACAAATCCGCTATCAGTGTCTTCAAGTGGATAGCGACCGCGAATCAGCTACTACGTGGGATAACGCATATATATACATATAGAAACTGACACCTACATATAAGAAATCCCAATCTCACCTTCACTCGATTCCCAACAAAATAATTCTTAGGCAAGGACCATCTGGATTCCACTTCTAATGTTTGTGTTTTATACGGGTTCATGTTTATCTTATTTATCCCTAAGGTTCTAATACCTACGCTCTGATACCAACAGTGACGACCCCTCTCCTAATCTAAGGCACCACCCGGCCTAATCCCGTAATTAAGCCCTAATCCTATCCATGCAGGACTACACTACGTATTAGTCAGCCTTTACTATCTAAATGCCTATTTTCTCGTGTTCAAGATAAGTAATACACTAGTCCTACTAGTTTATAAAATTTAGAGTTAATTAAAACTTTTTATAAAATTAATTATTTAGCAGAAATCTTATTGGTTATACGGAAGCAATTAGTAGATTATGCGGAAACCATTTATAAATTCCTAAGTGTGGAAAACCAGGAAATGACATCATATAAACAAAGTCTTCAAAATGCAGTGAAATAGTAAAATAGTCTAAGTCAGGTCGGGGAAACTAATGCTCAACCCAATATACAACCCAAATAGTATTTGAAAGACATATATAACACATACAATCAAAATACTAAAAGAAGACCTACAATTGATGCAGTGACGCACCGCGGGCTCAGGGATAATCGTTGGTCTTCTCCTTGTCCGGCCTGTTGGTAGACGACTCTGCACACACCGTCATAAAAAGGACAGTGAGTAAAAGAATAAAACAGTAATCCCCAATTACAAGTTTAATTTGCATTTCCAAATATTGAACTGGTATTTAAAAGCATATAAATGGGAAAACCGGAAAATAAGTCATATGCGAGTAAATACCAGAGTTAAACAAGTGATAATGACACTAGGCTAAGTAGTGATGATTTAGGTCTAGTCGACAGTGAAACGTGTCACTCCGACTCAATAATCATATAGCACAAGGGACTCTAAGCCAAGTGTTACAAGGGACTCTAACCCCGGTGTGTAGACCACCTCAGGGACTCTAACCCGAGTATCATACAGTGTCAGGTAACATGTGTCGACATCCCAAAGGGACTCTAAACCCGCGAATCGCACACACCTCGATCGAGTACGGGACTTAAATGCGAAAACTACTTTTTAAATTTCAAGAAATACCAAGTATGGATTGTCAAGGCATAAGCATATCTACACACCTAAACAAATAAGGAATACAAGTCCTCTTAAACATTTATAAGATATTCGCTAGCCTAATAACATGCTATAAATCATTCAATTCACAATCAAACCAACAAGAATAGACATAGCATGGGATAGAATTAATGAATCAAATCAAATAAATGGATATCATGCACACTAGACTCATCAAGTGAGCATAGACACAAAGAGCACATGATATAAGAATACAAATGCAAAATAGTCAAAAGGACTATGCAAAGATAGCAATTAATAGAAATGAAATGCCAAGTAAAGTTGTCATTGGGTATACTCACCACAACAAAGTAAAGTCCTATATTTACCGGCCTCCCGATACTCCAAATATTGTATTTGCTCTCCCGTACCCTTTCCTAGGTTCTTGAGTTTGGTATCTCATTAGTTCAAATATAGTGGTATTAAGCTTAGTTTAGTGGTGTTTATTGTGTATTTAAATTGTTTCAATAGACTTTAAATCAATATTCCTGAATCAATCCCTAAAGACTAAATTAAGTCTCAATTTCGGTCCTACACTTTAACGCAGTTTTTAGGCATGAAATGGTCAAAATATCAAAATCCACCATGAGCGCAATTATTGTTGGTCTCTCTGTTAGCTTTCCAGAAAGGTTTATTTTGCAAAATTATGATTTAGAATGAAGGAGATATCATGATTTTACTAGACATAGGTCTAATTGGAATTTAATCCGACCAGCAGATTTAGAAAATCTATTTCTCCCAATTTATAGTTTCTAAAATTGCGATATTTGGTCACAAGGCAGAAGATTTATCCATATACACCATACTAAAAGATCAACTCATTTGGCTAAGTAGTTAGGGAGTTATGCCGTTAATAGATTGAGTTTCAAAACTTTCCTTTTTAATTCCAGCACCTACTTGTAGAGCATGTTTGGACATAGAAAGATTTGATTCAAAATACCTTCAGTCAAGCAAAGTTATTTATCTTTGAATAAGCTTTCTGATGGCACTGGTTTTGATCAATTTGAATCTAAAATGGGTAGATTAATTGCAAATACTCAATCATCTACTATCTAAAATTAGCCTAAAACCAGAACTTGTTCTAATTTCAACTAAAAGGATGTTTACCTAGTTGATGTAGCACCCTAGCTTGAGAATTTCTCACCAACTCTAATGGATTCCTTCAACACCTTGATGATTCACTCCTCTCCAGCAATTCCTTCTTCTTCTCCAGCAAAAATGAATGAGTGATTTGGTTTGCATGTTGTTTGATCACTAATAATATATATTAAGGTGATGTTCCTTCCTAGCCCTTAATCTTCATGGATTTATGTATCCCTAGGAATATCTAATGGTCCACCTTTTTCATATATCCTACTAACTCCCACTAACTCAACCTCAAGTGACACCATTTTATTACTCACCTAGTTCCTAGGTGTGCCAATGCGTATCTCTAGCCAATCTTATGCTTTCCATTTAATTTACTCAACTATAGGCCTTTAATTTGATTTACCTTAACAAACACAACCTTAGGCTTATAAGTAATTCCTTAATTCATATTAGTATTAAATAAGACTTACCAAAATGCTAACTACCTGGTTCCCCGGCTTGCACACTACTCGAGGTGTGTCCCCGCTCTGGTCTCGACGCCTAGAACTGTACAAACCGACTTAGTAAGTCTACACAATACATAACACTAGACACACATCAATAAAAAAACATGATGTACCTCGGCCATGTGCCTCGGTCGGTGCACGTATCACAGTGTAGGTCCCACGTCAAGGGTCGATGATCCTGATTAAGGAATTAAAACGGGGGTTAAAGATTTGGGTCGTGACAATAGTCATAGTTCACTCTTTGTAGATTCTATAAGCTTTACTATTTTGAGAATATTCAAGAAAAATCCCAACATCACTTTCGAAATCAAACTTTCTTAGGTGATCTCTATAATTCAAAATGAAGCAGATACTGCCGAAAACATGAAGGTGTTTGAGTGAAGGCTTTTTGTTTTTCCAAATTTCATACGGAGTTTTTATAGTTAGTGGCCTGAAATAAACTCTATCGATAATATTGGTAGCAATATTTACTGCTTCCCCTCAAAGATTCTTAGGCAGATTTTTCTCAGCTAGCATGACCCTTGTCATCTCTTGAATTATGTGATTTATCTTTTCACAATACCATTCTATTGTGGTGTCTTAGGAGTAGCAAATTCATGCTTAATCCCAAATTCAGTACAATAATTAGCAAATTACCGATTCTCAAACTCTCATCCATTATAACTGCGTATTCGATCAATGGATACATTATCATTCATTTTCTCGTTCAGAAGTATGATAGACAACTTTTTAAACTCATCAAACATCTATGTTTTATCATGTAGCGGAAGAACCCAATTAAACCTTGAGTAGTCATCAACAATAACAAAAACATACTTCTTTCTCCCAAGACTCTAAACTTGAATTGGGTTAAACAAGTCCATGTATAGTAATTCCAACACACATGATGTCAATATGTCATTGAGGTCAACGTGTCAAGAGGAGCATTATTTACCTTATTGACATGGCTCACAAATATAATCAGGCTTAGAGTTTAGTTTAATAATACCTATTACAACATCATGAGAGAGCAATTTATGAAGTCGCTTTAATTTAAGATGACCTACCCTTTTGTGCTAAAAATCTATATTAGTTAGAGAAACAGAGTTGCACATAACTTGCAGCTTGTGAGGCGATACAGAATGTTGAAGCAACATATAGCAATTATCTGATGTCCAGATCCCATACATGATTGTCTTTCTTTATTGATTATCTTACAATGATCTTTAGTGAGGTTGACAAATAGTTCCTAATCACATAAATGATTTGTGCTGATCAGATTAGATTTCAACCCATCAACATGTAAACTCCTTTAAGATTAAGCAGTCCCATACATGATGCATTGTCTTTCTTTATTGATTATCTTACATGATGCATTGTCTTTCTTTATTGATTATCTTACAATGATCTTTAGAGAGATTTAACTAATATCATGACACTCTTCGATTGCAGTAATCTTAGAGTCAAATCGAGAAGGGAGAGCACGAAGAACATGTCTTACTAGCTGCTCATCAGTATACTTTTCTCTAAGTTAAAAGGCTTGATTATCAATGTCTCGCAGACGACCATTGAAAAAAGGAAATATTTTCATCCTCATTCATCTCAAAACGATCAAGCAAAAAACTCAATTGCTATAACTTGGAAATTTTGATAGAATTCGTACCTTCAAAGATTGTATTTAAAACATCTAAAAATTTATTTGTAGTAGTGCAATTTATAATCAGTTTGAACGTTTGACATCAACAGCACTGAAGATACAATTGATTGCCTTATGATTGGCAACTTTCTCCTTATTCTCGGTGTCTATCCATAGATACACAAGTTTTAGAACATCTTTTCCATATGTATCTAGTTACGTTGGAGTAGTGTACTCTTTTTTTAGCAATTCTCCAACAATTTCATCAATGGCAGAGACAAAGTGAACCATCCAAACCTTCCAGTAGGCTTAGTTGGTTCCTTCTAGCAACGGCGGTTGAGTTATCGATCCACTCACGTACAGCACTAGTTTGTTGTCATAACAACTGATCAATTGATCATATAGCAATAAAACTCTAAAATTTCACTCTTATATGCTTGTTGAAATAACAAAGTGGCAAAGCTCTTATACCACTGTTAAAGCTTTGGAAATTAGAGGAGTAGAAGAGATTAACGAATCAATGATGAACTAATAAACACACATAAAAACTAAACACATAATTGATATCGCGGAAGACTTGAATGTCTTCCTTTGCGTAGGCTCATCCTAATCAATTAATCAAAATGATAATAAGTACGACCACTATAATCATCTCTCGTTCTTATAAAACTCAAGTAAGAAATGATAATCCACACAATGGCGATCTTGAGTATTTATAAACTCAGTCTATCTATCCTATCTAGGAATCCAATCCTAAATATAATACAACCTAAAAAGCCTCATCGGTCTCCAATTGTAATTCTTATTAAAATCATCCAATGATCAAAAACTTAGTCTTCTATTCCTTCATGAATTTTGTCTTCTCGATTTCATAAAGTTCTTTAGTCCTTTATGCAACTTTCTCTCGAATTTTGTATTGGTAACCCATCTCGAAGTTCTCTGCTTACAGTATTGAAATTCTTCACTGTCATAGACTAATTCTGACAGTTGCATTGTTTTAGTATCCAACTAGTATCCAATTTCTATTTCGACTTCAGATTTGTCTTCATTTTCAACTCCGACTTTGATACTGTAATATTTACTGGAATTTGCATTATAGTCTATCTCAGAAATGTATATACTCTCGAACATCTTACTTAGTCAAGTTTAGCATCTTGATTGCTGCATCTACCTAACTAACTTATCTCTTGTTTTGACAATATATTGCTAATAAGGTTAGACCGACCCAAACGCAGTAAGCTAGGGTCTAATTATATTTAACAAATAAATATAATTTGTCGACTGGTAGATACAACTTAAGCAAATGAGACAATTTAATGATCCTCATTTTCTTCATATCTTTTTACATTTTAAACCAACTATTATCCAGATATGCCCTGTTAGATTGATTAATGCATAATCATTAGTAACACTCCAAGATAACTAGCATTGAGATAAACTTCATGATTACTCAAAAAGTCTTAAAGGTACTTAAAAGAGATTCCATAATCTCAAAGGCTTACACAACTCGGAAGTAGAGATCAAAATCTTTTGTTACCTTCATTGGTCAGTAAATGCATGTGGTATGAAACACATGCTATAATATTATTCTACTTTTACTATGGAGCGTATGCCACAAATAAATATTGTATAGGTAATAGTTCAATTATACTCAATATCTAACTTGAGTCCATAACTCAACTTTGAATTCTCAAATTATTACAACATGACTTCAACCTAGCATATAAAAACAACTAAGTTGAAATAGTGGGAGGTTTCACCTTTCAGTCATAAATGACCTCATCTTGATCCTCTATTAAGACGATTATTTTGTTTTAAGCTCGAGCTCTCCAGATTCATACTAAAAAAAGCTTAAAACCAATCTCATTTCCATGCACCACTAAGTCATAGAAGGGATTTCTTATGTGAGAAGACCAATCTACTATCCGATATACCTTTCCTTTTATGTACAAAATATAAATGTGTGTAAGCATCAATCATCATAAAACAAAGTACGAACTTTGAAAGGCATTTATATAATAATCAATAGTACGTCATCTACAAAAGTAAAAGAATCACAAATTCCTTTTTGACATACATGCAATATTATTCATCTATTACAAGATTATATGAAATAATTGCTTGATGAAACCATATATACTACTCCATGGAAGATCAGTTGAAACATATTCAACATTTTATGTCTTTCTCCCACTTGGATGAGATACTATTGACTTTTGTTCAAATACATGAACCAAAAGACTCATTGACATATAATCATCATGCTCTTATATCTCATAAAAGGATAAAGATCAACTTATCTCACTTTTCGTGGAAAAATAATTTTTCATAAATGTAGCATCCCGAGATTCAAATCCACTTACGTTATCACTCGAATATTCACTAATGAATTTATAACCTTTTGAATGTTGAAAGTATCTTATAAATATACTTTTTCCCTCTTGGACCTAATTGGTCATATTTATTACATAAATCATTAACTTATGCTTCGAGACCCAAGGTCTCATATTACATAAATCTGATTTTCAATTGGTCCATAATTCATAAGGTGTGGAAGCCACTAATTAGAAGGGTATTTGATGTCACATCATACAACACCAATAGTAGTCCTGATTTATCGACTAGTTTACAAGGTTAAACCCACAGAGAGTGGGGTTAACGCTCAATTATCGAAGGGGCTTCTAAAAAGAAAACTAATATAAACTAATAACTAATTAATAACTATGAAAGTAAATGCAAGAATAAATAAACATAAATACTAATAAACTAGCAAATTAAATAATAATTTCAGCTCAAAGAGACATATAGACCACTGTAAGTATGATTTAGTCATTGATTCGAAAAGGTTATTTTTTCATCAAGTCTTATAGATAGGTTTATAGTGACTCACACCACCTCGTTCTCCTCATGTCTGTGGAGGAGATGTGTGACACAATCACATACTAACGAGACTCGTTAAACCACCGAATATGTTGTAGATTTTCAACAGACTAGCAGCATTAGCGCTCTATGAGAACACCTTTCATGAGTGGTAACTAGTGTTGAATTGTCCACCTATCATGTGTGGAAATTATAATATATTGCTACCCATCTTATATCCCAATTGCACAGGGACACATCGATTGCCAATAGACAAGGCTCCACTCGCCACCACACGTGATCCCCCTTACCGAGCGACGTTAAGATCATTAGCAATAAATTCTAACTTAACTAATGTGCAGATTCATTTACACATCAGATAAGTAAAAAATATTTACTCTAAAATAGAATCAATTTTGCAATTTAAAATGCAAAACATTAATGGAAAAATATAGGAATTAAAGCATGAATCTGATAAATCACTTACAGGTCTCATTGATCTTAATAATAGACTAGCCCAATAATACCATTATAATCTCCAGTACAAAATACAAATAAAATATAAAAATGAGAGAAAATGGGTGAGGAAAAGATGGAAAGAATGGAAAGGCAGAGAAAATGGAATGGGGAATGGAATAGAATGGAATAGAATGGTATGTAGGATCTCCTAGAATGACTGAGAAAATAGAGTTTTATAGTTTTTTTTGGCATTTGGATGAGAGAAAATATCCCACAAAATCTCAAATTTGGTTCCTAAGAATCGAATTTGTTGCTAATTGGTTAGATCAATAATAACATGTGCAAAATCTTCCAAAACTATAAAATATGATCCTCAAATCTCAACATCGTACGTACGAATTTCCAAGACACCGGGGATCGCTATGGAGGCGCTATTGTGCTCTATTTGTTATTTCATTCTATCCGGACTTGAGTTTCAATGTGTGCCATCATACCTAAGGTGTTGGGAAATTGTTGGCTCTTTTCCAAATGATTTCGTTCTAGAGATTTTAGGTCACTCTAAATCGCTCGCAAGGTGTTAGCCTTCCATGCTTTAAATCACTTTGATCGTTCTCTAGGATGTTAAACACCGTTAATCGTCACCAAATCCATTATCATTTTTGAAAAACTATGAGTTTTGGTCTAGTGCCTTGCAAAAGATTTAAAAAGTTGTGTTTTTAAGACGTTGTCAAGGAGGTGACCTTTTTCTTGGAATTTGAACCTCAGGTTTCTAAATGATCTTCACAAGACTTGATCTCCTTAACACCTCCAATGAGTTTCTTGCAATACGCTCACTTTTTCTCTAGCGATTCCTTGGCTGTTTGTGTGCAACCTAAGGCGCTTTTAAGGCTTTGGGCCTATCTTCGGCTTTTTATTAGATTTTATGGGAAAACACACATTTTACTTCAATAGCCTATTTTGACCCTAGCAAATACAAAAAAGGGATTAGTGGTATAAATTAAGGATTTAACCTTTGAAATCACATGAAATACACAATAAAATATAGCACATTTGGCGTCTTATAAGTACTTAATTAAATATTCGAGTAATTGCAATGGAAAGACATTTTTTTTTGCCGAATGGTTTTTTTGTTATTTTCTTTGCTAGGCAAATTTGACATTTTGGTAGATTAACCCTTTCAATGTGCCCTAATAGGCATACTTTTGCTAATCTATCCATTATTTGTTTACCAATATGGCATACCAAACATTCACATTAACATTTGAATCAATAGAAGATGTAACAATGGAAAAACAAGCACAATTCATATTACTATTTGAAACATAGACAATATCCAAAACAACAAAATCATATGAAATATAGCCACAAACATAATAGGTTTGTCCAAAAAGACAAATTCATAGTAGTACCATAGAATTTCATGACAAATCCATATTTAAAAAAAAACAATAATAGAAACTAAGTTTCGTCAAATCTCTAGAGCACATAACACATCATGTAGGATAAGAGATTGTCAATCTTGCACTCTTAATTTGTAGGTACCTATCTATTTTACTTCAACACGCGAGTTGTTTCCTATGTTGATCCATTTCGTTTGGGGAATTCGATGAAAATCCACGAATATATCGCGTCTATTGGCTACATGGTCTATTGCTCATGAGTATATAATCTACAAAGTATGAGATTTAGTCAAATAAATAGAACTAGAAACATAAATTTCACTTTTTAAAACATATCTAGAAAATGTATTAATGTTTTATACCTTTTTGGTTCGTCAAAATCATGAGCACCCCTTTTATGACAGCCCCAAATTTCGAGGCAAACCGGGCATTGCCACGTTGCTAGACACGTCACTAGGTCATGCCATGTTACCTGCACAACTATTCATGAAAACTCGCAAACAAACCATCTAATACTCCGACTTACTCAATTACGATGTTTAAATAATTATTTTGTCGAAATATACTAAGTTATAAAGTTTTAAAACTTAATTTGTTTAATTTGATATATATATATATATATGTTATTTTAATAGCGAAAGCTTGAATAATATGCAATTAAGTAATGTAAACGAATTTTACATTGATTAACAAACCTATAGGGTGGAAACCCAGCAAAAAGATACCACGTACATTAATAAAAGCAACAAAACGGTGTAATAAATGTTAATATACATGTATCAGGTAGTAAGTCTCCCAAAATCATCCTAAAAAGATATTACATACATAAATACAAACACCTACTGGAGCTCTTTAGATCCTAGAGAAATTCAGTAAATATTTATAGAAAATCCAAGAAAAACGGCTATAATTCAGGCAGATAAAGTAAATAAATGGAAATGTAAAGCATGAATATAAGTTGCTAAGATAATCGAGAATATGGAACGCGATGGTAGTGTATTGTTGTTGAGCTCTGGGACGCAAATACTAAATTGAGAAGGTCCTTGAGGCAAGGTAATCTCTGCCTCCTCTTCACAGTCGAAATAAGAGAAACTCTGCGACGAAGGCAAGTCATACGTCAAGCCACTCTCAAGATCATTGACTCGCGGAAAGGAATCTCACACGTACTCTAAGGTATGAGCAACACCATGGCAACAATCGGATCGTCAACTACGAGAGAGCCAAAAATGGTTCATACCATCCCTTCGACCATACACAGACGCACGCGGGAATAAAATATATATGCAAGCTGAATTGGTGAAATGTATAAGTGAAATAAATAAATTCTAAATTTACTTTCTTGTGGGTTTACTAATTTTAATCATGTCGATACCTTGTACCAAAATCCATCCTTATTCTCGTTCTGCCAGTGCGTCCAAATTCCATAAATCACACAATTATCTATAATTACTATCATTTCAAAACTTATTCATGTTTTATCCAAGTCACACATGCATAATGAGATAAATCTCGACTTAAGTCACTTTGAGAATATTTTTTGATCATTGCACATTTGTCGAGATGAATCCCGTTTGGGTCATCAGTGTATTTTGAGTCTTTACACCAATCTCGAGGATACTCAGAGACACCGTTAATCAACATGCACCTCGAGAACATCTTCTATATTTATATTTTATATTTTTATTTATTTACTATTCTTTGGTCAATACACATCTCTAGGAAATCTTAAGATGCATGTAATAATTAATGCACATCTCGATGCGATATTTTCCTTTATATAAACATCGACTGAAAATATCAAGATTATTATTATTTATTATATTTTTATAATGATTATTTATTTATTTAAAAAGTAGCATGCATCTCGAGATACATATGATTTTAATGCGCATCTCGAGGTGATGATCTACGTCCAAAAGCAACATGAATATTAAGCAACCATCAAAAGCATCAACATCATGGCGCATACCTCAAAGTAGTATAATATTATTAAAAAAATCATCAGTCTCAAGAAGCACGCGACTTCAACATGCATTCTGATGCACTATTTACACCTCACACATCAATATAAATCATGATGCAGCCCTAAAACCATCACAAATGCAACATGAATATCGCGACATCTATCAAATAATCTGTGACGACCCCTCTCCTAAATCTAGAGCACCGCCTGGCCTAATCCCTTAATTAAGCCCTAATCATATCCACGCAGGACTCAACTATGCGTTAGTCAGCCTTTACAATCTAAACGCATCTTTTCTCGTGTTCAGGATAAGTAATACACTAGTTCTACTAGTTTATAAAATCTAGAGTTAATTAAGACTTTTTATTAAATTAATTATTTAGCAGAAGTCCTATTGGTTATGCGGAAGCAATTAGTAGATTATGCGGAAGCCAGTTATAAAATTCTAAGTGTGAAAAATCAGGAAATTACATCATATATATAAAGTCATCAAAATGCAGTGAAACAATAAAATAGTCTAAGTCAGGCCGGGGAAACTAACGCTCAACCCAATATACAACCCAAATAGTATTAGAAATACATATAAAACATATACAATCAAAACCACTAAGTAAACCCCACTATGATCCTGATTAAGGAATTAAAATGGGGTTAAAGATTTAGGCCGTGACAAAATCCCAATCATTTCAATACAAATCTCAATGCACACACACATTATCTACCCTAAAACCACTATGTAAACCCCATTTTCTTCAACAAATCCACATCTTACAAAAATTAATCACATACATCATTAATCGTGAGGGAAGCTAAGGAATGTGAAGTCTCGAGCGAGGAGGGGTTGCCGGTCGGGAGTAGGGCTGAAGGAGATCGGGAAAAGAGAAATCGAGAGTGGGGAAAGTTGAGAGGACTAAGAAAGAGGAGACCAAAAGAGATCCAAAAGCTAGAGAGAGGTGAGGTCGAGTGCGTTAAGAGAGAAAGAGAAGCCATGAGAGGCCGAGAGAAAGAGGGAGGGGGAAATAAAAGAGAGAGAGAGAGAGAGAGAGAGAGAGAGAGAGAGAGAGAGAGAGAGAGATAAAGTAACAAAGAAGGGAGATGAGAAACTGGCGGGAAAGGGTTTGCTCTTTGGAGGGGAGAGAAACGTATCTTCTTATTTGTTGAAGATATGAGAGAGAGAAAGAGAGAGAAAAAAAAGTTTGTGATTTAAATGAAAGGAGAGATAAAGTGAGCAAGTGATGTCAATGATGTGGTGAGGTATGCATATTGCCGAGTTTGAGTGTTATTTGGTTTTGTTTGACTTTTTTTTTTAATTCCATAACAACTTTTAAACCATAACTAACTATTTTAAACCTGACTTATCTAGTTAATTGCTCTCACTTGTTTGACTCTCTTTTACATTCTCTGCCAGACTTGACACATACTAGAACATCTCTCGATTGTAAGATTTTTGGTAGAAATTTACTTTAATTATGCGACGCTATTAATAAATAATACAACTATTATAACATGCACTACACCAAAAATAACTATAAATTACCTTATCATACGTGTCTTAAACTTATTCGCGGTGTCCACGTGGGTTCGAGCTTAGGGTCTTAATTTGTTATTAAAAAATTAATTGAGATCAATCAAAGCGAGTCGTTACAATATTCCCAACTAAAAGAAATTTCGCCTTGAAATTTAAATTTAAGTTAAGATTTTCTGCATGATCCTAACCCTGTGGTGACCCTTCGAGGGGGAAACATTTATGTAGTCCGGTAGTCTACCTTATAGCTCAGCCCATCGCAATACCTTTTTGCGCATTTCTTTCATTATTGCTCAACAGTCTAGGCTACCGACGTTTGTGTCTGATCCTACCTGTGTGTCCCTACGCATCTCGAGGCACTATCATGACTCAACTGTCGGCATTATCTGATCAATTTGGTTTTTACTATAAAGCTTTTTTAAAAAAGATTTTAGCCAATCATCGACTGGTAAATCTCAATTTAAGTGCTCACATAAACCATATTCATTTAATGTGTGACTTGACTACAATTGGGCACCTCCGACATATACATTATCCTTGTATCCAGATTTGAAGGTAATGGTGTTTTATCAAGATAAAGGTGTTTGCCAAATTGACACGGGAATAAAACTTCCATGGCGACACCTTCGGTCTCTCGTCTATGTTGGCAACCCTGCGACCTACCATCTCAGATCATTTTTTACCTAAAAACCTAACAAGTTACTAAATCGTAATGAAAGTAATATCAAACACTTGACGAGCGCCGAACGCGTCAATAAAATAGAGTTCCAAAACCAATTATTTTGTAGAATAGTGGCAAAAGGTCGATCCCGCTGAGAATGGTGGGCTTTCTATGGTTAAAAACAACAAAAGGAAATCGGGGTTTTTAAATAAATTAATTAAACTAATTAAACTAAATTAAACCAAATAAATAAAATAATGAAAATGACTTTCAAAACAATTAATGGGTACCTAGGTCTATGGTTCCACAAATCGGGATCAAGATTCAATGACACATTATGGTCTTCAACCCTTCCCAAAAAAGTTATTTATTTAAGTTCTCCGAGATTAGCTATAGAAAATTGACATCCGCCACAAATTCCTCATTCCCCTAATCTCGATAGCCAGGACGTTCACCACTAACTACTTCCCTAATTAATGCATAACCCTAGAGATCCGTTAATCGAGTTTAACACACTAACCGCAATAATAAGGATTCATAGGAATACTAATCCTAAATAACCGAATCGCGTCATCTTTCAATTTAACATAGATTCAATTGTTGCACACTCAAGAACCGAAAGGTTTTTACGGCAAACGGGTGAGTGTTCATCACTTTATTCGTCCAAAAGTATGATTACGGGCATAATCGGTTCAAATAACTATAGATTGTCCACCTAAAAGCATGCACTAGCCATATATACACCCTAGATTTAAACCATATTCATTAAAATCAACAACTATAAAATAAAAGAAATTAAATCAAATTAAATCATAAAACCATAGATCTTCCAAGTTATGTCATGAATCAAGAATCCCGACTTGTTTTCCCTCTGACCTAGGCAAGGATTTTATTAACCGGACATGATGTCGAGAGCCTTCGGCATACCAAAATAATAAAGTCGATCTGTAAATAATACAAAAATTGATGTATAATATATATACCTAACTTCATAATATAATAAACTATTCAAAATTGGTCTCGTGAGGTGAGAGAAATTAATTTTGGGGGTTGGTAGGGTGACACGTGCACCGAGGAGCATCTGGAGGCATTTTTTGGCTTGAAAATAGGTTTTGAACACGTCTCGACACGTGATTGATCCGCTTGCTATAAGTCGCTAATGTGTCAAGGTCCGATTGGTGCAAGGCAATTAGAATGACATGGTGGACGCATGACGTGCTGACGTGTGGCAGCAAGGGAGGCGCTGGTTCGGTATCGCACAAAGTTGGGCAAACATTTTTGGTTTTGTACTTGCACACATCCCGAGAAGATCGAAGAGCTGCTGGAACGAGCTGGTGATGAATCTGATGAACTAGAAAGGGGATAACGTGGCAAGAGAGGATTGGAGGAACGAACTGCAATGACGTGCTTGAAGTGTGAAAGACCGCCATGTGTCACGCGGTGGTTGGAGGAAGTTGATAGAATGACTGTTGTGAGGTGAGGTGATGACACGGATTCCAAGGATATCCAACAACAGCTCCTTGCAAGTGACTTAACCATGTCACTCACTGCGTTATTTGGTCCGATGTCTCCTATTTTACCCAAGCTCAACACGTAACTCGAAGCAAATCTTTTGGCACCTGATCACTGCATATAAATACTCCATTTTAAGTATTTTTTTGCCTTGGATTCAACCGTGCACTCTGTTTTACTTGAAAATGACCAATAAATATAATTAAATATATTTTTAGAGACTTTCTACATTAAATATGTTAAAATAGACTATTAAAAACTTCTAAATACCGACTTATCAAATACCCCAAAACTTAAAACTTTGCACGTCCTGAGCAAATGTGTAAATGACAACACAAACTAAACTAGACTCCTAATATAGTAATGCACTAACTCAACTAATCCTATGCTAGACTCAAAATTTATGGAGTTCATATGGTTTGCATAGTCGCCAAGTTAACAAGCCAATCGAGAAATGTCAGAGTTATGATATGTCAAAACTCGCAACCCAAACGTAATTAAGATCACAAACTTTAAAGATATAGATTTAGTTAAAACAAAGGCTATCAATTACTTACGAGTTTTCTTGGTCTATGCATTCAATCACGCAAGTTTAAAATCTCACTTAATTTAGTGAAAGCACTCGAGCTAAATCTTTTTATTTGAGGAGTTTTCACAACTTTTGCCTTTATTTAAATTTTTTTATATTCTATTTTATTCTTCTTCTTTTTTCAACAAATACAGTCCTTGCTCCATTTCCTATGGACCGATTTTGTCATTTTTTTCCACCACAAGTTTCCCTACTCCTATGAAAACCTGTGGGACTCTCTATACTTAGAAAAACTCCTATTAGCTCTTCTCACTTTCACTATAATCAAGCAAATTCTCCAATATGAGTTAAAATAATACCACTTGCACAATTTTGACTGTCTACTCATTTTTGTATGTAGCATAAGACTTAACCATCATATTAAGTCCCTAATCATGACATCATAAAAATGTTGGGCTACAGACTCAATTGAGTGTTTCTCCTAATTTTCCCTAAGTTTCAAGTCAAAAAGGCAATTATAATGTACTCATCCACAACTAGACGCATGAAACAAAGTTTCAAGTGACTCTAAACAATAAAAAAATAAAAGAAACTATACTAAATACATTCGTGAAAGTGTATCAACTACAAATGAAATAAGAAAGAAATGTGAAGGGACAAGAAATGGAAGAAATTGAAGAAATGGAAGAAACGATATAAAACACCACCATTACCATTTGACAACCACATATAACCGCATAAAAAATTAAATGATCTTACCTGCGGTTTTTCACAAAAGAATCCATGCAAATCAATCCCTAAAGTACCTCCAAACTTATTCCGAACCTTGTTTTCATGGTTCAAAACAAGTCAAGGAACTCCATCCAACAAAAAGAAAAAGAATAGTGGCGAAGAAGAACATGGATAAATAAATAAGAAGATGATACAAATGCATGCATAAATGAAAGTCTTTAAAAACTAGTGAACGCACGAAATCTCTCATGTCTAGGTGACTAAGGAAACTAAGAAAAAATAATCATAACAAGAGAAAGAACTAATAAACATAGGAGTTAACTAAAATCATTCCTATCAAATCTTACGAGCTAGAAGTTTATCCACTAAGGGTGAAATCAATAAGATAATGGAGTGAAGTCTAGGGTTTTTGATCTACTCAAAGACTCGCCATTAATGCGGCGACTTAAGTTGGATATGTCCCAACTTAGTCTCAAAACACCTAAAATCCTAATAATATGTTAATTCTAAAAAGATGCTCAAATTATACTGAAAATGGAATCCAAAGTCAAATCTACAAACTCAAGGGGTTGTTCCAATCCTTCGGTGAACGTCAAACATAACATATTACCTATAAATATCCAAAAGACCAAGTTAGAGTTTTATTAAAACTAAAACTTAAATAAATGCAAGAAATAAAAAAATTAAGTTGGGTTGCGATGGTTTGGTCACCTGCAAAGACGGCCTACAAATGCCCCAACTAGAAAACTTGACTCAATAGAAACTGTAGAAATTCGACGAGGTAGGGGCAGACCAAAGTTAACATGGGATGCATTAATTAAAAGGGATTTGAATGGTTTGAAAAGCTCACCATCAATTGCACTTAATCTAGCACAATAGAAAAGTTTGATCCATGTAGCCGACCCCAGTTAATTTGGGACTGAGGCTATGTTGTTGTTGTTGTTGTTGTTGTTGTTGTTGTTGTTGTTGTTGTTGTTGTTGTTGTTGTTGTTGTTGTTGTTGTTGTTGTTGTTGGGCTGCCTCCTAATGAGCCACCTTTCTTTTAAGTCGTTGGCTAAACTTGGCGTCATTGATCACATGATGCCATTTTCCTTAGAGATTTCATCAATGAATGGCACATCTACGTATACAGGCAATGAAGGATGCACGCCCTCTTTCAGATTTAAGAGCTTATTCGGGACTCTAATACAAAAGAATCTGTCGCATCAGGATCGTCCAACACAAAGGTATTGATAGTGTAGAAAATTTGTGAATACTCCTTTTACTTCCACCTTTATAAGGTTTAACGAATATGCATGGGATGGCGGGTGGTTTCACCAACACTAGAGGTTGGTCTTCCTCGCTCTCTATCTGTGGCTTTTCCGGCCTGTATGGAATGACATCAATTTTCATCTCATTTTCATCCTCATCTAGTGCAATGAAAATTTCTAGCTCAATTTGAAGGACGTCAAGTCATTTCATTGTTTCGCTCCAATAGTCCTCCACCTGTGCAACCTCATTCACCTTAAAATTCTTCAAAGTATCAATACTTACATCCTCATCTGGGTGAAAAATTGGTTGTGTACTACACAACTCTTCCTCGTCAATCTTATTCTGAAGCCTAGCATTAAGTTGAATAAATTGAGTTTCCATGTCCTTCAAGCCTGAAATCTCAAAATTAATTTGTCGAAGCTCTTCATAAAGTCGTTGAAACTATTATTGATTATCTGTCAATTGCTTCATCATATCTTCCAAGGAAGTGCTTTGTTGAAACTGTTGATTTCTTCATGCTGAGGAATCAGT
Organism: Stephania yunnanensis; assembly: GCA_039657365.1. Classification (NCBI taxonomy): domain Eukaryota; kingdom Viridiplantae; phylum Streptophyta; class Magnoliopsida; order Ranunculales; family Menispermaceae; genus Stephania; species Stephania yunnanensis. The sequence continues at coordinate 9,300,830 of CM077585.1, forward strand.
GGATTTGACATGAGCCCAAAGAAGTCGGGTTGTGGCGATGCATAGCTAGAACAGTGATAATTCTCATACCGTGGATAATATGGACATTCAAGTGCTGAATGAGAATAATCTCCACAAATTACGCAAACATCGACCTGTTGCACAAAAGAATGCATGTTAAAAAATTGATATCCGTTATATGACATAACTCCCCCATTCACATTATAATAACATGAGTCTTCAAATCGACCATAATTGTAGAGATAGGAGGAGTCCATCGCAGGGTGCCTGTATACATTTTAAGAGCCAAGGCTAGATAGACAAAATAAAGAAAAAATAAAATAAAGAAAAATAATTAAAAAACCAAAGAAAGAAAAATACCAATCCCCGACAATGGCGCTAAAAATTGACGTGCGCCGAACGCGTCAATAAAATAAAGTTCATAAACTAACTATTTTGTAGAATAGTGGCAAAGGTTGATCCCACAGAGATTGGTAGTCTTTCTGTAGTTAAAAACAACAAAAGGAGATCGGGGGTTGTGAAATAAATTAATTTAGCTAACCAAACTAAAATAAACTAAATAAATAAAATAATAAAAATAACTTTCAAAACAATTAATGGGTACCTAGGTCTACGGTTCCACAAATCAGGATCAGGATTTAATGGCACATCATGGTCGTCAATCATTCCCAAGAAGTTATTAATTTAAGTTCTTATAGATTAGCTGTGGAAAATCGACATCCGCCAGAAACGCCTCATTCCCCGAATCTCGATAGTCAGGATGTCTGCCACTAACTACTTCCCTAATTAATGCATAATCCTAGACATCCACCAATCGGGTTTAATACATTAACCGCAATAGTAAAGATCCGTAGGAGTTCTAATCCTAAATAACTAAATCGCGTCTATTTTCAGTTTAACCAAGATTCAATTGTTGCACACTCAAGAATCGAAAGATTTTTACAGCAAACGGGTGAATGTTCATCACTTTATTGGTCTAAAAGTACAATTACAGATACAATCGATCCAAATAACTATAGATTGTCCACCTAAAAGCATGCACTGGCCATATATATACCCTAGATCTAAACCATATTCATTAAAATAAAAAACAATGAAATAGGAGAAATTAAATCAAATTAAATAACAAAAATTATAGATCTCACAAGTTAAGCCATAAATGAAGAGTCCTCACTTATTTTCCGTCCAACCTAGGCAAAGATTCGATTAGCCGGACACGATGTCGAGAGCCTTCGGCATACAAAAATAATAAATTCTATCTCCAAATAATATAAAAATTGATGTATAATATATATGCCTAAATTCCTAATATAATAAACTACTCAAAATTGGTCCCAAGAGGTGAGAGAAATTAATTTTGGGGGTTGGTAGGGTGGCACGTGCGCTGAGGAGCATCTAGGGGCTGCTTTTGACTTGAAAATATGTTTTGAACATGTGTCGACACGTGATTGGTCCGCTTGCTGTTAGTTGTTGACGTGTCGAGCTCTTATTGGTGCAAAGTAGCTGGAATGACATTGTGGACGCATGAAGTGCGGACGTGTCGAGCTCTTATTGGTGCAAAACAAGCTGGAATGACGTAGTGGACACGTGATTGTCCTATACTACAGCCATTTTATGTTCTTCATGGGCACATTTAGAACTATAGTGTATTCGTCATGACATTGGCGTACTATTCTTTAAACTCTACTCATTTCTCCACTTACCCCTCTTCACTGCTTTAGTACTCCACTCGTATGGTACTCTCTCCGGCAAAGGTGTGGGTATCGTTGTATGAGTCTTCTACTTTTTTACATCTGCATCAATCATCGTGTGTATTTCTAATCGCATCAACTAGCCACCTGTGCCCTGAGGAATGTGTGTATCTCTACCAACTATCAATCATGTGCAATAAACATCTTACGAAAAGTAAAATCAAATAACTTTGGGCATAGTATCACTCGTTATGGCCCCAACGCTAGTTACAATCGGCTACCGTCCATTTGTGTATGCAACGATATTGTGTGTCGAATCAAACTTGTAATACGTGTATATATAATACGACCAAGACATAACACATATATAATCCGCGACATTACATTTCCTAAATAAAGATCCTAAGTCAAGATCTTCGCATTTCCACATCTAATGTTTGTTTATTAAGTTTTATTCAGTTATATTAAACTTTCCCCTAGGTTCACCTAGACCTAGGTTCTGATATCAACTATGACGAAATTTCGAGGCAAACCAGGCACCGCTATGTCGTTGGACATGTCGCCAAGTCATGCCACGTTACCTGCACACCTATCCATGACGGCCAGCGAACTAACATCTAATACTCCGACTTAGTCAATTTTGATGTTTATTTTGATTTATTTAAGTTATTTTAATAGCAAAATCTTAATAATATGCAAGTAAGTAATGTAAAAAAAATTTGCATTGATTAACATACCTTTGGGGTGGAAACTCGGCAAAAGATACCATGTATATCAATAAAAGCGACAAAAATATATAATAAATGTCGATATACATGTATCAAGTAATAAGTCTCCCAAAATAATCCTCAAAAGATAGTACATACATAAATACAAACACCTACACATGAAGCTATTGTAGCTCTTTATGTCCAGATCTTCATATAATCTACAACTTGCCATAAAAAATAATGACAAGTTCTAGTGAGTAAATCCCAAAGAAATTTAGTTAGTATTTATATGAAATCCAAGAAAAACAACTACAATTCATATAAATAAAGTAAATAAATGGAAATGTAAAGCATGACTATAAGTCGTTGAGATAATCAAGAATATTGAACATGAGTGTGGTGTATAGCTATCAAGCCCTATGACGCAAATACTAAATCGAGAAGATAGTGAAGGCAAGGTAATCCCCGCCTCCTCTTCACAGTAAAAATGAGGAACTCAGTTAGTCGTAGACTTTCGCCCAACGCCTCAAATAAGAGAAACTCTTTGATGAAGGCAAGCCACACTTCAACCCACTCTTAAGATCATCAACTTGTGGAGAGGAATCTTACGCATAGTCTAAGGTATGACCAACATCGTAGCAACAATCTGATCGTCATCTATGAGAGAGCCGGAAAGGGGTCATACCATCTCCTTGACTATATATAGACACACACGGGAATAGAGTATATATGCAAGTTGAATTGGCGAAATGTGAAAGTGAAATAAATAAATTACGAGAGAAATAAGTAAATTTTAAGCTAATTTTCTCATGGGTTTACTTACCTTAATCAAGTCGATACCTTGTCCAAAAAGTGATCCTCACTCCCATTACTCAATCGACACGTCCAAATTCCCTAACTCATTCAATTATCTATAATTATTATCATTTCAAAACTTATTTGTGTTTTATCCAAACCACATAAGCATATGAGGTAAATCTCAAGTTGAGTTGCTTAGAAAATATTTTTGGATCATTGCACATTTATCGAGATGAATCTTATTTGGGTTATCAGTTTAATTTGAGTCCTTACATAAATCTCGAGGATACTCAGAGACACCATTAATCTACACGCACCTCGAGACTATCTTTTTAAATCTATATTTTATATTTTTATTCATTTACTATTCTTTGTTCAGTACGCATCTCGAGGGAATCTTGATATGCGTGTAATAATTAATGTGCATCTCGATGCAATTTTTTCCTTTATATAAACATTCAACCCAAAATATCAAATTATTCTTGTTTATTATATTTTTATTATCATTAATTATTTATTTATTTAAAAATCTGCAATATCTTCAAGCTATCTCTAGATACATGCAATTTTAGTGTGTACCTCGAGGCAATAATCTACGCTCCAAAATCACCACGAATTTTAAGCGGCCATCAAGATCATCAACATCGTGGCACGGTTCTCAAAGTAGTTTAATATTATTAAAAAAATTAGCACGCATCTCGATACTATCTCGAGATGCATGTGACTTCAACACACATCGTGATGCATCATTTACACCTCACTTATCAACACAGATCCCGAGGCATCCATCAATAGCCTTAATCATTTTAACACAAATCTCAATGGACATACACTATATCTACCCAAAAACCACTATATGAACTCCATCTTCTTCAACAACCCAAATCCTACTAAAATTAACTACATACCGTGGTAATGGTGAGGGAGGCCGAGGAGTATGAAGTCTTAAGCAAGGAAGGGTCACTGGTCAATAGTGGGCTATCTGAGGCTGAAGAGAGAGAAACTGCGAGTGGGGGAAGGTGAGAGCGCTGAGAGGGAGGAGACTAAAAGGTATCCTAAAGCTAAAGAAAGTGATGCCGAGTGTATTGAGAGAGAAAGAGAATCTATGAGAAGCCGAGAGAGAGAAGAGACAAAAGAGGGAGATGAGGAATTGGTCGAGGGAGGGTTTGCTTTCAGGAAGAGAGAGAAACCTCTCTTTTTATTTGTTGCAGATGTGAGAGAGAGAGAAAGGAAAAGAAAGAAATAGAGAGAGAGATGTGAAAATAGTTGAGATGGAGAGAGAAAGAGAGAGATATATAGAGAGAGAAAAGTTTGTGGTTCAAATGAAAAGAGAGATAAATTGAGTGAGTGATGTCATTTATGTGGGGAGGTGTCCACATTATAGAGGTTAAGTGTTGTTTGATCTTGTTTGACTTTTTTTTTTTTTTTTTCCATAATAACTTTTAAACCATAACTAAGTATTTTAAACCCGACTGATCTAGTTGATTGCTCTCACTTGTTTGACTCTTTCTTACATTCTCCGCTAGACTCGACACATACTAGAACATCTCTTGGTTGTGAAGTTTTCGATAGAAATTTACTTTAATTGTGCAACGCTATTAATAAATAATACAACTATTATAACATGCACTACACTAAAAATAACTATAAATTACCTTATCATACGTGTCCTAAACTTATCCATGGTGTCCACGTGGGTTCGAGCTTAGGATTTTAGTTTGTTATTAAACAATTAATTGAGATTAATTAAAGCAAACCATTACACTTTTTCCCACAATTGTAGTACTTGACTTTTGCATTGTTCTTCTTCTAATGAACCATATGAGCTTTGCCTATTTCCATGATGATAATACTTAGCATGATGATGATCAACTTTAGCTCTCTTTGATCCTTCCCCTTTGAGGCCACCAAAACGCTTGCAATTATAGCCATCATGACCATTTATTTAAGTACTTGAGGAATCTATATACACATCAGTATCTAGCCTTGAAGCATCGATTTGGTCTTCCTTAATCTCTAAATGACGCCTAACATTATTTTGGGTTTGATGCTTTCATTATGGGTCAAGTTAACCTTCATATGCTCCCAATTATGAGGTAAGGATCGAATAACTGCCTGAACTTGTTGTTCACCAGTGAGAATTTGCCCGACCTCCTTCAGCCACTTGTCATGTTTGACATCTCCCTTAAATATTGCTTCATATTATGATTAGGGTGCTTCTTATATGTGTCAAACTTAATAGTGAGCTGGCAAAGCTTGGTGACAAAATTTTCACTAAGCGTCTTTTTCAAGGCCTCCCTAATTAACTCTTGAACTCTCACATAATGTCATATTCCATACTATTGAGCGAGGTAATGCAACTAGTTGAGTTTTTCTTCTTCCAGGCCTCGAATGTCTGCAGTCCCTTTTATGTTGGACCGTGATGCCATCTTCTGGTTCATTAAAGACATTGTTAAGAACCTCAACAACCTCTTTCTCTTCCCAAACATACTATATTTTCAAACTCCAAATTTTATAGTTGTGCCCATTCAATTTCTCGCTCTTATTAAGCTCAACAACAATGTTTTTGTTACCACTTGTCATTTTTTGCACAAAAAAATCTTCGTATCAATATATACACATCAATTAATTTCTTGCACACCACACTTATTTCATCACAACTCTAAATAGCTAATTCATAATTATTTACATAGCATAAAGCCAAAAGTGTACAATTAAGTGTCACAATCATCGTTTATATTTATGTGTCTAATTACTATTTGTCTATCGAGTTGTATAAAATTTTATCATTAAGAATATCAATTTCCCACAAACATTTACTTATATATATATATATATATCCTATCATGCATACTAAAACATATACATACATTAATCATGTCAATCACCAATTTAAGTAAGGCCTTTAATTTAATTACCCAACTGTTAGCATGATATATATGTAGGTGCATTATGCATGTGTTAAAAGAAATAAACAGATAGATACTCTCTCTTAATATAAACATTTCAATTATTTCTTTGCATCATCACCAAATTAATCTTTTTCAAAATAATTATGCAGTCATACATGATCATAATGGACTCGTGCATACCTAAAAAGAATTTATATACCCAATTATATGCATGTGATGGTATGATGTCCAATTTAAGATATAGAAACATATGATTTAATAAGTCACATATCATAATATTCCATGCTATCATAGTTTTGTTTAAGTACAAATCCCCTCTACCCATCAATATTACTTAAATCAATCAACATTCTGCTCATAAAATTTGGATATATGAAAATCTCATTCGTACAACATAGTATAAACCATTTTTATTAAAAATACAAATTTTGGTACACTTTTTGTAGGAAATTAGTTTTAGATTAAAAAAATATATATTTTATATATCCAAATATATTAAGGCATGTTCATCATGCTAGAGATAATCTCTACTTAAGAAAATTGATCACAAACAATGACCCAAACATAACTGATATCTTAATTTTCTATGTAGAAAATTAGTAATCAAAGAATTAAAATGAACGGGAACACATATACGAAAGCGGAAGAGGATCAAAAGCATTTACTTGTTCATCAGTCAAACGGGTAAGATCACCAGTTTGGAAGGTGTCTAAGTACCACTGCCTTAGTAGCTTTTATTGCATAGACTCTCACTTAGATAATAGAGTTTGTGCATGAGATCCAAAAACTCAATCTAATTGAAATAAACTTCTCTCTTTTAAATATATATCCAAAGAGACATACCAAGCAGTGATGAATCATTATTTATGCACCTTTAAATAAAGTCTAAAGTTGTGTTTTATGGCACTATATATTTACTTTGGAGATTTACAGGACATTTGAATATTTGTGCGTGAATCAGACAATATCGAGAAAGAAGTCAATTATTAATCAAAGTAGTAGCAAGCTTGACACCGTCCAGATGAATGGACGACACCAACAGAGGAGCGACGAAGCTTTGAAGGTGTTAAAATTGAATTGACTACACCAGGATTAGCACAAGTGGCGTCACCCACGGCGCTAGACTCAGATTTATAATTTCTAGCTGATTTTAAGACCAAGACTTTCTATAAAAACCCCACGTCGTGACCCAGTGTCATCCATACATAATGGCAGTGCCATGAAGGCACCAGAATCACTGAATAAAAGTTTTATATTATTTTAAAAGGTTCTTATTTCTCGAGCTTTCCTATTCTTGTACCTAGCCTCACCTATAAAAAAAGGGAACTCTATGAATGGAAACACATTGTATTCAAAGTGATTTATAAGTATGGCAATATAGAGCAACCATATTTGGATAGGTTCTTTAATGCCTAGGTCGATGATGAAGCTCTCTAGCCAGTAGTAGGTTATTTTCTATGTTTCGTTGAGATTTTCTATAATAATAGTGTTTTGTTTCAGTTTTCCATCTTTGTGTTGCTATTTTTCATGATATCTCGATGGTAGTTTAGAGTTTATATGTTCATTGCAATATCTCTAGGCAAAAACCCATTGACATGTTATTAATCAAGTCTATAAGCAGGTTGAGAAGTGGCAATATCCTAAAGCAAGAAACATGACATACTTGTTGTTCTAGGTAAGTAGCAACGAGAACTAGGTTAAATCTTGAGAGCGGTTGCACAAGGTTATCTAGGGGTAGGTGTTCTCACAAAGCTGTTAATGTTTCTCACATGCTAAATCTTGATAGTGGTTGCCCAAGGTTGTACGATGGAGTAAGAAAAGTATTTAGAGAGTGGTTGCCTTATCTATCAAGAATAGGGGAATAGGGCGTTGGTCACCCCAACACATATAGCTAATCTAGGGAAACTATTTTGAAAACCTACCTTTCAATGTCAATGAAACAAGACATGAAAACAACAAAGGGCTAGATTGTGGATTACTAGACTTAGGTATGTTTTTATTCTCTAATTACAACTTATTTATTTTCTTGTTTAATAGAATTTTACATATAACTCTTTCAAAAACCCCCCAAAATTTACTTTTCTATTTGTTCAACTCAGTTTGACTTAATCCTGTAGATTCACCTTGTTCTTACCTTTACTACATTCTAGTATGATTAGTAACCTATTCAGGTTATATTTGACAGGCATAAAATGTGATCAAATTTTGGAGTCGTTGTCCGGGGGTTCGGTTCCAAATTGAGTTTAACGTTTATTTTTTAATTTTTATTTTGTCCTTTGAGTCTAATAGTTTATGCACAGTAGGATAACTTGATCTAAATTGATTACTTCACTATTACCTTTCGATTCAGAAATAAACAGAACATACAGGAGGTTGGCTAAGGAAGCTCTAAACAGAGAATCCGAGTTTCCCCAACTTACTATGGTTGACGAAAATCGTCATGCTGACGATGATTACCATATTACCATGGGGCACATAAATGAAGATCTACAAAATTGTATTGCTCAACATCCTCTAGGCATAAACTTTCCACTGAATGGCAAAGCTTTCAAGCTTAAGTCTAGCTTTATTCACCTCTTGCCCACCTTCCATGGCATGGTGAGTGAGACTCAATGGCATTCTTAAATGATTTTCAGAAAAGTTGCCATTCGAGCAAAAAAAAAAAAACACAGTAAAGCTTAGGGCTTTCCCATTGGGCTTTCCCATTCTTCTTAAAGAATAAGGCCAAACAATAGCTTTTTTACCTCCGCCTTAGCAGCATTAACTCATGGCATGGCATTATAGATTAGTTCCTCAGGGAACATTTCCCTGAGGATAAGGTAGTCCAACTCATCTCTAAGATATATAATATTAAGATGAAGATCGGTGAGTCTTTGGTGATTATTAGGATCACTATAAGTAGTTAATTGCCAATTGCCCAAGCATGGCCAACTTGATAGGGTCATTCATGACAAAACCCCTGCGCAAATGGTCACATTCATGACAAAACCCCTGCGCAAATGAAGCAACTCTTTGAGGACATAGTGCAATAATCTAGATTATACAGGGATATTGGTGTTGACATGCACTGAAGTTCATTCGTCGGAACTACTACTAGCTCCATTGACAAGAAAATTGATCAGTTGACTGCCTTAGTGGAACGTCTTCTAAGCAATGGCCAAGTGCATGTTAAAACTCATGGATCTTGCTCAACCTCAAGCCATGTGACTAATGAATGTGCTACTCTGTTTGGGGACCATTAACAGGCCAATATTGTAGGTAACCAATTCAAAGGGCAAACCCGAGTGCCCTTTAAGAATACCTACAATCAAGTAAAGATGAGAAACAACCCTAACTTCAGTTATGGGCCTCGAAACCAGAATTACTCAATTTTGTCCCCAAAGGACAAGACTGTTGCCTGAACCAGTGACTAGTCATTTCTCACTAAAGGACATGATTAAATCTCTAGCAACTCAACAGAGCTAATTTGCTAGAAATGTCAACTAGTTCCAGGTAAAAATCGAGAATGCTCTCAGTGATACAAATGTTGCGATTTGAAACCTAGACGTCCAGGTGGTTAAATTACATAATAATTGGGACGATTAGCGAAGAAAGGAAAGTCGCCGATGTAGACTTGCTCAAGTCCAAACGCAAGTGCCAATACCATTACACTTCGTAGTGGTAGAGGATACGAGTGATCCAAACACCCATACAGACCACGAGGAGGACAAAGAGACTCTCGAGATCTATAGGAGAGTAGAAACTAACTTTCCATTTCTTGATGCATTAAAATAGGTTCCTAGGTATACGGAATTCCTCAATGAGCTTTGCACATTGAAGGGCAATGATAAGATTCAAGTAGGAGAAACTATGATGACTCGTTTCCTTAAGTAGGTGATTAGTGTTAATCCAATTTTTAATTAATCCGAGTTAGGCTCGTGGTTAACCATTGTTTGTCTCGATTAATGTGTACGTGAGTTTGCGTATTGTTTGGTATTTGTATGGATTATTATGTTATTTATTGGAGTTAATCAGATTAATTGGCGTGTAATTGAGTAATTATGGGACACCTAATGTTGTGTGTGGGTCAAGGGCGGCACATATGGGTCGTGGGATAGTGTGCATGCCCGAGTGTACTCGTTGGCGTACTCGGCTAAATGATAAACGTATTAATACAGGCATATGCATATATATATATATATATATATATATATTATATATATAATATATATATATATTCAAAATAATTAATAAACTGGCGGATGCCTAGTGATATGTGAGGTCGTGGATGATATGCGTATGACGTATAATAGTGTGCATGCCCAAAGGTAGTCATTGGAGCACTCGGTGAATTTATAGGCGCAAGAATAAATAGTTATATATTATTGAATCCTATAGTTAAATCAAATTAAATTATACATTGGATTCACATCAAGATAAATGTAGCAATGATCTTGAGGAGGTGAATGGTGTGAACATTGGTATTTTTGGAAATGATTCACGCCTCGAGATGCATGCCATCGCATTTCAAGAAGGATCAAGGTTGCAAGTGGTATGCATGAGTTTAATTTAGTGTTATTTGAAAAGTGTTACTTTAAGCACATGATTCTTTGGATCGTATTCAAGATTTGATCGTGCGAATCTCGAGAGAAGTTGTATTCGATCTTAAATAAGTCCGTTAGGAGGTGTTAGTTTCGTTAATAGCTATAAAAATTGACCTCGAGATACACAACATGTGTCTCGAGTAAGATAAAAATATTTGAACCATCATATCTGCCTCGAGATTCATGCGGTGTGAATCTCATGGAGATCTTATCTTTATCTCCAAACAAGAACTGTTGGGTTTTGGGGTTCATGCGCAGCGGAGATTACAAAACAATTTTGACAAAAACCCCAACAGGATCCGAATCTAATTCCATTAAAAACGTTTAAACCATGAAAAACTTAATCATACCTCAGTTGCAATATACCTTTCTGAAGGTTGATCAATCTCTAAGGCACTGCCAATGACGAACGCCCTCTACCACTAGTCCACACACGAACGACGGCGGAGATTCGAAGTGCTAGCTTCGAGAGAATACCAAACCTTTTATTTCTCTCCAAAACGATTCAGAGCATACCAAAAACCCTAAGTCATTTCTAAAACGAAAATAGAGTTACGGCCTTTTTAATCTTTTGTACGTGTATTCTAACTTAAAACATCTATTTATACAACCCTTGTATATAGACGGTTAAGTAAATTACACATACACCACAAGGATGTTTCTGTCATGAGTTTTATCATATAAAATTCATTTTTCTAAACCATCTTAAAATCTCGCAAAACCATTCTCAGTGTGCGACCTAATAGGCTCATACAATGTTGGCAGTGTACCAAAACACATTTTGGTATACAAGTCATAAGTAGCCTCTAGCAAGACATTATGACTACCCAAGTTGTACGAATATCAAATCGATACAACCTAATCAATAGTGTATATAACATCTTTTTGTCACACGATATCCTTTTGATCAAACATAAGGCATGGAATTGTCGTCCAACATGTTCAATCGTACTAGTCTCGATCTCTTGGTAGACTGAAAACATCCAAGTGACATTGATCAATATCAATTCACTTAGACTAGGCCTTTTAACAGTCTAACACATCGAGGGATCCACTAGATATCTCTCTTTATATGAGAGGGAAAAATTCTATCTCAATTACATAACTTCATCACATTGCTCACACAGTAACCAATCACAACCTTTATAATCATTCGGTTAAAGACAACGTTTGATAGTGTCAAATCACTATGTTCCTAATGTTGAAGTCTCTGATAATCTCAAGTCAAAGGACTGAAAAATATACCTATCATGAGAAACAACTATGACTTAATCCATGTGATGTTCTCATAGCTGGTCGGTCCAGTACTTTGTTCCCTAATAAGTACTCGTGATCTTGATTCGTATCCCTATACGTATAATCATCATATGATCATCAATCAAGACTCACACTAGTTTTAATTCATTATAGTTCCCAGTATAATGATCGACTAAGGACATTTAGGATGTTTCTGTAAATACCCATGGATCTTATTATAATGTAAACAAGCAAATTAATTATAATAAACAACAAATGAAATCCTCTATTTTATTAACTAAAAGTATTCATAAAGACAGTTAATGGATTGACCTAGGGCACATGCCCCAACAAGAACACCACCTCTTATATCAAAAGAGACGACTAAAACCGCAAAGAGGGTGGATGAGACGACCCTTCCCCTACTTAGGGTCAGTTCGCCCGTCCCAGACTGCCACTTAGACCCAATACCTGAATCAAGCCTAAATAATGGTCTAGCATGCCTAAGCAACCTACGGAATAAAATATAACCAGTATGGCAAAAGAATGTAGAATATGGAATTTCAATAAATATCATATGTAATCATAAACCAAACTATCGGGTATCTCAAATTCACCTAAGCAAATCAAAAAAATATGAAATCCCCATAACCTTCAAATACTTATAAATTTATGCAACTAACTAAAGAAAGGTTTAACTACCCAACATATTTTCCTAGATCGCAACCTTTATTAATAGTTTTCAAAACAAGTAGTAGATGCATCATGCACGGCTCACACTGAAAGGACACTTCAAGCGATGGCCTTCCCCTCACCATAATCTATTGCACTCATAGATGGACTTGTAGGGTAAGTGGGGTGAGCTAAAGAACTTACAGATCTTATTAAGAGAAGAACTACACTCAAATATTAAACATACACTTAACACCTATAAAGAAAAATAAAGCTAGCATGCATTTAAAACCAAGATAGCATTAAAATTTGTAGCATGACATTAATTCCCACAAAGATTAAACATATCATATTCATAAAGCAACTTAAGCAGTGATAAGTAATTTCAAGAAATAAAAAACAAAAGAAAAACCAACTTTTGCATGCAAAAGGTTACACGAGAGATACGTGGAAAGTAATAGTTATAAATACAAGTCCATTGTCTCATTTTTCATTACCTCCCCTTGTTGACCAAATTAACAAAGTATAATAAATGTGTGGGTGACTTGATTCCACCGTATGTCCACAGCTCCTCAAGAGGCCCGGGTGACTTAGTTCCATCGTGC